>OX401915.1:10358281-10985781 GCA_947859195.1 Drymonia ruficornis | reverse complement strand
ATCTGCTAAGTAACGTACCTAATCTTGAAAGTAGGCAGATAGTGGAGATAAGATATGAAATTTGTGCTATGAAGCATATTTTATAACTCCCTGAGTACTTAACGATGTTGACGTCTAGTCTTATATGAAACAATTTTTTTTTAACTGAAGTATGTAAGGTAAGTAAAGATAAATAAATAAAATATTATAAATATAATGTCACGACTTTTATCCCCATTCGGGGGTAGTCAGAGGCTTGTGTGGCCATACACCACCACATTGTGGAGGTATTAACCAACTCAAAGCCCACGTTTCACCAGATAGTCAGAACCCAACGTGACGGGTGGTAAACCTTGTCGCCGTGTAACTGACTATTACCTAATCCCGAGGGATAGGTAGGTTTCCTCACGATGTTTTCCCTCACCGTCAGCGAACTAAAGATAAAAGAAAGTAAAGGAAGTAAAGATAGTGTTTTGTTTTCAAAATTGGGAAAATTATTAATCAAAAATCGAATGATGCTGTTGTGATTTTCGTCAATATGAGCATTATTTGCTAATTCTCTTAAGTGTGGAGTATAAGTTCATTTCGTGTTCCAACGCAATTAACGCCATATCTTTATTATTTTTAAGGCCCTTCAAAAGGTCCAATTTGAATAAATCTACTTTAAAATACGAAAACAACATTATCCAGTGGCTATTAATCCCCGAACGGCAGTTAAATACGCATTAAAGGAATCCAAGGAAGCACTCGTAAATAATGGTTTATTGTATGCGGTCCAGTTCCGATGCAAATAATCCGTTCACTGAATGCTTGAGGTTGGAACCAATAAAAATGTTACTTAAGTCGGCACCGAGGCAGGCTTTTAGAGGTGAAACTGTTTACCTGTGCAGTTTAAACTATAAGAGATGAGTGAGGGGGAGATGGAGGGGGAGGGGGGGTTTGGGGAAGGGGAGGGGGAGTAAGGGGGAGAGGGGAGGGGGTGGGGAAGGGGGAGGGAGGGGGGAGGGAGGGGGGAGGGGGGGAGAGAGGGGGTCTCTTCAGTATAAAAATGTACGTAAAGTGGAGGTAACTTTTTCCCACGATCTGGCCACTACATAGAAGGTCGAGCCATCAGCAGTCACCATCCCTGGATGCCTGTGTCACGCTGTAACACAAACACACACGAACATTCGCGCAAGCGCCCTGCGCAATCTGTCGAATTTTTCGATCAGGACACGTGACCCTGTCGCGAGTTTAACATATTTTACCCATCTCAAGAAAAGTGCACAACGCCGCTAAAGAAGTTTTCACTTCAAAAAACTGGAAACTTTTCAAGTAACGCTCTCTCCTCTCGCTCGTACCCCGCCGGCCCGTCACGGTGGCTAACAATGAAATCCAACAAATGCGCTCTGCTATACCAATTTCCGCGTCTCCTCCGCGAGCGAGTACGTCGTGGGCGCCCGAGATATGCCACTCTATTTCCTTTCACTATGCAACAGAAACAGTACAGGCTAGTGCGAATTTGGTGAACAATGTTCCACGCATATATTTATAAAAGTTTCGTGCGCGTGCTTTAATTAGATACCGCCATACTAAGAAATAATAGTAGATAATGGAATATTAAAATAATGGTATCCATTTTAAATATACATGACGTGATAGAATTACTTTTTTAGGGTTCCATACCCAAAGGGTGCCAACAGGACCCTATTACTAAGCCTAAGCTGTCAGTCTCTCCGTCCGTCTGTCCGTCTGTCAGCGAGCTGTATCTCACGAATCGTAATAGGTGGAGAGTTTAAATCGTCACAGAATGTGTATTTCTTTTGCCGCTACAACAACAAATACTAATAAAATAAATTTTAAAAATAAAGGGGGTCCCCATACTTAAAACTTGATATTAATGACGTTTTTATTCTACGATAGTACGGAACCCTTTATGTGCGAGTCCGACACGCACTTGGCCGGTTTTTGAGGTACCTTCCCTCTACATGGAAAGTGGGAATAAATATTTTTTTAGTTACCCCATCATGTAGAGTATCATTCAAAAGGTCTTTTCAAATCAAGTAGTGTTTCAATGCGACATTTTAACCTCTAAAGGTTTTAGCAATGTACTAGGTAAATCCTAGCTAACCAAAAATCAGTTTTCGTTATTGAAATGGCTACAGAACCCTACATAGCGTGCCCTGACACGCACTTGACTGGTTTTTAGGGATAGCGAAAACATCCTTGAACTTCGTCACTATCGAAACCTCTTTATTTTCAGACCTTTCCTGCGATTATGTCTTGAAAACTCAGTTCTCGTATAAATACCGTTCCATTCTGGCATCGTTTAACTAACCGCTAGCGTGGATAATGGACGTCTTAAAGATGTGCAAAGTGGCAATCTTCATAGAAAATTACTTGGTAAGCTGCAGCAACGTTGGGATCTGACTGAAATGTGAAAACTTTAGACCCGTCGACCTCACAGTTCACACGCCATGGACGCAATGCTAACTATTCTCCCTATCGCAATGTAAACTTTTCTGTCAACTAACTTAGGTGCGCGGGCGCGGGGAACTGAATGGTATTTGGTCACGACGAAATATCCTGACACATACAGACATAGATTTATATAAGATCTATTTACCTAATCTACACTAATAATTATAACGAGAAAAGATTTGTATTTTTTATATTTGTAACGATTAAACACAAAAACTTCTGGACCGATTTCAAAAATTCATTCACCATTAGAATGCTACATTATCCCTGAGTAACATAGGCTATATTTTTGGGACCCGGGATATCCAGGATACGGGATCTGGGATACGAGATCCGGGATATCCGCGCTACGGAATCCAGCAAACGGGATCCGGGATCCGGCAAAAACGGGAATCGGGATCCGAGATACGGGATCCGGGATCAGAGATCCGAGTTTTTATTTATTTAAATTTTACGCGGACGAAGTCGCGGGAATAAGCTATGTGGTATACAGCGTTCGCCCTTAACTAGACGTGAACGTTTTTGTCCACATTAGGGAGACCTATAAAAATGTAAATTTCGATTTGTGCCCCGTCGCCAACGAGGTGACAGATCATAGTCAGCTCACTAGTCGCTAGTTGCTCGGCTCACTGCATCGGGCGGTTGTGGGTTCTATTCCCGCCAGAGTCAAATTTCGGAAACGGCATTTTCGTAATGTGCCCTGGCCCTATATCACCACCTCTTATAGCAGTATTATAACTTACATCGAATGACGTTTCCTATTGTCATGACAATAAAGTACGTCATTGCACAAAGAGTCGCTGTAAGGTTAAAATAATACTGCTATAAGAGGTGGTGGTAGGGCCCCTGGTCTGGGTGTCACTACGATCGTCTCCAGTCCATTGTACGGTACCCATAGTACAAGCTTTGCTTAGTTTGGGACCATATAGTTGGAGTGTTTATCTGACAAAACTTATTTTATTTATTAAAGTATCTATTTCTACTTAGGTTACTATTTAATTCAGACCTACAACTTTCAGATAAGCTTTCATATATCAAAATTGCACTTAACTCCTAGGGGAGAGTTATTGGTATGATAAAACTAATATAGTAATATAAATCACACGTACTTTCTCGAAGATACCTCCTGGGACTGTTACTTGACGCTTTTGAATTCTTAGTGTCCATAGGGGTTTTGGAGAATTTCATTTTGCAGTACACTGGACATAATAATCTTGGGTCTTGATGTATTATTTTTTGGTCCAGATGTTCACTACAGATGTTCAGTAAATTTGTGATGAGCATAATGTTAAAATAACACTAATATCTTTCGAGTCTAGACGTCGTCAATCAGAGGTCATTCGCCAATGGTTGCAAAGTGCAAAAATATTATACCTATGAGCCTAAAATATTATACCTCCATGAGCGACAATTTAATAGTACATTACTGCCTCGGTCTCTAATGAGTGTGTTGTTGACCGCGTTGTTGATGGCCGAAAGCGCGGCGCAGCGCAGCTCCAGGCCTTCACAGCGCGGTCTGCATTGCAACCCTTGATGGACAAGCTAAAATAAAGGCCGAGACCGAAGGTCGAGGGCTTTATAGCGCCCCTTTATAGCGCGGCCAGCAAGGGATGCAATGATGACCAAGCTTGAAGGCCAAGAGCGTAGCAAGCTTAGCTTGAGGCCGTCATAGCGTGGCCAGCAGTACAGTCATTGCGGACCAAGACTTGTATAGTGCTTTACACAAAAATGCGACTATTAGTTTAAACAAAACTACCTAAGTAGGAATAAAAATGAATACAATCATATTTTAGATTTTTACGAACTATATCTATAACTGTTTATTTTTCTTGTTTACGTTTCCATGGCAACGGCACGACCAACTCGTTTTAACCGCCAATCAGATTTTTTTACGAACTATAATTTGTGATGTTTCCATGGCAACGGCATGATAGTGTTCAGATAATGGGGACGTTATATTTTGTCTCCCTAGATATAGGGACGTAATATTTTGGCTCCCTGCTGGCTTTTGCAAGGCGGCAAAATCGACTTTGCTCGAAAAAGGTTTGCAAAATAATGACAACATTATAACCTTTTTTGAGTAAACGTATTTATTGTGCCTAATGTTGTTAAAAGTAAAATCTCTAAAAATTTAATTTAAATTTCAAACATCTGAAAGAATAATTTTATAAGCTAGTACATTTATAACGCAATAAAAGCGTAGAGCAATAAAAGCGTACAGCTTTTAATTTAGTAGACTATATACATTTACTACTGTGTTCTACGACGCAATAAATACAATTAAAAACAAATTATTCTCACGTAATGAATTGCTAGCATAAATATTTATATTTAAACTCTTGATGCAATATATTTTTAGTTATTTTAAATAACATATTTGACGCACATAGGTATCCAAAGATAAGGCAAAGATAAGGTTTATAAACATAATGATGTAGTAAACGAATATTTTATACATGAAACAAAATATTCGTGGCGTATTTTTAAAAGATAAGAGCAATGACCGATTTTATGTTATGAGTTCATTGACGTCAGGCGTCGTCAAGGGATGGTGCTTATAAACACTACCCTCATTTCTACTGATGAACAAATAGTAGGTACTATAGTTTAATATTTTAAACAATATTTACATTTACGCTTCAGTGAATTCGCTTGAAGCTGTGCCACAGGTGCTATGTATTTTGAGCCAGAAGTTTGAACCCCTGGCCCTGACTTCATAGTCACTAAGTTTCTTGTTAGCTCTAACAGTTTGGATTATTTTAATCCAGTTGTATTGATGAAAAAATAATAATTTACAAGTGCTAAGTACTCCAATTTTAACTTTGACTTTACAAAAAATAGTCCCTAAACGTTTAGTGCTTTATCAACTCTATTTTATATGGAATTCGCTAATTATTAGCAGTCGTTAAGCCATTCTAAATGCCTTCGGGCGGCTTGAACTACGCTGAAACCGATGGTCACTAACTATAGGTACGATTATAAGGATGGAATTCGGTTTTAGCAAGTCGCTATTACAGCGAATTATTCGGTGATTAGCATGGTCCGCCCAACGGCCCTACGTAACGCTACGTTAGGTAACGTTACGTAATGCTAGATAACGTTAAGTAACATTAGGTAGCCGCGGTCCATGCTAATAGCGATCCTGTGACGCCCCCCCAATGGCGGTCGATAGTACACCGTTGGTTTTTAGTGAGTACACGGCAGAGCCGGACTCCCACATACCTCTACCGTCTTCGCCGAGGCAGAAAGGGAAGGGTTTTCCAACGTTAAAAAAGGTAACGTTAGGTAGGTATGGTCCCAAAAGTTCTACCATGTAGAGGTACCTACCTACGTCTGTCGTTTTAAAAACAAGAACCAGACCATACCAGTTATCACTGGTCTAGATTGCAGCTAGTGACGCTTGTAATCCAGCTTCTGGGTTTACGACAAATAGCGTGTCAGAGTTTATCAAAATGTTTTTACGACTTCTGTGTAGGGCAAGGACGAGTCGATAATCTATCAATTATTTACTAGATATTTATATTATTGTGCGTAATTTATAGTCGAAAATCAATTTCGCGAAATTTCCATGAAATTGTCACGAATTACGTACAATGTGTGACAGTTTTACGGATTTTTGCAGAAATGATAGGGATTCCGCTACCATACAATGGACTGGGGGTGATCCCAGTGACACCCAGACTAGGGTAAATTACGAAAAATTCGTTTCCGAAATTTACCTCTGGCGAGAATCGAACCCGTTACTACCAGATGCAGTGAGCTGAGCGGTTACTCTAGCGATATTTATTATTCGAGGTGTTTTTGTACTTATAATCGTTATACATATCGTTCCATAACTTGTGTTTCCTTTATACATAATATGTACAATGTCAAGAGCGGTCGGTAGCACGGCATCGCGTATTTCTAGGTCAAGTACACTACCCGATGGAACAAAACAAAATGGCTGGCTTTGTGGTGCTTACACAAAAGGGTGGTCAGACTATAGCACTACAGCACTACACATAGGCTACATATACTATTATTATATGCGAAAGTTACTGTCCGTCTATATGTTACGTTTTCAAGACTACACCGCTAAACCAGTTTTGATAAATTTTGGTACAGAGATAGACAGGACAGGACAGGACAGGACAGGACAGGACAGGAAAGGACAGGACAGGACAGGACGATAAAATGTCAGGTTCCTGTGGGATTTTAAAGTTAACGCGGATGAAGTCGCGGACAGAAGCTAGCATTATTATTATAATATGCGAAAGTAACTCTGTCTGTCTGTTACGTCTTCACGACTACACCGCTAAACCGATTCTGATGAATTTTGGTATAGAGATAGACAGGACCTTGTAGAAGGGCATAGGCTACTTTGTATTGCGAAAATAAAACTTGAAGGGGGTGAAATAGGGGATGAAAGTTTTTACGGACAACGGAACCGTATCTCAAGTTTTTTATACGAAGTCGAAGGCACCAACTAATTTAGTATAATACATCAATGATCTACTTATACACAATTGAATGAAAATCTATACGCCATGTAAACATGTTTACCTGGAATAACATCCTACTTGTGTAAAACCAAGTGCTTCGCAAATATTATTCTAAGAGCAATCTAATCTTGCTTTGATGTATGTAGTCCGTCTAGGTAGGTACCTATAGTTTTTATTACGTAAATGCGAAATCGCAAACCAAACCTTTACGTTCAAACATTCTCACTAATGATCTAAAAAAGCTATCTACAAATATCAGCCCTTTGAAATTATATAAATAAAAATAAAAAAAATGTCTAGTCCTCGTAACTATTGATATTTTGTTACCATGAGTAAAATGAAAAATATTTACTTACATTGCTAACGAGACATCAAACGTAGTCAATTTTATGCCTTTTAAATTCATATTTAAGTGAGTGAAGGGTAAACATTTACCCTCCAAAATCAGGGGGGTTACTCCGAAATACGTCGCTGACGGATCGTCCGAAGTACGGATTCGATTTACGATCAAAACAATGTCAAATCGTAGAGAAAAACGAAAGAAGAAATGTCAAATCACGACAATCCGTCAGCCGAAACGTTAGGTTCGTATTTCGGAGTAGGCCAGCTGGTGCGTAAGGCGGTGCTACTCAAAAGAAAATAAATATATATATATATATATATAAATAAAATAAATATAATAGCGACTGTAGCCTAGTGGCGAACACGTTGGGCTAGCAATCAGAAGGTCCCAGGTTCGATCCCCGATGGGGCATGCACCAATGGATGAATTTTCATCTTTGTGCATAATTTACAGATATTGTTCGCTGACGGTGAGGGAAAAAATCGTGAGGAAACCTACCTATCCCTCGGGATTAGGTAATAGTCAGTTCCTGTATATACGGCGACAAGGTTCACCACCTGTCACGTTGGGTTCCGACTATCTGGTGAAACGTGGGCTTTGAGTTGAAAATAAAATGTTTACGATCTTAAATTACTACTGAGTTGCCAGAATGTAATAGACAATTGATGGAATCAGGCGTAACTTTGCGGAAATCCATTGTTAAACAATTATAGAGAGGGACCCACCACTCAATTGCTAATTGGAGAATTGCTAATTGTTAGGGTCCATGACTCATGACAGACATACTCTCGACTGACAGGGAGTTAGGTCTTGTTGGCTTCTTCTATTATCGATCAATTTATTTGGTTTATAATATTGGAGGTTGACAATTCCGAGGGTGAGTGGTGGGTCCCTCACTATAATTGTTTAAGAATGTAATAGCACTAATAATTTTATGGCGGCTCGTACACGATGCTACTTAAAAGAAACTGCGCGCTTTTTCAGAAACTTTTCTGCAACGCGTAGGTACTTGAGTGATTGTGTTTTATTTCTTTTTGCATGGTGCTTGAAAAGTTACTAACCGATTGGGTTCCTTTTAAGTAGCGCCGAGGACGAGACACGTGTGACTAGCATTACTAATTACTAATTTTAATTACGAACCAGTTCCGTTTCTTTTGAGTAGCGCCGTGGACGAATGGCCTTAAATATATTTTTATAGAAAGGGACTATACTATGTATAACAATGTATTTAAAATACATAAGTCTATAAAATATGCGAAGATAATGAATATTATGGCGTAAACAGGGACTTTGGTTGTAAACATTATGGGGTCAAACATATCGTTGGGTCAAACACTCTCATGACTCTATGTAGAGATAAGAAATGCTACTACAGATGCTACAGATACAGATAGGTATGTACGACAGAAAGGAAATTCTACATACCTAATATGAATTTTACAGATAGAAGGTGATGACGTGGGTTATAGGGTTCCGCATGTCAAAAAATGAATAACAAAAAAACTCCTTCTAAACTACGTTAATTTTACGGACACAGCTTCACTGAATATGAATCGTCAACTCATCAATTACATATCGATATCACTCGAAAACGATAATCGATTTCGCCCCACTTATTCGACTCACACGTCCGTGGAATATACCCATCAGGGATACCGCATCGCCACGCACACGCTGCGTGACAGAAACACTCAATGAGCTAGTAATTACTCATACCAACATACCACGTGCATACCAACGTGGTTCAGCCCACACTAGGGCCACGCACTCGCGGCGTGGGATGCCAGCTTTATTTATTACATAGACCACGGGCCAAAGTCTGCTAACTTTTACCATTTGAAAACCACTGGTCACTAATATTACGATTGTTTGGCGCAGAAGTTCGAGCGCAGGCAATTCGGCGCATTGCAATAGCCACGTCCATATGTCGCACGTGCCGCGCGAGCCAAATTGCCTCACGAAGTTTGACTTGCCTTACGCGAGGCAAATATGCGCCCTGCCTCACCTGAGCACTCACAATTGCCTCGCCTAGTTTGGCATAGTCATGAGACAGAACGATAATGTCAAACTGATTACTCGGGTATATATACCCTTCTCTGTCTAGAGTGTCAGTTGCCTCTGCATTTGCCTCGCGTGGCATGCGACTGAGCCAAGCGTCGTGCTTCGCGAGGCATGTTGGTGAGCAGCCTCGCGCGGCATGTGCGACATCTGGACGTGGCTATGGGGAAACGTCTCGCAAGCGCGTGACGCTTTTACCTTACGTGACGATTTCTACCTGGCAACTTCTACCGCAAGCCGAGTTAAGGAACTTCGCTTCGTTCCAAAAATTCTTCGTTTATGCATAGCGACACAGTTTGTCCCTTGTGACTATATAATAGCGACGGTTTTCTTGCTTAACTAACCAGTTGTAGACTAGACGTAACAATCCCTGCAGACACACATTTATTATGCTGCAGCGAACACGTGCAAGAAACGTGGCGCTAGGGACTTCTTTGACACATCACTGACTTTATATTAGCATTTTGTCATATTACTAAACATGAGTTTAGTGAAACGACATATCACTAAACATTTTTAGCAAGAAGACGTAATAATAATAATAATAATATCCTGGGACATTTTTTTACACACGGCTACCTGATCCCAAACTAAGCAGAGCTTGTACTATGGAAACCAGATAACTGATATTACTACATATACTACTTTTTTATTTGTAAATACATACTTAATATACATATACACCCAAACTCGGGACATACAGACATGTTCATGCACACAAATGCATGTCCCGGGTAGGAATCGAACCTACGACCTGCAGCATGAAAGGCGCCCACCACGCCAACGGGCCCGTCAAAAACAAGAACATGCAACATCTACCGGCATTTTGGTTTCCATCGGGATTTCGGGAAACCCCTGGTTTCCTCATTTCCCAACTCGTATCTTTAAACATCTAAGTATATGTATAATATATAATCTAAGGTATAAACTTCTAATACCTAGTGCTACAATGGGCTAGGTACAATTTCAGTAAATAAACAACACGCTTAGGCATCGTGTAATAGGTATAAGTCGGCTTACCCAATGGCAATGGAATACTATAGGACGCGGTTATGAAACACAATAAATGACTGTTTTACAATTTTAATAGAGTAGGTTTTAGTTATTGTGGGTTCTGTAAACACGTAATAAAATATTACAACGGAATATAACATATCACAACTATTATACGCATATTATCGTGATCATTTCAGCCAAACGTTCACTGTTGGACATAGGCCTCCCCAAGATTTTTCACAAAGGCCAGTCCTGTGCTACTTGCATCCAGGGGTTTCCCGCGACCTTCAGGTCGGTCCACCTTGTGGGGGGCCTACCCACCGTTGCGTTTTCCGGTCGCCACTCAAGAACCTTTCTGCCCCATCGGCCATCAGTTCTTCGGGCTATGTGCCCTGCCCCCGCCACTTCAGCCTACTAATTCGCAGGGCTATGTCGGTGACCTTGGTTTGTCTACGTATTTCCTCATATTATAACAACTCATATTGTATTTCATCTAAAACAAAGGGATCCCACAACATATAACGTAATGTTGATAAGTATCTACTTATCACGCACGTTGTAGAACATACTTATAGCCTATACTAGATAGGTATTATGTAAATTAAAGATGTAATAGGTACCTACTAAGTTTCCAAGCAATGAAGAATAAAACAAGACTAGATGTAGCTACATATAGATCACAGTACTTCATATGCATAGATAGCAATATTACGTGTTATTAGCTGTGTCCAGATGGCTCGCATGCCGCGCGAAGCAGCTTTGTCTCGCTTAGTTTGACATGGCGCGCACGAACCAAATTCTCGCCCTGCTTCATCCTTCATCTTATATGATAACGTCACACATCTGTAGCTCTACTTTTCATTGGCAACTTTAATCATCTAGGATATTATTAATTTTAAATTTATTTTCAACTAGCTGTGCCCGCGGCTTCGCCCGCGTGGAAATTGATGTTTGTGATTAGTCTGTCTTATTCCAGAACCTACACTATCTGCGTTTCACATTAAAATCAGTTTAGTAGTTACGGAGATACCGACGTGGCAACAAACATTCACACATACAGACACATACACTTATTTAGCTTTTGCGAGCGAATTCGTCGGCGCAAATTTTAAATTTAAAAAAAAATCGGACTCGATCCCGTTTCCCGGGTCCCGGATCCGGTTTGCTGGATCCCAGATCCGGTTTGCCGGATCCCATATCCCAGATCCCGTATCCTCCTTGATTCCGGATACCAGACCCAATATCCCGGATATCACGTATCCCGGATATCCCGTATCCCGGATATCCCGTATCCCGGATATCCCGTATCCCTGATACCGGATCCCGTTTACCGTATATATCACGTATCCCAAAACCGACTTGTATTTTTAAGATGACATCTAAACACCAATTTTCATACTTAATTCTAACTTCAAAAATGACGAACTCCCATACAAACTTTCATCCCCTATTCTACCACCTTAGGGGTTGAATTTTCAAAAAACCTGATTTTAACATTTTTCATTTTATAAAAGACACCTAATCACCAATTTTCATACTTCTAACTTCATACTCCCATACAAACTTTCATCCCTTATTTAACCCCCTTAGGGGGTGAATTTTCAAAAACCCTGAAATTATTTTTTTACATATATAAAAAGAAACCTAAACACCAATTTTCACAGTTCTAACTTCAAAACTATGACAAACTTTCATCCCCTATTTTACCCCCATAGAGGTTGAATTTTCAAAAACGCTGAAATTACTAATTTTTATTTTTTAAAAGACACCTAATCACAAATTTTCATAATTCTAACTTCAAAAATGACGAACCTACATACAAACTTTCATCCCCTATTTAACCATCTTAGGGGTTGAAATTTATAGGTATGATTAGCCTATGTCTCCTTCCAGAGTTTACACTATCTACGTTTCAAATTTCATTAAAATCGGTGCAGTAGTTATGGAGATACGTGGTAACAAACATTCACAGGATAAAGCGCCACACAATATATAGTGGCGAGAACCAACTCAAAACCATTAAAAAAAAAAAAAAACAAACATTCACACACACACACACACACACACACAGTTACTTTCGCATTTATAATATTAGTAGGAAGTAGGATAGGATAGGATAGGATATAATTTCACTGTTAGTAATCAATAGACATTAATTAAATTATATTTTTGCAATAAACAAAATATCAAATCAAATACTAAGTAGGTATATTACCTTTGGGGAACTTTCCGTTTATAGAAGACCATTTTTAGTTGTTTGTAGGTACTACAAACTGAACCCCAAAATGTATCCGGTATCAAAAGCGAACGGAATATTTCCTCCCATGAACTGACTCTGTGACCGCTGTGTTGTTGATTGTACAATATTAAGAGGAGGGTTCGAAATTTGGTTGATTTTCTATTCTACTGTTTCTTTAAGTAAGTATGTGGACTAGGAATCTTATATTTAGATGTATGATTTTTGACTATATTATCTTGAGTATCTTTAAATCCAAATCACGATTTGATGAAATTTTCTCGATAAAAAAAAATTATGAAATGAGCTCTAATTATTTACAATTTTCCTTGCTACCACGATGTTTTTACGATTTAGATCACGAAATTATTTCTGAAACATAGCAAATAATGATATCTAAACTACCCTTCAACCATATTTTAATTCATGAAGTAGTTTTTTTTTAATTCAAGAATATGTGGTTTGGCGCTTACGTTGTTTATTTCCGAGCGCGCGCACAATATCGCCATCTCACATTTTAAGTACTTGAACTAACCATGTCTCTCTCTAACTTTGTATTGTCAGTGTCCAGTCGGACTTGTTCGACGCCGGACCTGTGAAGGATTTTTTAAAAAATATTACGAAAAAATATTACGGTCGTGCCACATTACAGGTACAGTACAGTATTTACAGTCCGCCGACGCCTATGATAAATAAATAAATATCCTTGGAAATTCTTTTACACATGACTACCTGATCCCAAACTAAGCAGAGCTTGTACTATGGAAACCAGATAACTGATATTACTACATATACTACTTTTTGTTTGTAAATACAAACTAAATATACACTTAATTACACCTAGACTCGGGACATGCGGACATGTTCATGCACACAAATGCATGTCCTGGGCAGGAATCGAACCTACGACCTGCACTGCAGCGTGATTTTCGTTTGCTTTTCCTTGTCTTGTGTAATTTCTTTTCATCTCTTGTCATTTTGTGTCATCTCTTGTCATTTTGTGTCATCTCTTGTCATTTTGTGTCATCTCTTGTCATTTCATAGTTATTCGTGTCATTTCTGTAAAAACTCCCTATTTCGCTTACTGTTATATACTTGCAGCATGGTCTTGGGCCGACAGTGGGAATACATTGCTTGTCAAAACAATGGAGTCGCTTTATTGCGTTTGTTGTAGGTATGGATGGGCAAGTAATAAATATATCATACATCAATAAATTATCGTAAAAAAATAACATTACAGATATGGATAGGAAAATGTTTGTCCGTCCTATTCAATCTATTATATTATAAACGAAAGTAACTCTGTCTGTTACCTTTTCACGGCTAAACCGTTGAACCAATGTTGATGAATTTTGGTATGGAGATAGACTGGGTCTTGGCGGAGAACATAGGCTACTTTTTAGGGTTCCAAAGGGTGCTAACGGAACCCTATTACTAGGCCTACGCTGTCCGTCTGTCTGTCTGTCCGTCTGTCAGCGCGGGCTGTATCTCACGAATCGTAACAGGTAGAGAGTTGAAATTTTCACTGAATGTGTATTTCTGTTGCCGGTGCAGAACAAATACTAAAAATATAATAACATTTAAAAATAAATATCAAGTCTCAAACTTGATATTTTTGATGTGTTTATTCTACGGTGGTACGGAACCCTTTATGTGCGAGTCCGACGCCTTCAGATCTTATGAATGTTTTCTTGAAATAAATATAGTGTATTTTAAGTAATTAACTGGCCAACCCTCAGGTCCTACCTACCATGTTAGGATCTTTTTCGTTCTAGGGGTGTAAACCGTGATTTAACGAGTTAATGTGATAATTTTTGTATTTAAATTATTCAATTCAATGTATTTGTTTCAGACATAGTCCAATATTGATTATTAAAATTATTATAATTTCACAATAAATATAAAACAATAAATAAAAGTAAAAGTAATTAAAAAAAAAAAAAAAAAAATTTTTCATGTTTTATCATTAAAATACAATATAATATAACATAAATTAAAATAAAATACAATAAAATAAAAACCTACCCCTAATTAAACAAATACCGTCCGCGTGGGATACTGGCTGCATGTCCTCCCTGTATTCAAGCTGTTCCTGTTGTCAAGCGAATTTTTTGAGCAAGGAAAGAGCCAGCCCTCTTGTCACCTGTGGCGGTAACCAGTCTAAGGGTGATTTTGATAGATAAAAAAATAAAGATAAAAAGATAAACAAAAAATAAATGCATGGTTAAATCAATAAAATTAATAAAAACTGAAAATACATTAAAAAATAAATTAAATATGGTAAAAAAAAATATTATGACACCGCTGATGACTTCATGATCGGCATCGAAGTTAAGTACCAAAGTATTCCTTTGCCTACGAAACATGAAAAAGATACTCATATCCGGCAGTCAGTCACTGACACAGAGTATGTAAATTTTTACCCGACTACGGTGGGCGGAGGGTTATGATTTTGACCGATATGTATGTATGTTCATCTGCTCCCGTATAACGTCCAAACTATTTTTATATCATAATAATTTGACTAATGAGATATCGTTGGACGCGTCTGGATCGTCCGCTGGTTATAGGCTATTATACGATCGAAATATTGTTATACGTATCTATCAGCATATTGTAGGTATCGTTTGTCTTCTTTTGACTTACTTTGTCTTCAGCAATAAAAACAACATAGAAATTAAATTATTTTTTTCAAATACACTCGACATAAAAATCCCATATAAAACGAAAAAAATATATTTGAATATTTTCATCCATTTCATCTATTTTAAAAGGTGCACTGGGACATATTATTTTAATTGTACGAATTAAACAATATTGTTCCTTCAAAAAATAACTATACTATAGTCTACTCCATAGCTGTTCTGTCCTAGCTAAGCGAGAGGGATATATCCTTCGGCAGCTCACGCGACGCTAGCCACACCCCGAAACTAAAATTCATTTTTTTCTTGTATCGTCTTAATTATATAAACCGAACAAATAAGATAATTAACTTTTTATCATCATTTGTTATATAACAGTAAATAAATGTGCTACCTACTGTTATAGCTACACCTAATGGTGTTACCAAGAAAGAAGGAGACATGTCTGTCCAAAAAGTACCTATGTCCTATGAAACGGAGTCCATAGACACAGTTAGTTCAATTATGTTGAAAACATGTCAGTATTGCCAATACGGCTCATCTTCTGATTAATAATACGCATCGAAATGCCTTGTTGATTGTCGAGCGCGATAACAGATATGTGAATTTCGCACAATTCTAGTGATCGCAATGTTAAACTCTTAAAAAAAACAAAAAAACATTTGTAAGAGTTTCGAGTTCCGCGTTTGAGGTAACACTACAGCGCTACCACGGGTGCCCTTTTTAAATGGTCACTATTTTATAAATCGAAAAATTCCTAGCCTTGCTAGCTCGTATTTAAAATTTCTCCGAGGCTCTATACTAGGTTCAAAGTGAGTTCGCCGTGTCACAGATTCAAAGAAAACTGTAATGTTTACCTACTACCTTATCTCTTCGTAATACAAGGTAATGTCGCGTAGCCCCGCAGCGCCGACTTGTCTGCTTGCTTCGAGGTTATCACTGCTTCGCCAACCTTCAATCAAACGTAGTCTGTTGGACATTCGTTATGCCTGGTACGGTACGTAAGCAATAATTCGCATATTGTATTTTGACACATTTCTGTATTAAGTCAAACGGCCGCGTTCAAGGGCTCAGAGGGCTTACCACAAGCTCCCATTGCGACTCAATTACAGGAACGTATTAACGTTTCAGCGACTTTTTGTGCACTGTCGTACCTTATTGTCATGACAATAAGAAACGTCATTAAAACGTCGTTAAAACGTTCCTATAATTGAATCGCAATAAGAGCTTGTGGTAAGCCCCCAGGTTGCAGTTGTCGGTTGTTTCTCGCTCGAAGGTATGGAACGGCTAACCGGTTGTTACATTTTTCTATAACCGCAAAACTTCCATAGTTTTAAAAAAATATAAAAAACTTCTCCAACGTTAATACCTATAACAAATCAAATTAAAAATTAAGGAGTCAAAGTAAGGTCAAAAATAGTTAACATGCACTTAAAAAAACATATTTATGGATTAAGGCAAGTGACATACGTCAGTTAAACGTCAGTCACCTTATTTTGATAGTTACAAAGTTGCAACCGGTCTGAGCACTCGGAGAGTCGGAGCCTCTGAACGGCTGAGTTGCGACAACCGAGTGAAAAGTTGCGTCCAGAACGGAGCGTAGCCCCTGAACGCGGCCCAGTCAAAATGTATGAATAAGATAGAATTTTCAAATTTCAAAAATTCATAATCTTTTAAAATATATGTTAATCATAGACTAATTTTATATTTTATGACGTAAACAGGTAGGTACCTATTTTATGCTCACAAACATAGGTACAACACTTATATACTGTGTACCTACCTACTTAAACTGGGTGAAATCGAAATCGTGGGCAATACTTTAAACGGTGACTTTATACATGATTCAGAATATTTAGGGAATATAAATCAACAAGTCAATTGATAAATATTTATTACCCAGGTATAACAGTATAGGTATAACAGTTAACTGGTTTGCTTATTTGCTTACCCGAGCAATATTTTTTTATCAATCGATATTTTTATTTTGTTTCCCAAAATATTCTGAATCATGTGTAGAGTCCTATATTAAAATATTGCCCACGATTTCGATTTCACTCTGTATACCTACTATGCGGTTAGCGCATGATGTCCACGTTATGACGCGTTGTCTCATTACATCATTGTTTTGTCATCATCCGGCCTATTTGGCACACCTGACGCGTCAACAGGATAATATTGAATGTTCGCTGTACAAAACATTTTTATTTGTAACTCTTTACAACAAAGTTTGGGGGTAGATAAATATCACCTCTAAGTTTGCAGCCTTAAACTTGGCCGACAGTACCACACGTCTAAAATATTAAATACCTGGTCAAGACCACTGTTTTATTAACATCGTCTCAGCAGTTTGAAACTCCGCACACTCGCCTGAAGGGCCGTCTGCTAATATTATATGTTCATATATTAGAATAAATTCGAATTTTCTAATTTCGAAAATTCATAATTAATCTTTTAAAATATATGTTAATCATAGTCTTATTTTATATTTTATGACGTAAACAGGTAGGTACCTATTTTGTGCTTACAAACATAGGTACAACACTTATATACTGTGTACCTACTTATACTGGGTGAAATCGAAATCGTGGGCAATACTTTAAACGGTGATTTTATACATGATTCAGAATATTTAGGGAATATAAATCAACAAATCAATTGATAAATATATATTACCCAGGTAAGATATAACAGTTAACTGGTTTGCTTATTTGCTTACCCGAGCAATATTTTTTTATCAATCGATATTTTTATTTTGTTTCCCAAAATATTCTGAATCATCTGTAGAGTCATATTTTAAAATATTGCCCCCGATTTCGATTTCACCCTGTATACCTACTATGCGGTTAGCGCATGATGTCCACGTTGTGTTTGAGAGACGATGACGCGTTGTCTCATTACATCATTGTTTTGTCATCATCCGGCCTATTTGGCACACCTGACGCGTCAACAGGATAATATTGAATGTTCGCTGTACGAAACATTTTTATTTGTAACTCTTTACAACAAAGTAGACAAATATCACCTCTAAGTTTGCAGCCTTAAACTTAGCCGACAGTACCACACGTCTAAAATATTAAATACCTACCTGGTCAAGACCACTGTTTTATTAATATCGTCTCAGCAGTTTGAAACTCCGCACACTCGCCTGAAGGGCCGTCTGCTAATATTATATGTTCATATATTATTAACATTGATTATGATAGCTTTGGTGAACAATGTTATAAACTGTCCTCTTTATGCTACTGCTATACAGCGTGTAACAGAAAGGGTACATATCAAGTACACGGCTTCTTTAGATGATAATTAGAAAGCCCAGATGTGGGTCAGTGGAAGGATAAGCAAGTGACAAGAATTGGTGCGTCCAGATGCCTCGCATGCCTCGCCCGAGCACTCATTATGTCTATGAGTTCCGACTTCAAAACTGAATGCTCGGGTGCGACATGCACCTGTTGTAGATGCAGCCAATAGGTAATGAATGACACTCGTAGTTCGGTAAACGACAAAAATGTTTGAGCTGAAATTATGCACACATACTCTATGCCCGATGTACACTTCACCCCTTTTGGATAGATATACCCTCCTAATACACCTTGTATATTATGATAAGAGGATGTGAATATGTTATCAACCATGAAACTAAATTATGTAGGTAGGTCTTACGAGCTTTTAGGTACTATGTACAAGCTATTTGTATGTTCACTCATTGATCATTCGTTGTTTGTTTGAATTACTCATTGGCATTACAGAAGCATGTGGTTAAACATTTATTGAATAAATCGCCATTTACGTGACTATCTCATATTTTTATATTTACATAGAAATTTAGAAATTTAGTTTTTCCTTAACAATCAGACGTGGCCTCTCCGTGCGCCGCGGTGGGTTTCCGGCTTTATTTCACTTATGTACCTATGGGCTTTAATTATCAAGAATTTTCAGCTTGATCAATAAAACTAGTTATTAGATAGATCTAGGTCGAGGTAGGTGTAGAGTTTCTTGTAAAATGAAGTGTAATAAAAATTGAGGACGCAAGTTTAAAAACGACTTCCGAACTGTTAAAAGGGAACCATATCTTTCATCTCGTCGTCTTAGTTGTTACCGTATGTTACTGCTACTTAAGTGCGTTCCTCAAAAAAAGCTTTTAGCGTAACTCAACTCAAACACTTCCGGGAACAACGTGTGAGCCAGTTATTTTCCTATTTTTTTCCCTATTCCTTTGAACATCTTAATTAGTTGGTGCGTCCAGACGCCTCACACGCCTCACCCGAGTACTCATGTTATGACTTACTTCTTATTTCCGACGGCAAAACTGAGTGCTCGAGCGCGTCATGCGCCTGTTCTGGACGCAGCCATTGGTATGTTCATTAAGGAATGAACCATCCCGTGAAATTAAAATAAATAAATGGATAGTATCGTGTATTTTTTTTTGCTGTACCGATATTCGTAAAAATAGTTTTCATGTGTCGTGTTCGCTCAATACTTACATGGAATCATATAGATAGGTACATTCAACAGATTAACAAATGAAAAAAGTTTTCAATGATTCTGAGTCCATTAACTATTAAAGTACTAAAAATATATTTTATCTTTATAATTATTATTTCCATTTTAAAATAATTTTGAATCAATATCCACACACCCTAAATCTTTTCATCCATAAAAAAATCTCGTCCGAAGATTTTCCTATCTGGTTATCTCGAGAAGCTTAGCCCTAATCCGGTATCCACCGGATAGGGCCGGTTAGTTGCAGAATCATTGTCATTAATCATTCCTGGTGGCGTATCGTGCGCAGATGTTGTTTCATCTAGAGGGCCGGCGACATGGCTGAGCTTTTAATTGCTAACAGATAATGTTCCATTAGTCGCTTTGGAGGCTTTTTCTGGATTAATAGACCTTTACTAAACGCTTTCGGGTGATATTAGTGTAAGGTTTTTTGTCGAAATATACGTAGGGGTGTGTCACAAGGTTTCTATCGTGAAATAGTGATATTAGTTGGTTATGAATATTGACCAAAATGCAATTATTGAAAATCTTAGCTTACCCCTGCATGAAACTGTGTTATATTTTATTACGTATGTAATTTTTTTACCAATCCAAATAGTTACATTGTTTCCTAATTTTGATGGAATATTAACATAAAAGTGAATTGTCAAAAGGTTTCTTCCAAGAAGTTCGTGGTGATTTTATCGGTAAATTTATTTACTACTTTGACAAGGGTCATATTACGGATTTATAAGGTCTAAAGGCGTTCAGGTGCTTGAAGTGTACTAGACGTTTATATACCGACGTACTTTCCACTGATTTATATATCTATAGATGGAGAACATCACTTATTTACTAAGTAAATTAAAAATGTTATGCTTGTACCTCGTAAATAAATTATAGTGCTAATTATGTTGGTACAAAACTAAACTTAACTAAACTAACTGTATTGCCATCCTTCTCATGGTCGTAACGCAGCAAGACAGAAATACTTCTAGTATATTGTCAAATTCAGTTTATTCGCAATTTGTAGTCAACATATTGGTGGTAGATCTAGCCAATTGACTGCAGCTCATATACGAGCTGGCTGGAGCTGGATGCGAGCAATGCCTTTGCTATTGCAAGCATCTATAGGTTACGGTAACTGCTTAATATCAGGCTAGCTTGCCACCTCAGTACTAAAAAACAATAATAGGCACCAATACCTATCAAAACAGTTAGCAGTGTAAATACGACGTAGCAAAATCGAGATTATCATAATACTAACTAAATAAGTGACGTAGGCAGAAAACGTGCTACCATTTGTTTACGATCGAGTATTTAACAGGCGATTCCTAAGTGACAAATAATCGTGTTTATCGACGGACATAATGATTAGAATGTCTATTCACATTGTTTGCGCTGCGTAAATTGGTTATGTAAATAAAGTATGAGTTATTTTAGGTACTATAGAAATAACAACAACAGACCTACTTTAGACGATACCATCGTAAATTGATTGTAGGTATTATTCGGACCGAAGTTATTTGCTAGAGAACAAACATTACCGACATAGCTCTTCGTAGTTGTAGGCTGAAGTGGCAGTGGCCCTCTGTTTCGTTCGGACTACGAAATTTGAATTTTGACACATTCCTGTGGTTAGGGACAAAATCACAAGTTAACGAAACAGATGATCCGGGTCCGTAATAGGCCCCGGAATCGATCCTATGCCTTGCTTAAAATACTAGGACTCGTAGTAATAAATGTATGTCAAAGTTGAGATCGATCTTAAGATGCGGTTTTCGACGGATTATCCATACATTAAACGTCAAAACTACAAATACAACAAATACTAGCCTAGGGCTGTTTGATCAATGGCCGTGTCCACATGACCCGAGCTGCCGCGCTCATCAACAGATATGACATTATAATCTACGTGGTCAAAACTGATTGCTCGGGCGCGTCGCTCGGCTCATATAGTCGCACCTAATAGGTAGAGGTAACTAAATATAGTGTTATGACAATTATTACATAACCATAATTTATCACTTTCAGATTTTCAATGACGTTTATGGGGATAATAATTGTATGTTATCCTTGCATTTACGTGACTTGAATATGTCACGATTGACGATAATTCGCAAACGTCATAATCTAAAGACTAGATATTTTTATACTTTTTTCTAGACTTGCAACGAATATTCGGTTACTATTCGGTATTTGGCCTATTCGGCTACTTTTATGCTATTCGGCCGAATACCGAATATCTACATAGTATTCGGCCGAATACCGAATACTTAAGAATATATTATTTTATTGAGATAAATGGTACAATGAAAGAAAATATTGATTTATTTTTATATTTATCTGTAGGGATGGATGGAAGCGGCGTCTAATAGAGATGTGGAGTGTATTGGGTGGGGGACACCTTTTCCCAGCAGTGGGATAATGTAGGTTAAAAATATATAAAAAATATGTTATAATCATTAAAGTAGTCACAGGTTTATAATCAACTTATTTAATACAAAAATTAACAAAAAATAAACCAATGAAAAAAATTGTCACTGTCTATGCATTTGAATTATCGTATTCAAAATTTAGAAGCGATAGATTATAATGCAGAAAGACAAATGTTTGTGTATTTTCGCTTTTACTTTAAGTAACTCAAGTAGTTACTCAAATAAGTATGTACTCCTTTTTTCTCGTAGACCATCCCAGCTTCAGGAAAAAGACGCTCAGAATAAACTCTACTTCCTACTCTTCCTTCCACACACCGGCCGAATACTTTTGCTGAATATTCGGCTATTCAGCCAGGAAGCTCGCCGAATATTCGGTATTCGGCGTATGGCCGAATATACTATTCGTTGCAAGTCTATTTTCCCATTATGAAATAGTAACTCCGGATGGACAGTAATTACCTAATTGAACTGAGTAATGTGAACATAACAGGTACCTATGTGTATGTGTTAAAAAACTAACCGTACCATTTATAGAGATTATTAGTCCATTTACAATGGTTTTACAAAGCATTTCTGGGAATAAAAGTGATTTGTAATACCAGTGTAAGTCCGTCATAAATTTCAATAAATTTGGGGTTAAAAATATTTTCGTCTTGTAAATACGTTACGGCCGTAGGAAGGATAGCAAAACAATTAATTTTGTTGTTAATGATGCAACTCAAACGAATCAAAACAATAATTATTACAATAATAATTTGGGTATGTTTGTCAACTCGGTTATCGGCCGGGCTACTTCCATTACATCAGATTTTTTATCAGTTAAGGTTAATATTTAATTGGCCTATGTTGTGTTAGTAAATATCGATAGGTGGTTGCGGAAATTTACGGATAATGTGTCAAATGTCAAAAGAGTAATTTGGGCCCGAACATAATATGCTCAACCTCATATGTGGAGGAAGTACTTAAGTTTAAGATGAGGGAAAAACCTGAACTAACATGAGTTGTTGAGCACTGAGAAGAACCGAACTGATAATTGAAAATCTCAGAGATTCTTTTTCTTGGGCGACTTCCAGAATAGTAGTCAGGCGAGCGAGCGGAAAGAGCGAACGAACTCTGTCTTTATGTTAAACTATTGGTAGTGTGGGACATTGATGCTTATCGCAAGCGAAGAGAGCGAGCAGTCTTTCATGTTTACCGACTCCCATTGTTTTACAGTACCTACATACACTCTACAACGCATTTAATTATCTGGGAAAATATTTTTGATACACATATTACAAGCATAGTTATATAGTGTATACGTACATATTCACGTGTATTTATTACGTATGCAATCGATTGTCGAGTGTATGATGATAACACCTGTCTGTAGTTTCCCAGGTTTTTTTTTTTAATGTCTCATTTCACGGAAAACTATTCCGTTTGTTGACAAGAGGCTTGTTATTTAGCTAGCGATTGCAAATTATAGATTAGCAATTTAATAGTGTTTTAGTTTCAATATGAGTTTGACGACAATTTAGCACACTGGTCGTAGGTATTGGAACCTATTTACCTAGGATAGAATGTTCACTATCACGCTGACCCCGCGTGTTAAAGTTCACAGTAAATCGAGTTTCCTCGTTTTGTGGTGCGTTATTAGTAATCAAATAATATTCATGACGACTACCTACCAAACATTAGTCAGAAAGTGTTTCAATTTATAATTTTACATTTTACCAAATAAGTAAAGTACCTAACATAAACAAAATAATAATAAAAAACCGGCCAAGTGCGTGTCGGACTCGCACATAAAGGGTTCCGTACCACCGTAGAATAAAAACGTCAAAAATATCAAGTTTCATGTATGGGGTACCCCCTTTATTTTTAAACTTTTATTTTTATTTTTAGTTGTAGCGGCAACAGAAATACACATTCTGTGAAAATTTCAAGTCTCTAGCTATTACGGTTCGTAAGATACAGCCCGCTGACAGACAGACAGACAGACAGACAGACAGACAGACGGACAGACGGACAGACGTACAGATGGACAGACGTACAGATGGACAGCGTAGGCTTAGTAATAGGGTCCCGTTGGCACCCTTTTGGGTACGGAACCCTAAAAAGATGAAAAAAATAGTACCAGTAGTAATAGTTTATTTTACCAGTAGTACAGTAAGAGTACCAGTACAAGTACCAGTAGTTTTTTTTCCAGTGTGCCATCCATGGGTATACCTAAGGACGGCACACTGGCAGAAGGTCCACTTGATGATAAGTAGTAGTTCTGGGCGGCGGCTTCCACTTACCATCAGGTGGACCGTCTGCCCGTCTGCCAGTATGCCATCCTTGGCTATAAAATAGCCTATAGATGTAAGTTACTACCTATATTTAAAACCACACAAACTTTATTATGATAGCGAATAATTTATATTAGCATATTTTCTTAGAGTCACCTAACAAAATAGCTGACTGCTGAAATCAAACAGTTATCGCAAAATTAAGGTAAGACAAACAAAGGCAGAGTGTGTAAACGTTTTCATTGAATCTATTTGCATAGTACCTAATACACCATGCCTAATAAACATTTGTCTTACGGTTTAACAATTTAATGTTATGATAGTCAATTAGATACGTACTCACGGATTGTGTCAACAAAAATAGTAGAGTCGAGATTTTTATGTAGGTACTCCACCAAGCCAATTTCATCATCATCTCAACCGAAAGACGTCCACTGCTGGGCATAGGCCTCCTCAAGGTCGCCAATAGTTTAGTAACGAATGCTTAGGTAAGCTTAGTTTTTACCCGACTACGGCGGAGGGTTATGATTTTGACCGGTATGTATGTATGTATGTATGTATGTATGTATGTATGTATGTATGTATGTATGTGCATCTGTTCCCACCTAACTTCCAAACTACTTGTCATAATTTGACAAATGAGGTATCGTTAGAAGCGGCTTAATGGCGCGCTGGTTATAGGCTATGTGACGTCACATAAAATTGCATATGGCGCCCTCTAGAGGACATAATGTCATGAACTAAAAAAAAAACATTTTTTAATGAAACCGTGTGGGGTATCAAATGAAAGAACTTGATGAGCACATTTCAAAAATATATATATTGTTACCTATAACTCCAAAATAATTAAATAAAAAGTAAGTTTAAAAACTAAAACCCGACTACTGAAAAATCGCGCTCTAAAAAGTATGAAACAAGAAAATATTCTCATCTAGAGGATAGCCGTGGTCCGTGTTCATATGCCATTTGGCCCTAAAGGACCTACACGGACCACGGCTATCCTCTAGATGAGAATATTTTCTTGTTTCATACTTTTTATTATTTATTGTTATACTCATTCACATTAAATATAAGTTGTTTGTTATCCTAAAAACAAATAAATAAATGCCCGGTGAAATCTGCAAAATGACATAGCAACAATTCATACGTTTCCGACTCCGAGACGATTTTATCATATGATTGTTCTGTAAATGTTAGCCTGATTTAAGGAGCAAACACAGCATACACAATCTTATTCAAATCTTATTTGCTCTACCTGTAATAAGATATTTTTTTTAAATGTTTTTATGATGCTTACAAGATAGAATCCGCAGGGTGCGGGCAGCGCAAGACCGGTAATTGTGGCGAACCTTGTGGAGGCCTATGTCCAGTAGTGGACGTCTTTCGGCTCAAATGATGACAGGATAGAATCAGTGTGTCCTTTATTTTGACGGGCATAAGGCAAGTCTCAAAATATAGAGAAAACTCGTTAACCTATACTGGGTGAAATCGAAAACGTGGGCAATATTTTAAAATATGATTCTACACATGATTCAGAATATTTAGGGAATATTAATCCACAAACCAATTGATAAAAAAATATTTCCCAGGTAAGGTATAACAGTTAAATGGCTTGCTAATTTGCTTACCCGAGCAATATGTTTTTATCAATAGATTTTTTTATTTGTTTTCCCAAAATATTCTGAATCATGTGTAGAGTCATATTTTAAAATATTGCCCACGATTTCGATTTCATCCTGTATAATAAGGTGAATTTAGGTAAATACAAAGATATACTCAGTATCTTGTCTTTATAATACACCGCTAGTCGCTACTACTTCCCCCATAAATCAATAGGAGCTGGAAAGAATTGGAGAATTGGCATCCCTTTCACCATAGGGATCATAGGATATGTAGTAGACTTTATCTAAACAATTTAGCTATCCATTTTCATTGCTAGTTTAAGTTTTATAATCATGAGTTAGCTTATTAATCAGAAACCTCGTAAAACAAATATTTATTCCTCATTTCGAGTGAAAAGATTACGGTAATCATCGTAGTTTACAATGGTTAGTGACAAAGCAAACAGCAAACGCTGTGTGCAAACAGAATCTGTTGATTCAGTCTATATTACGTACAATAAAAAAATATCCAGAGAGCCACGCGTGACTCAACCGACGAAACCCCTTCGCGGAATGTTAAATACACCGGCGAGTAGATACGAGGTTATAACTTCGTTTACCGCAACAAACGAGCAGTGTATAAAATTCATTCGCGTACAAGACGCAGTCTGTTTTGATACGAATTTATGACTGCGTCTAGTCTCCTTATAACAAGAACTAATCTATGCGCTATCGGCACGCGTTCGAAAAGTGCAAAGTTTACTCACACACACGCGCGTCATCGATACTCAGACACACAGGCGTGTTTTGTTTTATCAGGCAGATATATTGCACGTGCCGGCCGGTATATAAATAGTGTGAGACGCGGTAGACTATCATACGACTGCCGTAGCTCAAGCTGTGCACACGCTGTGAACTCGCTAACTCGCTCTCATCTACGAAAATAATCTCAACAAATTCGAATTTCGAATATGGACAAACGTCAGATCATCGGAAGTGCGACGCGCTATATCGCCGGCAGACATGCTGTCCAGACAGTGTACTGGAGGAAGTGTCCTGAGAATAGCAGAGGGCTACTGAAGACCACTCGAATGACATTCTTTGGCAAGAACGAGGGACCCGACAAAGTCGATAGTGCGGAGATGTTCGCGAAGGTACGGGAGAGATACATGTAGTTCCCCTCCGCATTAATCGTTTCCAGACTGTGATAACTTTTAGACTTAATTTATGGTGTAAGTTTAGTTTAATTACTGTATACCAGTGATATTATTGGATCGTGTGCTACTGTACATACGAGTTGTGTGTATGTAAAAAATATAAATGTTTTGTTGTTATTAACATATTTTTTATTTGCTCTATTTTACGACATAATTACACAAAATTGCGACAATAGGAAATTTACAAAAACACTAATTTTCTTAAATTGTTTCGGAATTCCATTTATAACATACATAAAATAACATCACAATGTATGTAATCACTTAAGGGGGGGGGTCAAAACAGTTTTCAATTTTCAATTTTCATCCACTAAAAGAAATCAGGATAGCTAGGCCGCGTTCAGAGGCTACGCACCGAGTGCAACTATTCACTCTGACGCAGTTCCGTACTTCAGAGTGGTGCGTTCAGTGGCGGCATCAGAGTGAATAGTTGCACTCGTTGCTCGTAGCCTCTGAACGCTCTGAACGTGTCAACAGCTACACCATACATTTTACGTCACGTAATTTTACGTCATGTCACGTCATTTTACGGTCACCCGAAGAACTTTGCCTTAAAATTATTTTTACACAGACACGACTAGCGAATTTAGGGGCATAGTAGAGCTAGAAGTAGAGAGTATTTATTATTTACGACTTTTCAGCGTAGACCGTTGGGTCACTGCAGCGGATTGTTGCGGGTTCGATCTCCGTCGGGATAAAATGAAATGGTATTATCCCAATTTTCCCTGTTCGGGCGAGGCCCCACTAGCGCGTTGCGCTGCGTCGTCGCAACGGATCAAAGGGTCGACGGGCGAGATACGAAGCGTGGGAGGGTGATGCGCCAGTACAAAATCTTGCGACGAAGCAACGCAACGCGCTAATGAGGCCCGGCCCCTACTAGGATCGCCCGTAGTCTATTGTATGGTAAAAAAATATGTAATGTAACGTCACGACTTTTATCCCCATTGGGGGGTAGTCAGAGGCTTGAGTGGCCATACACCACCACATTGTGGAGGTATTAACCAACTCAAAGCCCACGTTTCACTAGATAGTCAGAACCCAACGTGACAGGTGGTGAACCGTGTCGCCGTGTATACAGGAACTGACTATAACCTAATCCCGAGGGATAGGTAGGTTTCCTCACGATGTTTTCCCTCACCGTCAGCGAACTGTAAATTATGCACATAGATGAAAATTCATCCATTGGTGCATGCCAAACCGGGGGTCGAACCTGGGACCTTCTGATTGTTAGCCCAACCTGTTCACCCCTAGGCTACAGTCGCTATTATTATCGTATGGTACCCTACTAAAAGCGTTGCTTAGTTTGGGACCATACAGTTGGTGTGTTAGTCTGGCAAATAATACCTATTATAGATTTCTTGAAAAAGTATCTTCAAATATTTTATTAAAATTTAATTTTCATTATGAATAACATGTAAATAAGTCTATTTCGGTATTAATATCGAATATAATTACAAGTACTTAATAATACAGGACTACTGTAATATTTTATACATCTACATATCTACCTTGCCATTTAATATTCAACACAATATTCAATTCATAAGCTAGACCCCCTCTAGTGATCGATAACCTATGCTCCGAATAATTAATGAAATCATTGAACAGTATCGATACTTCAGATCCAATATGCATAGAACTCTATTATCCCGCGTAGAGGAGGTTATCACTATGCTAATACCAGGTTGTTGCTTGTCTATGGTTTTGGTGAAGAATAGAAATAGCGATAGAAGAGGTAAGATGATAGGCCATCGCATACGAAATATCACCTTTATGTGTGTAATGTGTAACGTCACGACTTTTATCCCCATTCGGGGGTAGTCAGAGGCTTGAGTGGCCATTCACCACCACATTGTGGAGGAATTAACCAACTCAAAGCCCACGTTTCATCAGATAGTCAGAACCCAACGTGACAGGTGGTGAACCTTGTAGCCGTGTATACAGGCACTGACTATTACCTAATCCCGACGGATAGAACAACATTATATAACATTATATAACTTCATAAGAACATCATAGAATTAAAGAGATGGAATGCGGGAAAGAGGAAGACCAAGATTAAGTTATTTTTTTTGCCGTATCCTTTAAATGCTTGCAATACCAAAGACATCTCTCGCACTATACCAATCTGAAAGGTGATGAGACTCTGGGAGGGAAGGGAGGGAGTAAACGGGCTCCCGTGTTTCTAACTCATCGTACGAAACGCAACTAAAATAGTTTCTTTACGACGATCATCTGTGAGAGGGTGGTCTAACCCGGTCGTGGCAGCCTATAGAGCTGCAGAGAATTAGCTACAGCTTGGCTCTACAAGCAATGGACTCTATATGAGCCAGACCTAAAAAAAGGTCGGTGTCATGTCGTATAAGTATATGTAAGGGACTATAGTCTGATTTTTAATTAGACGAAGCAAACTGACAGCTAAAAATGTCACTGTTCTATAAATTTGAACCTTATTTGTTCTATTTATACCGAAAAGTGACATTAGCACCTGTCAGTTTACTTCGTCTAATTAAAAATCAGACTATAGATCGAAACAAGTGAACATTTAGTACCTATACTCTATCGATACTCTATAAAATTTATCTCATCACTTTGCTCTCCCTGATTACCAGTTTTAGAAGCAGTGAAATTCGATTTACGGCTAAAATAAATAACAAAATATGGACTGTTTATGTTCTGTGTCGTAAAAATTTACTGAGGGGAAACGGGTAAACAGCTCTTTACTTTTTACTGTATTATGCCAATATCCGAACTCTATATTTCTGGTACACCTGCCGTAGAGAGCGTCGGCATTATATATATTTCTTTTATTGAAGATTACCTCACGAATATGGCCTCAGTCGAGCAGGTTTCGGATGTTTTCGACTGAAAAAAGTTCTTTATTGTACGTTTCTAGAACTTATGGCAAGAGCCTAGTATAAAACATTTCTAGCGTAAAGCGCGTTTTTTTTTTGCTTATGCGCATTTTTTGTACGCAAATATAGCACATTATCATAATAAAGCGCTTGTCATAACTACATAAAAGTTATGTTAATCTGAATAAAAATACAAACACTTCAGCACTTCGATGTACCGGTAATCGACTTGGCATCGCTGGAGAGACCGCAATACAGCCCAGGTCTCGACCGAATCAAAGGCTTTCTCGTAATCCACAAACGCTAAGCAAAGGGGCAGGTTATACTCCTCGGTCTTCTGTATAACCTGTCGCAGCGTATGTATGTGGTCTACGGTACTAAAGCCTTTACGGAAAGCGGCTTGTTCGGGAGGCTGGAAGTCGTCAAACTTGCGTGCGAGACGGTTCGTTATGACCCTCGAAAACAGCTTGTAGACATGGCTCAGAAGTGAGATGGGTCTATAATTCTTCAGCAGAGCGTTATCACCCTTTTTGAACAAAAGAACCACCACACCTCTGTTCCATGCCTGCGGCGTTTTGCCCTCGAGGATGACGGAACCGAACAGCTTCTGAAGGGCCTTAAGGACCGGTTTTCCACCCGCCTTCAGGAGCTCAGCCGTTATTCCATCATCACCCGGTGCCTTGTTGTTTTTAAGCTGTTTAAGAGCCATACTAATCTCGTACAAGCTGACGTCCGGGATGTCTTCGGTATAGTGTCGGGTTAACCTAGCTCTTGGGTCGTTCGCCAGGTTTGTAACGGGTGTCCGTATTGACGTGTATAACTGTCCATAGAACTTCTCGATCTCTCTCAAAAGCTCTGGTTTGGTTGAAACGATACTGCCGCCATCGGTCTTCAGTTTCGTTAGCTGGCTTTGCATTGCTCGTAGAACGGATGGCCGATGGGGCCGAAAAGTTCTCGAGTGGCGGCCGCGCACCGGAAAGCGTAGCGTGGGTAGGCCTCCCACAAGGTGGACCGACGACCTGGTGAAGGTCGCGGGAATCCGCTGGATGCGGGCAGCGCAAGACCGGTCATTGTGGCGAACCTTGGGGGAGGCCTATGTCCAGCAGTGGACGTCTTTCGGCTGAGATGATGATGATGATGATGAATAAAAATATAAAGTCTTCTCTGTATTTTAATAATGCAGGATATTTTGCATGACGTAGGTATAATTGTCCACCTCGACCAGAAGGGCTAGCCAAGTGGCATGAACGCTAATCGAATAGAATAAAACAAACTTCACAATGAATGGAAATGTCAAACGTCGCTATGTAAATCAACAACAAGTCGCTATGAAAATCACGCTTGAGATCACGTGACTTATGTCATTTCTATAGATGAAGCGTAGCGATTTGAAGGAACACTTGTAGAAGTCAGCCACTTGTCTAGCCATTCTGGGTTGTTACGTTGGTACGATAGGTTGGCTGGGCTAGCCCGTTCGCTTCGACCAATAGGATCGCCTCATATTCCTCAGCTCATTAAAATTGAGCTATCAATAATCGAAATGAGAGAGCCAACTCGCCTATACGGTTGAGGTTGTATTTTGTCTAAATCATGTCTGTCTGCTTATCATATGGTTAGTGGCCAACCTGGTGTCAGAGTTGTTCAAGCCGCCCGTAGGCCTCTGACGAGGCATAACGACTGCTGCCTAGATGACAACAACCGGGACTGACATTTTACGTGCCCTCCGAAGCACGGAGACGCTCAGTTCAAATGCCACTAAATGGTCACCCATCTCTGACTGACCTTGCCGAACATTGCTTAACCTCCGATCGTTTACCGATCAGTGATTGCAGCTGGCTACGAGCGTCTCATGTCTATAAAAAATATTTAAGGTTTAATAATATCTATGCCCATAATTACAGGCACTTAGCACGGCACCATGCGAAATATCGTAAACGATTAAAGAAGACATTATAGCTATTGTTATTATCGAATTTGTAAATTTAACGTTGGTCTACTTGCCACTTTATTCATCGACGTAATAACTGAGGAGATAAAAATATTCAGGTCACAAAATAATCCTTAACATTGACACGGTATTGATAAAGACATTGTTTCTACCCTATTTATATGAAAGAAGGTAATGGGAACGGCCATGTTTTTATGTAATGCTTGGAGTATTACATTGTTATCTGAGGGGAAAAGTAACTTATTACTTGGTCCCGAGACGGGGTTTGGGCTAATAGTTCGAGGGACCAATAATAAGTTACTTTAACCCGAGGTAAACACTGTGCTTTTCATTACGAATACAAGGAAAATAAAAAAAGGCAAAAAAAATAACAGAAAAAAAAAAACCTTTAAAAAGATAAAAATAATACCTGCATATTTTCACCCAAGCGTCGTCGTTGCGTCGGGGGACCGCTAAGTACATTACATTTAGAGTAACCTGTAGATTATAACCATGACCGGCGTACTTAGCGGTCCCCCGACGCAACGACGACGCTTGGGTGAAAATATGCAGGTATTATTTTTATCTTTTTAAAGGTTTTTTTTTGTCGGGGGTTTTTTAAATTTTTAATTTAATTTTTATTTCATGCTTTTTTAAACTTATATTACCGGTGTAGTAACTGCCCAGCTTGTATTAGCATGTACTCGTCAAAACGCATCGTATGAGCCCAAACACAAGGTAGATGCCGTACACCGTTGAGGAGTTCTTCTGATGATGCCTGCGCATCAGGTCAAGGTTGTCATACTTTGTAATATCATTGACAAGTGACAGGATTTCAAATTTCGTATCGATCAGACCTGTGGAAGTTGTTTATATCTTTTCATCAACTAGAAAAGAGCTGATGGTCTTCAAACGGCTGAGCAGATTTTCTTGAAACATAGCTAAGAACACTCTCGATTAACTCACCTTTCAAACAAAAAAAACTAAATCCAAATCGGTCCATCCGTTCAGACGCTATGATGCCACAGACAGACACACAGATCCACAGATCCACAGATACACAGATACACAGATACACAGATACACAGATACACAGATACACACGTCAAACTTATAACACCCCTCGTTTTTCGTCGGGGGTTAAAAAAAGAAAAAAAATACAACAAAAAGAAAAACAAGACAAAAAAAAACAAAAAAATAATAATAAAAACAACAAAAAAAAATAAAAAAGAAAAAAAATAACAAAAAAAAACAGAAAATAGACAAAAAAAACAAACAAGAAGACAACAAAAAGAAAAAAAGACGACAAAACAAAAAAAAAATGTAGAGTAGTAGTAGTGGTAGTAGTAGTGGGGATAAAAGTCGTGACGTCAATAGAAATTTGAAAATAGAACTCGTATTTTTTTATAATTTGACAGAATCGTTGACAGAACACGATTTGGCTCGATCAGAAAAGTATCACCTGCGGTCGGCTCTTCAGGCACCTTTCGACCTACTTTCCGCGTATGAGTGATGAAAAAATACATTATCTGTTAGGGTGTTACCACACCAATCCATCGATCGACGTTGATCGAAGTTAATCGATTGGTGTGGTAGCTTTGATTAATCGGCAGTTACCGTTCCATAAAACGTCGACTAACCAACAGATTGACCGAAGATAATTGACGTCGACTAAACCATTCTACCATCGAACGACAATCGATCGATCGGTGCGGTAGAAACTATCGATCGACGTCGACTAATCCATTCTACCATCGATCGACAATCGATCGATTGGTCTGAACACTCTTAGATCAGTTCTAAATACGTGACGATCCTTTGCGACTTGCATCCTTCATCTTGCAACATGCGTGATGTATTCCTTTTGAGACTCTTTCTACTTCTATAATAAAGCCGGAAACCCATCGCGGTGCACGGAGAGGCCACGCACACGGCCACGGCTACGTTTTGCAAGAAAATGTATAGATGACGTCATTTCGTGCGTAGCCTCTCCGAGCGCCGCGGTGGACACGGTGACATACATTTTCGTGCAAAGCGAAGCTTGACGCACGTGCGTGGCCTCTCCATGCGCCGCGGTGGGTTTCCGGCTTAATAAACAAAATGTTTTCTTTGCAGCTACAGGGGGGGGATAACACCCATTGCTCCCCTGTATTTCCCCCACGCCTATACATACCTATCCTTCTTTTGTTCTGCCCGCATTAATTATTCCATTCAACCTTTCCGTTATGCACGCCTTTCAAAATCAGTTAATGGTAACATGATATATGTATTAAGTCAGGTAGTATGAAGCTGTCAGGATTTGTGATAGCTTTCAAAAGACGCGTACAAGAGCATTCATTAAGAAAGCGATTATAATGTATGGAGAACATAAATTAACTGTACCTACCTAATGGTTTCAAGAAATCAATGTTTAGATCGCAGAAGTTAAACAGACTTGTGAACTACTTTATTTTTCTCAGAATAAGTCATTTCGAAGACGTCGTTAATCAGCATTTTAAGGATTCTGAAAACAAACAAATCTAATCTTACGTCAGTTTAGTGTTACCATCAATTAAATATCGCGCAAAAGTAATAAAATAATAATAAAAAATAAAATGGTCCATTTTTATTGAGATTTTATTGAGATAAAGAGATGCTATTTGGGAGCTTTTAGGGAACAAACAGCGGTCCATTTGCAACAAACGCTAAGTGCGAAGTCGGTTCGCGTGTAGGACAGTGTTTACGTCATGGGTGCGCGGCCAACTCGAGGATACCTCTTGAACAGCCAGAGATGCGGATGCAGCGAACATCTAGTGAAGGCAATACATTTACCGAAGTACATTTCCATTGTATTGTCTTGAATTTGGAGCTATTAGGTACGCTAACCTTTAAATTATATAGACAAGTTACCTTCATATGGCGTTTAAAATACGGCCGCCTAAACATATGTCAAATGCTTTCATTGGTGACGCGAGGGCGCGAGAGTAAGCTTGGGTTTGCCGATTAGCCTAGTATAATGTGCCACTTACGGAACACGTGTAACGTATCTATAGTTATTATATATTGAATCAAAGTACGCAACGCTTGGAGTATTTTGGATCATAAAATAAAAAAATCTAATTCTCCTCCAGTATTACTATGTTCTCTCTTTGCATCTAAGAGCTTTTTTGTATAGATTTAATTATATAATACCATTTAACTAAACATAATTAGATCAAAGATTGTTTGCCTCCCAACTAAGCTAAAAGCTTGTACTAAGAATGTGTTCACATCAACAGTTTTTCAGGTACATCGAAAAGTTTGACTTTGACTTTAGTCAAAGGGTTGTATGGGCGAGAGTTGGAGACACAAACACACCTACTTGGTGGTAATGCTAGAATTACCACCAAGTAGGTTCCATACAAGGTCATATCAAGTCGGTTGTTCACATGCACAGATAGAACGATAACAAAACGTATTGTTTACTTACTAGCGCCCGTACCTTACTGTCCCAAGAAAATAACCTCTATAATAGTATCTACATGGAACAAAATCGATTGTGGAGTTTCTAGTAAATTGCTTCTTAGAGAACCACAGTGGTCGGGAAGTATAGACCCCCATTATCAGTGGAAACTTGCTATTTCGAGTACTCTTTGAAGATTTATCTGTCTTTGACTTTAGATTGTAGGTGCAATGAACTTATTTCACTCCTAGGTACCTACATCGGCGAGAATGAATTAGTATCAAATTATATACACTTTGCAAGGATATACAGGATGTAAGATAAGTCGAGGGACTTATTGAAGCAGGGTATTCAGTATTCGATTCTCAGCCCAAATATATTAAAAAATATTCATATCTATGTCACCCTTCATCAAACTCAATTAAACGCTGATTCAAAAGTGCCACATTATGAAATTTCGTAGGTTTTCACTTTATTAATTTTGTCCAAGGACTGTGAATCCAGGTTGGGCAACCCTATCCTACATTTAAGTAGATGGCAATGGAAACGAACCTAACGGAATAAATTCTAAACAGAAGCAACCATGACCGACTGTGGGTGGAATACTGCACATAATCGCACGCGTGCACGCGATACGCTCCCGTAGCATTAGCATTGCGCTCTGGGAAATTCTTTCTTGAAGGCTTTCTTGAATTCTTATTTGAAGAAATTGGACTTAAAACATAAATAAATAAAATAAATATCGCCACACCAACTTTATGGTCACAAACTAAACAACGCTTGTACTATGACTAACTGGGTCGAGCCAGCCCATATATGAGCTGCAGTCAATTGGCTACAGCTTGGCTCTACTAGCATTAATGGTTGCCGCGTCACAGTGGCGCTTCTCGGTACTATGACCCCAAAATAAGTAAAGATTTAAATGGACTGGAGGCCATCCCAGTGACACCCAGACCAGGGAATATTACAAAAAGACCGCTTGGCGCATGGTTCGAGCTAAGGCCGTTCGGCTCACTGCATCGGGTGTTAATCCCGCGAGAGGCAAATTTGGAAACGGCCTTTTCGTAATTTGCCCTGAAGGGCTAGACAAGTGGCTGACGTCTACAAGCGTTCCTTCAAATCGCTACGCTTCATCTATGGAAATGTCATAAGTCACGTGATCTCAAGCGTGATCTTCATAGCGACTTGTTGCGACGTTTGACATTTCCATACATTGTGAAGTTTATTCTATTCTATTCGATTAGCGTTCATGCCACTTGGCTAGCCCTTCAGGTCGGTTGTCATTGAAAACGCCCCCAGTCCATTGTACGGTACTCATAGCAAAAGCTTAGCTTATTTTTTATGGAACATACAGTTAGTGTGTTTCTCTGGTGATATTTTATAAGTGAAAAAGTAAGTAGTTAAGTGGTAATCCCTATCGAATTTCCAACTTACGACCATCCAGGATTCACAAATCGAACCCAAAAGGCAGCTAAAATGTGTTTTTGACTATAAAACGAAAGGTTGGCACTTGTCTATCAACTCGGCACCCGACTAGCACCGCCTCGTCGGTCGGCATCCAGTAACTGAACCGGAAATAAGTGGACCACGCGGTGACCACGCGGCGTTCACTCGTTGACGATGCGCGGTATACTGGTTGATCACGTGACGTTTATGGTGTAAAAGCAGCGTCCGCCCGCGGACCACCTATCGACAACGAGTGGACGCCGAGCGGCGAGGCGGTGCTGGTCGGGTGCCGAGTTGATAGATGATTGCCAACCTTAAATAAACAGGATAACATATATCATTAATGTTTGTATCCAATCTTTATCACTCAATAACTCTGCCGAATATCCGTGTGCAGCGGTGCGGGAGATAGGTAATCCTACGGATTCCATAAATAAAGCCATCAGATACATTATGGGCTGACATGTTGGGCTGGACCAGGAAAAATGATATTGATATTGGATATTCCTCATACGAAGGACCGTATTAAGAAGACAAATAGCTTAAGGGATTGCCACAAATACGGACCGATTGGCACAGTGTTAATTTTGACCTAACTCCTTAATGACAATTTACGACCCTTTATGACATTGCTAAACATTCTCACGGCCGAATACTCAAAGGCTACTTAAATATTAAATCCCACTTAGTAGTTTGAGACGTCGTTAACTGTAATTTTTTGTATGGCGCGTCAAAGTTAAGCAGCTCTCAAATTTAAGTTGCGTACGAGTATTCGGCCGCTAGTCTTTCAAATTGTTTCCACACTTTTGTTTTACATCTTTTGTTTTAAATAAAATCCACTATTTTCTTGTTTTTTTTTTACCGAGGTGCTTGCAAACATAGATGCTTGCAATACCAAAAGCATGTCTTGCAAGTTGCCGACCTGAAGGGGAGTGGGAAAAAGGGAGGGGAATAGTGAGCGGGGTCGTTATCATTTATGGACTTATTCCATCAAATTTGTACAAATGTCATCATATTCTGCGCAATTGTGGTTAAGGGCCACCGCAGACGTGCTACTTTTAGCATCAGCGACCGGCGATTTTGCACCTGTATCCATGCTGCGTCGCGTTTCTTCGAGCGCGAACGAGCGAGACGCAGCATCAAAATCGCCGATCGCCGATGCTAAAAGTAGCAAGTCTGCGGTGGCCCTAAGGGGCTCGGCGCCATTACAAAAAGAAAGCTTCAGTAAAATCGTAATAAGTTCATAAATTCCTTCACAAAAAACTAATTTCGCGTTTTGACGGGCGGATCAAATCGTAATCTCGAATTGAGGAACAGGCGGTTCTCTGGTACTGATTATAACAATTTTTCAGTGGAATTGTTTCTTTATGTAACGGCTAAGAATTATTGAAGGTTTTTTTGTATTTCGCTTCAAAGCCTTTGTAGTCGCTTGGTAGGCGGTAATACAAATGGTATCTAAACCGGTTTTTGCTGGTAGAGTCAAGCTGTAGCCAATCGACTGCAGCTCATATACGGGCTGGCTCGACCGGGGTACCACACTCTCAGATCGGCGTAAAGTGGCTATTAAAGTCGAGTGGCCTACGTACGAACCTCTGCGGTCGTCTACGACCATGATTGTGTGAAATACACGAAATATCACACTACTCCACCAAGCCAACTAGAAGCTCGGATGGAATGCGGCTTCCCCGCCCGCACACCCGCCACCGCCTGCGGCTTCCCGCCCGCCACACCTCCCGCACACCGTCACCGCCTTTTTGTGCGGATGACGTCACATTTTACAGGCTCCTAGTTGGCTTGGTGGTATAGTACGAAACATAATAACATAATGTTATTATGGATAAGATACAACCTTGATTAAGCTTACGCAAACAGCAAATAATAGCCGATGTGAGCGAAATATTGTCCTCGTCAAGCGATGTGGAACAGTTTTTGATTACGTTACACGTTAAGAGCTTGCTTATGCTATGGGTTCCTTCAATAGCGGCGCGCGCCACCATATAACGGCCGCACTAGAATTTTGGCTACGTAAACAGGTAGCGGTTTAGGAAACCGCGCCATTTTGTTTACATAGCCAACGTTCTAGTTACGGCCGTTATATGACGGCGCCGCTATTGGAGGAACCAGCGCTTAAGGCTCGAAACGGTGACTTCACGCAAAATTGCTGATGAATCCGTTGGCCCATTTGCTATATAAATGTGCTACATTTAACTTCAGACCGTTAGGAATAAAATGTATTTGGTACCCAATTTATGTTTGAATGTTGCCAAATTTTGTAGAAAACAAGTTAAAAATATGTTGTTTTCAACCTAAATTGTAACTTCTCTCTTAAGGTGGGAGTTGGTTGCGGGCGGCACGACGGCCGACGGCAGTTGTCGCCGTCAGTTTCATACAAAATTGTCACGATGACATGAGCCGCGACGGCAAGACGGCACCAATTTCTATGAAACTGACGGCGACAACTGCCGTCGGCCGTCGTGCCGCCCGCAACCAACTTCCACCTTTATTCTCGTATATTCTCTTAGTGTACTCAACTTTATGTTGAATAATCCCACAATTTCTTTGATGAAGGTCCCACAGACTTATTATCGGACATCAAAATTCTAAAAACATTCACACAACAACATTACACTCAGTGCCTACAAGCACTGGCAGCATCCCAAATTGAAAAAGAAGAAAATGCTAATGAAACTTTCGGGGGCTAAAAAGGCCGCACAACAATTCTGCAAAAGCTGCAATTTCACTTCACACACTTTTCACACTTCACTTCACTTTTCACAAGCACTTTTCTGGTTTTCTAGCAGAATCCTTAGTTCCTTCTAAATTCTAAATTTCCAAATTGCTACTTTTTTTTTATTTTTACCCGACTACGGCGGAGGGTTATGATTTTGACCGGTATGTATGTATGTATGTATGTATGTATGTATATATGTATGTATGTATGTATGTATGTATGTATGTATGTATGTATGTATGTATGTGCGTCTGTTCCCACCTAACTTCCAAACTACTTGTCGTAATTTGACAAATGAGGTATCGTTAGAAGCGGCTTAATGGCGCGCTGGTTATAGGCTATGTGACGTCACATAAAATTGTATATGGCGCCCTCTAGAGGACATAATGTCGTGAACTAAAAAAAAAACATTTTTTAATAAAACCGTGTGGGGTATCAAATGAAAGAGCTTGATGAGCACATTTCAGAAATATATATATTGTTACCTATAACTCCAATATAACTCCAAAATAATTAAATAAAAAGTAAGTTTAATAAAAACTAAAACCCGACTACGGAAAAATCGCGCTCTAAAAAGTATGAAACAAGAAAATATTCTCATCTAGAGGATAGCCGTGGTCCGTGTTCATATGCCATTTGGCCCTAAAGGACCTACACGGACCACGGCTATCCTCTAGATGAGAATATTTTCTTGTTTCATACTTTTTAGAGCGCGATTTATTGAAAAAGCGTTATGAATACCGTAAGATGCGGAATTGCTCAGGATTCTGCCAGGAAATCAGAAAAGTGAATTCTTTTGCAGAACCGCTATGAGGCCTTTTTAGGCCCGGGTAACACTATGAAATTATATTTTTGTTCGGGCGAGTTTTTTTCGTATTTCCCAAAGAACGTGCGGCGTAACCTCGCCAGAAAAAAAATTGTAAATTAACTCGAATACCAAGGGGTTTTAATAAATGTTTGGGTAGTTTGAAAGTTCTGGGAAAATATCGTAGGAATATGAATTTATAGCTATGGTTAATAATAAGGCGCAAAATTGGAACAAGTGAAAGAGTTTGTATATTTGGGAAGCCTGATTACAAGGGATGGAAAGTGTGATAGTGATATTGAAAGGAGAGTGACTGCAGGCAATAGAGTGAATGGTGCGTTACACTCCATAGTGAGTAGCCAGGCGGTCTCAAAAAAGACACGGTTGGCGATTCACGATGGTGTGTTAGTGCCAACACTCATGTACGGGAGTGAATGTTGGGTATGGCAAGAAGCATGAAAGTAAAATAAATGCGGTGGAAATGCGCTCCTTACGGAGTATGTGTAGTGTCACCATTGCTGACCGTGTAAGGAATAGTGTGATAAGAGAGAGATGCAAGTTGAAGGATGATGTGGTGACTAAGATTGAAAGGAGTATGCTAAGATGGTTTGGCCATGTAGAGAGGATGAGTGAAAGACGATTGACGAAAGAGATATACGGAGCGAAAGTAAGTGGATGCGTCAGAAGAGGGCGCCCAAGGAGAACTTTTCACGGCCAAATCAATGGTCTCTTCCAGAAAGGTCAAGTCCGTAGCACCATCAACCGACGGCAGTGCATGAGAAGATGTATGAATGTGGATGAAGCAAAAGAGGTGTGTCAGAATCGTAGCACGTGGAAATCAATAGTCTCTGCCTACCCCCTTGGGATACAGGTGTGAGTATATGTATGTATGGTTAATAATAATAATAATTTAGCCCTTTTAACGTCCCACTGCTGGGCACGGGCCTCCCCTCAATGCGAGGGGGATTCAAGCCATAATCCCCCACGCTGGCCCAGTGTGGGTTGGTGGATTTCACATGTCTAAAGACATGCAGGTTTCCTCACGATGTTTTCCTTCACCGTAAGCAAGTGATAATCATATTAAAGTTATGATTCACTCATAGATTTCGAAAAATCCAGAGGTGTGAGCCAGGGTTTGAACCCAGGACCTTTACTCGCAAGACGCGTGCTTAACCAATCGGCTACCACTGTGCTGTATATCTATGGTTATCAAATATTATATTGTGTTTTTCCTCGCTCAAAAAATCAGCTTGACAATACTGCGAGGAAATGCAGGCAGTATTTTTTTTCCACGGGGTTTGCATGATTAGGGATGTACTTTCACTGTGATTAGGTGTGTGTTTTCAGTTTATAATTAATGTTACTTAATTATAATTGAATATAACAGATAGCTTTCTCATAGTCCTGATAATATTTGCTAGGTTCTCATATAAATGTGTCAGTCATTTTGTTTCGCCATTATATTTTATCTGAAACAAACATAATATGAATGCTGTTTTGATCACTTTTCAATATTTTTATCTTTTCGACACGCAAAATAATGACGTGTGATATGACAGCGCACAAATAAAAGGTGAACAAAAGCATTTTTTGTGCTTTCAAAAATATTTACTAAAGACTTGATCATTATTTTTGTCTTACATTCTATTTGTAAAAGTATTCGTTTTTCTATGACATTGTGATAGAGCCAAGCTGTAGCCTATTGACTGCAGCTCATACATGGCTGGCTCGACCGGGGTAGTACCATCCTCTCACAGAAGATCAGAGTAAATTTTCGTACAATGAGTGAGAGGGCCCTCCCTTCTCCTCCCTCTGTCCCCTATAAATAAATATTTTTTTGCCACCATCGAAACATAAAAAATGCAAGGCCTAAAATACCAAGGTTTAAAAGCCCTGCGGGGTTATATTCATCGACAGTTGATGGAAAGTTTCCAATTCCTGATAGTACTAAGCAATTCCCAATTAAATAAGCTGTAAAGGCTACTTATATTAACAACTGTGATTACCCCCCTGAAACCTATTCAAAGTAAGGGGGGCCCATGCCCAGAGTTTGATACTAAAATCCGATAGTCCTCGGCTTAAACTGAAGCTTCTGATAGGAACAGCCTGAAACAATTCGAATTTATTACCGCACGCGACACTGTATCTACGCAGATGATTAAGCTGAATTTACATTGAGCTCCAACTATTATGTAAATGGTTAGGAGAGGACTTAGGGCCATAACACACCGGGACGCCACGCGACGTCGCCAGCCACCGTAGCCAACTAATTCGTATTGAAATTTATGACAGGTAACACACCTGGCGACGGACTGGCGACGTCGCCAGTCGTTGGCCAGTTGTCACACCTGTCATCGTTTCAATACACATTGTTTGGCTACGGTGGCTGGCGACGTCGCCCGCCACGTATCCAAACAATTTGTATTGACTGGCGACGTGGCCAGTCCGTCGCTAGGTGTGATACCTGTCATACATTTCAATACGAATTATTTGGCTACGGTGGCTGGCGACGTCGCCATGGTTACCCGGTGTGTTATGGCCCTTATTCGAGAACATCGACCATTGCAGGATCATTGTAAGGCGGGTTCTGTTCGGAATTTCAATTAGAATTAACGTTGGGATCTGTGACGTCCTTTAAAAGTGGAGTATTTAAAGAAATCTAAAGGTCAAGCTATACTTACCTAAAATTAGAGAAATTTTACTTTTAAAGACGCGGGAAGTTGGCGAATTTCTTTTTTATAGCTAAGGATGGCACGCTGGCAAAGGGCCACCTGATGGTAAGTGGAAGCTGCCGCCTAGGATATCTGCAACTTAAGGGGAGCAGACGCGGCGCCGATCTTTTAGAGACCTGTTAACATGCCCTTTGAACATCCATTATTTTGTTATTTTCGCAGCGACCGCTTGGCGCAGTGGTTTGATTGGGTAGGCCTACGGCCAATCCAATCATGGGTTCGATTCCCGTAAGAGCCAAATTTTGGAAACTGCCTTTTCGTCATTTGCCTTGGTTTAGTTGTCGCCGGGATTGCCCCCAGTCCATTGTATTGTTGCCACATTGCAAGCGTTGCTTAGTTTGAAACCATACAGGTACGCACGCACGCACCAAGCGTTAGTCTTACGATTAATTAATTATTTATTTACTTAGAGCATCTTACGTCAGACTATCTCAGTCAAACATCTCCGATGAATAAAATAAATTAATGAATTTGTCGAACAGAAAATTTGTAACCGTCGACATTAATTTTTTACGTGTTAAACGTATCAGCACCTCGTTCATTTCAGGAGTTAACTTTTATATTTATTGAGTCGGAGAGATTAACGTTCAAGTTGTTAAAATGTAGAGAGAAATATTTACGAGGCATCTAAATAGGTACTCACCTAATAATATATTTTTTTAAATGGTCAGCATTTCGAGATTTAATGTTGGTTAGGAACTTTCTGCAGGATTTTTTCAGAGCTCACGAATGCGTGCGAAAGCGTTCTCGTACTTCACCACAAGGGGGGAGTTTGACCACCGTGGGTTTTAGTCGGTAGCCCGCAAACGCCAAGTTCAATATTACTCGCTTACCTTCACCGAGGCTTGCGGTTGACCATGAACCCTACAAACCCTACGTTAAAGAAACTATAGTTATTAGTACAAATAGTCAGGCGCTCATAACCGGCTGAAATTACTGATCGGCAAACGATTGGAGGTCAAGCAACGCTTGGCAAGTACAGTCAGAGATGGGTGATCATTTAGTGGCATTTGAACTGAGCGTCTCCGTGCTGCGAAGGGCACGTATAAATGACAAAAAACATTTTTAATGTTTGCTAAAATAAAATTAGCCTAAGTTACTCTTTATGACATTAGCCAGTGGACGTCCCGTGAAAATCGGTCCAGCCGTTATGGAGATTAGCCGGAACTAATAGACAGAAAGACAAATAATTTAAAAAAAAAAAAAAATTATAAGTACCGTGTTATATTTCCACAAGCATTTAATAAAATTCTGTTATTTTAATTTTAACAAACAGACACGTCAATTTGATTTATTTGTATAGATTTAGATGTAAAGAGAGAACTGAACCGAAATAAGGATATTATGAAAATGGGCGTAAACTCGGAAATTGATTGAATAGGCGTTGAACTAAATGCAAAGTAGGGTCGCGCCGTGTTTGGGCCGCGCCGACGCTTATTTCGTACCGACCGCACCATTACGATGTAAATTGTTAGAATTAATTCCATGAATTTGACGTGTTTACGATTATAATGTGAAATGCAAAGTTGATTACACTCGGAATGGTATTGTTTTGTCCCGGTTTGAGAACATTTCTACTGGAATGTCACTGAGTAATGATCAGGCTCTTATTAATAAATACGTCTCAAAGTTGAGATCGATCTAATTGAGTTGAGTCTAGTCGAGTTGAGATCGATCTTAGTTTGCCAAGATACAGGCACTCGCCTAGTTTGGCCACCGCAGAATATTATACTGTACTAGGTTTTTATGGAAATAAACATTTATTATTATTATTATCTTAAGATGCTGTTTTTGACAGATGTTCCATACATTAAACGTCAAAACAGCATCTTAAGATCGATCTCAACTTTGAGATGAATTTATCAATAAGAGCCCCAGAGTCAAGGATATAGACCGAGTTGGGTAGATGGGTATTATACAGGTGATACATAAGACGAGGGATGTATTCAAGACTGGGCTTAAAAAATAAAATAAAAAAAACAATGATACATGACAGAAAACTTAACTTAACGAAAATATTACAAAAGGTTTCGCAATGTGGATTATTATTATTACCTGTCTGACTCGTATCAAAGGGAATTTAAACATGTTAATAACTTCAATCCGTTTTCTCTTCTTCTCTCTCTCTCTCTCTCTTCTTCCGGAAATTCGTCGAGCGAAAGTGCGTCTGGTCCGCGCGTTGGCCAATATACTATACGCACACCACCAGACCATACGCACCAGACTATACCAGACGCAGTTTCGTGAAATACAAGTGCATTTCGGCGCACGGGGGTACAGCGCTGAAACGTGGTACTACAAAAGCCGAGAATATACGAAGATCAATGCTTTCGAAATGTCTCGGTGCTTGTAGACACCACCAGCACCTATACTGCCGCACAATTTATAAACGCAGTAAGTACCAAAGCAGTTCGTTGTACTTACTGCGTTTATAAATTGTGCGGCAGTATATGTATGTTGTGGCGGGTTCCAATGCAAAAGTAGGTACTAACATCAAATATTAATTTCCAAATGCCGATAACAACAACAAGCAAGGGGCTTACCACGACCTCTCATCGCGATTCAATTATAGGAACGTTTTAACGTTTCAGCGACTTTTTGTGCAATGACGTACCTTATTGTCATGACAATAAGAAACGTCATTGCACAAATGGCCGCTGAAACGTTAAAACAATACTGCTATAAGAGGTGGTGGTAGGGCCCCAGGTTATCTCTTTGAAATAACTCAATAATTGTAGATAGCCGTGAGGTCAAGCGATGCGTCATCGTTCGATGCTATTTCATTACTAGTTGCGCCCGCGACTTCGTTCGCGTGGAATTTAACAAGAAAATATGAATAAGTACCGTGTACACTTACTTTCGTATGCAGACATCATCATCATCATCTCAGCCGAAAGACGACCACTGCTGGACAAGGCCTCCGGCAAGGTTCACCACAATGACCAGTCTTGCACTACCCGCATCCAGCGGATTCCCGCAACCTTCACCAGGTCATCGGGCCACCTTGTGAGAGGGCCTAAGTACCCACGCTACGGTTTCTGGTACGCGGCCGCCACTCGAGAGCCCTTCGGCCCCATCGGCCATCCGTTCTACGAGCAATGTGCCCTGCCCACTGCCACTTAAGTTTGGAAATCCTGTGGACTATGTCAGTTACCGTGGTCCTTCTGCGTATCTTCTCATTCCTGAGTTGATATCTCAGAGAAAGGGAGTTTTCATATGCAGATACTTGAATTTTATTTATTTGTACAGATGGACCATATTACTATCATTCGACGAACATTCATTGTCACTTGTCTACAGGCTAGTAACCTGTAGACAAGTGTTTACTGTTCCGTTTAAAGTCTTGTTAACAAATTACACGATATTGCTAATCTCTAGTCAATGCTTGTCTATGAACGCTCAGAAGTGATCAATATTAGTTTAACGTCGAAATTTTGTTAATTAAACCATGCTTTGTATTACGAAATTAATAATTACGCCGCCAATGTTTGTCTAATACGAAGCGTTATTGAAATTTGCGTGCGCTTGTTTGATAGTTAGTTTATTAGATTTTATCGTATTAGCGTTCATAGTGAATAGCTACGACCAGATGTGTCACATGCCGCGCGAGGCAAATTGCCTCACGAAGTTTGACTTGCTTCGCGCGAGGCAAATGCGCGTCCTGCCTCACCTGAGCGCTGTCATTTGCCTCGCCTAGTTTGGCATAGTCATCAGACAGAACGATGTCAAACGTGTCAAACTGATTGCTCGGCTATACCTTTCTCTGTCTAGAGTGTCAGTTGCCTCGCCGATTGCCTCGCGCGGCATGCAACTGAGGCAAACGTCGTGCATCGCGAGGCATGTGGGTGAGTGGCCTCGCGCGGCATGTGTATGTTGTAGACACGTCTATTGATATTTACATTTTATGTTCATTTAAAGTTGCAATAATAATCCAGTGTTAACAGGTGGTTACCCTTGTTTTTTTATGTGACTAAGGTGGCAAACAAGCGAACAGCCCGCCTGATGTTAAGCAGATATCGTAGTCTAAAGCTGCTTGCAATACCAATACTAAAGATTAAAGCGTTTGATCAAAACATGTTCTAAACCATTTTTAAAAAGTATTTCCTTACTGCATAAGTTGTTCGTGGCCCGTTGAAGGAAATAAGAGAATTGGGGACCGTTCCAGTTTACATAATTTAATGAAATTCAAGAGTTCGTTGTGGGTTGAAGGTGGCCAGGTGATTTGAATCACCAGAAATAAAGGCTAGTGAACGTGAAAAATTTTGAGAGATTGTCTTATAATTCTGTAAGCAAGCTACCCTACGCCACAGTGTACATTTTATAAGCTGATATAGAGTTATCACTGAAGCATGCAAGTGTATAGCGCACCGTGGTGTTATCTAAATACATTAAATTCAGGAAATAAGAAAGTTACAATTTATTTTTTATAGGATTGCGGTGGCAAAAAAGCGTACGGCCCGCCTGATGTCATAATCATCATGGTGATAGTCGCTGTATAAACCAAACAAAAATGTTCTTCTCTAGCTGCTTAAGTATCGTAGGTACATACTACTGCCATCTGTTGACATATAAATCTAATTCTTGGCTGAATTAAGCAAATGTTCTAAGTTATAGGGCCATGCCCTACACTATACTTTTCTTAAGCTTGGAGCATTCTGTTTAAACTTTCGTCTATTTTTGACTCCACTTGACGCTTATTTTCAGTAAGAACGACCAAGCACGGGTTATTATATAGATCAATTCAAAAGCGAGCAAGCAAGCGACTGTAGCCTAGGGGTGAACAGGTTGGGCTAACAATCAGAAGGTCCCAGGTTCGATCCCCAGTGGGGCATGCACGAATGCATGAATTTTCATCTATGTGCATAATTCACAGTTCGCTGACGGTGAGGGAAAACATCGTGAGGAAACCTACCTATACCTCGGGAATAGGTAATAGTCAGTTCCTGTATACACGGCGACACGGTTCACCACCTGTCACGTTGGGTTCTGACTATCTTGTGAAACGTGGGCTTTGAGTTGGTTAATACCTCCACAATGTGGTGTATGGCCAGTCAAGCCTCTGACTACCCCCGAACGGGGATAAAAGTCGTGACGTTACATTACATTACAATTTAAAAATGTTTTGTGCAAGGGTCACTCCCCCGACTTGCGAACTCTCAACTGCGAAACGGTCCGGAAAACGCGTCGTTTAAAGGCGAAACACGTGTCGAATGCTTTTATCGATTCACTTTGTTTGTTCCATAGAAAATTGCATATTGATTAGCCACGTCCATATTTCGCACATGCCGCTTGAGGAAAATTGCCTCACGAAGTTTGACTTGCCTCGCGCGAGGCAAATGCGCATCCTGCCTCACTTGATCAGTGGCGGCGTCTTCATGAGGCGCATGCCTCGCGCGAGCACTCAGTTTTGACGTCGAAACGTATAGACACAATGTCATAATATGAGTGCTCGGGTGAGGCATGCGCGGCATATGGACGCATCTACTCACATTTGCCTCGCCTAGTTTGGCATAGTCATAAGACAGAACGATAATGTCAATCTGCTTGCTCGGGTATTTATACACTTCTCTGTCTAGACTGTCAGTTGCCTCGGCATTTTCCTCGAGCGGCATGCGACTGAGTCAAACGTCGTGCTTCGTGAGGAATATGGATGAGCAGCCTCGCGCGGCTGTGCGACATCTGGACGTGGCTAATTGACTTTGTCACTAACTTTTGACTATGACTAACGAGAGTTTGGTGAAAGCGGTCAATAACTTTTTATTATCAGTCAATGGACGTTAGTCTTCGAAAGGTGGCAATTGTGTTTCCAAAAAAAATACATACCTACAGTCGAATTGAGAACCTCCTCCTTTTCGAAGTCGGTTAAAAAGTACCTAATATGAAAAAAAAATTATAGGTAGGTACCTAATTGGTATCATTAACATGTATTATAGTGATCTGCATACACTTATGTAATTTTTTGAAATTTTCTCAATAATCATTGACAGTGTGCGACGCTCCTAACAGCCGAAACGGTCGAGAGCGCACCAATGGATTCATTCATTCATATTCGTCCGTTCATTCATTTATTCATTCAATTCGGATCGGCAGATAATAACTGCTTTCTGACGACTTCAGAACCGGTGGAGCGTTATATTTTATTGTACACTTGAAAAATGGCTTCCAACCTTCATTTGGCATGATGGCGATGTTACGAGGAATAGATTAACGGATGAAAGGTTCATTTTGCTGTACGACGATTGTTTTTACCCGACTACGGCGGAGGGTTATGATTTTGACCGGTATGTATGTATGTAAGTATGTATGTATGTATGTATGTATGTATGTATGTATGTATGTATGTATGTATGTATGTATGTATGTATGTATGTATGTATGTATGTATGTGCATCTGTTCCCACCTAACTTCCAAACTACTTGTCGTAATTTGACAAATGAGGTATCGTTAGAAGCGGATTAATGGCGCGCTGGTTATAGGCTATGTGACGTCACATAAAATTGCATATGGCGCCCACTAGAGGACATAATGTCACGAAATAAAAAAAAACATTTTTTAATAAAACCGTGTGGGGTATCAAATGAAAGAGCTTGATGAGCACATTTCAAAAATATATATATTGTTACCTATAACTCCAAAATAATTAAATAAAAAGTAAGTTTAAAAACTAAAACCCGACTACTGAAAAATCGCGCTCTAAAAAGTATGTAACAAGAAAATATTGTCATCTAGAGGATAGCCGTGGTCCGTGTTCATATGCCATTTGGCCCTAAAGGACCTACACGGACCACGGCTATCCTCTAGATGAGAATATTTTCTTGTTACATACTTTTTAGAGCGCGATTTTTCAGTAGTCGGGTTTTTGTTTCTGTATTGTGATAAAAAAAAAACCGACTTCAAAAAAACCTGGATCACTAAAAAGCCTGAAATAATATTTCTATTACCACCTCTGCCTACCCCTTTGGGAAAACCAGACGTGATGGTGTGTTATCGAGTATTTGGAGTCGGTGCCAATCTTGGTATGCCAAGTATAGCTACTATAAAAGTAAGAAGATAGATTGGCACCGACTCCAAATACTCGATAACACACCATCACGTCTGGTTTTCCCAAAGGGGTAGGCAGAGGTGGTAATAGAAATATTATTTCAGGCTTTTTAGTGATCCAGGTTTTTTTGAAGTCGGTTTTTTTTTTATAAAAATAATTTTATTTCACGATTTTTAGTGGCGCCATACCAATGAACATTTTGGCATATTGAACCGTATGAAGTAAGCCCAACATAAAGTAACTGCTGTAAATCTTTGAGGAATTCCCTCGACTGTCTATGGTCTCCATCATTAGACCTGTAATGGCACTTATAACCCATATGGGTGCAAAGTTCTCTCCAATACAAATTAATCAAGCCCAAACACCAGGTAATTGCTGTAAATCGTTGAAGAGTTCTCTCGACTGTCTTTTGACTCCATCATCAGACCCCTAATGACAGTCACAACCCATCTAGGTGTAAAGTTCTCATCAATACTAATTAATCAAGCCCAAACACAAGGTAGCTACTGTAAAACGTTAAGGAGTTCCCTTGACTGTCCCTCGTCTTCATCATCAGTCCCCTAATGACAGTCACAACCCATCTAGGTGTAAAGTTCTCATCAATACTAATTAATCAAGCCCAAACACAAGGTAGCTACTGTAAAACGTTGAGGAGTTCCCTTGACTGTCCTTCGTCTTCATCATCAGATCCCTAATGACAATCACAACCCATCTAGGTGTAAAGCTCTCATCAATAGAAATGAATTAAGTCCAAACACAAGGTAGCTACTGTAAAACGTTGAGGAGTTCCCTTGACTGTCCTTTGTCTTCATCATCAGACCCATAATGACAGTCACAACCCATCTAGGTGTAAAGTTCTCATCAATACAAATTAATCAAGCCCAAACACCAGGTAATTGCTGTAAATCGTTGAGGAGTTCCCTCGACTGTCTTTCGGCTCCATCATCAGATCGACTCCAGACCTTCATAAAATAGTAGTGCTTTAAAATACTTAATGAAAAAAATTACAAACGCAATAGTCGCCCCTACGATTTTCGAAGGTTCCCCTCGATTTCTCTGGGATGCCATCATCAGATCCTAGTTTCCTTATCATGGTACCACCCCCTGAAAATCTCCTTTCCAACAAAAAAAGAATCATCAAAATCGGTTCATAAACGACGAAGTTATCCGCGAACACACATAAAAAAAAAATAAAAAAAAAAAAAATATATATACGGTCGAATTGAGAAACCTCCTCCTTTTTAAACCGACTTCAAAAAAAAAAAAAGGAGGAGGTTTCTCAATTCGACCGTATATATTTTTTTTTTTTTTATGTGTGTTCGCGGATAACTTCGTCGTTTATGAACCGATTTTGATGATTCTTTTTTTGTTGGAAAGGAGATATCCCAGCGGTGGTACCATGATAAGGAAACCAGGATCTGATGATGGCATCCCAGAGAAATCGAGGGGAACCTTCGAAAATCGTAGGAGCGACTAGTGCGTTTGTAATTTTTTTCATTAAGTATTTTAAAGCACTACTATTTTATGAAGGTCTAGCGTCGATCTGATGATGGAGCCGAAAGACAGTCGAGGGAACTCCTCAACGATTTACAACAATTACCTGGTGTTTGGGCTTGATTAATTTGTATTGATGAGAACTTTACACCTTTTGTAAGGTGGTAGAGCCAAGCTGTAGCCAATTGACTGCAGCTCATAAACGGGCTGGCTCGACCGGGGTAGTACCACCCTCTCACAGAAGATCGGCGTAAAGCAGCTATTACAGCTGCGTTTCGTACGATGAGTGAGAGAGCCGTAAGCCCACCCCCCCTCCCCCTCCCTCCATCCCACTCCCCTTCAGGTCGGCAATGTGCGAGCAATACCTTTGGTATTGTAAGCATCTATAGGCTACGGTAACTGCTTAACATCAGGCGGGCCGTACGCTTTTTTGCCACCGCAGTCCCATAAAAAAAAAAAAAAAAAAAAAAAAAAATGAGTTGTGACTGTCATTAGGGGTCTGATGATGAAGACAAAGGATAGTCAAGGGAACTCCTCAACGTTTTACAGTAGCTACCTTGTGTTTGGGCTTGATTAATTTGTATTGATGAGAGCTTTACACCTAGATGGGTTGTGACTATCATTAGGGGTCTGATGATGAAGACGAAGGATAGTCAAGGGAACTCCTCAACGTTTTACAGTAGCTACCTTGTGTTTGGGCTTGATTAATTTGTATTGATGAGAACTTTACACCTAGATGGGTTGTGACTGTCATTAAGGGTCAGATTATGGAGTCAAAAGACAGTCGAGAGAACTCCTCAACGATTTACAGCAATTACCTGGTGTTTGGGCTTGATTAATTTGTATTGGAGAGAACTTTACACCCATATGGGTTATAAGTGCCATTACAGGTCTAATGATGGAGACCATAGACAGTCGAGGGAATTCCTCAAAGATTTACAGCAGTTACCTTTTGTTGGGCTTACTTCATACGGTTCAATATGCCAAAATGTTCATTGGTATGGCGCCACTAAAAATCGTGAAATAAAATTATTTTTATAAAAAAAAACATGGATCACTACAAAGCCTGAAATAATATTTCTATTACCACCTCTGCCTACCCCTTCGGGAAAACCAGACGTGATGGTGTGTTATCGAGTATTTGGAGTCGGTGCCAATCTTGGTATGCCAAGTCTACCTACTATAAAAGTAAGAAGATAGATTGGCACCGACCCCAAATACTCGATAACACACCATCACGTCTGGTTTTCCCGAAGGGGTAGGCAGAGGTGGTAATAGAAATATTATTTCAGGCTTTTTAGTGATCCAGGTTTTTTTTTGAAGTCGGTTTAAAAATGAAAGGATTAATGTTATTTGAATTGATTATTTTGCTTATTTATTTTACTTGTTCTGGTCTGGGATCACCCCCAGTGTATTGTACGGTAGCCATAGGACAACTATTGGTCGGGGAAAATTTCGGAAATGGTTTTTTTGTGATTTGTCCTGGTCTGGATGTTACTGGGATCTTCCCCTTTGTTTGGTGCCATACAGAAGCGCCACTGTGGCGCAAGCCGTAGCACGATAATGGTGTTTGGCACTAGATTATCTATATTATTAAGGTTGGCAATCATTTATCAACTCGGCACCCGATCAGCACCGCCTCGCCGCTCGGCGTCCACTCGTTGTCGACAGGTGGTCCGCGGGCGGACGCTGCTTTTACACCATAAACGTCATGTGATCAACCAGTGGACCGCGCGTGGTCAACGAGTGAACGCCGCGTGGTCACCGCGTGGTGGTCGGGCATCAACTTGATGGATGAGTGCCATCTAGTTTATTACCTGACTACGGCGGAGGGTTATGATTTTTACCGGTATGTATGTATGTATGTATGTGCATCTGTTCCCACCTTACTTCGAAACTACTTGTCTAAATTTGACAAATGAGGTATCGTTAGAAGCGGCTTAATGGCGCGCTGGTTATAGGCTATGTGACGTCACATAAAATTGCATATGGCACCCTCTAGAGGACATAATGTCATGAACTAAAAAATAAACATTTATTAATAAAACCGTGCGGGGTATCAAATGAAAGAGCTTGATGAGCACATTTCAAAAAAATATATATTGTTACCTATAACTCCAAAATAATTAAATAATAAGTAAGTTTAAAAACTAAAACCCGACTACTGAAAAATCGCGCTCTAAAAAGTATGAAACAAGAAAATATTCTTATCTGGAGGATAGCCGTGGTCCGTGGTCTTATGCCATTTTGCCCTAAAGGACCTACACGGATCACGGCTATCCTCCAGATAAGAATATTTTCTTGTTTCATACTTTTTAGAGCGCGATTTTTCAGTAGTCGGGTTTTAGTTTTTAAACTTACTTTTCTGATTTTGCTAAGCAATCGGACTTTCGCTACATCGACAGAATTTCTTCTAGCATATACCGATACAAACAAATCCGTTGTGTACTTTTCAAGCTCATTACTCCCAACAATACTTTACTCAACGAAGGTTGAATAGAAACGAATGGACCGCTGAAGAGTGAACTTCACGAGCACGTGTTGCCTCCACTAGCAACAGGAACGGTTTCAAGTCACGTACCAGATTGAGAGTCAGGATTCGCATCGTTTACTTAGCAATATCCAGCTGTGTACGGGGTGGTTCGGGCCTGCTAACGGGCAGGCGATGAGGGTCGTTTTATGGTAGAGCCAAGCTGTAGCCAATTGACTGCAGTTCATATACAGGGTGGCTCGACCGGGGTAGTACCACCCTCTCACAGAAGATCGGCGTAAAGCAGCTGTTACGATGAGTGAGAGAGCCGGAAGAAAGCCGGAAAAACCTTTGACTTCTTTACTGAGAACAAAGACTCAACAGGCAGTCAATTAATACAAGTTTCTACATCCTAACTTTTTTAGTCATGTTTGAAGTTTGGACCAGGGCCCTATTACGAAAATGAATCTGTTTCATTAAAAATAAATATAAATATAACGTCACGACTTTTATCCCCATTCGGGGGTAGTCAGAGGCTTGAGTGGCCATACACCACCGCATTGTGGAGGTATTAAGCCAACTCAAAGCCCACGTTTCACCAGATAGTTAGAACCCAACGTGACAGGTGGTGAACCTTGTCGCCGTGTATACAGGAACTGACACACACACAGTGTATGTATGTGTGTGTGTGTGTGTACAGTGTATACAGGGACTGAGGTCTGTTTCATTCTTTCTTTAAAATTATGGCCCATCCAGGTTAACAGGGATTTCACAAGTAATAAACTAAAATTAATAACGATACAAAACAAAAATGACCACCCACTTTGTTCATTCGTTTTTATGTAGCCAGACTTGCACACCAACTGCACGGTCCCAAACTAAGCAACGCTTGTACTATGGGTACCGTACAATGGACTGGGGGCGATCCCAGTAACACCCAGACAAGGGCAAATTACGAAAATACCGTTTCCGAAATTTACTTCTGGCGGGAATCGAACCCGCAGCCATTCGATGCAGTGAGTCGAGCGGCCTACGCTCGAACTACTCCGCCAAACGGTCATCAAGTATGTGTCAATTTACTATCTATCTAATTTACTTCGGATTTGGATATGAGCCAAATACACATAGGGGCGAGGCGTCACTAGCGCGTTGCGCTGCGTCGCCGCAACGGACCGAAGGGTAGACGGGCGAGAGACGAAGCGGGGGAGGGTGATGCGCCAGTACAAAATCTTGCGACGACGCAACCCAACGCTCTTATGGGGCCCGGCCTTAACCGAATGGATATGTGTCAAAATTCAAAATTCGAAGCTCGAACGAAAAGGGTTATTGCTTTCGTACTGAGTTCGTAATAGCAGCATAGATCCGACCATGCACCAATAATGGGACTGGCCCTAAGCAACTCGGCCGAGTGGTCGGCCTAGTACTAACATCGACATAAAACGAAGCGAGTAGTTCATCTATTTACCGGTAGATAGAACAATGAAAATGAAAAAACAATGACCACGTTTTTTTTCATACATACCTATATCAAATAAGCGCACCTCTTTCTTTAGTCTTTACTCTGTGGATCCGACCCATTTTTAGCCACGATTCTGCATCGTCAACTCCGCGGATTTATACTTCACATAGCCGCAATTATGGCAAGTTTTGGGCAATAAAATATAGGCACAATGGACCCGGCTACCGCTTATTCGGTTACGATGCTATAAAAACTGGAATGTTTTACCCACTATATGAAAAAGCTAAAGGGCACGGTATGTACCTATTGTGGGAAGATTATGTTTTGGGGAAGAGGATCGGGATTTTTAGGCTTTATTTTATTTGACGACCGCTTGGCGAAGTGGTTCCTACTTCGGCCACTCGGTTGACTACATCGGGTGGTTGCAGGTTCGATTCCCTCCAGAGGAAATTTTGAAAACGGCCTTTTCATAATTTGCCCTGGTCTGGGTGTCACTGGGATCGCGCCCAGTCCATTGTATGGTGGCCAAAGTACTAGGGTTGCTTAGTCGGTGGACGCCAACGGAAAACCGGTCATGTATGGAAGTCATTCAAGGAGGAAATGGGGGAGATGTTAGGAGGAGAGGGGATCTAAAAGTGGACGTGTGTCAAATGTGTTATATTTGCGTCATCTTGTATAGTTTTCAGGATTTATCTACATCAGTTTGATGAAGAAAGGTCAAGTCCGTAGCATCCTCAACCGACGGCAGTGCATGAGAAGATGTATGAATGTGGATGAAGCAAAAGAGGTGTGTCAAAATCGAAGCATGTGGCAATCAATAGTCTCTGCCTACCCCCTTGGGATACAGGCGTGAGTATATGTATGTATGTGTGTGTTTAATGAAGAGTTACGACGGTACAATTGGGTATCGGCAGATTCAATCAGTGTGTTATTTTTATTTGACCCCTCCATTGAGAAGGTCTTCTTGAGATCTCGGGTGATTATTAATGTCGTGACACTTTATTTTATATTGGGAATTGCCACGTTTTTAGGGTTCCGTACCCCAAGGGTACCAACGGGACTCTATTACTAAGCCTACGGTGTCCGTTTGTCCGTCTGTCTGTCTGTGTGTCCGTCTGTCAGCGGGCTGTATCTCACGAGCCGTAATAGGTAGAGAGTTGAAATTTTCACAGAATGTGTATTTCTGTTGCCGTTACAACAACAAATACTAAAATCAAATTCAAAAATAAAGGGGGTTTCCATACAAGAAACTTGATATTTTTGATGTTTTATTCTACGGTGGTACGGAACCCTTTATGTGCGAGTCCGACACGTATTGGCCGGTTTTTGTTTGTTTGTTTCGTTGTTTCGTTACTTGTCACTGGTTGGGTGTTTTGTTACTGTAAAAATGATAGACTTGCTCCAACCTGCAGGCTGAAAGTCCTCATGTTCTTTGGGCACACAATTAGGCGAAATTCAGGCAGTCTAGAGAGGCTGATTATTATCAAGGCAATTGACACACATCCAAATTCAATTTTGACATAAAACTACACAAAAAATAATGTTCACTTCACGGGAATCCATATACGTATTTGAAATGTCATGTGAAACCAATAAAAGTGCATTTTAAAAACGGCTACCGTATGACGCGACCGGCCAATAAAATCACGCAAACAAATTGATACTTGCGTCGTTGGATCGTGTTCCGTGAACCAATATCAAAACACGTGAGCGCTTTGCATGTAAACAAGGAAAGTTTTTTTAGGGAAATCTGCTTTTGTTTCTTCTTATAGAACTTTAGTTCGATCTTATTTTGTTTTTGGAGTTGGTTGGTATTTTTCGAGCGTATCAAAAACCAAGCCCCAAATCTGTTTATTTTGGAATTTTTGTGACACTCCACAATTTCTTATTAAACGAATTTGTCCCACATATAAATAACATACCTAAATAAACCAATGTTTAGTCATAGTAGTAAGATGAACAGTAGGTTATCTTCACGCACGCATAGATACGCATGGCGCACACATACAAGCCGCGCGCGGTGCGTTTCTATGAAGATAACTTACTACCCATCTTTCTACTATGGTTTAGTTGTTTCCAATTACCACAAATAATATTACCGAATGCAAGAAAATGTCGCAGTATAATATCATAATTTGCCATAATATGTTACTATATTTTGTTTCTCCATATTGCGAATTCCTATAGTGGCAAGGACGACAGTATTTCTCTGGCATCACGTGACGTCCTAGTTTAGTCCCATCTGAGTTTTCCGCGTCATTAGGCGGCTCCCACTCGAGCGGTCTGTCTCGCTTTTTGCTTGTCCTACCATCTTGTTGTGACCTCAAACGAAATTGCCTTCAAGAGAAGGATGGTGAGACGGTTTGTTTATTCCATCTTATACAAATCCTTGGTATATTTGGATGAGTTATACAATTTAATTAATATGTTCTGAGGTGCCAGTTTTTTTTCATAATCTAGTATGTTACGACTACGATGTTTGACATAATTTACATAAGGTATGTCTTACGATTACCAACAGCATAAACATTTTCAAAATAACTTCATAATTGGCAGAAACACAGTTGTTTAAAGTTTCGAAACCTATACTGACGTATGACGCCGTAACTGTGCCGTAACATAGTAGCAAACTTTAATGGCGAAAATCTTAACAATCACTCTTTTTTTTAATAAAATTCAAACTTAATTTCGATATTAGTCAAACACCACATTGCAAGATATTTTTGAAAACACATCAGTCTCATTTATTATTCGTAAGCCGTCCATCAGTCCACAGAAATGGACATGGGTCTCCCCAAAGGACTTCTACACGTCACAACCTTCACTGCTTGCATATACCGGTCCAATATGAGTGGTGTCTTCACTTTATCTCCCGTGGATGGTGTATGCCAAATATAGCCAGTAATTCTCCATACACATCGCGATATCATTCCAAGCATTAAGTAGCATACGTTGACTAGCATTTTATCCCGATGTATTTATACATGCTTATGTAATTGGCATTGCTTATATTTTTTTCTTGGGTTCTATCAGTTTATTAGAGGTTCACTCATATTAAGAGCATTACTAGTCTATGATCTTAGTTGGTCGTTCGTTTTTAGGGTTCCGTACCTACCTCAAAAGAAAAAACTGAATATTATAGTTTTTTTATGTGGCTAACAAGCCTAGATGCTTGCAATACGAAAAGGCCCTTTCTGAAATTTGCCCTTGCCGGAAATCGAACCCGCAATCACCCGATGCAGTGAGCCGAGCGGCCTACGCTCGAACTACGCCAAGGGATCATCAAACTATAGTTACATAACCGTCCAGCCGTATGGGAGATCGAAGGTAACAATCACTTGTAAAAACTTACCCTATGAAGGCTGCTCTAACAGCCCATAGCGACAGTCAATGGGTCCCGTCTGGGCTCATATAACCCATGAGTTTGTAGGGCTCTAATCTTGGTTAATGGCAGTAGTTTCCGTATTTATAGCATATTTTTATTGTTCTCCCGCGAGTTTGGATGGCGAAGAAAAGATAATTATGGCGGAAATAAAACTTTATTTCCTACGTTACGTGTTCTAGACATTAATTGTTCGGACGGGATATTATTTGGGAATGTGTTTCGTAAGTTTATGGTCCCGATATAATTTTGGGTGAGGTATTTTTTTTGTAATGCCGTGTGTCCACTGGCAAGTAACTTCCGCAATTTCTTGCAGAAGTCAATTGCCGACTTGTTTCCGCTGACTGGAATTTTACACAACCGTACACGTGGGACTTGCAGCAAGTTCGGCAAGTCGCAGGAGTCCACTTGCGCGAGCGTTTACACATTGGAATTAGCTTGCGCAAGTCCACTTGCGCAAGATTTCTTGCCAATGGACACTTGGCATAAGAAAATATAATAACCAGAGACATTGCCAAGAAAGGGGAATACATATAATTGTCTAAAATAGTATGTCCAAAAAAACAGGGGCCTTCCGACTGTCGGACTCATCGTACGATACGCAGCTGTAATAGCTACTTTACGCCGATCTTCTGTGAGAGGGTGGTACTACCCTGGTCGAGTCAGCCCGTATATGAGCTGCAGTCAATTGGCTACAGCTTGGCTCTACCACCAAATAATACCTATGCGCCATTTGGAGCTTTTATATTAATTTTCATAAACCCTTTTTCTTTAACGTTAATGAAGTATTACGGGACAGAAGCCTCAAATGGACTGGGATCCATTATGGGCTTACGATTAAGGTTCCAAATTTCATTTTATATGCGGAATCACACCAACATATTTGTTCACGTTAAGTGCTATAGCTCGGAGTATCCCTTGCAAAGGTTAGGGGTAGGTTTTTGAATTATTTTAAGGGTAAACTGGGACACGTAATGTAGGATTTCATTGAAATACAAACAATTAAATTATGTATACAGCCCTTATTGTAAGGGCCCCTAAAGTTTACCCTGCTCCATAGCCAAGTGGCTTCATCTACGAGCATTTCTACAAATCGCTACGCTTAAGGGCCCTATCGCACTAGGCAACCATGGTTGCACCACCAACGGGTATTTCAATGGCCGACACCGAATTGGTTGCGCAAGCGACAACAGGTGCGATACCCTCGATACAGCTCTAAACATTTTGTATGGTGGAGCGACTGGTTGCGCTACCGCTGGTTGCCTAGTGCGATGGGGCACCAAATATATGGAAATGACATTACAAGTCGATAAGTAGATCACGTGACTTGTGTAATTTTGATACATTAAACGTAGCGTTTTGTAGATACGCTCGTAGACGAAACCACTTGGCTAGGGGGCTGTTTGGTTTAGAACATAATATTATTGTGCTTCCCCAAACTGAAAGTATGCAAGGGTTGCACTTGCTTGCATGTTGTGGAAACTTGCGCGATTGTTGAATAGCGAACTGCATTATAAAATGTTTAACCGTCAGAAAAAAATATTGCTTTAGTAGATCTATGTCGCCTTTTTAGGCCCGAAGATATTTGATTTTACGGCCTCCGCAGACTTGCTACTTTAGCATCGGCGACCGGCGATTTAGTGACGTATCGATGCTGCGTCGCGTTTCTTCGAGCGCACGAGCGAGACGCAGCATCAAAATCACCGATCGCCGATGCTAAAAGTAGCAAGTCTGCGGAGGCCCTTACATGAAGCCAGTGATTAATTAGGTATTTCAAATTCTACACTTAAGGTAGATAAATAAATCCTGGGAAATTCTTTTACACACGGCTACCTGGGGGCTTACCCCGACCTCTTATCGCGATTCAATTATAGGAAAGTTTTAACGATTCAGCGACTTTTTGTGCAATGACGTACCTTATTGTCATGACAATAAGAAACGTCATTGCACAAATGGCCGCTGAAACGTTAAAACAAAACTGCTATAAGAGGTGGTGGTAAGGCCCCTGATCTCAAACTAAGCAGAGCTTGTACTATGGAAACCAGATAACTGATATTACTACACCACTTTTTGTTTGGAAATACATACTTATTATACATAATTACCTACACCCAGACTCGGTACATGCAGACATGTCCATACACACAAATGCATGTCCTGGTTAGGAAATTATACGGGGTGGAAATGGAGCCTTATTTTGCTAAACCAGCAATGTTGCGTCATTACATACCTAGATATTTTCTTACATCAGGCGTGTTTTCCTGATGAAAACTCTACCATAGAACTATAGTGATTATTTCCTGCGCATCAAGGAGGAGAATGCCTGCACTAGTAGCACAGCCGACCGTGACGAGGCAAAACGCGAGATAAATCGATTTTGTCTCATTCTCTCCTATGCATTCAGAAAGAGGGAGAGCAACTCGGTGCGACATAATGTGTGAGAAAATTCTTATCTTGGCGTGTGTGCTAGCCCCACTGCCCCCCTAGACAATTAGCATGAACGCTAATCGAATAGAATAGAATAGATTTCACAATGTATGGAAATGACATTACAAGTCGGTATGTAAATCACGTGACTTATGTCATTTCCATACATGAAGCGTAACGATTTGAAGGAACGCTTGTAGACGTTAGCCACTTGTCTAGAGGGGCTGAAGAGCTAGACAAGTGGCTGACGTCTACAAGTCTTCATTCTAATCGCTAAGCTTCATCCATAGAAATGACATAAGTCACGTGATCTCAAGCGTGATCTTCATAGCGACTTGTTGTTGATTTACATAGCGACGTTTGACATTTCCATACATTGTGAAGTTTATTCTATTCTATTCGATTAGCGTTCATGCCACTTGGCTAGCCCTTCTGGTGTAGTGACAATGACTTTATTATCCGGACAACCTCTTGGCGCAGTGGGTCAAGCGTTGGGCACTCGTATCACTGCATTGGGTGGTTGCGGGTGCGATTCCTGCTAGAAGCAAATTTCGGAGACGGCGTTTTCGTAATTTGCCCTATAGCCATGTAATGCCATATTTGTCTTACAATGGCTATAGTCCACTCATGGACCAATTACTTAGGGGACTGGCCCTAAGCAAGTCGGCCGAGTGGTCGGCCTAGTACTGACATCGACATAAACCGAAGCGAGTAGTTCAACTATTTACCGGTAGATAGAACAATGAAAATGAAAAAACAATGACCACGTTTTTTTTCATACATATATCTAATAAGGGCACCTCTTTCTTTAGTTTTTACTCTGTGAGTCCACTACACTGTCTCATAATTTTCATAAAATTATAATTTAAGCAAGTTTCATCATACAACAGGTACGTTGTTTCCCGTAAGTACTATTGTGCTCATGAAACTTTGATAATGTTTCCCGCGGGAACGATTTAAAGATATTAAGCTCATGGTCATAGAGAATTTTGAGTAGGTACACCGCTGCAATAATATCGCATTTGAAGAGCAAAACACATTTTATCATTTTATTTTTGCGTTGCACGCATCAAGGTTTAGAATTTGAACTCGAAATCTGGACTGGATGTGGATCTGGATAGTTTGTGCAGAAGCAAAGCACGCAGACGCTCAGTGGGAATGATACCAATGGTCACCCATCTCTGACTGAGCCACTCTACGCATTGGTAGGTTAATAGTCAGTTAACAACAAGTTACTGGGCAACATTAATTTAACACAATTAAGTAAAAAAAAAAACACGGCTGCCCTGCCAAAAAACAAACTGAAAAGTATAAAACAAGTGCAGTGTCATTGCAGTCGGGGGACCGTTCTTTGGAACATATTTAATCTAAGAGGGCCCTCGACTGCAATGACACTGCACTTGTTTTATACTTTTCAGTTCGTTTTTTGGCAGGGCAGCCGTGTTTTTAATTTTTTAAATTAATAATTTTAATTTTATGCATTTTAGTGACAGCAGCCAAAAATGAAATGTTTGTTTTGCATGTACACCCTACCTATATTAAATGATGCCTATAAATTCTATAGTTTTGGAATGTGCTCATCAAGGCCTTCAATTTGATACCCATATTGTAATAATGGAAGAACAAAAAATATTTTTTTCACATTTGAAAGTTGAGCCATAGTGCCGCCATATTGACTTTTTTCAATAATAATATACCCAGTGTTACCCGGAATGATGTAAGGATTCTAACGATACATCCAAATCCGTTCAGGCATTTATAAGTTATGGTGGAATAAAGAATCTCACATACATACATACAAACAAACAAAAACAAACATACATGAACTCTAAACACATATACACTCCTTTTTTGGGCAATCGTGTAAATTAATTGCAGTATTTTGCTGTATGCATATAAAATGCATAATACAGCATATTACATAAATAACTGCTTAGAACAATTAAGTTAAACACGATTTCGGTGGCTCGTATACTGCTTTAAATTGGCTTCACCAACTTAGCGCCGCCATACACGGACTGCTTCTCGACAGCTCTAGAGCAGTTGGTTGCAATCGACCGCATCGACCGCCCGCTGACTGCTTGAGCGTTCCGTGTATGGTGAATGTCAATTTTGTATTGAAACTGCGGTCGACTGCAACCAACTGCTCTAGAGCTGTCTTTAAGCAGTCAAGTGTATGGCGGCACTTACTTTTACCTTAAAATTGTCTTCGCACCTATTCTTAGCAGCTCAAAGAGTTCTAATAATTTAGCTAACACACTAATATGACTCCACGTGCGTGAGTTCTAATAATGTACTTTAAGCGTAGGCATTCATTAATGTGAGAAAAGCCGCCCCTCTAGATTGGATGGGTGTTTATTGGGCCGTGCTAATGAGTTCTGGAATAGTGTAAAATACAGGTATGATGTAGGCAGGTGAGGTGCCAACCTCAACTGCTTACGTCATAAATTAGTATTTAAAGTATTCTCTAGACCAGCCGTATCAAACTCAAAGTCCCTAGTGGGCCAAAAGCATGAAGACCGTAGACTAGGTGGGCCGAAAAACCTAATCTTAAAAAAGTCAAACGGCTGAAAATCTTAGCGAGAAAAGTACTATTATAGGACCAGTATATTCATTAAATTAATAAAAAGGGCATTACAAACATTTACTTCTTTTGCCAGATATTTGACATCTCTTGACATTAATTAAGTTGTTTATTTGTGGCGTGAATTTATTGGCCGAAATAACTTACACGGCCGCATTATCTGGCTGTTTTCAAAATTGATTTGGGCCGCAGGAAAATGCTCAGTGGGCCGCATGCGGCCCGCGGGCCGTACGTTTGACATGGCTACTCTAGACATATTGAAAGAACTATGAATAATTGTCGCCAGAATAACATATCAACTGCATAGTCCCAGCCGGTCAATTACGAAAATGCTGTTTCCGGAATTTTCTTCTGGCGGGAATCAAACCCCGCAACCACCCGATGCAGTGATCCGAGCGGCCAACGCTCGAACCTGTCAAGCGGTCGACAAATGAGTATCGCAATCCAATAGGCGTGTCTACAACATGCACATGCCGCGCGAGGCTGCTCACCCACATGCCTCGCGAAGCACGACGTTTGCCTCAGTCGCATGCCGCGCGAGGCAAATGGCGAGGCAACTGACACACTAGTCAGGGAAAGGTATACCCGATCAATCAGTTTGACACATTTGACATCGTTCTGTCTCACGACTGCCAAACTAGGCGACGCAAATGTGGTGCTCAGGTGAGTGTGCTCAGGTGAGGCAGGGCGCGCATTTGCCTCACGTGAGGCAAGTCAAACTTCGCGAGGAAAATTTTCCTCGCGCGGCATGTGACACTTCTGGACGTAGCTAATAGTTATTCTCTCGTTAATACGTGCCATACTTGTATTCTGTAGCAAGTAAACCAACATGTTTTTTGGGGTAAACTTGTTCACATTCTCTCCTTTATACAACTTTTTCTCGTAGGAAATTGAAAATGCGTAAAGACTTTCTCCACACTTCGCCGCAAAACATGACAACGGGAAAAGTTTGAGATGAATTTATGGAACGTTCGAGCGCCCTGTGTTTCGTTGAAAATGCGCTAACAATGTTCGCGATGCCGAATTTAATTTGCGACGATCTCTTCTCCCACAGATAAGTTCACAAGCTACGCGGCTGAAATGCGACGCATGAGACGCCAATTGATATGCTACTTTTTGAAATCGGGAAGATAAAAATCATAATTTTATAGATTAACTAGTTTCTACCCGCGACCTCGTTCGGGTTGACTTTAGAACGTCCTGTAGTTCATTTTCCCGGGATAAAAAGTAGCATGTCTTTCTCCAAGGTCATGTCTATCTCTATACCAAAATTCATCAAAATTAGTTTAGCGGTTTAGTCGTGAAAACGTAACAGGCAGAGTTACTTTCGCATTTATAATATTAGTAAGATACCCTTATCTGTTCAGAGATAGTTGATATATGGCGTGAAAAGGCTGCATTGAAAATATTCAACCAAGTCTCTTGGAGAACTTTTCAAACTTTAAGACTATGCAAACTTTTTTTACTCAAAAAGTCATATATCTTAATATTGAAATTTCAATTTAAATCAATCTGATAAAAAGCTTCTCTTCGATTTCAGAGATTGGAGAGAAAATTAAATTAACTTCATTAATAAGTTCTGTAAAACTTTGGCAGTTTTAATATAAATTATCTGCTTAAGTAAAGTTAGTAGGTACTTACCTTCAGTTTGCTAGTTTTAAAAGCCCTATTAACTTTTCTAGACGTGTTTAAATAATGGCCGACAACTAGAAAAACATGGGACCTGCCAGAAAGCATGAGTCTGCTAAAGATCTCAACTTTCTATTCATATTTTTTCCGAATACGGTTAAAATGTTTCAAAAAATGTATATTATGCAATTAAAATAAGAATAGGACCGGCCTAGCGCCATGTTGTGACGTCACAATTGGAAATGTTACGGCTCTCGGCTAACTTCACTCATAAGTACAATACTTTATGAGTGAAGTTAGCCGAGAGCCCGTCCTATTCTTATTTTAATCGCATTGTATGAAAGAAGATTTGGAGTCGACAAGTCAGTTGTAATTTCCATGCTCACTCAAACAATCGTCTGATTAGATATTAGGTGGATTAGTGAGAGGCGGTTAGGGATAATTTATGCATTCCACTCTATCTTCTAGTTCAGCTATCCGACAACGGTTCAGGGTAACAGGGAAGGGTCAACAAGGGTCCCAGGGCCACCCTGAATATGGGACCAGACAAGAAATCATAATTACTATCTGATATGGCCCATCCGTTATAACCCTATTGTTGTGAGCCCTATATTGTTGTGGGCTCTATACGACTCCGATGATTTTAATAAAAAACTAATTCTGTTGATTTGTTAACGTTCCCAGTATTCACAAATCCTGTCTTTTGTTGGCACAGTGTATTATTATAAAATTGAGAGACTATGTACCTTTCGGAAAGAATCATAATATTTTTTGTTCCTACAAGTCATTAGACGTGTCTACAACATACACATGTCGCGCGAGGCTGCTCACCCACATGCCTCGCGAAGCACGACGTTCGCCTCAGTCGCATGCCGCGCGAGGCAAATGGCGAGGCAACTGACACTAGACAGAGAAAGGTATAGCCGAGCAATCAGTTTGACATGTTTGACATCGTTCTGTCTGGTGACTATGCCAAACTAGGCGAGGCAAATGACAGCGCTCAGGTGAGGCAGGACGCGCATTTGCCTCGCGCGAGGCAAGTCAAACTTCGTGAGGCAATTTGCCTCGCGCGGCATGTGACACATCTGGACGTAGCTATTAAAGTTTATTTAACGTGCACCAACCAATATTATTAAAATCATATTTATTGTAAAAATCCTATTTATTGGTACGTAGGATACTAGTTTTCGTGAGCCTGAAAATTACTGGCCTTTCGTCAGTCGACTCATTCATCTCTACATGACCAACCCATCTAAGCATACTCTTCTCAATCTTAGTCCACATCATACAGGTTAATTATAATTAGAGTAGGCCCTTAGAGAACGTACCCATACTACGTGACACATTTTTTACCCCCTTCCCCCCTCGGTGACCAGCCGTAGTATATGCCAAGAACCCCCCCTCCCGCTCTAGTTTTTACGAAATAATTCATAAATATGGTTTTAAATATTTTTTTGCAAACAATAATCTAAAAAAAACAAAAGTATTTTTTTCTGAGTTAAAAATCCCTAAACGTTGTGCGCCATATTTGAATATAGCTCGAAAAGTAGTAAATTCCCTAGAGGATATTGACTACGTGACGAAAACTTAAACCCGCTCCCTCGCCCCTGCGACCAAGCGTGGTATTTTGAAGACCCCCCCTCCCCTGAACGGATCACGTAGTATGGGTACGTTCCCTTATCTGAGTTGTCTCCCTCGTACATCATCACGCTGTCACGGTTAGGAGCTAAGCAGGCGGATAAAACTGCCGGTTGTGATACATCATTTATGTTGGTCGTGAACACAGACATGGAGAGGCTAGATAACGCAAGTTCATTAGATAGTATGAAAACCAAGCGTGCTATCTTTTAGACACTTTTCGATAACGTTTTATTGATTTGCTCAAAGTAAACGGAATCTTATCAAGAAGCGTCAGTGAGCTAACAGAATTACGACTGTATCGATTTTAAAATCGATTCGATGACAAAGGAATGAGAATACAAAAATAATAAGGTGTGTCCAAATGCCGCGCATGCCTCACCCAAGCACTCATATTATGACATTGTGTCTATACGTTTCAATGTCAAAACTGAGTGCTCGCGCGAGGCACGCGCCTGATGAAGACGCCGCCATAAGCGCGTCAAGTGTGCACTACACTGCAAACTTGCGGCACGCTTGGTCGGACGGTTTGCGTTGTCTAGCCTCTCCATGTCTGTGGTCGTGAAGTTTGTCGGCCACGGGCGGAGTAATGACGTTATCTGTGAAATGATTTGTGGCGGGTGCGGATCCGTGCGAATTACGGATTTGCAACTTGAGGGTTGTAAAGAGATCCACAAACGTTCGGTAGATAGGTATAATTATAGAACAAGTTTTTAGGTCCTTTGGAACGTTTTTCTTGGAGTGCTTAAAGATTACTGTATAGGTATTTGACCGTGTGGTTCGCACCACATTTCAATGCAAGTATAACCATAATACTAGCTTACAAGCCAATCCATTAACATAATAAGTTAATACTAGTTTCATAAATGAATTAGTTCATATTGGCCTCTTTAATCGCATTCAATGGCCGAAAAGTTGCCTAAAATACTGCTTATTTTCATTTTAACTACTAGTATGTGAGTACAAATTGTACTCCAGAGGCTATGTCACGCGATAACATGTACCAATTCGTGTAAAAGAGTCGCATTTGATAGAATTAGCGATTGCTATCAGTTTTATTGCCGACGTAATTGGAGCTAGGCCATTATTTCGTTATAGAATGAGTTGTATTGTAGTTTGAATAAAGCGCATAATTAAGTTAAAAATTTAACAGCCTTTTTTGCTTTTTAAATTTTTAATTTTTCGGTATCATGTTCATTGTCTGCTCCCCGTAAGTTGCAGATGTCCTGGGCGGCGGCTTCCACTTACCATCAGGTGGACCGTCTGCCAGTGTGCCATCCTAGGCTTTAAAAAAATATTTTGTGAAAAATATTTGTTATAGACTTACCTCCTTATTTATAGAAAGTTATGATCGATCTGCAGTGGAATTACAAATCACATTTGTTCCTAAAAATGCTCTTCAAAACCATTTTAAACTGGCTAAAATCTCTATGAATAAGGGGGTTAGTCGCCGCGAATCACTTGATATAAAACGCCAAGTACGTAAGGAGATACCTATGTGATGCTTGCAATACCAAAAGCATCGTACGCACGTTGCCGACCTGAAGGGGAGTGAGACAAAAGGAGGGGAAGGGGGGTGAGGGTTGGGCTTCCATTTCTCTCACTCACCGTACGAAATGCAGCTGTAATAACTACTTTACGCCGATCTTCTGTGAGAGGGTGGTTCTACCCCGGTCAAGTCAGCCCGTATATGAGCTGCAGTCAATTGGCTACAGGCTATTAATGAATATAGAGTACTTGTGTCTCAAAAAAGCCGAGTATCCACCTTTTTTTTTAGAGGGTTAGTCCATCATTAGTAACCCGGTCATCTTTTGTTCGGCAGTACAAAACATCTGTGGCGCGACCTTCTTATATTCGGGCTTGGGACATACACGATTAAGTAATTATAGTACGACCACGGAATATAAAAGAGCGACGGATTCTTGTGGAGACGGGTAGGGTTACGTAAAGATGATTAAATTCTTGCGGATATTTCGTTGAATAAAAACAACCATGGCTATATTCTTCAAGATTATTTTCCAGTTCCAGATCGATCGTAGGCCGCTCGCTTCACTGCGTCGGGTGGTTGCGGGTTCGATTCCCACCAGAGGCAAATTTCGGATATGGCTTTTTAGTAAATTGCCCTGGGGAGTTACTTTGAAAAACGAAACGAAAGCTTCGGCTGACGGATCGGGCGATTTCCTAATCCGAAAGTGTTACGGATTCGATAATCGTGATTTGAAGTTTCTTTCGTAAAAAGTGAGGTTAAATTACGATCAAAACCATGTCAAACGCTGAAATCGTAAATGTCAAATACCTTTCAGAGTAAGATCCACGAAAGAAGAAACGTCAAATCACGATCATCGAATCCGTCCTTCGGATCCGTTCGCCCGATCCGTCAGCCGAAGCTTTCGTTGCGTTTTTGAAAGTAACCCCCCTGGTCTGGGTGTCACTGGGATCGCTCCCAGTCCATTGTACGGTCGCGATAGTACAAGCTTTGCTTAGTTTGGGACCATATAGGCGGTAATATAATGTATTTAGTTATATGTATTCAAAATTCAACTTTCGTACTAAAAGTAAAAGAGTTAAACATCTGTTGAACACGGGTTTCCGACCACAAAACTGTGACTCACTGTTTAGAAGAAAGTTCATAAGCTTAAAGAAACTGTATGTTTGAAACTGCGTTTTTAGGTTTCTGTACCTCTCCGGTAGTATTACGACGTCCCTATGGATGTACCTATTATACACACTCACACACTCAACACTCGCCCTTCCCACTCACACTACACACACTCTCTCTCACTTCCTTACACATCTTTCAAAACATCTCCGCCACACTCACTCATACACACCCCTCACACAACAGACACAACAACTGTTACCACAACTCCTTGGCCTCATGATACAGGTTCACGCCTAGTTTGAGGACCACCAGAAATTTATTATATGTGTGTAGTTTTATGATAAATATTTTTTTACATCTTTTATGTCTTTTTATGTAGTCCCTACGAAGAACCCTTATAAGATCATCCAGTCCGTCCGCCCTTCCGTGCGTCTGTCCCAGTCCGTCACAGTACCACAATTTCCAATTTTTTTTTATATGACACCAAGATCACTTAACTGTAATTTAAGTCTAAAACGCTCGGCCCTTATGTAATTTCAAACCGTCTGGTAAAGGGATCTGCTGAGCCCTGTTTTAGGGATTCATCTGCGTTATTCTACAAGACTTCTGGCAAAGTAACGAAGTCATTAGAGATCCCTTAAAACTTCAAACGAAACACGCACGCTCCGTGCTCATATTTTCTGCAACAAGAAGCTTTACTTTAAATCAGTTTAAACTCGTAACCCTAGCTTTACTTTTGTTTCAAATTACTTTTTCACATCGCAAATCTGTTCTACAAAATGTTATTAAATGTCTTTATCTGTCTCTAAATTTTAAATGATACCTCTTCAACTTACCTATATTATTTATTAGACGTGTCTACAACATACACATGCCGCGCGAGGCTGCTCACCCACATGCCTCGCGAAGCACGACGTTTGTCTCAGTCGCATGCCGTGCGAGGCAAATGGCGAGACAACTGACACTCTAGACAGAGAAAGGTATAGCCGAGCAATCAGTTTGACACGTTTGACATCGTTCTGTCTTATGACTATGCCAAACTAGGCGAGGCAAATGACAGCGCTCAGGTGAGGCAGGACGCGCATTTGCCTCGCGCGAGGCAAGTCAAACTTCGTGAGGCAATTTGCCTCGCGCGGCATGTGACACATCTGGACGTAGCTATTGGCGGCGTCTTCATCAGACGCATGCCTCGCGCGAGCACTCACTTTTGACGTCGGAACGCATAGACGTAATGTCATAAAATGAGTGCTCGGGTGAGGCATGCGCGCCATATGGACACATCTATTGAAATATTGTTTTTTAAGTGGACCATTTCAAATAGATTTGTAAGGTGTTTTTTGTTATTATTTGTTTAAAGGTTATTAGAGCCGTCGTCCGCCCCTATCAGTCTTAAACCTATATCAATCCATAGTTTTATTATTATTTATTTATTTATTTAGTAACATGGAAAACTTACAGCTAATTAGTAACGTAACATAGGACAATAGTATATACACTGGAAAGCCAATCACAAGTCTTCACTTATAGTAACTGAGCAGAACTATGAAATGTGAGAAGTACAAAGTTGAGTAGAATGCATGCAAGAATGATAAATTAAAAATTAATTATTAATTAAATTATACCACGTATCGAAAGGATTTAAACACCAGAAACCAGGAACCAGAAAACAGAACACCAGAAAGTAATTATCCTAAGAACCCATCGCGGAAACTAAGTCGTCGGCGGAGCAGTTCCCTATAACGAAGTGACTCGGCGATACTCTTCGTTCCATCATAAGGCAATTTGTGTGCATGAGTTGGGTATTTTATTTTATTGCAGAAGTAAAAGTGGTGCTACTTGAGTAGGACCGGCAAGACAAACCTAGGCCCGTATTAATAAACGATTAAAAGTTGAGATTGATATTAAGGTGGTATTATCAAGGTGGTAGAGCCAAGCTGTAGCCAATTGACTGCAGCTCATAAACGGGCTGGCTCGACCGGGGTAGTACCACCCTCTCACAGAAGATCGGCGTAAAGCAGCTATTACAGCTGCGTTTCGTACGATGAGTAAGAGAGCCGAAAGCCCACCCCCTTCCCTCTCCCTCCAACCCACTCCCCTTCAGATCGGCAATGTGCGAGCAATGCCTTTGGTATTGTAACCATGTATAGGCTACGATAACTGCTAACATCAGGCGGGCCGTACGCTTTTTTGCCACCGCAGTCCTATAAAAAAAAATTAAGACGCAGTTTTGATTTTTAATGTATGGAACATTTATCAAAAACAGCATCTTAAGATGAATCTCAACTTTGAGATGCATTTATTAATACGAGCCCTAATGTCCGTCATCTAACCCTAATGCCCGGTACATAAGTAAGCATACCTACCTGAATTACTGTCCTAATCCACACGTCAGTAAGTTATTGTTCGCACACAGTCATAAATCTAGCTAATCTAATTTACCGCGTGGACTCAGGCCGTATTATGTGGCATGAGCATGATAATAATGGGATTCTCCAGACGCACCAGGATAATTCTTAGCTGTAATAAATAATAATAATAATAATAATATAATAATATCCTGGGACATTTTTTACACACGGCCACCTAATCTCAAACTAAGCAAAGCTTGTAGGTACTATGGAAACCAGATAACTGATATGGCGGCGTCTTCATCAGGCGCATGCCTCGCGCGATCACTCACTTTTGACGTCGGAACGCATAGACGTAATGTCATAATATGAGTGCTCGGGTGAGGCATGCGCGCCATATGGACACATCTATTTCTACATAATTATACTACTTTTTTATTTGTAAATACATACTTAATATACATATACACCCAGACTCGGGACATATAGACATGTTCATGCACACAAATGCATGTCCCGGGTAGGAATCGACCCTACGACCTGCAGCGTGAAAGGCGCCTCCGCACCAACCACGCTAACGGGCCCGTCACCTAACCTATGTACCTAATAACTGTTAGGTAACGGAAACTCACTGGCTGCGTCTACAACAGGCGCATGCCGCGACTAAACACTCAGTTTTTTTTTTATAGTACCTACTGCGGTGGCAAAAAATTGTATTGCCCGCCCGATGTTAAGCAGTTACCGTAGCCTATAGATGCTTATAATACCAAAGGCATTGCTCGCACATTGCCGACTTGAAGGGGAGTGGGGTGGAGGGAGGGGGAAGGGGGGTGGGCTTTCGGCTCTCTTACTCATCGTACGAAACGCAGCTGTATAGCTGCTTTACGCCGATCTTCTGTGAGAGGGTGGTACTACCCCGGTCGAGCCAGCCCGTTTATGAGCTGCAGTCAATTGGCTACAGCTTGGCTCTTCCACCTTGATCAGGTGAACTCAGTTTTGACGTCGGAACGCATGGACATAATGTCATAACTTGAGTGCTCGGCCGAGGCATGCGGAGAACTGGACGCACCATTAGGTAACTAGGATGATTCTTCGGCGACCGCTTGGCGCAGTGGTTCGAGTTTAGGCCGCTTGGCTCACTGCATCGGGAGGTTGCGGGTTCGACTCCCGCCAGAGGCAACTTTCGAAAACGGCCTTTTCGTAATTTGCCCTGGTCTGGGTGTCACTGGGATCGCCCCCAGGCCATTGTGGGGAAGCCATAGTACCAGCATTGCTTAGTTTAGAGGTACTATAGCCGCGAAAATAATTCAATATTTTTAACCCTACAACCAACCTACCTATCCCTCGGGATTAGGTAATAGTCAGTTCCTGTATACACGGCGACACGGTTCACCACCTGTCACATTGGTTTCTGACTATTTGGTGACACGTGGGCTTTGAGTTGGTTAATACCTCCACAATGTGGTGGTGTATGGCCACTCAAGCCTCTGACTACCCCCGAATGGGGATAAAAGTCGTGACGTTGCATTTTTTTTTGCATTTTTAACCATATCTACCAATATTTTCTTGGCAACGCAAACTTTAGAAGGTATCTAACCTTCACGAACTATTGATTTCTAAGCAGCCGATAGTTCTATGTCAAATGTCTAGCCTTTCGTACAATATGACTGCCTATTCTATACATACACACAACCCCGCCCATCTGTCTTCTAAGGTGCCCCATTTTCAGAGCTATTTCTGTCTAGGTAGCCTATTCTGGGGCTATTTCTATTCTTACGGCGTTGTTTTGTTGGTTATTTGGGCCATTTAACGTAAACCGATTTGTTTGTGCGCTTGTAATGGGTTTAAAGGTCATGGATACTGTTCTGTGTAAAGATACTTACTTACTTTCTTTTTAAGAAAAACCAACCGGCTTTGCGGCGCTCATAGCCAGTTGCAACCTCTGATCGGTAAACGATCGAAGGTTAAGCAACGCTCGGCAAGGTCAGGCAGAGATGGGTGACCATTTAGTGGCATTTGAACTGAGCGTCTCCATGCTTCGGAGGGCATGTAAAAGTCGGTCCCGGTTGTTGTCATCTAGGCAGCAGTCGTTAAGCCTTGTCAGAGGCCTTCGGGCGGCTTAAACAACTCTGACAGTAGGTTGGCCACTAACCATACGATAAGAAGAAGAAAAACAAAAGTTAAATTGGGTATACTTTTTGATTTTGTGGAGAAACGACAAAATCTGTCTTGAAAGCTATATAAAATGGAACTATATTCTGAAATCCGCTAACTATTAACTAGGCCTGCAATCAAAGACATTACCAAAAAACAGGGAAACGTGTAGTCACATGCCACTGTCCAAATAGTATGCCCTACTAAACGGAATACATGGACACAGTACGACTGAGTCGTTCACGAAAAATAATGTTAAAAGATGTCGATGTTGCAAATACGGTTCATCTTCTGGTGAATAATACGCATCAAAATGACTCTAAATTGATCGAATAGGTCGAATTACGAGTGCAATAACGGATGTGTGAAATTTGCATGTAATGGTGCGCTAAGCATTAGTCTACCGATTGCAATGTTTGGAAGTACCATATCTATTATCAATACATCATTGCCCGCAATGGATCCTATATTTACAACTTGATACCCATAATACACAGCGTGTAACAAATAATAATAATAATATCCTGGGACATTTTTTTACACACGGCTTTCTGATCCCAAGCTAAGCAGAGCTTGTACTATGGAAACCAGATAACTGATATTACTACATATACTACTTTTTATTTGTAAATACATACTTAATATACATATACACCCAGACTCGGGACATACAGACATGTTCATGCACACAAATGCATGTCCCGGATAGGAATCGAACCTACGACCTGCAGCGTGAAAGGCGCCTCCGCGCCAACCACGCTAACGGGCCCGTCAAATCTATATAGTTTGAAAAGTTTATTAAAAAAGCGCGCAGATTTTATTCAAAAAACCTTTTTCACGCAAATGCTTATCGAAGATTAAACAGATGGCGACGGATTGGATACTAAACATTTTATAGCCAAGGAGCTCTTCAGTGTAAGTAGTGATATTCTGAAGAATAAAATAAAAACTGTCCTTAAATCTTTATCCGGCAATGATACGAAGTGTTTTAGCTGTAAAACGGCACTTGTCGGAAAAGGTTCGCTCAACATATCACGATTGAATCAGAAGACGCCGAAGAGAATTAAAAATTAAAAATAAGTAACGGAAATTTCAAAATCGGGTCATCCGTTTGGAGCTACGATGACACAGACAGACATAACACCCCTCTGTTTGCGTCGAGGGTCAAAAAGATACGTACTGATTTGTGAAGTCGAGTCTGAGGTTTCGGGATCGGGTGGAGACCACCGGGGGTCAATGAAACGGGTGGAGTAGACATTAGGGGAACCATCACAGACATATTTCCTCTGTTTCGCAGTCATAGCTCTGGACAAATGTCTTTTAGTAAAAATATGAGAGCTTATTTCAATCTCGAAGTACAGCCAACAACCAATTAACAAAATTTATAGAAAGTTATTTTCGACTTGCACAGGCATTACAAATCACTTTTGTACCCAGAAATGATTTGTTAAGCCATTGTAAGCTAACAAAAAATCTTTATAAATTTAAACATTAACCCTTCCACAGCGTGAGCAACTAGACCGTTGGCCAAGCACTCATTAAAAGTTCACAACTGAGAATTGAGAACTGAACTCAATGTTTGACCTTTAACGAGATAATTTTATTGGAAACTTCTGTAGTTGCATTCATGCGAGAGATTCCTGGAATACTTGCCTGTTGATTTCAAAATGAATTTCACTAAACTTGTGACTCAAAACAGTGGATCGGTGCCAGTGGTACTTGTTTTGTTATTTATTCGGGTTTGTGAACAAAATAATAGGATTTTTTTTTTATTTTACTTTTTACACAAGAAAGTAAAAAAATACCTGATACTAAATGAAGTAATATCAGTAATATTAGAGAAGTATTTAGAATTTAAGTTTGCCTATTAGTAGAGCTTCGATATTTTTTTGGAAAAGGCAATGTATAATGAAAAGTAAATTCGTACAGTAGGTTGTAAGTAAATAACAACATTTGATCAACATAATACAATATTCTAAAGCTTCCTAATTCCTCCTTTGAACAAAACAAGGTTTGACAGGCTCGATTATTCAAACATATTAATCATGTACTATGTTATTTACTTATTTCATAAAAACATACAATAATAAAACATTAAGACATAGTCCCACAAAACCGAGCAGTCGGTTTGACTGTGGGATCAAAGTAAATAATTAAAGAAAATAGTAACTAGTAGTAATAGTAAATTGAAAATTAATAATATAATAATAATAATAAGTAAATAATTAAGGAAAAAGTAACTAGCAGAGGAGATAGAACGCCCAAAACCTAACCTAATTAATATGCTACAAACTACCAAAGTAGTTAGGTTAAATTACTACATTGTAATTAGTGTTTGCGGTGGCTACTGAAACTGAAACTATTAGTTTTTGGTTCTCCAATCAAGTTTTGGATACACTTCAGCAAAAAAGGGTTAAGACTGAAACTACTTCTAATGCTAGGTTATTAGTCGAACATTAAATTGAGCTAATCGTTTTTCATTTGTTTCATGTTTCCAGCAATATTTCGTAGTACCTCGGACTATGGGGGACTGAGGTGTTGGCTGGCCAGACTGCTGCGTAAAAACCAATATAGTACAATATTTGCCTTATAACCGATCATATGTCATGGGATAACAAAAATATTGCAAAAAGCTTCGCATTATGGGCCTCTTTAGGCTAGCGAGCGACTTTGAACCGTCTCATCAAAGGGAATTAGGGCCTCCGCAGACTAGCTACTTTTAGCATCGGCGATCGGCGATTTTGATGCTGCGTCTCGCTCGTTCGCGCTTGAAGAAACGCGACGCAGCATCGATACGTCACAAAATCGCCGGTCGCCGATGCTAAAAGTAGCTAGTCTGCGGAGGCCCTTAACTATTCATACTTCATTTTATTAAAGAATTTTTAATTAACTCGTATTTTGCTGGATAATTCGGTCAAAAAAAGTAATATTCGAGAATAGAATACTGAATACTCTCCTTCCATACGTCCCTCGTCTTACCAAAGACGTATAATAAAATACTTAATAAATTATGGGGACGAAACTATATCTTACATGTTTTTAATATTAAAATTGTTCTTGGTACTACATTGATTTCTATAAAGTTATCTTGTAGTGTGTAGTAATTACTTCAAAACCCCGTACCGCTCAATTACCTTATCTATTCCAAGTTTATTACCCTAAGGAATTATCGGGGTATTGTGGTATTACTCCAAACATTAATACTCCGATAATAATTGGCGAACTTAAAGCAATATGCTCTAATATAAATCAACAGAGCTGATAGGGTAGATAGTAAAGATATTTCCAAGAAAGAGGGATACATGGCAACGAACGTCCAAAACCTCCACATATACACAGTCCTTGGAAAAAGTAAGACTAAGTCGTCCGGTAAAAATAACAACGGTATTGCCTATACGGCTAATTTTCTGGTGAAAAATACGCATCAAAATGCCTTTAAATTGATTGCAATAACATATGTGTGAATATCGCTGCATGTAGTCATGCGCTGATTACAAGTCTGGTGATAACAATGTTAGGAGGCATCATAACTCCTAAAATAATAGATCAATGGTAAATAGGAAATAATATTGTTAATTTAACCTGCGGGCCTTATAAGGTCGCTATGCAATGTTGCTTATGAATTGCTTTTTCAATTCATTAGCAGAATCATTTTGGTATTTGTCATTGACAATTTGCAATTCCTCTTTTGTGGACCATATTACGGATTTTCATAGAAAACTGAGCGATTCATAATGAATTGCCAATAAGTGACCATCTTACGATTTTCGGTAAATCATAAATAGATTCATCTTAGTGACGGTATTAGCCCCGCTGATCTGGGGGTCACAGGGTTGAACTTCGGGCTCTCTCACTCATCGTACGGCCTTAGGCCCGCCACATACCTACGGAATTTTCCGTACAGAATTCCATTTCGAAATATCGTCCATACATTTGGATGGATTAACTGCGTTCGGAATCCTCGATTCGAATTCCGTATGTATGTACCTATATACGTATAAGGCCTTAAACGACTTCTACTAAACCGTTTATTTTTGTAACAATATGTTTTCCGCACATATATAGTTATTATTTCGCGACCGTTTCTATATTCTAACTTTATTTTTATCTGCTTTCTTCTATTGGCTACAATAATAAGGAAAACAAACAAAAGTCCATTCGCATATTGGTGTTACCGCATTTTGGCAGCGGACCAAAAGGCCGCCATTGGTGCCCAGCCTCTGGTGATACGTCAAATAGTTATGAACACCCTTATCAATGGGCTCAAGTTAGAATACGCCGGCAACAGTTCCGAAACTAAATCATGTTATACAGGGTGTTCTGTGAATTTTATAATAGTTATAATGTTATGAGCTATAGAGTTAGATGTTTACGGTGCGGCCAGTATTTTTTAGGGTTCCGTACCCAAAGGGTGCAAACGGGACCCTATTACTAAGCCTACGCTGTCGGTCTGTCCGTCTGTCCGTCTGTCTGTCAGCGGGCTGTATCTCACGAACCGTAATAGATACAGACTTGAAATTTTCACAGAATGTGTATTTTTGTTGCCGCTACAACAAAAAATACAATAAAATTTAAAAATAAAGAGGGTCCCCGTACAAGAAACATGATATTTTGACGTTTTTATTTTACGATGGTACGAAACCCTTTATGTGCGAGTCCGACACGCACTTGACCGGTTTTTGTTTGTTTGTTAAAGCTCTCGATTTACGTATTTAGTGCCAAGATCGGCGTAAAGTAGTTATGATAGCTGCGTTTCGTAAGATGAGTGAGAGAGCCGGAAGACCTTTGCCCTCCCTTTATCCCATTCCCTCTCAGGTCAGCAACGTGCGAGCGGCATCTATAGGCTACGGTATCTGCTTAACATCAGGCGGGCCGTACGCTCGTATGCCAAGTCACATAAAAAACCCAAAAGGCTGTGTGTCGAATTATTTTTCAAGAAAACTAATTAAAAACATACCATCCTGTATAATCACACACTGCCATGCTCTTGTCCTATTAAAACTCATTTACATGGGGCCTAAACTTGGGCGAGGCTTGGGGAAGGCTCGTTACTTGTATAAATGAACACAATTGCCCATTATGTGAGCTGAAACTTGGGATATAATTATGGACCGGGAGCCCATGATGCTAACTGTGAATTTACTCCAGCGTCGCGGAAACCTATTAGATGTGGTAGATTAGATGATAGGAAGAATAAATGGTTCTAGATGTTTCCACTTTCAGCGGTGGGGGAAGCGACTTCATGATAATTTCAAAATTGTAAAAATGCAATGACATGGAAATACTTAAGTGTGTCAGATATTGATATTTTTCATTTCATGAAAAATTGAAAAAAAATATTACTCGAGCGCGTTAGATTTTTAGAGGAAGTGTTCAGTAAAACTTACAGATGCCCCCATTTCTTAGACTGACGATCAAATTAGCAAAATTGACACTTTTGACACTTCTTAGCTAGTAATGAATCCCCCTTATCTTAATCTGACGCGCTCGAGTATTTTAAGATGGTCTATTTTTTTTTTTGTTCTCCTGAGCGTACCCACCAATATTAAGGGCTCATACTGGTTGGAGGTTCTTATCAATATGTACGGTAACTCCCTTATCTTAATCAGACGCGCTTGAGTTAATCTAGAAAACTCTTCTACGGCTCCCCATTTTCACAATGTCATGTCTGTTTTTTCTGTTCTTCTGTTTTTCTTCTGGTAAAGAATATCTACCAAGTTTATAAAGATTGACTTATTCAAATTATTTTTATTTATTTAGATTTTCTGGTCACTCAGAGGTCACTCGGAGAGCTATGGAGAGGGCTATGCTCGGAGTTTCTCTACGAGATCGAATCAGAAATGAGGAGATACGTAGGCAAACCAAGGTCACCGTCATAGCTCTGCGAATTAGCAGGCTGAAGTGGCAGTGGGCGGGGCACATAGCCCGAAGAACTGATGGCCGATGGGGCAGAAAGGTTCTTGAGTGGCGACCACGTACCGGAAGACGCAGCGTGGGTAGGCCCCCCACAAGGTGGACTGACGACCTAGTGAAGGTCGCGGGAAACCGCTGGATGCAAGTGGCACAGGACCGGTCGTTGTGGAAATCCTTGGGGGAGGCCTATTTCCAACAGTGGACGTCTTTTGGCTGAAATGATGATTTAGATTTTCTACAAATTTGGAGGTTTATATTTTTAGTTTCTAAGTGTTTCCTTTTAGTAAACTCTATTATATAAGCGTCGTAGGTATATCTGACATTTCATTATTGAAAATAACAAAAAAGCTAAATGAACTTTTGATCTGAAACTGCTTTGTAAAGCCATTGTAAATGGGTTAAAAATTGTATGAAGAGGGGTAGCAATAAACAAAGTGTTTTAATTAAATAAGGTCCACTCGTTCTGAGGGTGCTTCTCTATCGAGTTTCGAGTTTCGATGACCCTACGAGAATTTTTGTATTACAGTTTCAGCTAATTGTTTATACTGAAAGTAGGTTAAGAATCAATTTTGTTTATTTGGAAACAATAAATTGGGTATTGGGAAAATAGCTTACAGTAGCGTCATTTTACGATGGCCGGTTTGACATGTGGGAGGGGAGAAGAAAATGAACCTTATTATAACGGAATAAGACTGGTCGTTTAAAAAAAAAAGAATGTCAAAAAATGAATGCGAAAATGAGTTTTATTCCGTTATAATAAGGTTCTTCTTTCCCACTCCCACATGTCAAACCGACCATCATAACGTGCCGCCGGTATAGGTTATAGAATAGAAAGTCACATATCGTAAGCCTTTATTTTTTTGTGTTTAACGGCCTGCCTGATTTTTTTGTGTTTTACGGCCCGCCTAATGTTGAGCAGTTACCGTAGCCTATAGATGTTTACAAAGCCCCGTAACTACCCTCACACGGGGTAGTAATACGTTTCGTACCATGAGGGAGAGAGCCGGAAGCCCAAACCCCCACTTCCCCTGCCTCCGTCCTACTTCCCTTCAGGTCGGCAACGTGCGAGCAATGCCTTTGGTATTGCAAGCACCTATAGCCTACGGTAACTGCTCAACATTAGGCGGGCCGTACGCTGTTTAGCCACCTCAGTACCATAAAAAACCGTGACGCAAAAACATCTCAATGCATACATTACAACACAGACAATACGTGTACAAATTATTTTCCGTAAATGCTATAACACCGACTCTTCGCACTCGCGTCGCAAAAGACAAACGGTGTTTCAGTGTACAAGCGACGCGACGTTAGGACAAAAGATCCATGGAAACGACGCGTCAAAGGGAACCGTAGCTATACAACATACATAACATATATAACATACAACCCGGCACTGCGCGACCGACTTTCAAATAGTTTTTAGGGCACGACTACATGAGAAACTGACCCTTATGTTTATTTGATACTTCTTAGTTATAGTTTCATGTTGCCCTTATAGGTAGAAAGAATAGAAAAACTTACCAGAAGATTAGGATGAGCAGGCGATATTGAAACTGTAACATGAAGAAACTACATTTAGTAAGTAAGATTTTAGGGCATATAAGTTTTTTACACACACACAACAGCACACGACACGGTTCACCATCTGTCACGTTGGGTTCTGACTATCTAGTGAAACGTGGGCTTTGAGTTGGTTAATACCTCCACTCAAGCCTCTGACTACCCCCGAACGGGGATAAAAGTCGTGACGTTACATTACATTACATTACATAAGTTTTTTAGTAAACTGATAGGCAAAATGTTTTATATCGTGTATATGTACGGTTTTTTCAGGGTTCCGTACCTCAAAAGGAAAAAACGGAACCCTTATTCCGATAATTTCACTTTCTTGTCCGTCCGTTTGCCCATCTGTCGCTGCTTCTGGTGTTAAAATATTACATTTTTAGAGTAGGTATCTTTCGTAGCGTACATATTGCACTAAGAAAGGATTTTGCAAAGTCTGGTGATATTGTATGGGGTCTCAATTTTTCTGAACCTAGAGAAAATAAACAAATAATCAAAACATACATTTTGCGATTTTAAAAATTCAACTCCTCTTAAGTTTGTATGGAACTCTCCGCTCGAATCCTACTCGCACTTGACCGTGTTTTATCAGGCATATATCGACAAATGGACAGTTTAAACATACCTTTGCCGATTAAAAAACAGCATATTGAAGGCGCCATTTCATTCCATAGCAAATAGTCGTGTCCATAACACGCGCATGCCGCGCGAAGAAGCTTTGCCTCGCGAAGTTTGGCATGCCGCGCGCGACGCAAATGTTCGCCCTGCCTCACCCGAGCGCTGTCATTTGCCTCGTCTAGTTTGGCCTAAAAAATAATAATAATAATTTAGCCCTTTTAACGTCCCACTGATGGGCACGGGCCTCCCCTCAATGCGAGGGGGATTTAGGCCATAATCCACCACGCTGGCCCAGTGCGGGTTGGTGGATTTCACATGTCTAAAGACATGCAGGTTTCCTCACGATGTTTTCCTTCACCGCAAGCAAGTGATAATCATATTAAAGTTATGATTCACACATAGATTTAGAAAAATCCAGAGGTGTGAGCCAGGATTTGAACCCGAGACCTTAAGCCCGCAAGACGCGTGCTTAACCAATCGGCTACCACTGCTGCCTAATCATGAGTCTAGTTTGGCCTAATCATGAGATAAAACGATGTCAAACTGATTGCTCGGGTATACCCTTCTGTGTCTAGAGTGTAGGTTGCGGCATGCGACTGAAGCAACCACGCGTGCTTTGCGAGGCATGTGGGTGAGCAGCCTCGCGTGGCATGTGCGTGTTGTAGACGTAGCTAATCAACGAGTTTGAAATTCAACTCCAATCCCAACACCGACTAATTCCACGAGCACTAAACAACCGCCGATTGACGTGTAAACACAAAATTATTAGCTGAGGCAGCATATTGTGGCATTGGTTCGTGATGTAACGACCGAAATACGATTTGTCGATTGAATAACTAAAAAGTTATTAGCAAACGTGTACGTTACAAACCTTTGTGTGTTAAACAACCTATTGCTAGACTGAAAGGCTAGTGTATGCGCTAAGACAAGATTTTTGTCATGCATGGTAGCACAGGCGACCGTGACAAGACAAAAGGCGAGATAAATCGATTCCGTCTCATTCCCTATCTTCTTCATCTTATAGAGATAGTGACTTAATGCGACATAATGCATGACAACATTCTTGTCTGGATGCTTGTGCTAGCCCTGCTGGACGTCGTCCAATGTGACTCAATATTTTGTGCAAATAAAGGGTTAAATTATAAATAATGACCTATTATGTCATCATCTACAGTCAGACTTCAGCTTTTATAACTAAAATCAGAAACTTCAGCCGTCTCAGTGTAATTGGTAGATTTAACTAGGTCCTTCGATACCGATTTTGTTATTTTCATACTTGTTGTGTCTGTTCTGGTAATTTCAGATTAAGTTGTTGTTTTTGTACTGAAATAACTGAAAATATAGACCTTAATAAAACCAGTATAAGAATCTTAATCTTAATCTATTTTTGTTAGATCTTTCTCTCAGCCAATTTGTTTCGTTACGCCGTGTTATTAAACCCATACTCAATTTCCACAGAAAACAACTTCAACAGACAAGTATAACGGAAATCGTGCTTAGTGAAATCGTTAGGACATGACCACTTGGCCAGCGGAGAAGTTTAAACTCACTTGAAAAGAGTTTGCGAGACGACATAGAAATCGTCGAGACAAACTTTAACGGATATTGCTTTTAATCGAGACGTGCAATCGAATGCTGGACACTGGACACGCTTAGAGCGCGGCTCCACTAGTGCGCTACACTGCGTCGTCGCAACGGTTCAAAGGGCCGATGGGCGAGAGACGAAGCGGGGGAAGGTGATGCGCCAGTACAAAATCTTGCGACGACGCAACGCAACGCGCTAATGGAGCCCGGCCCTTACTTGATATTTCCGACCGATTTCCTTGATATGTCAAAAATGTCCATTGCGAAACCAATGGTCTCTTATAATATCTTCGTGAATTCTTTCTTCTACTTCTTCTTTATCGTATGGTTCCCTGGTACCTGGTGTCAGAATTGTTCAAGCCGTCCGAAGGCCTCTGACAAGGCTTAACAACTGCTGCCTAGGTGAGAACAACCGGGACCGACTCTTTACGTGCCCTCCGAAGCACGGAGACGCTCAGTTCAATTTCCACTAAATGGTCACCCATCTTTGAATGACCCTGCCAAGCCTTGCTTAACCTCATATTGTGTGTAGTGTGTAATTCTTCAATGTAAAATTGAAAATTCTTTTTTATCGAAATTTTGGTCTATGCAAAACAAAATAATAAAACAAAGTAAGAATTACTTATTCAGTAGTAGAAATCGCCCAACAACTTTGTCGGCCATCTGTTAGCAGTCCTTTGGCCGACAACATATCGACTGCCAAGAATTTTTAAGATAATAAGAGTACAGGTTTCACAATGGACAATTGTTAAGTGACTCGAGGCGTGTGCGATGTGCGTAAGGTGTTTGCGTTTGCGCTATGCGTTGGTTTGCGCTGCGTTTGCGCTATGCGTTGGTTTGCGCTGCGTTTGCGTTGAATGCTGCGTACTGGGAAGTGAGCGTGCCGTACAGCTCCGGTACCATTCAGGGATAAATGGTAGTCGGCTTCTATGGCGTCCCTAGCGGGGATTGAACCGTTAGCATTCCATGGAGTGCGGGTGGTGAGCGACTCACGGCTCCGGTACCATTCTTGATAAATGGTAGTGAGCGTCACGGTGCAACTCACATTATGAGTACTAGAGCGTATGCTCTGGCGGCAGGACCTACCGCAGATGGTCTCTGAGGCCTCGTAAGGGGTTGCCAGGTATAGTGTGCCTCATTTTTATAACCTGACGTTTGCTAAGGGGGGGTACTATAATAAATCTGTTGTATAGATACGGGTTGCGTTGTTAAGTGACTCGAGGCGCAGGTAATTCACACACCATAAGTCAGCCCCATAGAGCTTCCGCAAAACTTCCTAACAAATTACACACAATATATTGGACCCGCCCAAAGTCACTCCAGCCCACAAACCGCCCATTAAACTTTTCTCGTAATAATTTACCAGAAAAATTACACTGTTACTCACCGAAGGCCCATACAAAGTAGTTTTGTGTGCCTAGAGTTGAAAGTTTAGAAAATTAACACAAACTGGGTCGCTCCCTTTATTATCTGTTCTGTAACTTTATAATATGTATGAAAGCGTGTAGGACTTGGTAACTGAAAGTTTATGAAATGAATAGATGGGGGCGCGCATTGTTCGAGAAAACGTAGGTAAATAATGATGTTGTAAAATTTTGATGTAGAGCTGTTTGTGAGTTATGAATTGTTATAAAATGGCCTCTATTCAGTTTATAGTAGTTACAGAATCGTCGTATAACTTTTATCCCCCTCGCATTGAGGGGAGGGAGGCCCGTGCCCAGTAGGTAGATGTTAAGGGGTTAATTTTTAATTTTTATTTATTCACCGAATTAATTTGGCTTTCATAACTGCCTGATATATATATATACATATATATAAAAAGAACGCAGGATATCTTAACTAAGAATTCAATAAAGTAAACCCACTTAGATAGGTTGCACGCGCCCCGTAAGTGGCACATAAAAATGTTGCTAATTAGCAAACTTGAGCTTAGTCTCGCGTGGTCTCGGGTCACTGATGGACGCGTCGACAGTGTTGTGTTTGCACGTTGTTGATTTAAACACGTAGTTAATATAATATTATACCTTCCTTTAAAGTACAAATACCTACCTCCTCAGTTCCTTTTTCACATTACCCATTCTAAATTGTAATAATTCATTATTTTTGCCTGAGAACACTGAAGGACAAAAACTGATTAGATTTTAATGAGCTCCTATAAAGGCTGGTTCCCTGATCCCGTCATTTTTCCTTTGCATAATAACGAGATCCTTCCTTACAAACTCTCAATCAATATTAAATGTGCCAAGGTTTCCGGGAAATTAAAAGGGCGCTTTCGCTTCCTTTGCGAGGATGCCATTTGATCAGTTTTTTAACCTCTGGTATGTTTTCTTTCCTTGTTTTTATATTTTGCTATTCTTTACACCCTATGCACATCAGAAAGTCAAATTTAGGTGCGTTTATAAGCTCCGAGCCACCGCACCGGTGAAATCAGTTATGTTGCTTGTGGAAGCTGCCACAAGACCACGACTGAGCAAGTTATATCTACGTGATCAGGCTTCAAAACTGATTGCTTGAGAGCTTTGCTCAACGCCTGTGATAAGAAAATAATAAATATACACCAGTGCTAAGTAATACATAAATAAAAATGACAAACAAAACAAGGAACAAACAACAGTGTACAGTGGGCGGTCTAATCGCAAGCTGCGATCTCTTCCAGACAACCTTGGGATGGAGAGGATTCCGTGTTTTAAACAGGGTAGTAGTCAGCGGTGTACCTACTCGAATAGTAAGAGCCACTAGCGCGCTGCGCTGCGTCGTCGCAACGGACAACGCATTGTATGCCACACCTGCGCGTTGCGACGTGAGAGGGTGACGCTAAGCCGTCGTATACGTCATTTCATATACGCACGTCTCACTCTAGCAGCGGAACGCTGTACGTCATCCCACCGACAGCGCAGCGCATCATCTCGCTTCGTCTCTCCGTTGAAACGTCGCATGCGTCGACGCAACGCATAAATGTGGCATGCCACTATAAAATATATGTAAAACGACGCAGCGGCGACGCCGCGACGACGCAACGCAACGCAACGCGGTAATGGGGCCTGGCCCTAAGACCATATTCGTATGCGTAAGTAAACTAGTACAAAGAACTATTACAGAATATTAGAATCTAATACTACTCAGCTAAATGAAACACGAACAATTAGAACATTTATTCACCAATTCGATAAATTACGCGGGATTTACGAAACATGGTTCTACCAAATTCGGCCGCGTCTAGACGAGATTAATTAAATATGAGCACCGCAGTTCACATTCGGTATTTCGATATAAATTATTCGTTTCAATACAAATTAATTGCCATTTAATTATAAATAAATTCTTAGAATTCGAGTGTATTTTTTACCAATTCTAAAGTCGCAGTATACGGAGCGACCATATTTTTTTTTATAAAACCTTTATTAAGTAAAACCTCATTAACACCTGGGCCCTAAGTCGCTTTGAACTGCTATTACCATTGAGCTGCTATAGTGTTCGATCCTCTGATTGCGATTGATTCTGACCAACCAATCAGGATTCCAACACGATTCTGACTAACCAAAAAAAACTATAGTTAAAACTAAACTCTGGGAAAAGGCCTATTATAAAATCTCGGATTACTTGGAAGATAAATCAGCTTGGGACTGATCGCTCAAATACGCTTCGTTAATAACAGTGTCATGTTAAAGTGTAGCGTGTCTTGCCTTGCTTATTTCGCAGGGCAGCACACTGGAGCTATTGTTTACCAAAATACATTGTATTAAAATAAGTAAATGGCTATTTAATAAATAAAATAAAAATAAAGCAATGTAAAAAAAAGACAAGCCCGCTGAGTTTCTTGCCGGATCTTCTCAGTCGAGGTCGCGTTTCCGATCCGGCAGTAGAATTTAAGAAAAAATATAAAATGATAATTTGTAAGTGCCCCCGTAGGCCTAAACAAAATAAGCGTTTTGAATTTTCAATTTTCAATCAGAGGGTCGGTGACTATAGCAGCTCCATGGCAATGGATAAGCGACTTTTTTTTTAAATTAAAATTGGGCTTTTTTAACCTTAATCATGCCGCAGGGGCAAAGATGAAATCGAGGCCGAAGGCGGTCGCCGACGACGTGGCAGACCGAGGCGAAGTTGGTGCGAAGATTTTAACATCTTTGCGGGTAAAATGTGGCAACAGCAAGGCTATGGGACAGACGCGTCGAGAAAAAAAGGGGAGGCCTCTGCCCAGTGGGAAACGAAATAGGCTATAACGAAAAAATAAATACCTTTTTGCTGGTACTGGCAACCCTATGTATAGCCAAATAATGCCAAGAAAGTGGGTTAGTATCACATTGCGAGATAATAACAGGGAAACAGGCAAATAACGCGATTGTTGTCGAGGCGAGCCCTCCGAAACTTTGTTTATGTCACTCAGACAGTCCTTGGGATTGAAATTTCAAAAGATTTGTTATTTGGGTTACACCAAGGTTCTTTTAATAGAGGATAGACAAGTTTAGTTTTTGGTTAAGAAGAAATTCAACTTTATTCTGCTGCCTTAAGGTGTATTATACCTAGACAATTCTTAGACAGAAAAACGAGCCGAGCGAGAGGCCCTAGTTGGGACCGTGTCCCTCTCATTTCGAGTTGCCATGCCAAAATAATATTATCGTTGGGCAGTGATTGTTAGTTTGTAATCAAGCAAATCAATTAATTTATTATTTATCGTGACTAATGTTTTATCATATTAACAATAGTCACGATAAATACTAAATTAATTTATTTGCTTGATTTAAAAACTAACAATCACTGCCCAACGATAATATTATTTTGGCATGGCAACTCGAAATGAGAGGGACACGGTCCCAACTGGTGCCTCTCGCTCGGCTCGTTTTTTGTGCAGTAGTGAACAGTCCAGGTATGTATTTACGTTCGTGGGTTACACTTATTTGTTTGTAAGCCTATACCTACTGTTATACATTTGAATTTGTAATTACCGGGGTTCTAGCTTGACAATACATTCATCTTTCTACTCTTTTTTCTTCTTATCGTATGGTTAGTGGCCAAACTTTGTTCAAGCCCCCCTTAAGGCCTCTGACAAGGCTTAACGACTGCCTAGATGTCAATAACCGGGACCGACTTTTACATACCCTCCGAAGTACGGAGACGCTCAGTTCAAATGCCACTAAATGGTCACCCATCTCTGACTGACCTTACCAAGCGTTGCTTAACCTCCGATCGTTCACTGATTAGTGATTTCAGCTGGCTATAAGCGCCTCCGTCTTGTTATTTAGTTCTAGGGGTATGTAATGGGAAATATATTTTTATATTACCTTATTGCCTGTGATCATTCTATTATTTTTAATTTATGAAAGTTAATGCACAGCTGCTCGGAGCTTGTGGCCGCATCTACTCATACATAAGAGATTTTTTTTCTTATAGGACTGCGGTGGCTCAAATGCGTACGGCTCGCCTGATGTTAGGCAGTTACCGTAGCCTATAGATGCTTACAATACCAAACGTATTGCTCGCATATTGCCGACCTGAAGGGGAGTGGGATGGAGGGAGGGGGAGGTGGGGTGGGCTTACGGCTCTCTCACTCATCGTACGAAACGTAGCTGTAAAAGCTGCTTTACGCCGATCTTCTGTGAGAGGGTGGTACTACCCCGGTCGAGCCAGCCCGTTTATGAGCTGCAGTCAATTGGCTACAGCTTGGCTGTATCACCGAAAAATGCATCAACGAAATTAATTTTTAAAATTCCTCAACGATTTAGAAGTCGCCTGTATGATACAATAGCAATCATCTACTGCAAGTACCCCGAAGTACTGGAGAGTGAAATAAAGGAATTTCAATTTAACTTCAATACGTTGAACGCGAAGAGATTGACTCTGAAAATGGACCCGTCAGCGCCGTGCAATCAAGATTAGAAATAACCTCTATTTTGATCTAGTGAACTATGAAATTAGCGCTATGGCATGAAATATACTGTAGAATATTCTGGACAAGGCAAATACCTAATACATAATCTCTAAATAGAAACGTATTCGTAAAACATGAATTGAAAACTTTAAAGGGCTCATACTCAAAGCCGGGAAACTATTAAAAAAACAGTTGAGACGTTTCCACATAGACAGCTATAATAATAATAATAATATTTATTACCAAAAAGACATTACTATTTACAGAGCAGGCAAAACACCCCACACTAGGCAATGCCTGTCTTGTAGGGGGTTTTAAAGAAATAATAAAAATAATTTGGTACAGAAAAGAACAAAAAAGAAAGAAAGAAAGAAAGTACGGTAAAGAAAAGGAACACAATAATTGATTAAAGAATAAACAAGTATTAGGAATTGTAAACATCTCATATCCGATTAAGTTAAAGTAGGAACAGTCAAAATAAGTAATGGAAAAATAAATAAATAATAATAATAACGGCGCGCACTGTTATTATTGCTTTAGAAACCTCCCTTATAACTTACTTATAGAAAAAATTGTTCAAACAAAACTTGATAGTAAAACTACTGTAGTGTTATTACTAGGTAATAGCTTTGGTTTAAGAAAAAAGGACATTGTAGATGGTGTTGACACCTTATTAAAACTTAACATGGGGAGGCTCATGTTGTGTGCCCTCCCTTACTGTTACCATCTGTCAGAGAGACATAATAAATACATTCAGTATTTAAATAATTTAATGTTTACTTTGTCATGGTATAATGACAATATTTTATTTTTTGACACAAATAGGTTTATAAGTAGCTTTAGACTGACCCAGGAAAATATGTATCTTCCTAAGAATGATAGAAAAAAGATTGCTACACTGATAGCTTATAATATTAACGCTGTTGTAGATTCAACAAAACTTAGCATAGGAGACGAATCAGTATTATTTAGTTATTCGAATAATGCTGTGATTGACTGTTTAAACTTCCGAGGCCGACAATAGAGGTACATTCTAGTATCCCTGGCGTCTCACAAACGTGCGAAAATTATAGGAAGGAAGAGAGGCCTGGAACGCTAAGATTATTTCACCAGAATATACAGGGATTTTTATCAAAAACATTAGAAATTGAATTATTTTTAGAAAAGTCACAATATGATATTGTTTGTATTTCCGAGCATTGGCTTAATGAGCATCAAATGTTAATAAATTATGAAAACTACACGGTCATAAGTTGTTATAACCGCAAGTCCAGGCTTCACGGTGGTACATTAATATTACTTAGAAATATTATTAAGTCAAAAGAACGTAAAGATATAGTAGGACTCTCGGTCGAACAGATTATTGAGATTTCCTGTGTTGAGCTGGATAAGCACATTGTAGTATGTGTTTACAGACCCCCAAACATACAGAATTTTAGTATATTTGAATCTGTGATGGAAGATGTGTTAAAAAAAATCTTTGTAAGTAATAAGTCTATTATAGTCTGTGGTGATTTTAATATTAATATTTTAGAAGAAACTAGCTATACTGATAGACTGTTAGGCCTTTTTAAAGCATTCAATTTAGCTCACGTTTTTTTCGAACCGACCAGAGTAACTTCTACTTCTGCCACTTGTATAGATAATGTATTCTGTAGTGGTGAATATTTAGATACAGCAATAGTTTGCCATTTGCCGTCAGATCATAGTGGTCAAACGGTCACCTTTAATTCTACCATACCTATAAAAACCATAAAAATTAAATGTAGGAATGTAACATCAGGGAACTTACAAAAATATAATACTACTTTGTTTACCAAATTAAGTTTTCCCAATTATAACTTAGATGATCCTGATAGTTTTTACGCAGACTTTTTTGCAGTTATACATACAGAATTTGATAATAGATTTCCTATTAAAACAAAGACAATAAAACCAAAATTTACCTTCAGTGACTGGGCCACCCTAGGGATACGTAGGAGTAGGGAAAGGCTATTTGAGCTTTATGAACAGAAGGCCCAGCTTCAAAATGCAGCTTTTACTCAGTATGTTAGAAATTATTCTAAATTGTTTAGGAAAGTATGCCAGGCGGCCAAAACGATACACATTAGACAAAAAATTATATCTGCAGATAACAAGATCAAGACCACCTGGAATATAGTTAACAGTGAAACTGGAAAAACCAAACAACGCAATACAGATTTCACTTTAGAGACCTCGCGTGGTCTCATTAGTTCAAATGAAGATGTAGCACAGGAATTCGAAACGTTCTTTACAAACGTCCCTGTAAAAACAACAGAATTTTTAAACTGCTCTCCTTCACTTTCACTCTCACTTCTTAAAGATAACATAGCCACTTGTCCTGTAGAATTTAAATTCGATTATATTAACGATCGGTCTATTGTTAAAGCCTTCAGTAACATACAAATTAAACCAACTGAAGATCTATGGGGAATGTCAGTAAAAGCATGTAAAACTATCATTGGTACTGTGGCGCCATATTTAGCTTTGATTTTTAACAAGTGTGTTGATCAGGGAGTCTTCCCGGATTTAATGAAATACAGTAAAGTAATACCCCTTTTTAAATCCGGTAATAGTAAAGACCCCAACAACTATAGACCAGTATCCGTCTTGCCAGTTTTTAGCAAAATATTTGAAAAGATTATGCTTACTCAAATGTTACATCATTTCAACGCAAATAACATCCTGCATGATCAACAATATGGTTTCACCAAAGGCCGCTGTACTATCGACGCCGGTGTCACCTTAATCAAGCATATCTTCGACGCATGGGAGAACTCACAGGATGCTATTGGTATCTTCTGTGACCTCTCAAAGGCATTTGATTGCGTCAATTATGAAATACTTTTGCTTAAATTGGAACATTACGGTGTTAGAAATAGGGCGCTCAAACTTATAAAATCTTACCTAGTAGGTAGAAAACAAAACGTTCAAATAAATGGTGTTAAATCGTTAGGCTCTCTAGTTAAAATGGGAGTTCCTCAAGGATCCATTTTGGGTCCTTTTCTGTTTTTAGTATATATAAATGACCTTCCGCATATAATACAAAGTAGGGCAGAGATAGTTTTATTTGCCGATGATACCTCTTTGATTTTTAAAGTAGGTAGACATGTAAATAATTTGGACAACGTGAATAATGCTATTCTTCAGGTCCATAACTGGTTCAATACTAATAATTTAGCATTGAATAGTAACAAGACTAAATGTGTAAGATTCTCATTACCTAATGTTAGAAGTAATGAATGCGATGTAGTACTAAATAAAGAAAAACTTGAATTCGTTAATGATACTGTTTTCTTAGGTATTACGCTCGACTCCAAATTACAGTGGGGCCCACATATAAGAGCTCTCGTGAAGCGGCTCAGCTCCGCCGCCTACGCTGTTAGGAAAATTAGACAACTTTCCGATATCGACACCGCGAGAATAGTTTATTTTAGTTACTTTCATAGTGTCATGTCGTATGGTATATTATTGTGGGGTAGGGCGGCTGACATCGAATCTGTTTTTATTTTACAAAAGCGGGCCGTTAGGGCCATCTATAATTTAGGAAGTCGCGACTCCTTGAGGGAACGGTTTAAGGAAATCAACATTATGACTGTACCATGCCAATACATTTATGAAAACATAATGTACACTAGGAAAAATTTACATCTCTTTAAAAAGTTAGATGAGAGTCATCGATATAACACTAGAAATAAAGACAAATTAGATCAACCGCGCTTTCGACTTGCGAAAGTTCACACATCTTTCCTGGGATACTGTGTCAAGTTTTATAATAAAATACCACCAAACATACTTAGTCTTAGTGAAACTAAATTCAAAACTTGTGTAAAGCGTACGCTTTGTAAGCGGGCTTACTACACATTAGATGATTATTTGAAAGATAAAGATGCTTGGCTAGGTGCTGGTCCAGCTCCACCGGAACGGGAATAATTCCTCAGAATTTCTTGTTTTGATTTATTCCTTATTTATTTATTGTTTTCCTCTTCCTTCTCTTAATTTAGCGCTATTGACATATTAGTCACAATTACCACCTTTTTAAGTTGTGGAAATCATGTATCATGTAGCCATTGACAAGCATTTGTATGTCAATTGTAGCGGATGTTGTCTTGCCGTACGCTTACTTAGCTTTGTTGAACTATGTCGCTGCGGTAATGGATCGGTCATGCTCACTCTAATGTCCTTGCTTGCGGTGGCTCTGTGGAGCGGGTCACCCTCTTCCCTCTAAAATGGTTGAGGAGGGTGATGCCGCTGCTCAAGTCATGCTCGGGTTCCGGGCGCTGCTTGCGGGGACTGGTCCGCCCATTTTCCACTTGACACCGTTGTTCCAAAACTTTTACAGACAAGACCTAAGCACGGAAGGCATCACACCAAAACAATCGTTCTAAATATTCACCTTTTGGTTTGACAGTTAAGTGGGAGTAGGCATGCACAGCTTTCTAGGCTAGTTTTTATTAATTTTTATTTAAATACCTTATTTTCTTTTTTTACTCACACTGTGTTAATGCATGCCTGCTCACATAGCGTTACTGTTTGAAAATGTATACAATTATTCTTTTGAAAAGAGTAACCATTGAGTTTCTTGCCGGCTCTTCTCAATGGAAGCAACATTTCGAACCGGTGGTAACGCTAAAATATTGTTTATATTGACTATTTATAAATGCTCTAATGAGCTTACATGAATAAAAACCTTTTGACTTTGACTTTGACTTTGACTTGTGAGGAAGTTCCTCTCCCTGGAGCCTTGACCACCGGTAACTAGGACCCTGTTCCCGATGCCGGTGGGGAACTATTTTTATATTTAAAATGTATTTTTTATATATAGATAAGTATATATTTAAAAATGTAAATTTATAGGATATTTAATGAATAAATGGAATAATAATATTATTTATCAATTTTGTATAATTTTGTAAGTTTATGTTGACATAAACTTACAAAATTATACAAAATTGATAAATAATATTGGTTGACCAAGGAATTTATAGGTTTGGTGTCAAAGAAACTTATAAGGTGTTTTACAGTCACGTCACTAAAGGTGATTTTTTTTGTTTTGATTTTCTTTATAAATTAGGACTATATTTTGTACACTTTAGATATTAAATAATTTGTAAAACGAATAATATTCTAGGATGACATAAGCACGATCCATATTTTAGATGCAGGAAATTACCGTATTGATACTTTAAAGGAGAAAGATTTACGAGCAATAGCTACAAGCAACACAATCAAGATAGGAAAGCATCTCCATTCCGTTTTTTGAATTACTGAGCTGTATAATAAAAGCGTGGTCTAGACGGTCAGTGATTCAGTGCTAAAGCAACGTACGCACACAAGATTGAACGATGTTTTGCATAGCTTTACATATTCAGTACGGGTGCGGTTCGTACGGTCAAAACCATTGATATATTATTTTAAAAGATATGGTACCTTCTAACATCGCAACCACTAAACTTGTGCTCATCACTACATGCAACGAAATTTACACATCTGTTATCGCACTCGCAATTCGACAATAAAATACATAAGAAGGCATTATAAGACGCACTGTATCCATGGACTCCATTTAGTAGGAAAAACAATTTTGGGTAATCACGTCTCCCTCTTTCTTGGTAATGTCTTTGGTCAAAACATTACATGCTGTTTCTAAAATTGGAACAAGCTGGTTTTTGCCGAAATTGGGACTAAATATTAGGTACATATGTGTATATGTGATTTGGTTTTAAACCTCATGTACCTATGTATACTACCTATTGTGTCTTCAGTTTATTTCGTATGTTTTCTTCATTTCTAAAATGTAACGTCACAACTTTTATCCCCATTCGGGGGTAGTCAGAAGCTTGAGTGGCCATACACCACCACATTGTGGAGGTATTAACCAACTCAAAGCCCACGTTTCACCAGATAGTCAGAACCCAACGTGACAGGTGGCGAACCTTGTCGCCGTGTATACAGGAACTGACTATTACCTAATCCCGAGGGACAGGTAGGTTTCCTCACGATGTTTTCCCTCACCGTCAGCGAACTGTAAATTATGCACACAGATGAAAATTGAACCTGGGACATTCTGATTGCTAGCCCAACCTGTTCACCCCTAGGCTACAGTCGCTTCTTCATTTCTAGACAGAGAAAATAGTGTGCACAGGCAACCAATATTCATTATAAGTAACATACCAAAGCTCAGATAAAACAGGAAAATAGGTAATTACATTATTCCGTTAACCCTCAACCGCTAATTAAGGAACAAAGAAGCGATGTCCCAGAGATTGGAATAATAATAATATTTGGTATTACAATAGCCGCATTTCGTCATAAAGCAATTGTTTAGACGTCTCTATTTGGGGGTTGACTGGCGTGACCTGGATGAGATTTTTCCAGCCGTGACGTCACAAGTAGGCCGGGGAGCTGTATTCACATTGCATATAATTCTGTAGGTGATTTTTACTAGTTATCTTAGATTTATTTGTTGTCTGTTACTTTCCCACTTGAGTTTAGTTAGAGAAACACTAGTTTCCCACTAGTAGTCTAGTCTAAAAAAAGCTAATAAATGGGGATAAAAGTCATGACGTATATTTCGTTTCATTTTTTTTTTCATTTTAATAGTTTCCAAACACCTTTTTATATTAGTCTCCACAGGTCCCTATACTTATATTTTCTTTAAATTACTAACGTAATTAATTATTACAAATTTAATTATTATAGTTGAGTTTATGACTAGCAACAGGATTAAAGTAAAGTCACAAAGGTACAGTCCAGTGCTAGTACTATCACACATCTACATCTTATATTTATTAGTCTACTGGGCCCTAATCCTTTGTATGAACATGCCGCAAGAGACCAGTGGATGCATATACAGTAGAGCTGTCACCCACGCTGCGCGGCTAATCTATTTCGACTAAAACACTGTTGGGTAAGACATTACTTTATCAGGAAAGGTTATTAGAGCCATAACACACAGGGATGCCATGGCGACGTCGCCAGCCACCGTAGCGTAGCCAACTAAGGGCCGGGCCCCATTAGCGCGTTGCGTTGCGTCGTCGCAAGATGTTTTACTGGCGCATCACCCTCCCCCGCTTCGTCTCTCGCCCGTCTACCCTTTGATCCGTTGCGACGACGCAGCGCAACGCGCTAGTGGGGCTTCGTCCTAATTCGTATTGAAATGTATGACAGGTAACACACCAAAGGGGCTAGCCAAGTGGCATGAACGCTAATCGAATAGAATATAATAAACTTCACAATGTATGGAAATGTCAAACGTTGCTATGTAAATCAACAACAAGTTGCTATGAAGATCACGCTTGAGATCACGTCACTTATGTCATTTCCATAGATGAAGCGTAGCGAATTTGTAGACGACAGCCACTTGTCTAGCCCTTCTGGCGACGGACTGGCGACGTCACCGTCAATACAAATTGTTTGGATACGTAGCCGGTGACGTCGCCATGGGGTCCCGGTGTGTTATGGCCATTAGGGATTCAAATTGAAAATATTTATTGTATTTATGTAGGCCAAATAATGTACTTATAGAAAGTTGGTGAGCATGGGAGCAGGCAGCACCATTGTCACTAGGAATTTCTAGAAAATATAATACACTTGTAATTCAATAGTATCACATATATTTTTAGTCTTTTTTTATAAAAGTGATGATGTCGTATGAGATGGCCAATCACCTTTCCTGTTCTATTAATATCTATTTTTATGATTATAAGTCTTTAGAATGATGCCAGCGAAATCTCAGTTTAACAGCTTAATTAAATTCAAACAAGCACATATCAATAACGTTAACGTAACGTAAATTTTGCGTCGCTCTTGATTTTCTGCTCGCGATCGCATAACAGCATATCAAATATCGCGTTCGTTTACAGTGTCTGGTGATCAAAACGGATCGTCTCGTTAATTTTAATGAGCGTCTGACATTGTAGTTGTCTCAAATCAGTTGTCAATTTAGATTAAAGTGTCTTTTGACAGTTACCGATGTATATTTAATGCAAACATGCTCAAGTGAGAAAGTTGACGCAAGCAATCATTAGTGAGTCAATTTGAAACCAATTTGCGAACTACGGTAACTCTGTCTGTCAATTTGTGAATACATAAGGCGCGTCAAGTTGTCTCACCACTTGTCAATTTGCCAACTTTGTTCATGTAAACCAACTTTGAAATTTGAAGCCATTGGAAGGCCAAGACATTCGAGCCATTAAACTTTTCAACGCATAAAAAAGTGATTGTAACTCCCAAATGGACTACAAAACTTCGCTGTAATCAAAAGTAACTCAAACTTTTAGAAATAAAAATAAGCATTAAGGAGAAATATGGCCATTATTTCAATTCCACGTGGGAAATTACGGGCAACTTTAATATATTTGACATTTTGTAGGCGCAGGTGTGAGGGGTGTTTTATTCAAGTTTCATAAACAGCTTATTTCTATCGGCTGGAGCTCAGAGATAACGTACATCAAAAAGTTTGTGCAAAAATATAAGTCGCGACTCTGCGTCTAGTCATTTAAAAATACTGGTGTAATGTTCTTAAAATGTTATTTTTTGTTCTTTCAATGAAAGAAGTTTTGGTTAGTATTGTTTCAGACTACTGAATTTTAAGGGCGGAGATATTTTCATCAACATTGCCCATTACTTAAATTTAAATAAAAAGTTGATTTAGTTGGGACCTGCTATCATATTGCAATCAAACATTATTTCAAGTCCAACCCATTATGAAACCCACGCAGTTTTAAGATACTTTTTAATGTAGATTAGAAGATACAGTTTATTAAAATAAAGCATATTTTAATATTAAAAGTGTTTTATATTCATGTATGAATGTTCACGAACTAAAAAGGTCTAAAGCATAAAAATGTAATGCAAAAATACCCGTAAACACTTCAATTTAAATATACATTGTAATAATTAAACTGCCAAACTAAGTATAGAATATTGTTTTTTATTGTTAACTAGCTGTCCCGGCGAACTTCGTACCGCCTCAGAATTAATGTTGTCCGAAAAAGAACTAACCCCCCCCCCGTTTCCCCGTTCGTCGTCTGTTCTTCTCCTTTTCCGCAAATAAAGGGTTCCGTACCACCGTAGAATAAAAACGTCAAAATTATCAAGTTTCTTGTATGGGGACCCCCTTTGTTTTCAATTTTTATTTTATTTTTAGTAAGTATTAGTTGTTGTAGCGGCAACAAAAATATACTTTCTGTGAACATTTTAACTCTCTACCTATTACGGTTCGCCACACAGCCCGATGACAGACGGACCGACAGTGTAGGCTTAGTAATAGAGTCGCCCCTCCCCCTTAATTTTATATTTATTTTTTATTCTAAGTATTTGTTGTTGTAGCGCCAACAGAAATATACGTTCGGTGAAAATTTCAACTATAGCTATTACGGTTCGTGAGATACAGCCCGCTAACAGACATGGATGACGGATGGACAGCGTAGGCTTAGTAATAGAGTCCATCATGAAGGGCAACCTTCCACTGACCCATCGACATGTGTATCCCGTTCTTACCTACGGCGCCCAGACATGGTCAGTAATCGAGGCTCAGAAGTCCTAACTGAAGGTTTACCATAGAGCATTAGAGCGCAGCATTTTGGGTGTAAAACACACTGATAGGGTGCGGAACACCTTGCTGCGTTCCATAACCCTTATGGCGGATGTAGGAGTGAAAACAGCTACACTTAAGTGGACCGGGGCGGGTCACCTGAGCCGAATGTGCTCAGAAAGGTAGGCCAAAGCGATCACCGAGTGCGGTCCCAGAGCACGACCGTCATCGCCGACGTATACCCAAAAACGGTGGCACGATGACCTCGACGCTCATCTACACGGGTGGTATGAAAGAGCCCATGACCACGATGGATGGAAGAAGATGGGAGAGACCTTTGCCCAGCAGTGGGATACAGTAGGTTATTAAGAAAAAAATGGTCCAGCCGTTCTCGAGTTTTGCGCTTAGCAACAAATTTAGCGATTCATCCCTTTATTTTTCGACACTTCGAACTGTTAAGCCGGAAACCCACCTCGGTGCACGGAGAGGCCACGCACACGGCCACGGCTACGTTCTGCAAGAAAATGTATGGATGACGTCATTCTCCGTGCGCCGCGGTGGACACGGTGACATACATTTTCGTGCAAAGCGAAGCTTGACCCATGTGCGTAGCGTGTGCGTGGCCTCTCCGTGTGCCGCGGTGGGTTTTCGGCTTTATGTGCACAACGCGGATCTATTTCTTGTGATGAATTGCCCATGAAATAAATTTGCAAGAATTTATAGTCGCCATCCGCCATGACACCGGCGTTCATTACGCCATCTATTGAAAGTAATTTGAATCATACGTAAAATATGGGTTTTTAACGCTTTCCGGGCAATTTTTCCATATTTTTTTATGTATGAACCTTCCTTGAACTTCACGGAATAATCTAAAAAAATAATCATCTAAATTGGTCCAGCCGTTCTCGCGTCAAGTAATGACATGAAATAGGGATTCATTTTTATATATATAGATAAATCTTTTGCAAAACCAGTAGATTATACCGATCGTTGTCGCATTGCAATCGCCTCACCGCACCCGTGCGACCCTGCGGGGCGATTGCGTAACTTTTTCGTCAATATTCCAATTGGTTTCGTTCATCCCGTATTGCATTTTCAGTTGAAATTAATTGAAACCCTGATGAGTCTGGAGTTCACTCTCCCGATTTCAATAAATTTCAATTGATAAAACAACAAAGGATGAACGAAACCAATTGAAACATTAACGAAAAAGTTACGCAATCGCCCCGCAGGTAATAAACTGTCATCTGTCAGAGTTGGTAAAATTTAAATAAAAGATAAATATGGCCAAACTTACAAACCGACTGTATGGTCCCAAACTAAGATCCCAGAGACACCGAGATGAGGGCAAATTACGAAAAGGCCGTTTACAAAATTTTCCTCCGGCGGGAATTGAACCTGCAACCACCTGATGCAGTGAGCCGAGCAGCCTAGGCTCGAATCACTACGCTAAGCGGTCGTCAAACTATAAATAAATAAATAAATAATAATATCCTGGGACATTACTTACACACGGCTCCCTGATCCCAAACTAAGCAGAGCTTGTACTATATGGAAACCAGATAACTGATATTACTAGATATACTACTTTTTTATTTGTAAATACACATTAATATACATATACACCCAGACTCGGGACATACAGAAATGTTCATGCACACAAATGCATGTCCCGGGTAGGAATTGAACCTACGACCTGCAGCGTGAACGTCGCCATCGCGCCAACCACGCCAACGGGCCCGTCACTATTTTAATATCATAATTTTTAAATTAAATTAAGCTAGTTAATATTTAATGAATTAAATTGTCCCAAATTCTGTTACCAACTACAACAAGGCGAAATGTACTGTCAGAGCCGCTCAAATTTCTAGATAATTTAAGACGGTCTAAACTTCGCCAGTGGAATTTGTGATCCGTCTTTCTGTCACTCACAAAATACGCCCGTTCTTACATCCAATAAGGCTTCAAGTCAACGGGCTACATTCTGTCGCTCAAATCGTCGGACTAGTGAAGCTTACAGACATTGATGTATCATTTTAGCAGATATAGAACATCCTAACATTGCGATCACTAGAATTATTGTGCTCAGTGCACCACTATATGTAGCGAAATTCACACATCTGTTATCGAGTTCGCAATTTGACAATAAACTTAAAGGCATTTTTGTGCGCATATTTATCAGAAGATGAGCCGTTGGCAATACCGATATGTTTTCAACATATTTTTTAGCAGACTACTGAGTCGTAGTGTACACCGTTTAGTAGTTTTGTACAATCACATGTCTCCCTCATTCTTGGTAATGTCTTTGCTTACAGACAATATTTTAAATATAACACCAATGTATTATTCTTAGGTACTTAGTCCAATCTGGCATAATTCAGTGAGTTTTTTTACATAATACCATAGTAAATAGTATAATAATGTCCTCATATTACGTTCGTTACGGTACGTTACTCGTGATGTAGTGTCGTGACGTCTGAGTCGTTAAATAGCTAGCTTGTTTTAGCCTTAAATTATTCAAACTAGTGTCTTGAAATGTTAAAGGAAATAAATCTTAGTTAGGAACCCTATTCTGATTAAAATGTGCGAACTTCTCTATACAGCTATAAATATTGTCTATTTACGCTTAAGACTGTGCAGGCACCTAACGAGGCATATTTGGAGGCTATCTCCTCTTAGACGAGTGGAGTAAATTTTTTGAAAAAAATATCACCGTATTTATTGAACCCTCATCTTTAAAAAATAAGCAGGAAATAAGTGCTACATGCTCTTTTACTATGTGAAAAAAAAAAAACAAAAAGTAGCAGTTTTCAAATTTAAATTTGTATATTCTTCCAAACGGCTCGGAATTTCTATTTTTTTTATTCACCGAAAGATGGAGAAAGATAATACCTAAAAAAATAAGTTCGATTTTGGTGATGCAATAATTTTTCACGTCACAATTAATGATTTTCGATATTTTCACAACAAAAGTGGGCGGGGTTTGTGCGCTCTCGACCAATCCAGACGGCCAAAACGCTCGGCCGGGAAGCGGGCCCTTAAAGCTAGTCGCGTTAAATTTACAACCTGAATATTTTTAACGAGTGTAGTTGCTTTTTAAGCTCTGTTTTTGCAACTTTAAAGTTGGAGAATTGACTATTAGACCGTCACTGTTTTTAATCTGACACTAGTTTTATGTTTTAATAAGCTAATTAATGGCGCAAGTACGAAAGCCACTTAATTCTTTCAGTCGCTGAATAATACTCCGAAAGTTTAGTAATTTTAACACTTAACTAAAAATAAAATGAGCTTCTTTCTGACCTTTCTAAAACTTCATCTATTCCATCCTTTAAAGTTTCTTTATTGTTATTATAGGTGAAGTTATAAACCGTTTTATTTATCAATTCTCTCTGAGAGATTGACGGTGGCTATATACCCAGCCATATAACTTTATGTAGACCATTGATGTATTATTTTAGCAGGTATGGTACCTTCCAACATTGTAGTCATTAAACTAATGCTCTGTGCACCACTTCATGCAGCAAAATTGACACATCAGAAGGGCTAGACAAGTGGCTGACGTCTACAAGCGTTCCTTCAAATTGCTACGCTTCATGTATGGAAATGACATAAGTCACGTGATCTACATAGCAACTTGTTGTTGATCTACATAGCGACGTTTGACATTTCCATACATTGTGAAGTCTATTATATTCTATTCGATTAGCGTTCATGCCACTTGGCTAGGGGGGCTGTTATCGCACTCGCAATTAGACAGTTAACTAATTAAATAAATAAAAAGGCATATTCACATGACAAGTATTGGCAATACTAACAAGTTTTTAACGTTATTTTCCGCGAGCGACTGAGTCGTACTATGTCCATGGACTTCGTTTCAGAGGACAAACTATTTTGGACAGTCACGTGTTTCCCTCTTTCTTGGTAGTTGCTATTGTTTATCGACTTTAGCGAACGTAGAAAACGGTAGGGCTACTACTTATTGCACTGTCCCATAGAGATTTTAATTAGAAGAGACGTTCTTAGTAGCTATCTCTTTGAAACAACGCGTGGTAATTTGCGCGGGATGGCGCGGGTGGTGGGGGTTAAGAAATGCGTGGCATCTATCTACCGGTAAATAGCTGCACTACTCGCTTCGTTTTATGTCGATGTTAGTATGTAGTTTAACTTTTTGCACTAGATGTCACTAAGTGTATGATCATGAAAAATTACGTACAAAGGGTCGCCATCTAGTGTCGAATATAATTATATTTGGGATGCGAACGTTGGCAAGACGTCTGCACAGGACGAACGCCAACAGCACACTGACTTAAGCCACGCCTACTGTGATGACGTCACCGGCCGAGTTGTACGATGTCTAAGCAACGCAGCCGAGCTGCTTAGACCCAGTTCTTTTAGTATTAGGTTCATGCACTGTCCCTAGTAATATTTTGTATTATACTGCTATGGGTAAACAAGTTGTGAACCGTTACCGCTAACCCCCTATTTTATATAGTTACAATCTATTTACAATCAGTATTTACAATCATACCTATAATAAAAATCTTTACTTCTAAATATGCTCTGTAATTAAGCTACGATAGATATTTTTAGTAGCCATAAATTTGAAAAATATTAATTGCGATACGTTCATGGACGTCCGTCGTCTTTAATTAAATGACAAGTTTGGTCATAACTCGTAATTTAAATTAAGATGACGTCTTTCTGTTCTGCGTCACGTCCCATCGTCGGCGCAAAGTTATAATGAAAGGGAAAAGTCTCGGATGACGATTAATCCCACCAGTGATCAGTCATCGTTCTCAGGTTATGTGGGAGGGGAAGGGGGTGAATAGCAACGACGGTTCAAAACCGTATACGAGTTCAGTGAATCTTATTTGGGTAAGTTATTTTTTATTTTATTTTTCGTATTTATTTCTAGTACCTAAAATTATTTTCGATGCTAATAGACTCTTATGTACTCGCAAAATATTTGCGGGATAGCTACGTTTTATAACTCCCCCTTTCTGCCCCTCCCTTCGTGCGGGGAATGCCTTTAGTATTGCAAGCATCTTTAGGCTACGCTAACTGCTTAACATTAGGCGGGCCGCGCCCTTGTTTGCCACCTCAGTCCCATAAAAAAACAAATAAAAATGCCTACAACATTATTTGTCCAACAAAACTAATAGAAGCATCAAAGACAAATGACTTCTAGCTTTCAAAATAAAATCTAGTCACGCTCCGGTTTGAGTGTACTACGGCGTAGACGGTTCGTAGCGGCAGTTGATAGGCAGCTGCTACGGAGCGCGCCCGTGTGTGCTACGCGATAGTATTCGTAGCACGTATTTCGTAAACCTTGTAACTTTGAACTTAGCAACTATTTCAGTGATTGTGGTAGTACTGAGCAAATGTTTTACTCATAAATTAGAATATGCATTCTAGTGTAAAAATATGGTTAGGAATAAAATAAATAAACTGTAACTGTAACATTTACATAGAAAAGGATTCAGTGAAACAAGTGGCGTGTTTGAAATAAATTAGAAGTAATAATTCGTAAGAAATTATGAGAAGATTGTATAAAGAAGAAAGCAATATTTAGGTAAGTATTTTTTACTATATCTATATAAGTACCTACTTATCACATAGTAAAAAAAATTTAATTTTAACTTAATAAATATTTCTTAGGCTTACTTTAAACTACGTGTATCTATTTATCTTCTTTTCACTTAAATTAATAATTTATTATTTTTACAAATTACTTTTCGATTACCTTCTTAAAATATGCGTGTTTAATACTATTAAATACCTACATAATAAATACTTCGTAAAAATAATGTGAGGTACCTTATAAAATAGCTCATAAAAAAATAAATTACTTTAGTTTACTACATACTGGAAAATATTACTTATTTTCGCTAAAGCTCCTGCCTACCAGTAAAACGGCTGTAGTTCAATTCGAAAGTCTTTAGGCAACGTTCAGCTTACAGCGAATTTGGTAATAGACATTCACGAACACCTTTATACAGCTATTACACTTACTACTTAAGTATTTTCAGGATTTTAGTTCAGATATGTATCAACAACTTGTGTTGGAGATAGAAATAAGGGTTATAGATAAAAGTGGTGAAATAGAATATATTAGTTAGTTTATTTTTGAGGTTTTGTTTGAACTTTATTTTACTGACATTATGTTACACTGTTGGTTCATTTAGTAAATAAGGTCTTATGTGGAAATAAAACACCTAAGCTGCGTATTAGTGGACCTATTGTATTTTCGGGATATTTAAAGGGTGTCAAATACTGACATATACACTTACGTTTGCATACATCCCACTAATATTATAACTGTGAAAGTTTGGATGGATGGATAGATAGATGGATGGATGGATATTTGTTACTCAATCACGCCAGAACGGCTGAACGGATCTGGAGGAAATTTGGCACAGAGATAGATTATAGTCTGGCATAGCACATAGGCTACTTTTTATCCCGGAAAATTTTCAGGTTCCTGCCTGTGGGATTTTAAAGTTAACGCGGACGAAGTCGCGGGCAGAAGCTAGTATTACATATGGCAGAAGAATTCACGAAAATAATACTAGATATCAATGGTTTGGCAATGGTTAATTGTAAAGATACCAAAGACCCAGAGGCAGAGGGTTTTTATGATGTGACAATCACAAAAAGGTTTTGAATCAGACAAATTTAAAAGCAGTGCCAAATCGTAGACCTAACAACATGAAACTTTTAACCCACCAGTAATCCCAATCATTAGAAAGTACTCAAGAGTAACAAGGTTAATCCCCTTTTGCCTTTTCCTTTGTCGTTATCCATTACATCGTTATTTCACAAATAAACTGAAAAACTAAATCTCACCGAGAAGGTGCGAACCTGCCACTAAAAGTACTATTAAGTTGTCTGGCCGTAGATATAAAGGACCAGGCTCAGTTTATTAGGCACCAATAAAGCACCACGACCGCTATCAGTCACCGACTGACGAATAAATGGCAGCAGTAAACATCCTCACGGTCCCTCATCCTATATTTTACGGCCGAACTGAAGAAGGGAACTTCCTTTTGGACGACGTAAAAAAATAACGAAGATAGTAAAAAACGGTTGACGTATGACCCGCATTTTTTATCGTTGTAGTGCTTGGGAGGGTGTAAATATGTTTAGGTTTATAATACTTCATTTACTTTATTATTATTCTAGACTGATAAGGGCTAGACAAGTGGCTGACGTCTACAAGCGTTCCTTCAAAGCTACGCTTCATGTATGGAAATGACATAAGTCACGTGATCTGCATAGCGACGTTTGACATTTCCATACATTGTGAAGTCTATTCTATTCGATTAGCGTTCATGCCACTTGTCTAGGGGGATGGTTATAATAAAATGTATTTGTAGATACTCGTATACTAAGTTCACATAATGAAATATCTCTTCGTCTCATTTTTTTATAAGTTGGCTAATAGTGCTAATTATGCTGTCTACTGTTTACTACTAAACTAATTTTGATACGACTAAAAATATTGCCGCCCGATCGTGAAAAGTCAAATTAGTCAAGTGAAGCTTAGTTTTTGACCTAACCAAATTAACCCCTCGAGTGATGCATGCACATAAGCATGTGCATAAGCTCAATAGAAAATGTACTGACTTTTTTTTGGAGCATTCCACGGGTTAATGTCATCTTAACGGTACTTATTACAAGCCAGGCTAGCAAAAAAAAATTATTAAGCTCACTAAAATCCATGTAAGTCAGTAGGCGTAACTTTTAAAATCGATGAAACTAAAGTACCCAACCTCAGCGATTTAAATTGAACCGTCGATAGAAACGGCCAATAATATATTTTAGACAGGAAATTACTTGGAAAAATCGCGTTAGATGGGAAATTGGAACCCGGGGAATATTGCGAACGAATAGTGATAACAAACTATTAAAAAGGTTGAGTTTGCTGTTTCTATTGAATTTGTTTTAGCAAACTTCTAAGTTATTGTAATTGAGAAATTGAGGAGGATGTATAAAGTGATTACCACGCAGAAACCAAACTCTGAAGGCAGATAAGTGCAATCATAATATATGCCAGCCTAACTAGAGACCTCGAGAAAAGACGCTTTCAATCAGAATACGTTTATAGGAAAGATAGGAGGGAGAATCTGTGGGGGACGGGGGGGTATGTGCGGTGACATCCAGAGCTTGGCTTATGTAAAATATGTGCATCTAAATATGGCGAGCATCTCATGGAGACACACCCTTCGACTTTAAAACAGAGGCCGCAAGTCGATTGCGATTCGTCAGCGATTCGATCATGTATTGCGTTTGCCATTGCCATAATGTTTATAGGGGTTGCTTTAGCGAAATCGCTTTCGGATCGAAATCACCTAACCAGTGTGGCCCTGGCCTTAGACCCGTTGCTGATTTTTAGATTTGTTGTGTATCATGTTCAATGATGAAGAAAGCAAAAGCAAGACATCATGTTTCGTCTGACATACCTTTGTCATGCCAATGTATATCAAATTCAATGGCTGCGCCTATATCAGTACTCAGTATTGACTTCTGAACGCATAGACTAACGGCCGAATACTCGTACGCAACTTAAATTTGAGAGCTGCTTAACTTCGACGCGCCATACAAACAATGACAGATAACGACGTCTCAAACTGCTAAGTGGGACTTAAATATTTAAGTAGCCTTTGAGTATGCGGCCGATAATGTCATAACATGATGCTTGAGTGCTTGGGCGAGGCATGCGAGGTGTCTAGATGCACCGAGTTGCTGCGTCTTCATCAGGCGCATGCCGCGCCCAAACACATCAGTTTTGGCGTTGGAACATATAAACATAATATCATAACATGAGTGCTCGGGCGAGGCGTGCGAGGCATCTGGACGCACGAATTCATACATAACTTTAATGTATTTCCCTCTAGAGTAATAAATCGGACTGGATCGATCGGATCGGTCGTTTGGCATTCCATGATTTCCAATTATCTCAACTGCAAATCGGCCATTGATCGATCGTCAGCGGCCTCCATGTAAGCACGTTACGTACAGTTCACGTACGGTTTCTGGGTTACTCGTATGTATTTATACCGTCGTCAAAACTTCCTGTATTTGTTTGACGTGTGTCTGTTGTATTAAAAGTTAACCGCACCAATTATAGCTTATTCACGACGGGAAATTGTAACGTTATTTTTTAGGGTTCTGTACCCAAACGGAATCATATTACTGAAACTCCGCTGTCCGTCTGTCTGTCTGTCTGTCCGTCCGTCCGTCTGTCAGCGGGCTGTATCTCACGAACCGCAATAGGTAGAGAGTTGACATTTTCACACAATGTGTATTTCTGTTGCCAATACAACAAAAAATACTAAAAATAAAATAAAATTTACCTACAAATCAAGGGTGTCCCCATACAAGGAACTTGATATTTTTGACGTTTTTATTCTACGGTGGTACCGAACCATTTATGTGCGAGTCCGACACGCACTTGGCCGGTTTTTTAGCAATATGTCTACAGGCCCAAAGAAATAAATCCGACCTTTTGGTATATCCATAATACCTTTTTGAAACGGGCCAGACGAGCCTACAATAATATTTATATGAAAAGATCCAAATTGAAACATCCGTCAACTAGTCGCGCAGAAAACATATTTCAGAGACGTCGTTACATGTATTTGTTAAAGCTTAGGATCGTTGTAACGTTTTATAAAATGTCTTTGTGAAGTAAGCTAAGGTATAATTCGATTTTTCTAACTGTGCACTTGTCAATGTCATTTTTGTAATATTCCTAGAATTGTATGAATATTTTGGTTGGTAATAATGTAACAGTTTTGTTTTGTTGTAGGTAGTTTAGTAGTAAGTAGTGGTAGGTTTTGATTCTAGATTTAAACAATAGGTTTATAGTACGTTTTTTTATACTTGTCCTATTTGGTAAGCAAAGATGGCGTCCAGTGGGGCGATAGCGTAACTTTTTTGTCAATGTTTCAATTGGTTTCGTTCATCCTGTGTCAATTATATACGAAACCAATTGAAACATTGACAAAAAGTTACGCAATCGCCCCGCTGGACGCCATCTTTGCTTACCAAATAGGACAAGTACAAAAAAACGTACTATACATCAGGCGCATGCCGTGCTGGGGGGCGCTGGGGGACGCCACATGGCAATTCTGGAAAGTTAGCGGAATTGTTAAGAATTCTGCTAGAAAATCTGAAAATTAATCGCTTTTGAAAAATTGCTATCTGGCGTTTTTAGCCCCCTGGACGAATCAAATAACATTATTGGCGTACCATAGAGTATAATCTATGTATGAACAAAAACATTGTCCGAGCAAAATCAGTAATGACATTAAGCGATCCTAAAGTTAAGGTCATGTAAGCTATGTTTTCTTAAGACTGAATTCATAGACATTAGTCCAGACTTTAGTAGACCCATAACTTTATGGTTTTATCTCTCTTTTTGCGTCACTAGTTTTATCCATTTCACATCATTATCCTTTAAATATTAATTCATCATCATCATTCTTGGTCATTGACTTCTTGAAATATTAATATGATCCTTGCTTTTGGTCTGATCTCATATTTCACTTCTGAACATAAAATCTAAGTGCAATCAAGGAGAATTAGGTTTATTTTTATTTTTTTCTAACTATGCATCCGATGGAATTAAAAAAAAAACATCCCCTATTTCAGCCCCTTAGGGGATTCATTTCCAAAAACGTAGATACGGCTGACTTTTAGTAGTAAAAATAAGCCTAAACATCAATTTACATTTTTTTAACTTTAAAAATGACTTATATAGGTACAAACTTTCTTCCCTTAGGGGATGATTTTCAGAAATCCTTTTTCACTAAAAAAACTAACTTTCTTTAAAAAATATATGCGTTTTCTGAACATCAGTCAATGAATCAAATTGTAGTTATTAAGTAGAATATTTTATAGGTTTATACAATCCCTACGTTTTTAACTAAACACATTTTAAACTTTAAAAAAAAATTTAAGCACTGTTGCAAGGGTCAAGTCTCCGATGACCCGGATAACTGCAAAATCGGCAAAGCCATCCCTTAGCGCTGCACGCTCGGATAAATTATCGCCGTTCAAAATTGGTAGGCTCAACCCGTGGCAGAGACAAATGGGGGGTGCAGGAAGGGTCATACCGTGCAAAATATAGTTACGGCATATTAGATCTTATAGTAAGTACGTTTTAGGTCAATTTTGCCATAAAAAAAACTTGTTTTATTTGTAGAGATAAAGGTATAGTTCGTTCATAAAGCAAAGATGATTCGATTTGTTTGTGAACTTTGTGGCTGCGTTTATATGAGGCGCATGCCGCGGCCTAGCACTTAGTTTTGATGTTGGAACGTATGATGTGAAAACACGAGTGCTCGGGCAGGGCATGCCAGCATCTAGACGTAAATTCATAGTCCACTAATAAAATATTAAGATTCGTAGTGTCAACTTTTGTCAGTGGGTTATATATACCTATCATGATTTCTTCCACACATCCTGAATTCACATATTATAGACACTAGCTGTGCCCCGTGGCTTCGCCCGCGTGGTTATTGATGTGTAAGAACACGATTCAAATTTCATTAAAATCGGTTTAGTGGTTATGGAGATACGTCAAGTCTTATACACACGTGTACTCTTGCGTTTATAATATTAGTACGAAGGATAATATACTGATAGAAATTTCTTTGGGACTAAGCCCGCCACACATTCCCACCACTGTTACTCCTGTAAGCCAGGATGGACAATGGTGTCCAACGATGACGTCTAGGATATACTGATAACTAAATAATGTTAAAATTGATCCTCTACTCTGTATAATGAACACAAGCATTCAATTATCGCATTTCATCTCATAAAAATAATATCCACCACTTGTTCCATAAATCATTGTGAAGTTACAAATAAGAGTACACCGAGGCAATTAATAAAAGACTCCGTGACTTGACCCGATTCCCGCGAGAAGTCAACCCTTGGCGTGAGAAAGTGGAAGAAATGAAGATTAATATTCATCGGGGTGTATCTTTTATCCGAATAACTAAGGTCGTAAACATTGATGTATTATTTTAGCAGATATGTTACCCACTAACATCGTTATTACAAAACGTATGCTCAGTGCACTATGTATACAGCGAAATTCACGCATCTGTTATCGCACTGGCAATTCCACAATTAACTTATTACATAAAGGAAGACATTATTCACCTGAAGATGAGCCGAATTGGCAATACCGACATGTGCTCAACGTTATTTATCGCGAGCGACTGAGTGGTACTTTGTCCATGAACTAGGATAAACTATTTTGGATGGTCATTCCCTCTTTTTCTTGGCAATATCTTTGGTTATAAACAAGAAATTACAACGCGTTTCTCTATCAATTTACAAGCCAACATCCCAAGGTGCTTGATATTTTTTACCAGAAATTAAATAGAAGTAGGCACAGAGTAAAGACCAAAGAAAGAGGTGCCCTTATTAGATATTTGTATGAAACAAAAGGTGGTCATTGTTTTTTCATTTTCTTTATACTAATTACCGGTAAATAGTTGAACTACTCGCTTCGTTTTATGTCGATGTTAGTACTAGGCCGACCACTAGGCCGACTTGCTTAGGGCCAGTCCCCTTAGTAACTGGTCCATGGAAGTAGGTACCATTTATTTTATTTGGGTGGTTTATTTTTCATGACAGATTTTTTTTTTTTTTAGTCGTTTAAACCCAGTTGTAATTTTATTTTCTAGATCATATCCAAACATTTCCAGCATAGTATAAAAATAGGAACGCTATCAAGCAACGTGGAAAAGTAGCGACAAAAAACTTGTTACAAAAACATTTCCTATCCGATTATACTTAAGGCTTTTATCGACAAAGCCTCCATCTCTTGGGAGCCATTGTAAAAACAAGGAAGCTGATTTCGGCTTCAACATTTAAATAACATTAGGCCTATTTGTGTAAACAAGAAATTCATTCTAAAAGCTACAAAGTTTTTGTTTTTTGAAACCTACTGTTTAACGAACTTTTATTTTATTTTAATTTATGATCTCAATTTACTTATTAGGGTTCCGTACCTCAAAAGGAATAACCGATCCCGTCTGTCTGACTGTTTATTTAAGTATGTTTTAACTGGCCATTGCACTGCACACATTTTACGCCATTTAAGATCATTTTACGGAAATATTGCGACATAGAAAATAAAAAAACCCGCCCGCCTAGCCTAGCCACTAACTAGGCTAGGCTAGCACATCGGCAAACAAAATACTCAAGTACTACTCCACCAAGCCAACTAGACACTCGAGTATAAATATCAAATGATAATAAGTCAATGATTCCGCGATCCATCCACAACGTAGAGGGCCTGGGCCAATACCTGGGCACTCCTTTGGCAGTAGCTCCCACTACGTGGTGGAAGGACCGCGGAATCATTGACTTATTATCATTTGATATTTATACTCGAGTGTCTGGTACGCTTGGTAAAATACTAATATCAAGTACGTAATATTAATTCAAGTAGGTATCACAATTCGGTACACGCCACGGTAAATATGATTAATTATTCGATGACTGGCGAAAAGTTCGCACCACTGACTTCTAAAGGGTACCCGCATTCGTCGCTAGTTCTTTGTTTCCGAAGAAATGACCAGGAAAATGTGGGCACGGCATAGAAGCTTGCCCATTATGAGCTGGACGTTATGTGCGCGTTTTCATTAGGTAATATGTTGTTGTTAAGTGAAATAGTGGAGGCCTTGGGCGGGTGAGTGTACTCGCTACTTGTGCAAGTTATTTTCGTTGGAATAATGTTCATTTGTAGTATTGGACTGAATATATTACAGCCCATGCATATGCCATGGGAAGGTCGAATTGTTGTTTACCAAGAAAATACATGCTTTATAAAAGATGGCTCATAACCTTGTTATCTATAACTATAGTGATTGTCGTTTGCTGTTTGTCTGATAATAGCATTTATTGCTTTTTATTACATTCTATTATGGAATTATACCTCTTTAAATAGTAGTAAAGTTATTGTTCTGGCAGTACGATACCTAACTATTTAAAACCGGCTAGACTCATTACTTTTTTAATGCCATACATTCAGTTTCATCACCCGTAATCAAACTACGTAGCTTTAAACGTAATTAAACGTGAAATTCAATTGAGAACCTCAGAATACGTCCACGCTTGCGGCCCATTTCCATCAACGATAATGAAGCCTACAGAGTCTTACCTTTGATCAAAGAGAATTTCTTCAGCCGAAATTCAAGCGATCAGCTTGCAAGTAAAATCAAAGCGTTAATGCAATGTGTAAGGTGCCGTATTTATAGCGTACGCTACGTTTACGTCAAACTGAAATATATCTGGTAATGTAGGCACCTCAATCTTCGTGTGTGAACTAAGGATGCCTTTGCTGTGACCTTGCATTAAAGGTGCAATATTTGGTATCAACGGTTAATGTAGGTTCTAACTAATAGATGAATCAACTCAACATCGCAATATCAACTTTATACCTTTGTGAATATAAATGTACATATACTTACGCCCATAGATTAATAGAAGTAGGCAGATGTTGTCTTGGGAACAAACGATGTGAAGCCGGGTAGCATGTTATGTGTGCGTGACAACTAGGAGCGGTACTAAGGGCACATACATCTGTGTGCGTGTAAAGTTGTGTAGTTATAAGGCGAGATTGTATTCGCTTTTTTGTTTTGTATTTGCTTTGGTGGCCTCACTTTCGTGTTCTATGCACTCCATCTGTAGCTCCTAAATCTATGCTTACGCCTATATCCCACGGAGGTAGGCAGAATGTAGACTTGCCACATACAACAATTTAGATACACCTCTTTTGCTTCATCCACATTCATACATATTTTAATGCATTGCAGTCGGTTGAGGGTGCTACGGACTTCACCTTTCTGGAAAAGATCATTAATCTGGTCGTGAAACGTTCTCCGTGGGCGCCCTCTTCCGTCGCATCCACTTACTTTCGCTCCGTATATCTCTTTCACCAGTCAACTTTCACTAATCCTCCCTACATGACTAAACCGTCTTAGTATACTATATTATCTATGTATTTCGAACGATGCCGAAGGACGAAATAATAACCCAATTCCATACCAATCCACAAGCATTTATCTTCGAGATTTATCCTTCATAAGTGTTTACGCCCCAATAAACAAACCTGATAAACTTCCTTATCTTATGGAGGAAGAAGTTACTAGTCTCATTATCTGGTAAATACTCGTGCCATAAAAAATGGTGGAGTGTAAGTAGGCACATCGATCTTATGGCCGTGGCTTGCGAGGAAATTAGTCCTTAGACAACCGCGGGGACGTCCACACAATAAACCCCCTGGTGTGTGGTACAAGTCACAAAATATTAGCGTCTCAGAGGCAACACATTCTGCAAAGTTCTCTCACTCACTTCTCACTTGTGGGTGATAGAGCCAAGCTGAAGCCAATTGAATACAACTCATACAGGCTGACTTGACCGGGGTAGTATCACCCTCTCACAGAAGATTGGCGTAAAGTAGCTATTACAACTGCGTTTCGTACGATAAGTGGGAGAGCCGGATGCCCAACAACGTGTGAGCGATGCCTTTGATATTACAAGTATCTATAGGCTACGGTAATTGCTTAGCATCAGTGCTCTACAGTAGGTATATTATAGTGTTCAGGTAACATACATTATGATTTCAAACCTATTGTCGTTAAATCACGACTAAACTTTTGACACATTCAAAAGTATTTCCGTCACGCTCATGCATTACGAACATGAAAAGGATGGCCATACAGTTGTTTAGTTTATACAGGAACAGGATCAGAACCAATATTAAAAATTAATTCGCTCTCCGCTATTCGATTACGCTATTAACTTGACCGAAGTGACAATTTATCGAGTCGGAACTTGTTGTTGACGCGGCGCGTCAGCACACCATTATCTCTATGTTTACGCTTCTAAGTGGGAATCAGTTGACGTGCGACTATGCAGTCGTTTGGAGTAGTGTGATAAATAGTCTTGTGGATCATTATGAAACTGTTTTATAGTATAAACCACTAGTAATTAGTAGCCATATAGGTACTCAGCGAGGAACCACTGATGACTCAAAACACGGGAACGCTCAGAATCGCTCAGCTCACTGAGTTATTTGCCTTGTTTTAGGTGTCACTAGGATCGCGCACCAGTTGTAAAGTACTTACAGTACAAGTGTTGCTTAATTTGAGACCAAATAGTTGGTGTTTTAGTCTGGGGATATTTATTATAATATGTATTTGTCATTCTACAAAAAAAAATCGCTGTCCGCTTTTAAATTAGACTGCTAGCAAAAAAAAACTCGTCCGCAATAGTTAACTGGAGCGAAAATTTATCGGGTAATAACTTGTTGGTGACTTGTCGCATAAACTCTCATTATCTGCCTTTTCACCGCAGTAATTATAATGCCCTTATAAATTATTTATTACGAATATAAGTATGGAGCCCGTAATCGCACTGATTACAAAACAATGTAATGGATACCTCGAAAAAGCATAAAATTTTCATTGCAAAACATTGAAATCGTCTACTCGTTGTTACATCAAAAAACCTCAATTACAATAATAAATAAATACCGATAGAATTAAACACCAACCCCCTCCCCCCCAAAGAAGGTTATGATGGACTTACACTGGCATTACAAATTACTTTTGTTCCTACAATCGCTTTGTAAAGTCATTGTAAACTGGCCAAAAATCTCTATGGCGGCAATTGTATAATAAACCATTTATTTCAGGCAACTAAGGCCCATATTATGAATACCTTAAAGACTAACATACATATTATAATTAAAAATATAGCGGAAGTACACGTCACTGTACTTGGCACTGGCAGTGGCACTTGTCCCCGGAAACGCCGGAACACCACTCTCCATTAGCTACGTCCAGATGTGTCACATGCCGCGCGAGGCAAATTGCCTCACGAAGTTTGACTTGCCGCGCGCGAGGCAAATGCGCGTCCTGCCTCACCTGAGCGCTGTCATTTGCCTAGCCTAGTTTGGCATAGTCATCAGACAGAACGATGTCAAACGTGTCAAACTGATTGCTCGGCTATACCTTTCTCTGTCTAGAGTGTCAGTTGCCTCGCCATTTGCCTCGCGCGGCATGCGACTGAGGCAAACGTCGTGCTTCGCGAGGCATGTGGGTGAGCAGCCTCGCGCGGCATGTGTATGTTGTAGACACGTCTAATCGGTCAGAATTTCTCCTCCGTGACGAGGTGCAGAAAACACGTAGGCGTCGGTATTCGCACCACAAACGCCTTAAAGTTGACGTTGCGGCGCGACTCCAACACCAAACCAAACCGAAACCAAACCGGTATAGTACCAAACTAAGTAACGCTTGTAGTATAGCTACCGTATAGTAGACTGGGGGCAATCCTAGTGACACCCAGACCAAGCCAAATTAGTAAACGGCCTTTCTAATCACAAAACACACCGAACAAACAAATTACAAAACCGTTGACCTAATTGAAAAAACACACAAGCAATCTGTTACACTGGGCACACCCGACAACATTTCAACCGCTACGAAGATAATCTTCCGATGGAATAGAAATAGAGAAATTAGCAGATAGGTTTGCAACATAGATTTATGATAGTTTCGCGCACGCTTTCACTTGGGTAAGTCCGGGATAGTTGTTCATAGTTTTATTTTGTGAAAAATTTGCAACATATTTTCCATGTTCATCTGCTAATTTTTCTTTTTCTATTCCATCGGAAGATTATCTTCGTAGCGGTTCAAATGTTGTCGAGTGTGCCCAGTGTAACAGATTGCTTGTGTGTTTTTTCAATTAGGTCAACGGTTTTGTAATTGGTTTGTTTGACGGGCCCGTTAGCGTGGTTGGTTTAGATTCCATCACGCTGCAGGTCGTAGGTTCGATTCCTACCCGGAACACGCATTTGTGTGCATGAACATGTCTGTATGTTCCGAGTCTGGGTGTGATTATGTATATTAAGTATGTATTTACAAACAAAAAGTAGTATATGTAGTAATATCAGTTGTCTGGTTTCCATAGTACAAGCTCTGCTTAGTTTGGGATCAGGTAGCCGTGTTTAAAAAATGACCCAGGATATTATTATTATGTCCGTGTCAGTAACAATAAATACCTACTTTGAGACTTACGATTCTAGGTTTCAGTAGATATACTAGTACTGGAGAATAATATAATTAGAATTTACATAACCATGTTTTGTACGCTTCAGTTAAATGTATTCAGTGAAACATTGCTTTTTACTTTATTATCTCTACATTCGTATCTCTTAGAATTCCTTTCACCTGTAAACTCCTAATTAAATTGATAAACTTCAAGACCCTTAACAGACTCAACGTACATTCAAATTAATAAATTGATTGGTACGTACTCAGACCCGTATTCTGAATGTGTACGCTCAAAGGCATTTCTAATCATCTGCACATATTCGTTAATGGATTAGATGGATAAGATAAAACAGGGTAGGGACGTTCTCTGCGATCCTCTAATCAAGCGAAGTTGCAGTGTCTTTTATGGGGCAAATACACTCTCGCGAGTACGCCTCGTGGAGGCCCTCGCGTGAGCCGCGCCAACGGAGGCTACACGAGTGCTGCCTATCCACACTCTCGTTTTATTCAGTGACAGAGTTGGGCACTAATTATTGATTAAATTTTCAATCAATTAAACTTTTAATCGTAATTGTTACACTCTGCAATTAATTTATTTAGATTAAAGTACATTAATTGTGAGGTTCAATTAAAATCAATTGCAATTATTTTTTTTAACTGTGAAAAAATCTATTACAACTAACAATTATTAGCCTCGTACAATAGGTACATGTACACAGATATCTATTTAGGTGGATGCATGTATAGATAAATAGGCATATAGAATTAGATACTACTTCGGTGAATGCGTGTTTAGGTAGGTAGGTATATAGAGCCAGAATCACAAATCCCCCCCTACTCTTCCTCTACCCCCTCAACCCTATTCCTATTCCCCCCCTCCACATAAATAAAAATTGTTAATTGGGAGAATTACAATTAATTAATTGTTAATTGTAAAAAATACAATTAATTAATTTTTAATTGTAAAAATACAATTAATAAAAATTTAATTGTAAAAAATACAATTAATTAATTGTTAATTGTATAAAATACAATTAATTAATTGTTAATTGTAAAAAAATCAATTAATTAATTATTAATTGTAAAAAATTCAATTAATTAATTGTTAATTGTAAAAATACAATTAATCAATTGTTAATTGGGAATTCTGGAAGTCATAATTACAATTAATTAATTGGAAATTGAAAATTCTGGAAGTCACAATTACAATTAACTAATTGTGACTTCCAAAAATTAACAATTATTAATTGTAAATTTTTAATTGTTCTGAAATGTAATTTTCCCAACACTTGGTTCGCCCGCCTCCCGCCACGCGTCCTTTGACTCCGGTCAAAAAAACCGACACGGAGCGCAGCACGCCGGAGGCGAGGCGAGACATACAAGAGGAGGCGAGCGCGCAATCTACACTCTCGTGCTCGCGTCGCCTCCTCATGCCTCCTAGAGAGTCTGTAGCCGCGGTTACATATAAATTGTTAGCCGTCGCTTTGTTTACTCTCCCTCGATTTCTTTGTGATTGGAAGTGGTTGGGTAAAGTTGGAATCAGGGTAACAAAATTGTCAGCTATCTACATTCCGAATTTAAAATTCCAATATAGTTTTTCTTCCACGATAAATTTATTTCACATTTTTTCTGTCGTAAGATTCAATATTAAAGTGCTAGTTTTTTTTCTGGGAATCTATGTTTTAACAAAAGAGCGAAACCATAAATTCGGCTGAATGGGAAGATCTTCTTAGCTTTTAAAATAATTAACAACTGTCATACAAGTGTTGATCACAAATTCAAAGGATCACAAGTTTATAACTTCAAAGGAAGCGATCATGATACGAATTTCAACTTGTAGGAAAAGGAATTTGTAGGGTATCTATTAACTTTCAACTTTCTTTTTCTTTTATAATTACCGAACCAACAAATAAGAGTCAGTTTAACTTTGTTTCTAACACTACGATTAGTTATCAGAAACCACTGATACGTTATTTCTACTAAATTAGTATTTTTTTTAAATTCCGCTTATTGAGCCTTATTTGTCAGCGCTGGTCTGCAAAATGCCCACATGAACCAAAAAAAACAAATTGTTAGGGACGCTATCATACGCAGGCCACTCGTTGTAATCCCTGTCACATCTTTGCATAAAGCGGACCCTTGAATAAGAAGCTTATCATGGACGGGTGATTAATAATTTCAGGGCCCCCTACACGAGTTTCTGACCACTCTATACTATACTCACTGGAACTCAACAATAATATTGTTACTCTACATCTAGGTTCACTGCGGTATTTCGAAACGTTTCATTTGGTGCGTCCAAAAGCCTCGCATGCCTCGCGCGAGCACTTATTATGACATTGTCTATGCGTTTCGAAGTCAAAACTGAGTGCTGGTGCGGCATGCACCTCATATGGACCCAGCCATTTAATTACACTTTAATCGATGTTATTTCTAAAGCAGTCATTCCCAAAGTCGTCTGTATTGAGCCCCCAAGATTGGACTCCGACCGTCAAGGGTCAAAACAAGGGAAAGCAAGCCGTCTACCAAAAATAAAAAAATGGGCACGTGGTCTTCGAGACAAAAAACTTTGGCGCCCTCTGGTCTAAAGCCTAGTGCGTGAACCCCAGATAAAATAAAATAAATAGTAAACACGTTAAATTTAAACCACCCGTCACGTATTCAGGTGGTAATAAAAATGTTGGAAAAACTACAGCTTACGACACTGACTGAGTGCCACAATTAGTTATCCCTTAAAATATGATCACATACTTAAACTTCAAACACCTCTAAATCGCCCGAACAGTATCATGCAGCAAACGCACAAAGGAGTGAGAAATAAAACTAAGTTATGAGATGGCGACATTGATTTAGAGTTGTAAGAAATTGCCCTCATTGGATTAAGTAATAGCCGAGGCATTCGAACACCAATTCTACAACGAAGTGGGTTCATAAGAAAATCCCGAATATATGTCGAAATCTCTGCGGGAGATATTGATGCTGAGACTTAGAAAAAGGTCTGAAAATAAAAATAGGACTTTCAATCTAAGTTTTTTATTTACCGAAGATATTTTTTTGGCTTCAGTATTGGCAAAGGGAAATGAGAGGGCTCCTACGGGATAAGGAAAATACGAAACCACGCAAATGTCGATGGCATAAGTGAGAACTATGACACACTGTTATTTTCTCTGACTAAGATGGAAACGAGCGTACGGCCCGCCAGATGTTAAGCAGTTACCGTAGCCTATATATGCTTGCAACCAAAGGCATCGTTTGCCCGTTGCCGACCTGAAGGGGAGTAGGACAGAAGACATTTTGGGCTTCCGGCTCTCTCAATCATCGTACGGAACGCAAATGTAATAGGTACTTTACGCCAATCTTCTGTGAGGAGGTGGTACCACCCGATCGAGCCCATAATTTTATGCGCACATTGGTTAAAATACATGAACCTATGTAAAACAATATGCGTAGCTTATGCCAGATAAGCGTTTAGTGTTCAAACAGCTTTTATCACGGGGGCGTAATACGATTTGGCAAGTAAAGGCATGTTTACATTGAGTTATTTGATTTGTGCGACTTATTATTGGGTTTTCATTTTAATTTAAAAGATGGATTTATTTATTCATCTATCGAAAGTTCCTATGTTAGGCACTTAAATTGTAATCATTGAAATTTACACCTAAAATACGTATGAAGGAAATATCTAAAAAGAATATCTATATTTAAGAAGATAACTCAATTAAAACGCCCACATTGTCATTTCAACAAAAGCAACAGATTATCAGAAAACCCCCATTAACCAACCATAACACTCAAGCCGGCAATAAACTCCAAATCTCCTCTCCCAGGCTCATCCGAAACGATTAAGATGGACTTTAAAACGTCATAAAAGCAGCAATTTATCGCGGAAGCGACAATAAAATCTGTTTTTATGTGGTGTCAATGTTTCTTCAGCCATATTATTTCACGAAGAGATGCTGTTATCGCAGAACAATGAGTATGCTGTATTAAAATACATTTACGATTATTTTAATACAGCACCTATCTGATATGATGGTTTACTTTATAATTCCCTAGCGGAGTTTGATTTATTTTAAAATGACATGTTACAGAAATAATAGCAATTATTTTTTTAGTAAAAATATGTCTGAATCTCCACTGTTTTATACCACAAAGGCGGCAAAGAAGAGCCCGCCTGATATTAAGCGATTTCCGTAGCATACGGACGCTTGCAATACCTGAGGCATCGCACGTTGTAGTCTCTAGTCTCTTAGATTTGAAAAATCGCACGAATCAATCGCTGTCAATATGAACCCCGCTTTACCTGACCGGCGTGATTGCCTCGATTTGTAACGCGCTGATGCCGCTATTAACCGACAGATGATGGGAGTAACGCTGTAATATTGCTGCTGGGATTTACGTAGGCATTAACGGTAACTGCCGGAGCTAACTCAATTTCGGAGTGTAACATTTATTAGAGCAATGAAAGTTGTTATTAGCTGACTCTGGATGGGGAGGTGTTTGTCAGAACTTTCTTAGTTAAACTCCGTTTATTTCGTTTAGGCCTTTTTGTTAGGGTCACTTCAAATTTAAGGTTGGCACTCATCTATCAACTCGGCACCCGACCAGCACCGCCTCGTCGGTCGGCATCCAATAACTGAACCGGAAATAAGTGGATCACACGCTGACCACGCGGCGTTCACTCGTTGATCACGCGTGGTCCACTGGGTGATCACGTGACGTTTATGGTGTAAAAGCAACGTCCGCCCGCGGACCACCTGTCGACAACGAGTGGACGCCGAGGGGCGAGGCGGTGCTGGTTGGCTGCCGGGTTGATAGATGAGTGCCAACCGTTATTGTTATGTTTTAATAGTTTTTTTATCGGAATGTGATGTCTACTGCGAAGATTTATTTATGGTAGAGCCAAGCTGTAGCCAATTGACTGAAGCTCATATATGGGCTGGTTCGACCAGGGCAGTAGTAGGGGTACCACCCTCTCACAGAAGATTGGCGTAAAGTAGCTATTACAGCTACGTTTCGTAAGATGAGTAAGAGAGTCGGAAGAAGAAGAAAAGGGAACTTTATCCAACATAAGTTGGGCTCTCTTTAGCACGGGTGTCAATAATAAAAAGAGCTCAACATAAGCTAGAGATGTTCCCTGATATTTGTAGCGAACCGTACCATGTACCTTCAGATTTTATCAATACCTGCCGTAGCTAGCCGGTCCAAAAACTATAATAATACTGCAGCTATCTACGTTTTCCTTGCAGCCCAACTTTAGTAATTGTTTAAAGCCGACTGGATTGCATAGATTGTACCCGTATCGACAGTTGAAACTATCGTAAAAGCATTGCTTGGCTTCGGCGGCGCAGTTAAAGCATAATTAAACCCGGTAAGGTTCCATGCCAAGCTGGATTCTGTGCCAAAACTAAACTCGTTGCAAAGAATACAAACAGAAAAATAGACACGACACAAGTGTTCTACGAACAGCACATTGAATTTTATTGTACCAACATTATATTTTATCAATCCTTTACGGGTAAAATGTGGCCACTACAAGCCCAGGATAGGGCTCTGTGGAGACAGAAAGGGGAGGCCTTTGCCTAGCAGTGGGACATTTAATAGGCTAATAAAAATATTATCAATGAATCGCCCGACCTGTTGTTAGAAAGAGATCAATATACATGGTTGTGCTATCAGCTACATAATAATTAACGAGAGCGCGCGCGTGCACCCGTCTAGCCGCGACGCTGGTTAGTGCGTGACTAACTGGATGCCAGGCAGTTACCTTGCATTAATGTTGCCTAAATTGACGGGCCCGTTAGCGTGGTTGACGCGGAGGCGCCTTCCACGCTGCAGATCGTAGGTTCGATTCCTACCCGGGACATGCATTTGTGTGCGTGAACATGTCTGTATGTCCCGAGTTTGGGTGTATATGTATATTAAGTATGTATTTACAAATAAAAAAGTAGTATATGTAGTAATATCAGTTATCTGGTTTCCATAGTACAAGCTCTGCTTAGTTTGGGATCAGGTAGCCGTGTGTAAAAAATGTCCCAGGATATTATTATTATTAGTAAATAAGCGCAATACGAGAATACCTATTGTTTCTAAAGCGTTCGTTAAGCTAACCGCGGTTAAACATATTATTAACTAAATGTATAAAACCGTGTTAATACGAGTAAAGCCAGAGTTGAAGGTCGCAACGAATCCATTAATTTGATATTCCATTCCCGTCGCTGGAATACTCGCGACGAAATGAAGATGGATTTCTGTGACATAATTCCAGTGTTCAAATAGTACGTCTTGTAAGATACATCATGTTTAGGTTGTATTCATACTACCTTCGATAATACGCTGATTGGATTATAGGTACCACCCTCTCACATAAAAAAGTAGCGATTACAGCTACTTTTCGTATGATGAGTGAGGGAGCCGGAAACTAATGCCCAGCCCAGCCCATTTCGTTGCATGTAGTGGTGCACTGAGCACAAGATTGTGATGTTAGTGGGTACCATATATGCTTAAATAAATACATCAACGAATTTCCAACTAATTTACAAGGGATTTTTAAGAACGCAAGTTTTTTGCAATGCCAATGTAAATCAATTTGTTCTATGATCGACGCTGTAAATGGATCATAAACATTTATTAAATACATTTATTATTTCAATAGATAACAAAAAATCACTGACACTGAATTGTAACATAACAGACTATCAAACCAGTAGTACCTACTCGTATTAATTAGTAGATATACTGTTATTTTTATGGTGAACACGTCACATGAAAGCTTTTATATAATTATATCTCGTGTAGACACGCCCTTAACGAGTTGTCTGTCACCCGCCTAATAATGATAAACACGCATGTACGCATCGTACTTCTCCATGTAAATTTCATTTGGGAATTCCAGTTCTTCAAAGTCTTGCCAAAATATATTTTGAGTTATTTTTCGAGTCATCTGTACTTGACTTGTATTTTTGTCGTAGCGTCATCGGAGATTACCTAATTTAAAGATAGGTATTTGAGGCTGGATGATATTAACCTTCGTTATATTAAAATGGGTCACATAATATTCAGCTTGGTACCTTTATTTTATAGAAATTCAATATATAACGTCACGACTTTTATCCCCATTCGGGGGTAGTCAGAGGCTTGAGTGGCCATACTCCACCACATTGTGGAGGTATTAAGTCAACTCAAGCCCACGTTTCACCAGATAGTCAGAACCCAACGTGACAGGTGAAATTCAATACTACTGTCATAACGGGCTGGGCGGGTAGGCTGAAGTGGCAGCGGGCGGGACACATTGCCCGAAGAACTGATGGCCGATGGGGCAGAAAGGTTCTTGAGTGGCGACCACGTACCAGAAGACGTAGCGTGGGTAGGCCACCACAAGGTGGACCGACGACCTAGTGAAGGTCGCGGAAAACTGCTGGATGAAAGTGGCACAGGACCCGTCATTGTAGAAAACCTTGGGGGAGGCCTATGTCCAACAGTGGACGTCTTTTGGCTGAAATGATGATGTTGATGATCATAACGGGGCTGTTATAATAAGTTCAACACCGTAGGTATTTAAAAAAAGCTGAGTATTAGGGAAATTGCTTACTTAACCTAAAAATACGATCCTTCAACAAATTCGCGTCTCGCCCTACATTTTATACCATCTAGCCGCGATCCCTATCAGTTTTTTCATCGCACGAACTACCACAAGGCTCACTTATCAAAATCTATTTAAATTGAGACGCCTATATATCAGTGTGCGTCGGTCTATCGGTTATCGATACCACAGGGTGACAACCCTGACGCGACGTCAGTGTGCTGTGAATAATGAAGGTAGGAGTTCGCTCAACGTAGCAGACAGCAGACGTCAGTCAATCTCATAGAAATTGTAATACCGTCTGCCGTCACGGCACATGTCATCGCCACAATTTCTATGAGACCGACTGACGTCTGCTGTCTGCCGCGTTGAGCGAACTCCTACCTTTAGAGAGATTATTTTACAACAAATCACTCTTTGTTGTAGTATAATTTAGAGACCTTAGGGCTTACTCTGTTTCAAACGAAAACGAAATTTCGGACGAAATTCGCGTATTTCCTACTACATTTCTCATTGATTACGACATTTCTTACGAACGAAAATTGTTTGACGTCTTCGTTGTCGTCGAATCTAAACCTCAAACAATTTTCGTTCGTAAGAAATGTCGTAATCAATGAGAAATGTAGTAGGAAATACGCAAATTTCGTCAGAAATTTAGTTTTCGTTTGAAACAGAGTAGGCCCTCTTGATTATAGGAGGTCTCTAGATTATTCTTCTAGAATCTAGATTATCTAGTTTCTTTGTAAGTAAGATGTCTCTGGGACCTAGATTCATCCTACTTACAAAGTAACTCAGACAAACCAATCACGTGGATGTAGAAATAAAAAAAAACACTGTCACTATCATGTAAAGTATGCTCTATATCGATGAACTTTGTCAGCTAATCGATATGCCCATACCCTTAAATAAAAATAATAAGCTTTGTATGTAACACAGTTTAAATAATAATAAAATCAGGCATTTTAAGGTCCGATTAAAACGGTCTTGGCTCTTGGGCACGGGCCTGCCCGCAAAGTGAGGGGGATTCAGGGCATAATCCACAATGCTGGCCCGTTGCGGTTTGGTTAGATTTACTAATCTAAGTATGCAATACAAACAATTACATAGGTCAGGAGTTACCTATATTAATATGAATTTAAATAAGTGTGTCTAAATGTGGCGAGCAGCGCGCTCAAGCAATTAGTTTTGACGTCTATCCGCGTAGACATAATGTCGTAAAATGATTGGTGCTGTCCAATAATATCAATTCGGACCGTTACTAAGCTAGGAATTTATCCTACAGCAGGATTAAGATTTGGTCCCTGTAGGGTTCAAATTAAACAATAAAGTCTAGGCTGAGGGTTGAACCGCCTGAAGTGGAAATCCTAAAATAACATCACATGAGTGACTTGTCCATAGCTTACGTAAATTTTAGGTACCTACTTATGTAGGTAGGCATATATAACGTAGCGTATATACAGCGTAACGTAACGTATATGTATAATGCCAAAATGTATAGGTAAATGTTAATATTGAGGTCACATAGCATCTGCAAAAGCACTTAATTTTTCCGATTTTCTAGCGGAATTCTTAGCAATTCGGAAAATTTTCCGTACATGTTATCCTCTTAAAATATGATTGTTAGATCTTAGGTAAGCATAGATTTTGCCCGCAACTTCGTCCGCGCAGAAATCAAAATCGAACTTCTATACAAACTTACATCCCCTATTTAACGCCCTTACGGATGGAATTTCTAAAAAACCTTTCTTAGGGCCACCGCAGACTTGCTACTTTTAGCATCGGCGATCGGCGATTTTGATGCTGCGTATCGCTCGTTCGCGCTCGAAGAAACGCGACGCAGCATTGATACGTCACAAAATCGCTGGTCGCCGATGCTAAAAGTAGCAAGTCTGCGGAGGCCCTTAGTGGATACCTACACTTGGCAAAGAACAAACCCTCTAGATTTCATGTCCCTAGGACCAGCTGTTTAGGCTGTGCGTTGATATATCAGTCAGTCAGTCAGGACTTTGAATTTCATATGTACTTATTATTATAGAAGAGAAAAATGCAGGCTAAGGCGAGGGTATATCACACTGTTTTGTTGGCTTTAATCCAAATTGATTCCACGATCAAAACTAAGCGTTCAAGAATCTAATATTATTTAAAGATAATATTCAGCCAATATTGAACAAAGGCGCACTTGGCAGTGGAATTGGTATATTGTTTACGTACAACAATGCCATTGGCCACACATAATAACATATTTTGTTTGAAGTAATATTGTTATAAGAAAATAAAATTCCACGACGGATTCCGTAAAGGTGTGTGGCGTAAACGTACGACACTTTTTGTTACCGAAATGGGACAAAGGCAATTCGCACACGGGGCGTAAGCGTAGACATCGTGTAAGCGTATCGTATTACGCGCGTATGACGAGAGCAATACGCGCACGCACGTACATTTTCTAACAAGTTCGCATACGAAGCGGTGTGCGGACTTGGGACGTCCTACGCGCGTATTACGATACGCTTACGCGACGACTACGCTTACGCCCCGTGTGCGAAGAGGGTTAGTGTTTTTATGAGGTTGCGCCTACTGGGTCAATAGTGCGCATATAGCGCATATTAAAAGCTACATTGTAAAGAACTATGTTAGATTTCGTAAATCCAGTTACTGTAGTGCAACAAGTAAACGTAAATAGTTTTTGTTACCGACTTGGGACTTAGTGTTTTTATGAGGTTTCAGCTACTGAATCAACAATAGGTATTATCAATTGTTTGAAGTATTAAATTAAAGCTAGCCACTGTAGCCACTGTAGACGTAAAACTTTTTGTTACCGACTTCGGACTTACCCTATTGGGACTTTTTATCAGGACTCTGTCAGTGGTCAGTTTATCAAACCAACAAGCTGGTCATCAACGTTGTTTGTATTATTTGTTTGATGTAATATTGTAAGAAACGTTGGATTTTGTAAAGCTGTACTGTAGAGGGTAAGCGTAGACAGTTTTTGTTACCCACATGGGACTTACACTGTTTTTTATGACTTACGGCCGGGCCCCATTAGCGCGTTGCGTTGCGTTGTCGCAAGATTTTGTACTGGCGCATCACTCTCCCCCGCTTCGTCTCTCGCCCGTCGATCCTTTGATCTGTTGCGACGACGCAACGCAACGCCCTAGTGGGGCCTCGCCCTTACGTGTTGTGTTTGACTCTGTCAGTGGTCGGGTTCTTAGCCCGAGAAGTCGGTCGACAACGTTCCGCGTATTATTCTATGTTTGAAATGATGTAAGAAACGCCGTTGGGTATCGTAAAGGTAGCTACCGTAGGACACTGGGTAGAATAAACAATTTTTGTGACCGACATGGGTGGGACCACAGAGAACATACGAACTAGAGATGTTTTTATTAGATTTCCTTATGATACAATGCTTGACAATTTGCGCGGCTGAAGGGGTAAGATAACGCCTACTTTTTACCCGACTACGGCGGAGGGTTATGATTTTGACCGGTATGTATGTATGTATGTATGTATGTATGTATGTATATATGTATGTATGTATGTATGTATGTATGTATGTATGTATGTATGTATGTATGTGCATCTGTTCCCACCTAACTTCCAAACTACTTATCGTAATTTGACAAATGAGGTATCGTTAGAAGCGGCTTAATGGCGCGCTGGTTATAGGCTATGTGACGTCATATAAAATTGCATATGGCGCCCTCTAGAGGACATAATGTCATGAACTAAAAAAAAAACATTTTTTAATAAAACCGTGTGGGGTATCAAATGAAAGAGCTTGATGAGCACATTTCAAAAATATATATATTGTTACCTATAACTCCAAAATAATTAAATAAAAAGTAAGTTTCGAAACTAAAACCCGACTACTGAAAAATAGCGCTCTAAAAAGTATGAAACAAGAAATATTCTCATCTAGAGGATAGCCGTGGTCCGTGTTCATATGCCATTTGGCCCTAAAGGACCTACACGGACCACGGCTATCCTCTAGATGAGAATATTTCTTGTTTCATACTTTTTAGAGCGCTATTTTTCAGTAGTCGGGTTTTATCTATGTTCTATCTACCGGTCAATAGCAAAACTACTCGCGTCGTCCTATGTCGATGTTAGTACGTAGTGTAACTTTTTCACACTAGATGTCACTAAGTGTACGATGGTAAAAGAGACGTACAAAGGGTCGCCATCTAGTGTCGCGTAGAATTAAATTTGGGATGCGAATGTTGGTAAGACGAGTGCACAGGACGAACGCCGACAGCACACTGACTTAAGCCACGCCTACTTTGATGACGTCAGGGGCCTAGTGGAGTCGGGCCCGGTTGCTTAGACCAAGTCCTCTTAGTCTTTTGTCCATGGGTGGGACTTATGAGGTACGCTCTCTGTCAGTGGTCGCATTATCAGACCGACAAGTCGGTCGACAACGATTTTAACCTGTCTTCAATTGTAAAAGTTTTTTTTTAAATTGTTAATTGCTCTAATGTGCCTAATATTCAAAGTTCCGAAGTTTTTATCAAATAAATTTTAGCTTGCGATTGGACCGTTCAATATTGTATATGCTTTTCATTTCTTGATTTTAGGGCCGCCGCAGACTTGCTACTTTTAGCATCGGCGACCCGCGATTTTACGACTGTATCGATGCTGCGTCGCGTTTCTTCGAACGCGAACGAGCGAGACGCAGCATCAAAATCGCCGATCGCCGATGCTAAAAGTAGCAAGTCTGCGGTGGCCCTTAGGTCCTATTACCCAAAGACGGTGTATCATTTTAATTTTTAACATAATTATGCAATATAATACTAATGAAAATAATATTTAATCCAACTTTCTTTCTCTTTAATTTTCTTGTTTTTTTATTATTAATTTTAAAGGTTTTAACTTTGTGTTTTGATTGAATTGAACACAGCGGGTGCTTGGTTTCCTAAATATGTATATCAACATTGGCAACATTAATTCTAAAGCGTTGAAAACCCAATGTATAGAGACAATTAGTTAATATTTTTTTCTTATTTTATTTAGTTTTTTTTTTAATTTTTATTATTTAACTTCAGTTCTCTATTACAAACACACACTGAGGTAGTTAGTGGTACAAAGAAACCTTTTAACGCCACACACTGCGTCAGTACACATTAATTTAAGTTCGGCGGAGTTTTCCAGAATTCCAATAAACTAGTTGCTCCAACAATCAGCGCTCAAGTAAACAGTCTGCGCCCGACGCCGCCCGCCCAAGGATCTTCCCGGGCGGGTCGAGGGCCTATTCTCCGTCGATTGTACGTTTGAAAGGAATCGCAACTATCGGCGAAGTCGACGTAAGCTCCTCTTTATGGCCGCGCTTTATTATTCGGCGAGGCCGTCGACCAGAAGATTTATAATGACAGTGCTAATGGAGAATTATGAAGAGGTGGGCTAATTTTAGATTGAGACCTTTAATTTGGTTCTCGTTTAGATTTTGATGATTTAGAACTGGCTTTTGAGCGGTAACATAATAGATAGGTACGCTAATAGGTATGTTTCCTTATATTTTATTGCATAATTCTCTTAAACAAGTAATTAAAGTATGTATTACAATTACTAACAGTGATATATTATTATCAAAATGACTTTTAAATTGACAATCATACGATATAAAAGATTCCAAAACAGTAAGTACTTAGGGCGTCCGCAGACTAGCTACTTTTAGCATCGGCGTCCGGCGATTTTGTGACGTATCGATGCTGCGTTGCATTTCTTCGAGCGCGAACGAGCGAGACGCAGCATCAAAATCGCCAATCGCCGATGCTAAAAGTAGCTAGTCTGCGGAGGCCCTTATATGCAAGTTTTAATAAAGTTTCATATTTATAATTATTAACCATATTTTTTAAAGTGTCCAAATAGAATTAGTACCTATGAGTAAAATAACATGGAAAATCCGGTGACCTATATTTTGCGGGACAGAAGTCAAAATATCGCTGTTGTGTTTATACATTGCGATTATGAAAAGGAAGCCAATGCACTTAGTTTAATCAAGGTCGGATTGTATAATGCTGCGTTCATATTACCGTAACATTACTAACAGAGTCACCAATGCGATCAGAAGCAAGAGAACAAGCTGGTAATGTGTACGGAATTTGATACGGAGGACAAGGCACGAGGCACGAGGGACGAGACACGAGGCACGAGGCACAAGGCATGAGGACACAGTTACGAAGTAATTAGTAAACATCAAAATACTTCTCGAAACAATGACGACCACTTGGCGCAGTGATTTGAACGTTGGCCGCTCGGCTCACTGCATCGTGTGGCTGCGGGTTCGATTCCCGTCAGAAGCAGATTTCGGGAACGGCCTTTTCGTAATTTGCTCTGGTCTGGGTGTCTCTGAAATTGCCCCAAATCCATTGTATGGTAGCCATACCTAGTACAAGCGTTGCTTAGATTGAGACTATACAGTTGGTGTGTAAGTTTGGCGATATTTATTATTGTTTATTTATGTATTAAACAGTAATGGAAATGCTGATAAAGAAGGTCATATCATTATATAGATCTGTATCCAAACGCTGATCCCGATAAACGGATATGCTTAGACCGGCATAACGGAAAAAAATAAATATTTGCTGGAAATAACGAGCGCTGTTATATTTTTGCGAGCTTTTTAAATATAATGTGAAGAGAGATATTTATTGTACAGATAAGATAAAACTGAATCATTACACGCGTTAAAATGTATTATGCATGAGTAGAGTCTCCCGTAATTTGTAATTAAATTCCCCAACAAATATATTAATAATATTAGCCCTTTTAACGTCCCATTCCTGGGCACAGGCCTCCCCTCAATGCGAGGGGGATTCAGGCCATCATCCACTACGCTGGTCCAGTATAGCTTAATATTGGATTTCAAATTATGTCTAGGACATACAGGTTTCCTCATATTGTTTTCCTTGACCGTAAGCAAGTGCTGAGGGCCTACTCTTTTACAAACGAAAACGAAATTTCGGACGAAATTCACGTATTTCTTACTACGTTTCTCATTCATTCCGAAATTTTTTCGAACGAATATTGATTGACGTCTTCGTCGTGGTCGAATCTAAACGTCAAACAATTTTCGTTCGTAAGAAATGTCGGAATGAATGAATGAATGAATGTTGGAAATACGTGAAATTTCGTCCGAAATTTCGTTTTCGTTTGTAAAAGAGTAGGCCGACTGATTCGCATATAGGTTTCAAGAAACCCAGAGTTGTGAGTCGGGGTTTGAACCCTGGAGCCCGCTTTTTAAACGACGTCTAAAAGGAGGAGGTTCTCAGTTCGACTGTATGTTTTTGTTTCCCAACATGCTATTGATACTGGCACTTACATTGTTTTATTGTGCTTCTCACAGTAAAATAGCCTTATTAAATTGAGGTTTCTTCTCTACGTGAGCCTGAACAATGAAAATCCGACCGTTTTTATTTTTGAGCAATTACGCAAAATTTTCAGTTCCGTGCGGCTCCGGTGGGCAAGCTTAATTAATTTCGTCCCCGTCACAGGTGTCTCCCAGGCATTCATTTCGTATCTAATTAGCAAAATTATAAATTTTATTCGGGTTCTGCTTAGTAAAAATGAATATTGTAATATTTGAATTATTTAAAAAAAATACTTAAAACGGACTCCAAAAGAACCCTGGAGCCCTAAAAAAATAACAACCATCTATTACCACCTCTGCCTACCGCTTCGGGAAAATCAGGCGTGATGGTGGGGGTTGGGGTCGGTGCCAATCTATCTTCTTACATTATTTTAGTAGGTAGGTAGATTTAAAATACTAACATTGGCACCGACTCTAAATACTGTTCATGCAACAATAAAACGTGCTCATGGTTTGGCTCATGTCTGGAACTCCAGAGATTGTAGTCTTTTAAGGTTCCGTACCCAAAGGGTCCCAATGGAACTCTTTTACCTAATAAGCCTCAGCTGTCCGTCCGTCCGTCTGTCAGAAGGCTATATCGCACGAACCGTGTTAGGTAGAAAGTTGAGATTTTCACAAAATGTGTATTTCTGTTGCCGCTACACCAACAAATACTAAAAATAAAATAAAATTACAACAAGGGCGTCCCCATAGTACAAGAAACTTGATATTTTTGACGTTTTTATTTAAATCTATTGTCACCTTTATAAAATTACGAGAAAACCTGGCGTAGGTAGATTTGCCAAGGTTAAAACACGTTTATGAAGAAGTGTGCCACCCGCAGTCTATTGTTAAAACCTCCCCTCACCTTGATAGACTCTCAATAAAGTGGGACAGTAGGACCAACCGCGATAGTTTAATTACACGGATGTAAAGTTGGTAATTAAAGTGGGTAGCAGAGCGCGTAATTAGTTCTAGGTTTAATTAACGCAACATTAACAATGTGCGCTACCACTAAAACTATCATTATTTTCTAACTAAATAGATGTGTCCATATGGCGCGCATGCCTCACCCGAGCACTCATATTATGACATTACGTCTGTGCGTTCCGACGTCAAAAGTGAGTGCTCGCGCGAGGCATGCGCCTGATGAAGACGCCACCATTGGCGGCGTCTTCATCAGGCGCATGCCTCGCGCGAGCACTCACTTTTGACGTCGGAACGCATAGACGTAATGTCATAATATGAGTGCTCGGGTGAGGCATGCGCGCCATATGGACACATCTATTCGATAAGAATACGGGATTATTCTCATATTGCATTTAGAATATTTTTATATGAACTCCATAGATTTTGAATTTGAAAAAAAAAACTGAGATAAAATTCGTTTCGCCGGGTCATTCTGATTTATTGTTTTTTTATTCGCAATTTGTTAATGCCTGCCTGCTCACATAGCGTTGCTGTTTGAAAATGTATACAATTCTTTTTTTTCTTTTGAAAAGAGTAACCATTGAGTTTCTTGCCGGCTCTTCTCAATGGAAGCAACATTACGAACCGGTGGTAACGCTAAAATATTGTTTATTTTGACTTATATGAATTAAAAAAATGTGAGTTTGAGTTGAGTTTGAGTTTAGCGTTCTGGAATATGTACCATTTATGTATAATTCTCATTCCAATACCTAGACTTGTGTTCAGCACACAACTACATGCAGCGTAAATTTTTGGTATGTACTTACTTACCGACCAAGTTAAGGCTGCAATTGGCCGCCCCTTCTATGAGTGTACCAGAAGAGCAGCAGTGCGTGAGCAGTAGCGACGTTAAACTGCGTTAAGCGTGCTACTAACGCCTACGTGATGACCACGGACACTCTGCCAAGAGTGTTACGACGAAGAACACCTTACTTACATATTGAATAAAGATTGCTTATATTTTTTACCTAATTTTTAAGGAACTTGATTTAGAATCAAGTGCCAAGTAAACTATTCAGTTCCTTCCAAACTCAATTCAAAATTTGTGTACCCAAAATAGCACCCTAATGGACCCAACGGTAACTCGTAATCCCAAACGGATTTTCAATACTTGTAAAGCATAAATTTTCCCTTAAATAGACGCTTTGAAAGGATCTTATTTCCACGACATTTACTTGTAGGCTTGAGATCTTTACATCCGAGATGAGTCTGTACAAGCCAAGTATAATAGCTGTATTATTAAATTTAAGGCTTTAAATGGAAACATGGGGTTGTTCTTGAAACGAAGGTTTAGTTAGTGCAATTACTTCGATAACATTACGAGAGACAAGTTAAAAGACAATGGGCGGAAATGGTCCAAATATCCACCACTTCCGAGACCTACGTCACTCGATAGACCACTAAATACTGAGTAACTTTTGCAAAGACAGATCAGGTTCATTCCGCCGTTTCGTGCAAATTTGAACGTTCCGCGGAATAAAAAAAAAAGTCTGTTTTATGTAATTTTTTTTTAATTAATCGAGCTTAGATAGTCACCAGATCAGTAAAAAGTGGGAGGCACTCTTTTATCTCATTTAGTTACTGAGAAAATGACAATTGTAATTTTACAAGTGGAAGGTAATGAAATGTCTAAGGATTGTAATGAATTTGGAAATTATTAAAGTTGGGGTAGACATGACACACGGCAAAACAGTTGTGAAATAGGTCATCATCATCATCATCTCAGCCGAAAGACGTCCACTGCTGGACATAGGCCTCCCTCAAGGTTCGCCACAATGACCGGTCTTGCGCTGCCCACATCCAGCGGATTCCCGCGACCTTCACCAGATCGTCGGTCCACCTTGTGGGACGCCTATCCACGCTACGCTTTCCGGTGCGCGGCCGCCACTCGAGAACTCTTCGGCCCCATCGGCCATCTGTTCTACGAGCAATGTCCCTGTCCACTGCCACTTAAGTTTAGCAATCCTGCGGGCTATGTCGGTTACTTCAGTTCTTCTGCGTATCTCCTCATTTCTGATTTGATCCCGCAGGGAAACTCCGAGCATAGTCCTCTGCCATGTCTCAGTTTCATAGGTCATCAGTGGCAACACACACTGGTCGAAGACCTTCGTCTTGAGACGAATGCAATACAGCCCAGGTCTCGACCGAATCGAAGGCTTTTTCGTAGTCCACAAACGCTAAGCAAAGGGGCAGGTTATACTCCTCGGTCTTCTGTATAACCTGTCGCAGCGTATATATGTGGTTTACGGTACTAAATCCTTTTCGGAAACCGGCTTGTTCGGGAGGCTGAAAGTCTTCGAGCGTGCGAGACGATTCATTATGACCCTCAAAAACAGCTTGTAGACATGGCTCAGAAGTGAGATGGGTCTATAATTCTTCAACAGAGCGTTATCACCCTTCTTGAATAAAAGAACCAACACACCTCTGTTCCATGCCTGCGGCCTTTTGCTCTCGAGTATGACGGAACCGAACAGCTTCTGAAGGGCCTTAAGGACCGGTTTTCCACCCACCTTCAGGAGCTCAGCCGTTATTCCATTATCACCCGGTGCCTTGTTGCTCTTAAGCTGTTTAAGAACAATACTACTCTCGTACAAGCTGACGTCCGGGATGTCTTCGGTATAGTGTCGGGTTAATCTGACAATCGGGACAATCTCTTGGGTTGTTCGCCTGGTTTGTAATGGGTGTCCGTATTAACGTGTACAACTGTCCATAGAACTTCTCGATCTCCCTCAAAAGCTCTGGTTTGGATGAAACGATTCTGCCATCATCGGTCTTCAGTTTCGTTAGCTGGCTTTGCCCAATAGTCAGATCTCTAGCGAACGCTTTGGAGCCTTTGTTCCGCTCGATAGCCTCTTGCCTCTTTAATACGCTCGGTATTTAATTGGCGGAAGTCACGCGTTAAAGACTTCGAGATCTGTCTATTGAGCTGCCGGTACTCAGACGCGTCATCTGAAGACTGCAGTACCATTTCACTCCTTTCCTCCATGAGCTTAAGAGTACGATCCGAGATTTTTTGGTTCTGTTTGTACGACTGGCCTTGCAGTACTTTGACCCGATCGTATGGACAGTTTCCACGAACTTATCGATACAATCTTCCACGCTAGGACATCGAATCGGTTTTGAAGTTCGAGCTGAAAGCTTTCGGGGTTTTGGATCTGGGTTGGTGCTGGCCGGAGCGTAGACTTTACAGTCGAGATCTATCAAGCTATAAAGCTTGAAAGATCTCGACTGTAAAGTCTACGCTCCTCAGAAGAGATCTTTCAAGCTTTATAGCTTGAAAGATCTCGACTGATGAAGTCTACGCTAGCCAGGACTAGCGAGGCTGCCCGAGACTGGGGGCCGGTCCCTTTTTTGCGTTTCATTTGGGGGGTTTTGCCATAATCGCCACGCTTGGCAGGCGGGTTGGCGATCGCAGTATATAGAATATGTACTCGGAGGACGCTGCTGCCCATCCTCCGGTGAATCCCTAAGTCGCCTCTTACGACACCTACGGGATGAGATGGGTTGGTGCTATTCTAAGCCGGCACCACACGGTACATGTATGACAGGTATCTCACCTGGCGACGAATTGGCCACGTCGCCAGTCAGTCGCCAGGTGTATTACCTGTCATCATTTCAATAACTACAAATTGTTTTGTTACGGTGGCTGGCGACGTCGCCATACAATTTGTATTGACTGGCGACTTCGCTAATCCGTCGCCAGTTCAATACGAATAGTTGGCTACGGTGGCTGGTGTCGTCGCCATGGCTACCCGGTGTGTTATGGCCCCAATTTAAAAACCTTTCATTTCCTTCCAAACGCGTTCATTACCTTCCAGCAAAAAAATGGATGGTACGGACGGTAATGAAATGGAGAGGAATGAAAAAATTTAACTTTTTCTTTAATAACTCTGTAATCGAATATATTAGAAAATCGAAAGTAAAACATGAACAAAATGTATTAAAAAGGTAAACATTTTTTATAATAATAATAATTTCCTTACTTACGTACCTTATAAAACCAAAGGAATGTAATGAGAAGATTTTTGGACAAAGCACTATAAAAATTGGGAGATCGTAAATATTTTTATCAGCGATAGACGCACGTCGTTCTCGCCTGGGCACCGTGTCTGGCTGGCCAATAGACACACGCTGTGACCCGAACTGTAGTTAGGAACGTATACCTAGAGTACAAAATTATGCAGTTTCTGTGTGCGGATGGTAATGACGTTTTTATCGTGACAAATTGTAAAATAGGCTTTACTTATATTATTTCTGCGTTTATTATATAATCATAATCATTTATCAATACGTCATGAATTTGGCTTCAATATAACGTATTAATTAGAGTCATCAATGCAAATGCAGATAAATAAACATTAAAGAACCCGCCGTGGTGCCTCGTTGGAAACAGAGAGGAATGATTTTACACGCTGTTTTATTAACTTTTTTAGAAAACTAACAAATCAAAGTCCAATATTTTCGATGCTGTTTTTAATACGATAATCCTTTTACCTATTAGGCAATTAATATTTAAAATATATATCATAACTGATGGGTTTATTAGGCTGGATATGCTTTTTGCACGAAACTACGGAACGACCCATCAACAAAATAAGCTGTCAGTAAAAAAAATTTAGTAGTTTAAAAAATATTTTTTATAATTTAATTTCACACTTAGTATTGTTTATCAGTAGCTACGTCCAGAAGTGTCACATGCCGCGCGAGGCTGCTCACCCACATGCCTCGCGAAGCACGACGTTTGCCTCAGTCGCATGCCGCGCGAGGCATATGGTGAGGCAACTGACACTCTAGACAGGGAAAGGTATACCCGATCAATCAGTTTGACACGTTTGACATCGTTCTGTCTCACGACTGCCAAACTAGGCGACGCAAATGTGAGTGCTCAGGTGAGGCAGGGCGCGCATTTGCCTCACGTGAGGCAAGTCAAACACCGTGAGGAAAATTTTCCTCGCGCGGCATGTGACACTTCTGGACGTAGCTAATGGCGGCGTCTTCATCAGGCGCATGCCTCGCGCGAGCACTCACTTTTGACGTCGGAACGCATAAACGTAATGTCATAATATGAGTGCTCGGGTGAGGCATGCGCGCCGTATGGACACATCTAATGGCCTACCTTTATTTTTAACACGGGCTTTGTGACATCAAAAGTCATCCGTAATATGCCGCCGTTAATTGAAACTGAAAGGTCAAAGCACAATCCTTCCGCCACAATAAACCATCCTTCATTTAAATAAATCTTTTAAACGTCAAATAATTTGTTACTCAAATTCTCGCTTCAATACAAAGGGATTCAAACAGTAATCAAGGAAGAAAGGGCCTGCGGTGCGTGAAATTGCGGGTCAAACTAAATATTTAATATGAAAGGGCTGACCGCAGGTTGACGGTACCTTTGGGAATCAAAACGTGATAATTAAAACTGTTTCACGGTCTCTAGCTGTGCCCCACTGCATCGCCCGCGTGGAAATTGATGTGTAAGATTAGCGTATGTCTTATTCCAGAGCCTATACTATCTACGTTTCAAATTTCATTAAAATCAGTCTAGTACTTGTGGTGTAAACATCGTGAGGAAACCTACCTATCCCTCGGGATTAGGTAATAGTCAGTTCCTGTATACACGGCGACAAGGTTCACAACCTGTCACGTTGGGTCTGACTATCCGGTGAAACGTGGGCTTTGAGTTGGTTAATACCTCCACAATGTGGTGGTGTATGGCCACTCAAGCCTCTTACTACCCCCGAATGGGGATAATAGTCGTGACGTTACATTTATTTACATTTTTATGAAGATACGTAGTAACAAACATTCACACACACTTTCGCATTTATAATATTAGTAGGATTTGACAACATTTTGATTATAGTTTAGGATAGCAGCATCTACTAGTACCTATATTTATTATTTACCACCATCTAAGGGCCTCCGCAGACTAGCTACTTTTAGCATCGGCGATCGGCGATTTTGATGCTGCGTCTCGCTCGTTCGCGCTCGAAGAAACGCGACGCAGCATCGATACGTCACAAAATCGCCGGTCGCCGATGCTAAAAGTAGCTAGTCTGTGGAGACCCTAAATGGCTACGTCTACAACAGGCGCATGCCACGCTAGATCACACAGTTTTGACGTTAAATGCTTTGTAAGCGCCCTATCGCACGAGGCAACCATGGTTGTGCCACCAGCGGATGATTCGATAGCCGACACCGAATTGGTTGCGCTATCAAACGAACACCAGCAGGGCGATTGCGTAACTTTTTCGTCGATGTTTCAATTGGTTTCATTCATCCCGTGTTGCTTTTCCAATTGAAATTGATTGAAATCAGGATGAGAGAAGTTCAGACTCATCCCGATCACAATCAATTTCAATTGGAAAAGTAAAAGGGGATGAACGAAACCAATTGAAACAGTGACGAAAAAGATACGCAATAGCCCCGCAGGTGCGATACCCTCCATATAGCTCTATACATTTTGTTGGTGGAGCGACTGGTTGCGCTACCACTGGTGTCCTCGTGCGATAAGGCGCTAAAAGCATTGTAAACAGAAAGAAACTCTGAAAGGCGGAAAGTCTTACCTATACGTAGTTCTGTCGACTCTACTGACTCTACACATGTACTGTTTCCGCTCTCGCTATTGTTTGTTTTCTATACGTCAACGGTCTGTCGCAACCAGACCTGTTAAGGCCCTCAGACAATTTATACGATTCAATTAATAGCATCGAATTCGTTGCACGTATTTTGTGGTTACCTACATTTAATAATAATAATATCCTGGGTCATTTTTTTACACACGGCTACCTGATCCCAAACTAAGCAGAGCTTGTACTATGGAAACCAGATAACTGATATTACTACATATGCTATTTTTTTATTTGTAAATACATACTTAATATACATATACACCCAGACTCGGAACATACAGACATGTTCATGCACACAAATGCATGTCCCGGGTAGGAATCGAATCTACGACCTGCAGCGTGAAAGACGCCATCACGCCAACCACGCCAACGGGCCCGTCGGCCTTTTGTTATTTTCTTCTTTATCGTATCGTGTTATTGGTGGTAGAGCTAAACTGTAGCCATTTGACTGCAGCTTATATATGGGCTGGCTCGACCGGAGTAGTACCACCTACTCACAGAAGATCGGCGTAGTGGCACAGCTGCGTTACGTACGAGAGTTTGAGAGCCGGAAGCCCAACCCCCTTCCCCTCCCTCTGCCCCACTCCTCTTGAGGTCGGCAACGTGCAAGCGACGCCTTTGGTACTGCAAGCATGTATAGGCTATGGCAACTGCTTCACATCAGGCGGGCCGTGCGCTTGTTTGCCACATTATTCGACCGTGCAGCTTCAAAGAAGTAGTACTTCGGTTAATAATTACGTTTGGTAAAACGTAATGGGTATTGACGTATATGACGACATTTATCAATCCATATGTCGACTACCTGTCTCCTAAATTAAATCCCACTAATATTATTAATGTGAAAGTTTAGATGGATAGATAGATGGATGGATGGATGGATGGATGGATGGATGGATGTATGTTTGTTACTCAATCACGCCAGAACGGCTGAACAGATCTGGATGAAATTTGGCACAGAGATAGATTATAGTCTGGCATAGCACATAGGCTACTTTTTTTAAAATTATGTGCGGACGAAGTCGCGGGCATACCTAAGCTATTCCACTAATATTATAAATGTGAAAGTTTAGATGGATAGATAGATGGATGGATGGATGGATGGATGGATTTATGGATGTTTGTTACTCAATCACGCCAGAACGGCTGAACGGACCTGGATGAAATTTGGCACAGAGATAGATTATAGTTTGGAATAGGACATAGGCTACTTTTTTTTTAATTATGCGCGGACGAAGTCGCGGGCATAAGCTATACCTAATAAATCATAGCACTCAAGACTGTCTTGCTGAAATCGCCGAACGTTGTACACTGAGCCTAATTTACGAGATTATACCAGACATTTGTTTTATAGATATCGCAATAATATTTTTGTTACTTACACACATTAATCTTTCAGGCTTTCGGGAGAGATAAAATTACAGCCGTCGCCTGTAACCAATAAATAAAATGTAATTAAATACAACGATAGAACTTGATTTATTTCTTGTAATTAGAAAACATGTTTTGAGGATAATTTCGACTCCAACGAATATAGCACCATGATGTTACCTACATACCTCTTTTTTTGTTAATAAGGTGGCAAATAAGCGCACAGCCCGCCTGATGTTAAGCAGTTTCCGGAGCCTATAGCTGCTTGCAATACCAAAGGTATCGCTCGCACGTTTCCGACCAGAAGGGGAGTGGGACAGAGGGAGGGGCAGGGGGGTTGAGCTTTCGGCTCTCGCACTCATCGTACAAAACCTAGCTGTAAGATCTACTTTACGCCAATCTTCTGTGAGAGGATGGTACTACCCCGGTCGAACCAGCCAGTATATGAGCTGCAGTCGATTGACTACACCCTTACGGTGAGGGAAAACATCGTGAGGAAACCTACCTATCCCTCAGGATTAGGTAATAGTCATTTCCTGTATACACGGCGACAAGGTTCACCACCTGTCACGTTGGGTTCTGACTAAATGGTGAAACGTGGGCTTTGAGTTGGCTTAATACCTCCACAATGTGGTGGTGTATGACCACTCAAGCCTCTGACTACCCCCGAATGGGGTTACAAGTCGTGATGTATATTTCATATTTTTTTCGATTGCTTTGCTTGGCTCTACCACCATAAAACGATGCAATAAAGAAGAAAATAACAAAAGGTCCATTATCATATAACTCATACCACCATTGTCCCGTAGTAATTTGCACAAAACCATACAGTTTGCACCCGTTGCCCTCAGATAAAACTCACCCTTAAAACAATGCCCTTCATTTTATATTGTCCTTAAAATAACAGTTACGGCGTAGATAAAATAATTTATGTTACCATTCTCGGTAAACGGAACTATTATCAACTTTAGTAGTTTGTGTTAGAGTTGGTTGTACGGTAGTAGGGTGCCGGAAGCAATTTCATTATTAAATGCTACTGACGACCGTTTCCGGCTTATTGGTTCAGCAGGTATTATGATTTCAAATATTATTTTGGGGCGATAAATACCATATAATACGTAATATTGTTAGCTAATATTGTTATATTTAACGTCCCAATATTGTAAGGGAAGTCCCTTATTGTATTACGAAAACAATGGTGTGTAAATTATTATCCCTAAAATCACTACACAGCCTTTTTATACGTGCTTTGTAACGCATTTGTAAATCTATTCTATACAAACAAGTACAATAGAAGTACCTGTTTGTCATTTTAAAAAAATGTCTGTCAGTTTGTCTGTCTGTTCCACCTCATCTCCGAAACGGCTCGACGGATTTTAATGGGACTTTCACTGGCAGATATCTGATGTTACAAGGGGTAACTGTGGCGAGATTTGTTTTAACAAACATCAACCAAAAAAAAACACGCGTACTTAGTCGCGGGCACAGCTAGTCAGTTATATGCATGGACCAATTACTAAGGGGACTGGCCCTAAGCAACTCGGCCGAGTGGTCGGCCTAGTACTAACATCGACATAAAACGAAGCGAGTAGTTCAACTATTTACCGGTAGATAGAACAATGAAAATGAAAAAACAATGACCACGTTTTTTTATCATACATATATCTAATAAGGGCACCTCTTTCTTTAGTCTTTACTCTGTGGTTATATGTACTTTTATATAAATGTAGGGCGTCAGTTTCTGCGTTTGTTATGACGTAAGAACAAAACGGTTTAATAACGTAGTGTCCAATAACGAAATAACGGTTATTATTAAGTAATGTGAGTGGTTTTATAAAATTCTCCATAACAGCACCAACTCTAGAATATCATTAAGCGCAATCGATCTTTTCTGTGAAACAGGACACATTTTTAATATAATCGCCTACTTGAATATAATCGCCTACTTGTATGACTAATGTACAAGCGATCAATAATATTTATGAGTGTATTTATCGAACCATCTGAGTAAGGTCGCACGTGTAAGGTTATATTTCCAACATAAGATGAGCTATCTTTATAATTGCGACCCCTAATTCTGAGTGGTCAGCGTATTTTGGAAATTTAACCATGGACAAATAATACCTATAGAGCTACAGAAAATCACCAGTTCCAAAAATAATTCGATTATAAAGCCATATTATGAAAACATTGGGAATGATTTTGAAATAAACCTGGGGGCTTACCACAAGCTCTTATTGCGATTCAATTACAGGAACGTATTAACGTTTCAGCGACTTTTTGTGCAATGACGTACCTTATTGTCATGACAATAAGAAACGTCATTAAAACGTCGTTAAAACGTTCCTATAATTGAATCGCAATAAGAGCTTGTGGTAAGCCCCCTGTATACCTCTGTATAGGCACAGCAAGGGAAATTTGACTAGACACACGTTCAAAATGGGGTTAACTTAGTTTTGAAATAACACCGTTTATCCTTTGAGTATTTTTGAACGTCCTTAGGTATTTGACGGGCCCGTTAGCGTAGTTGGCGCGGAGGCGCCTTTCACGCTGCAGGTCGTAGGTTCGATTCCTACCCGGGACATGCATTTGTGTGCATGAACATGTCTGTATGTCCGGAGTCTGGGTGTATATGTATATTAAGTATGTATTTACAAATAAAAAAGTAGTATATGTAGTAATATCAGTTATCTGGTTTCCATAGTACAAGCTCTGCTTAGTTTGGGATCAAGTAGCCGTGTGTAAATAATGTCCCAGGATATTACTATTATTATTATTATCTTTTTATTTTAAATTCTGCGCGCTCGAAGTCGTGGATAAAAGCTAGAAAAAATCCTACTATCCTATCCTACTAATATTATAAATTCGAAAGAAAGTGGTGTGTGTGAATGTTTGTTACTACGTATTTCCATAACTACTAAACCGATTTTATTGAAATTTGAAAGGTAGATAGTGTAGGCTCTGGATTAAGACATAGACTAATCTTACACATCCATTTCCACGCGGGCGAAGCCGAGGGGCGCAGCTAGTGTTTCATAAAGCATTATTATTTTATTTTTATTTCATAATTTTTTTTTTTTTTTATAGGACTGCGCAAAAAAGCGTACGGCCCGCCTGATGTTAAGCAGTTACCGTAGCCTATAGATGCTTACAATACCAAAGGTATTGCTCGCACATTGCCGACCTGAAGGGGAGTGGGATGGAGGGAGGGGAGGGGGGGTGGGCTTACGGCTCTCTCAATCATCGTACGAAACGCAGCTGTAATAGCTACCTCATAACCATTGTTAACCTATAATATTAATTACCAATCGTCGTGGTTTTAATATTAGAACGATCTGTTAATCGTTTTTGCCGAATTAACTTATCGTTCGTGTAATTGGTTTCACTGTTAATCCCTTGTAATAGGTTTTATTTAATAAAATAATAGATTGAAAGAAAGTAGAAAGAAAGAAAATATTAATTGCGACAAGCCATTAACAACACCAACAAATTAATCAATTAAAATATTAATAAAATTATGCTAAATGTGCTTTCGGCAAACGGACCCAATTCAGCATGTGCTGGTTGACAACAACCAGCGCTGGTCTTCCATTGGGCCCTTTTGGTGATATCACGGGCGCAAACCAAACCGCTAAGACAAATAAAAAATTAACAATATTAATATAAAAAGGCTGATACTAAAAGCTAAGTGAATATTTAAAAAAAGTATAAAAGTATAAAGTGTTCTGTGCAACAACCATAGACCTACGATTGTCATAATAACCTATAAAATAGTAAGCTACATTTTATTCTATGTAGCATATAATCAAAAAAGTGGAGTGAATCAGAATCATCTCAGGTCCAATAGCATATGAAAATTAATATGGCAGCCTTCCTCTGACCCTAGCATAGCTGGCTGACTGGCATTGCTGATGTTATAAGGAGTTACTTGGGTACTTTTATTTTAGAAAACATTAACCATTTTTTTTGTTAAATTCTACGCCTTACAAAGCTAGCTAGCAGCTAGTTGTGAATATACTAACACATTATCACAACAACAATTACAATTACAATTTACAGTTCGCTGACGGTGAGGGAAAACATCGTGAGGAAACCTACCTATCCCTCGGGATTAGGTAATAGTCAGTTCCTGTATACACGGCGACACGGTTCACCACCTGTCACGTTGGGTTCTGACTATCTGGTGAAACGTGGGCTTTGAGTTGGTTAATACATCCACAATGTGGTGGTGTATGGCCACTCAAGCCTCTGACTACCCCCGAACGGGGATAAAAGTCGTGACGTTACATTCTCACAACAAACGCGTACTTGTACTAAACTAGGATATATGACGCATTCTCTATGTAACAGTATTTTTCTGCCCAAAAAATAAACTGGCTTCAGCCAATCAGGAAAATGAAACCAGACGTTACGAGCATACGTAATGCAATGCATTTTTGCTTGCCTTCAACCCTATTCTAATACATACATATACGATAATTTCCTAAAACATTTGTTATTCTTCTTTTTACCAGATCCTCAAGCTATCATACTTGGCTACACGCCAGTAAGCCCTACACAAATAAATGTTAATGCTCTTCAACTTTGACTGTTGACAAATTGGTGGAACTGGACACCGGTTGAAGTTAATCCTTTCAATTTATTTTCGTTACAATAACTTCGGATGAAGCCGGGAGTCTGAATTAATACGATACCGCCCCGCGAATGAAACTTTAACGCAGTGAAATACTTAATGGAAATATTAAAAGTAACGTTTTTTCATCTCTTTATTGGGAAAGCTTACTCAATAATAGTGCTATGCTGTTTGAACAAATCTAAACTTAACAATACTACACTTAACTATTAATGAACTAACTGTAATTACAAATTATTACTATTACAAAAGTTATGCAATATACGCGTCCACCTGTGCCGACCGGGCGGCGTGTCGCTTTGTCTACGTGGTCAGACGTCAAAACTGCGGCTGCTCGGGGCTTGTGAACGGGCCTAATGATTTTTTCGGAACAGGTAAGGTATTTCATTAAAATAAACAAGCCTTGTAAATAAGTTCTACTTTCAATATCTAACGAAGCGTACAGCGGCAATTTCAGACAGTCAAGGCGTCCAGAATCAACTATCATCAAAACTTGATTTCGTTTATTGAAACGTTAATATAACAGCGCGCCATTCACCCAAATATCTAGTAATAAGCAAGGAAATAAATTTTATTTTCCCCTCAGAAATATTGAAGCGTTTGTCACTGCAAGAAACGCCAGGGTCATTAGTTACGTGTCGGAGAATAATTCGTTGGGATTCCCTTGCAATATTCGCAGAGATTCGGCGCGTGAAAGGTCTGTTCGCGAGTCCCGAGGGGCCGATGCCGTGATATGGCCCTGTTGTTACAAACTCACACGAACTGTAATCATGTGTATAGTTTGTGTCGTAAAGGACACGTCCAGTAGATATACGTAATAGTAGGATGCTTGGGATATCCTGGACTCAATTTCGGACTAACTAGTCTTTAGCTATGTTTTCACTATTGCGCTTTCACGTTCATCTTGCGCTTTCGTCTGACGCATATACTACCCATATCTTTACCCCACCAAGTTCTTGCTGGGTTGTCTGGGCTTCAATTCACTCGAAGTCAGAATAGCATTTGGCCAGATTATAACCGCGGTGAAAATGATGTCTGGTAGAATCGATGCACGATCTGCTTAGTGCGCTGATTCGACTCTTCGCACCTGGCAACTACAACCGCGTCAGGAAGCATGAGTTGTTCGCAGTCCCCTCTTGCCATACTGTAGCTCGAGCTACGTCGCCTTTACCGCGCACCCTTTATAGCACTTAACGGGCTCCTGGATTCGGACGCAAGGATAGATTTGTTTGCGGATGAATGGGCGAGAATTTTGATAGTGTGTATGAAGTTTTGCGAGAAAGATGCATGACTGGTTATTATATAGTTGTTAGTTAGTAGTCCGTGTAATTGGCCTATGGCCGTTCGGCCTACATAAATAAATAAATAAATAGCTTTTGACAACCATTTGGGGCAGTGGTTTGAGCGTATGCTCGGCTCACTGCCTCGGGTGATTGTGGGTTCGATTCCCGCCAGGAGCAAATTTCGGAAATTACCTTTTTTATTATTGGCCTTGGTCTGGGTTTTACTGGCCACTGTATGGTAGCCATAGTACAAGTATTGCTTAGTTTGAGACCATACAATTGCTGTAACAGTCTCGTGATATCATTTATTCTTGAGGAACTTTACATCAAACAGAGTTTATCCTCCATCGTACAGGGCCGCATTCTCACCTTCTTCGGGCACGTATCGAGGCTTGGAGACGCCTCCGTGGAACGACTCCTGGTACAGGGGAATGTCGGAGGCAAAAGAGCACGCGGCAGATCACCTATGCGATGGACTGACCAAGTTAAGGCAGCAATTGACGTTGTCAAGCGTTCTTCTCATATGGTCAGTGGCCAACCTGGTGTCAGAGTTGTTCAAGCCGCCCGTAGGCCTCTGACAAGGCTTAACGACTGCTGCCTAGATGACAACAACCGGGACCGACTTTTAACGTACCCTCCGAAGCACGGAGACGCTCAGTTCAAACGCCACTAAATGGTCACCCATCTCTGACTGACCTTGCCGAGCATTGCTTAACCTCCGATCGTTTACCGATCAGTGATTGCAACTGGCTACGAGCGCTTCAAGCGTTGTAATGTCTTTGCATTTGTCTATTGAAAAATCTAGTTCCCTTTTGGCCCAACGCACAATGAATCGAATGTATGGGGAAATGATTCAAAAATCATAACTCCTTTTAAACGCGTTAAACGTTTAAATTTCTTTTTAAAATTATATTAGCTATCCCTAATCTTATTAAAAACTATACCCTTGATCCCTAAGGGGCCATCCATAAATTACGTCACACGAATATAATGATTTTTTGACCCCTTCCCCGTCCTTGTTACATCTGGTCACATTTGTGAGACTCCCTAGTGTGACGTCACATAGATAGAGTTGGAAATATTATTAATTTTTTCGTTAAAAGTTCTAATTTCGCGTTTTAATACTTAGATAATATTAGATTTTGAAATGTGAACTTAGAATCCCTCCTACCCCTTGTCACACTTCGTCGACCACCTCCCCTCCCCCTTTACGTGTGACTTATTTTATGGATGGCCCCCAATCTAATCGAAATTTGAGAATTTTTGATAAAAAGGCCCCTCTCTAAAAATCATTATGACAACATTATTCGCAGGTAGACGCAAGAAAAAATATGTGAATATGACAATTATGTAGAAAACAATAATATAAGTAAAGATCTAAAAACGCCTTTTGACGCTATTTTTGAAAACCTTCATCATAGTTCAACAATACAAAAAAAAACTCAAAATTTTATACAGTAACTTTCAAGCTATATTAATAAAGACAGAAACAAATGTTAGACCTATTTATGACAACATTTTAAAGAACATACCTTGACCTATGATCCCTATAATTGGTTTTCAAAAATATGTTAAACTTTTGGTATTATACGATTTTCCCAAACAACAAATGTTAAATGATAAATTAATATATTTTTACTTACATTCCGAAGACCTTATTAAAGGTAGTTCTAACTTGTTAAGGACTATAAACCACGTATTTTTAACTGCTTTGCGTTATGTACTGACTAATATGGTTTATAAAAATACCCACAACTTGTCGGAAATATTAACTTGGTTTTTGATTTTTGACTACGGCTCGATTCACTGTGCAACGGGCCGGATAAGTTTGTGATACTGTAGGTATTATTAGTCGCCAGTCCTTCATCGCCAAAAAAACATGAATATATTATTTTGTTTATGGACGAAATTCGTTATATTTTATTCCCAATAAAACATGTAAAGAATGCTCTCAGTTCGATCTAATCTAGGTTGTGACCTTCTTATATACTTATAGTACGTTTTTTTATACTTGTCCTATTTGGTAAGCAAAGATGGCGTCCAGCGGGGCGATTGTGTAACTTTTTGTCAATGTTTCAATTAGTTTCGTTCATCCTGTGACAATTATATACGAAATTAATTGAAACATTGACAAAAAGTTACGCAATCGCCCCGCTGGACGCCATCTTTGCTTACCAAATAGGACAAGTATAAAAAAACGTACTTTAGCTGTATACATAAAAAAACTGTGATGTTACAGCAGATATACAACACAGTCTTACTAAGCTAAGATAATGTAATACTTACTCATAAACTTATTTTAGTGCTTTTTTTTCATAGGACTAGGCCCGCCACACTCTCCAACTACTATTACATCTGTAACCAGGAGAGTATATCCATCGAAGATATCGAGTCTTGACTCTCGATGAGTCTTATATAAAGCTTAATTCGTAGCTTAGTGGGGTATATAAAAACTAGTGCTTTCATAGAATCGAAAAAATATAAATTACTTATCAGATAGTTATCTAAATAACTATTCTAGACGTACTATAATGTAATGTTTTCCACAAACCGCGAAATTTAACTATGAACCACATGTGTTAATTGTATTACTACCTCTAACTGAAGTGAACGGGAAACTAAACACTACTAAAACAAACGTTCTCACTTAACAATAGTCACTATACAAATTGGGAAAGTTTGAGCTGCAAATACAAAGGTCACATTCGGTGAACTTTGAGCATAGTTCAACGATAGTAAATCGTTTTACGACTGCCTGTCGTAGTGGTTCGAGCTTAAGCCGCTCGACTCACTGCATAGGGAGGTTGCGGGTTCGATTCCCGCCAGAGGCAAGTATCGGAAATGGCCTTTTCGTAATTTGCCCTGGTCTGGGTGTCACTAGGATCGCCCCCAATATCCATTGTACGGTAGCCATAGTACAAACTTTGCTTAGTTTGGGACCATACAGTTGGTGTATTTTTTTGGAAATATGATTATTATTTACTAGCTTCTGCCCGCGACTTCGTCCGCGTTAACTTTAAATCCCACATTAACCTGACATTTTTCCGGGATAAAAAGTATAGTATCCAGGTTATAAACTATCTGTGTTCCAAATTTCATCCAAATCCGTTCAGCCGTTCTGGCGTGATTGAGTAACAAACATCCATCCATCCAAACTTTCACATTTATAATATTAGTGGGATTAGTGGGATTTATCGAAAAAAATGTTTTCGATTGGGTACTAGAAAATTCTCTGGGACTGCTTTTACTTTAAGCAGGTTATTAAAAAGTTAGATAGACGATATACCAACACCTATGTCTTAAGTATACCTAGAAAATGTTTCATTTGTTTGAGATCGTAGCTTGCGATAACACCGCCCGCTGTACACTGTTTTTGTTTCTTGTTTTGTTTGACATTGTTGTTTATGTTTTTGACTGGTGTACAATAAAGTGTCTATCTATCTATCTATCTATCATTTTCTTGTCCTTCCTCCGCAAATTAATTAAGAAAGAAAAAGCAATGAGGCAACGAGGTCAGTACATAATCATCGCACAAAATTATATTTTATCGTCACGGTTACACCCGAAAACACTCATCAAAAGAATATTTTAAATTTTTCCGTACCTAATATTACTCGAAAATTAATTTTCTATGTATCGTCTTTTATTTTCGTTTCCCTCGTAAAAGCGAAATTTAGGAGAGATAAAGGTATACGTTGATTGTAATTTTAATAAAGATCGCACTGAAACTGGGTTATTATTTTACTAACATTTATTGGTGCTAATATATTATGGTTGGGCTCGACCGGGGTAGTACCACCCTCTCACAGAAGGTCGGGGTAAGGAAGCTATTACAGCTGCGTTTCGTACGATGAGTAAGAGAGCCCGAAGCCCAACACCTTCCCCCTTCCCCTCCCTCTGTCTCCCTTCAGGTCGGCAACGTGCAAGCGATGCATTTGTTATTGCAAGCATCTATAGGCTACGGGAACTGCTTAATATCTTCTGTGAGAGGGTGTACTACCCCGGTCGAGCCAGCCCGTATATGAGCTGCAATCCATTGGCTACAGCTTGGCTGCCATCAAAAATACCTCCAATATACAGACAAAGCTCAGCATAATAGGTACTTCATTGTATAAATCGAAGATATTAATTATCACGACAACTCAAGCGTCTTTCCAAAACCAACAATTAATGTAAACCAATTAGCGATACCCAAACATCAGTTTACTGATAATTGTTCAAAGGCGAATCCATCCATCCATCCATCGGGACCTGATGGCGGCGAGGCAGACAAATTGATTCAACTCTTAACATCAATCAAGGCTGTTATGGCGGAAGTTAAGGGCCAGTTTCATTGGACTGTAGTTCAATTAATGATGCCTACTTTGAACTTAAGGCATACATCTGGGACCAACTGCGAAGCTTTTAGCCCTGAAGACCTGTAATTAAAACTTGTAATTAATGTTATATAACTTCCTGAAACACAAATTGCTTTCCATGCAAAGTTATTAATTGGATACTTACCTTATAACTGAATTCTGACGTCTATATTACGCACGGAACAATTTCCTCATTTGGCATGGCGAAGGCTAGACGTAAATTATATACTGTGGTCCGTCAGTATGGTACATAATGATGGATGTAATTCCATCGACGCAGGCTACACGTTCAGTATTTATTCCGTCAGTATTGTGACGTAGTTCGTACACTGCAGACGTCAAATGAAACACGAAAGCTTGGTATGGATATTACCTTAGCGTTTGGTTTAATCCGCAATCTCAGAAGACATGTCCACTCTATTGCTTTCGCGACGCGGAATGCCAAACTGTCATTCTGGAATTGAAATTCGTGGTAAATACTGTCATCCATCAGTATACTAGCCTACACGATCAGTTTGGACCACGGTTTTTGGTAAATAATGACGGACCACAGTATTCACTTTACGTCTAGCCTTCGCCTAAGTTGACATCAAGCCAAAACCAGAGAAATGGAAAAAAAGCTGCTATAGAGTGGAGAGCTGCTGCTGTGCTGTGCTGTGGTAGAGCCAATTGACTGCAGCTCATATAATGGGCTGGCTTGACCGGCGTAGTACCATCCTCTCACAGAAGATCAGCGTAAAGTAGCTATTGCAGCTGCATTTCGTACGTTGAGAGAGCCGGAAGCCTACCGAAATCCAATTTTCAACGAGGACAACTGTGGAATCAAAGATCAGAGAGATTATAATTTCGTCTTTCATAAAAAATGGTATGACAAAGGCAGATAGAGTTAATTGAATCTGCTATCTGATTTAAAAACCCGTTATACACTAGTTCCTTCTACAGAAGCGAATTCAGCATGTGTCTATCTGGCGATCAGCTAACTCTTTTTTAACGCTAGTTAGTTCCTTTGACGCAGCATCGTCTGACAGACTTTTCATTTGCGCGTTCCCCTAACTTCGTTTACCTGTCCTAGACGTGATGATGTCACTCACGGGACGTTAGATTTCAATTTCAGCCTTTTGAAATAAACGATTCATGTTTCTGTGTATCATGGTGTATCATGGTACGCTTCTCGTGTTATCTGAAATGGCAATCGGGGACTATGTTTCGTTTCCAACGACAATAAAGAAAAAAATTGAAGTCAGAATAGACGGGAATTTACTGCATTTTGTTTGGTCACCTTATACAGGGTGAAATTGAAATCATGGGCATCCTTTTAAACGATGACTCTACACATGATTCAGAATATTTTGGGGAAATAAATAGAAAAATCTATCGATAAAAAAAATATTGCTCCAGTAAGCAAATAAGCAAACCAGTTAACTGTTATACCTTACCCTGTAAATATTTTTTATCAATTGTTTCGTTGATTAATATTCCCTAAATATCCTGAATCGTGTGTAGAATCACCGTTTAAAGGAATGCCCATGATTTCAATTTCACCCTGTATAATTCAAAGTCAAAGTCAAAATGTATTATTCAAAATCAAAATGTAAGCTAGAGGAAGCACTTATGAATCGTTAACATCAATATTTTTGAGTTCTACCGGTTCGTAATGTTGCTTAATAAGAGCCGGCAAGAAACACAATAGTTACCCTTTGCATTGGAAAAAAAATAATGGTATACATTAGCAAACAGCAATGCTATGAGGTTGCTATACATTCTTAATTGTAAATCGCGAATACTTGGCGGTCAGCATGTTGTCGGCCAGGGGACTGCTTACAGACGGCCAACGACATGTCGACGTCGAAGATTTTGCGATTTATAATTAAGAATTCACAAGGATAATATTAGAGACAATGGACAATGGTTAAGAGACTCGAGGCCCAGGGGTTTTGCAATGGAGGCCCTGTTGACTCCTAATTTGTATAGCACAAGTATTTTCAAAGCTTATAATCATGCAGAATATGTATAGTTGTTTCTGTTCCGTTAAATAAAAGGATGTGGGTTTAATACTTCAGCCGTTCTGAAGTTCTGAAGTGGGCTGGATTTCGGGAAAGTTCAGTATGTTGTGTTAGATAAAAGCCGTAAAAGTTTTAGACGAGTACACAATCTATTTATACTTCTTGTAAACTTTGTTTAACTTTGAAAATTTCCATAATGTTGTTTAACTAATGAGTAAATTTGAAGAAGAGACGAAACTGCAAACAAGATAATGTTTAAACAAAAATAAATTTAATATTAGGTATTACTTTGAGTATCCACCAACCCGCACTGGGCCAGCGTGGTGGATTATGGCCTGAATCCCCCTCGCATTGAGGGAAGGCCTGTGCCCAAGAGTGGGACGTTAAAAGGGTTAACATTATTATTTATTACTTTGAGTATACATATAACACATTTCATAATTACATACATTGATACATTGATTGAGTTACGTCCACGAACGTAAATACATACATACATGTTTATATGATAAAACAATAGTCACGATAAATAATAAATTAATTTATTTGCTTGATTTAAAAACTAACAATCACTACCCAACGATAATATTATTTTGGCATGGCAACTCGAAATGAGAGGGACACGGTCCCAACTGGGGCCTCTCGCTCGGCTCGTTTTGCTATCTAAGAATTGTCAAGGTATAATAGACCTTAAGGCAGCAGAATAAAGTTGAATTTCTTCTTAACCAAAAACTCAAGTGATAAATCCTTCATTATACATCCGTGGTTACGCCTGATTCCATCAATTATACATTGATGTATTTATTTTAGCAGATATGGTACCTTCTAACATCGCAATCACTAAACTTGTGCTCAGCGCACCACTACATGCAGCGAAATTCAAACATCTGTTATCGCACTCGCAATTCGACAATTTTTGTGCGTACTATTAAGTATTAACTAGAAAATGACCCGTATTGGCAATACCGTCATGTTTTAAACATTATTTTCCTCGAGGGACCGAGTCGTCTATGATCAAACTATTTTTAGCATATGCTATGCTTCCCTCTTTCTTGGTAATGTCTATGATTAAATGTCATATTTTAATCATGGTAAATTGTCCCAAGGCATTGCAAGGCATTGTACCTAACGTCTCCGGCACGCGTTTCCGCCCCTTGTGGTAACTCATAGGCTAGGTGCACACGAATCACTGACCACAGCTATAAGAGTGGCCCTGTGGAGTTCGATATACTCAACTCGTGGACATGTGGTAACTACACAGTAACGCTGCTACATTCTTTTGCAATTCTTTGCTACATAAAACACCGTTTCAAAATAAAAACTGAAAGATCGTTTTAATAGTTATTAACACACAAATACGTGTACAATAAGCATAATTATGGGATTAGCTACCTATATGGAGATTATGGCCTCTTCAAGAGGGCAAAATACACCATCGTGTCTATATGGCCATAAAAGGTATCCCTCAAGGACTTTAGGGTGCAGACCTACTTCACCTTATCTCCTCAGGCCTGCCTACGTCTGCACTGCAGTGCTCTCATGTGAGTCTATTGCCATTATATACCGGGTTGCCATTATATACCGGGTAAACACACAGTCCACCATTATCAAGAGGGATTGCAGCATAACAAACATATTTTCTATCATCCAACTTCTTTTCAATTACCGACTAACGTGGTTTAACCACAACCACAAAGTTTAATCGCTGTTGTCGCTCATGTGCACTACGCCGTATGTATTGACGTCATTCAACCAACGTTAACTTACTTGATCGTATAGCTAAATGGTGTATCAGTTTCTATTGTTATCCGAGTCTAGGCCTGGAACAGTGTATTAATATTTGTATAGGAGAGTAATCTTCAATACTGTATGATGTAATAATGTACATTCTTAAGAGTAGTCTCACGTTAATAGTTTAATGGTCAGTGATAGAACATGAAACCTTTTAGAGGCTTGACGTTTACCTAAATATCATTAGAAATATACTTATTCTAAATTATTTTTAGTGATATGATCTTCTCAACTAACTCTACTCGCCACATAGTCTATTCATGTAACCAATTATGTATGATCACATATATGTGACTAAAGTGGCAAGCAAGCGTACGGCCCGTCTGACAGTAAGCATTAATTGTAGCTATAGATGCTTGCAATACCAAAGGCATCGCTCGCTCGTTGCCGACCTGAAGGATAGTGGAACGGAGGGAGGGGAAGGGGGGGGGTGGGATTCCGGCTCACCTGTAATAGCTACGCCGATTTTCTTCTGTTGTGTGAGTCTGGCGATAGGTATTGTTTATATAATACGCACCCAAGTTTGTAAAATAAGGAGCATCGCTATTCGGACTTTCCCGTAATGAGATGTCTTAACGAAAATATAAGACGACCACGTTCCACGGCAAGTGTATAACGCCATATATTTGTATAAGGTAGGTAGTGCGCATATCGCGAGAGTGCTTCCCCCGAGGGTGCTCTACCGCCGGCTGCCTCGAGGACTAATGACCGACTTGCCGTGTATACTTGTGCTACACTTAGCTTTTCAGGTTTCTTTAAAAAAAGTATAGTAACTAAATAAAAGCTTGTGATAATAACTGTCGATGTGTTCCAGATTTTTTTCGGAATTTAAATTAAGTATAGGTTTAAAAAAACTGTAGCAAGCAACACTCCTGATGCTAATATTTTATTAATAAAATTATAGTGTTTGTAGGTTACTCATAATTTTTTTAAATGTATTTAAAAATCATGCAAAAAATATTCAATCTAGGAGTAAGTCTTCAAATCACATATTCAAATTCAAAGCTGTCGTCTCATTGTAAAACTTTAAAAACACTCCAAGTACTTTTGTAATCGTTTTCTCAGTAATAACGAACAAATAACAACCATTGAGCTACTAGAACAGACACCGCACATCACTATGTGTCCCATTGCACGGCTGCATCTATATCAGGCGCATGCCGCGCGACGCTGCGCGCTCACATGCCGCTCGCGACACGCGCGCTGGCCTCAGTCACATGCTCGGGTGAGCCAAAGGGCGAGCCAACATTCTTGACAGAGAAGGGTATAGCCGAGCAATCAGTTACATAGTTAAATTATCGATCTGTATCATAACTAGGTGAGGCGCAAACTAGGCGAGGCAAATGACAGCGCTTAAATGAGACAGCGGTAAGCGAGACAAAGCTGCCTCGCGCGGCATGTGATACTTTTGGACGCGGCTATTTAATTGAGGCGCTATCGCTGCACTAGATTCAGTCCTACCTACCATTCCTACATGTGTGGCACCTCTCGTACGTAGTAAATAATAGCTCAATGGTAACGTCGAACATTTTCAACCTGGTGGTTCAATATCAAGGCAAACATTGTGAGCATTAAAACCTTTCGATTGCCCTCATATTTGCTCTCCAATAGCTTTTACTGACCAGTATTCCTTCCCGAGTGGAGTGCTTTTACCTAACTAGCGATTTTAAAGGAAGAACTAAATAGCATTGGAAAATGTAACAAAGTGCCTTCGATAGCTCTACAGTCTAGGGAGAATATTCTTAAGGAACTTTACTGTTTGTGGAAATTTGCTTCATTCTTTATTCAGTTTCAGTAAGCTACGTATACCTACCTACTGTTATGCTTTTTACTGAAAACAATGGTACTGCACTGGCATCTGCCATAAGGTATATACAAAAATATAGCCCGATTATGACGGAGACGAAATCAAGGTGTTTGAGAGATACGAATATATTTTTAAGCAGAATTTCGGTTCATAAACATTCATTAACATTTTCCAAGAATGGATTATAATATTTTTCCACTGAAACAATTCTACAATAAGCTGACAGCTTAATTCGCGTAATAAAATTTTCTGTTTTCGAGTTGAGAGGTTACTTTTATGGTGACATTGCTAGAATTATTCAATTTCTGAGTATTTATCACAAATAAACTTGAGTTTCACAAATGAATTTATATCTCATGTGTAATGTAATGTAACGTCACGACTTTTATCCCCGTTCGGGGGTAGTCAGAGGCTTGAGTGGCCATACACCACCACATTGTGGAGGTATTAACCAACTGAAAGCCCACGTTTCACTAGATAGTCAGAACCCAACGTGACAGGTGGTGAACCGTGTCGCCGTGTATACAGGAACTGACTATTACCTAATCCTGAGGGATAGGTAGGTTTCCTCACGATGTTTTCCCTCACCGTCAGCGAACTGTAAATTATGCACATAGATGAAAATTCATCCATTGGTGCATGCCCCACCGGGGATCGAACCTGGGACCTTCTGATTGTTAGCCCAACCTGTCTCATGAATGCTGCAAAAATTTAATAGTTCATCGCAAAGTTTTTAGCTGTTAAAGTAATAATAATAATAATATCCTGGGACATTGGATGGTGGATGGTGGGAGAGTGGAATTAATGACATTTCTTTGTTACCAAAATCATAATACACTAGTGTGGGGTAATTACATACAGCTAGTGCTGTACGGTGCACTCACTATGGACTATCGATACAGCTTGCAAACAAATATTTAATTTTATCTACTTTTACGTATAGGCACATTTACTTTATCTTGCTTATTATGAGATATAGTTATCTCTATGAGATCTACAAAATATTTATCATGGAAACTTTTCTTTCTCTTACTCTCTTATTTAAAACCACATTTAAAAGATATATAATGATCATTTGAAATGCGCAGTTTGAAACTTGAATACCTACTTAATGTACTTACTTAATACCTTATTTTAAGATCATCTTTATTACTTGCTCCTAAAGGATAAAATCCTTTGGAAAATCTAAAAATATGATCAGGTTTTCATTTAGGCACGTACCAATTATAGGCTCCCGTCACGATCCTTGCTTGACAAATTCACGCCGGGATTTATATTTTCTTAAAAGCCCAAGAGAAAACTTACATCATTATTTTGAGCTATGTTCCACAACCATCAATCGCGCGATAAGAATATATCTAGCATCTGATAAATGCTCCCCAGAAGATCGTATAACGCGATTGCGTCACCTAATGTTGCTGCCTCGTAAAAAGATATATCATTTTCCTACCTGACTACCTCTGATATATATTATCCTTTGTTACAGATTCGTTTACGTATCAAAAAATGAATAAGTCACACAAATGGGAGTTCCTAGTAAAGAATTCGAGCAGAAGGTAATTCGGAAGTTTCGCAACCTCACGAAATCTTTTCATCGCAAAAATCGCCGATACATTTCTATTAAGCAAGGGTTATTCATTGTTACAGAAAACTGGAGTGTGGGAAGATGAATAGTAAAAAGTCCACGTGCGCCGCGCCTAAGAAGAATTATCGGTTGCTTCTGACCGAATGCTTTGAAAAGACCTCGCGATTCACGACTCTTCTAAACAATGCGACGTGAAATGTAGCGCAGTTATTCAGCAAAATGGGTCAGACAGTAACACACGTCAACGGTAACTACACACCAATAAATTACACCGAGATGTACGAGGTAATAGAAGACGACAGAGACGTTTGCGACACTGCTGACGAGCCTAAATATCCGAGCAGTTTTGGAATAACATTAGCCGTGCCGGAATGGGAGGCAATTTGCACGGCAATCGTGCTCACACTCATAATAATATCAACAATCGTCGGAAACATATTAGTTATCTTGAGTGTATTCACGCATAAACCTCTGCGGATTGTGCAAAATTTCTTCATAGTGTCACTCGCTGTCGCGGATCTGACGGTAGCGATTTTAGTGCTGCCGCTAAATGTGGCATACTCCATTCTCGGGCAATGGGTGTTCGGGATATACGTTTGCAAAATGTGGCTCACATGTGACATAATGTGTTGCACTTCGTCCATTCTGAATCTGTGCGCGATCGCTTTGGACCGATACTGGGCGATCACTGACCCTATTAATTATGCGCAGAAGAGAACATTGGAGCGCGTGCTCCTAATGATCGGCGTCGTTTGGGTGTTGTCCTTAGTGATTAGCTCTCCGCCGCTGCTAGGCTGGAACGATTGGCCTGACGTGTTCGAGCCTGACACCCCTTGCCGATTAACATCTCAACCGGGCTTCGTAATTTTCTCCTCGTCTGGATCCTTTTATATCCCGCTAGTAATAATGACCGTAGTGTACTTCGAAATATATTTGGCGACGAAGAAGAGGCTACGAGAGCGGGCTAAAGCGACTAAAATTAGTACTATCTCAAGCGGTCAGAACAGATACAATTCTAAAGACAACGACCACCATGATCAGGATTCTGTGAGCTCCGAGGCGAATCACAACGAGCACCAAGGTGCCACGCGACTAGTATCAGACACTGAGAAGAAGAAAAGAACCAGAAAATTGACGCCTAAAAAGAAACCAAAAAAGCGATACTGGAGTAAGGATGACAAATCACAGAATAAACTGATAATACCGATTCTGTCGAACGAGAACTCTGTTACAGACATGGGCGAAAATCTGGAGAATAGAAATACGTCGTCCGAAAGTAATTCTAAAGAAACTCACGAAGATGACTTGATAGAGGTCAATGAAACCGCACCAGTAAAGACTCACAAGCGTCCAAAGCCTAACCAACAGAGCGCAGTTTATCAGTTCATCGAGGAGAAACAGCGTATATCTCTGACTAGGGAGCGTCGAGCGGCGCGCACCCTCGGCATTATAATGGGAGTGTTCGTAGTCTGCTGGTTACCATTCTTCGTTATTTACCTCGTCATACCGTTCTGTGCAAGTTGCTGTTTGCCTAATAAGTTCATCAACTTCATAACTTGGCTCGGCTACGTGAACTCGGCTCTGAACCCATTAATTTACACAATATTCAACATGGATTTCAGACGGGCGTTCAAAAAGTTGCTTTGTATGAAGCCCTGACCGTGCCAAAGACTGTAACTCGTAGAGTTTATGCTTGACAGAATTCCGCTGATTTGCTCAAATAATTTCAATCATTCTTGGATATGTAGCTTAGAAGCTATTAGATATAATAATGAGAATTCGCGTAATTATGTATTAAATAATTAAATATATGAATGATACGAATCTTACTGTCCGTTTCGTGTATACAAAATCGTTAATATTGTTATTATAGTATCTTTCAATATTGTAGTGTAGTATGATGTACATATTTAAAGGTTGAATAGTGCATAGCACGTTTAGATTTCTATAATATTGTGTAAAGAATGTTTTATGAAATTGACCGAATTTTAACGAATCATTTGTAACCAACGAAAAATGTCATTACCATGTAATCTTAATATGTAAATACATATCCTTGTCCGTTGTATATAAGTATAGTGCAGTATTTGTAAATTATGATAACATATTGTTCATATTTGAATGACATTTAGTTTCGTGGCATAGGTAATGGTGATTGTTCCAAAATTATTAGATTATTTTCAATTTAAAATATATCCCTTTGAAATAATTTGAGCCCTTATTTAAAGGGGATATTAGGATTACAGCAATTTTGTTACACTTCTCCTGGATTGTAATAAAAGATTATCGATTTCCTGTTGTTTTATTTGTCTGAACAACAACTAAGTTTTAGGTGCAGGGGGCCCTACCACCACCTCTTTTAGCAGTATTGTTTTAACGTTTCAGCGACTTTTTGTGCAATGACGTTTCTTACTGCCATGACAATAAGGTACGTCATTGCATAAAAAGTCGCTGAAACGTTAAATCGTTCCTATAATTGAATCGCGATAAGAGGTCGTGGTAAGCCCCCTGATGACCTTAACATTTGCATTTTAGTACACAACTTGTATGTTAGGCAACTGCCTATAATACTTTCTTATACTTCTACATTCCCACAAGTTTTTGAGTATAATAAAGTGGTATGTGCCAAAGTGAAGAAAATTCTCACGAGTCCAACTTTTCCTTTACATGTCTGAGTAACTAAAACTTGGAATTGAAGCAAGCCGTGTCTGCACTTGGGTACATAAGCAAAGTATTAACTTTAAAACAGTCTAATGGTGCAATTTCGAGTTGTATCGTTTTTTCTTATAGTTTTAACTTTAGCATTTTGCTTGGTTAGCATAAAGGTCAACGCTCACCTAACGCCTCCCCAACCGACCAGCACCGCCTCGCCGCTCGGCGTCCACTCGTTGTCGCCGGGTGGTCCGCGTGCGGACGCTGCTTTTATACCTTAACGTCACGTGATCGCCCAGTGGACCGCGCGGGGTCAACGAGTGAACGCCGCGCGGTCAGCGCGTGGTCCACTTATTTCCGGTTCAGTTAGTGGACGCTGAGCGGCGAGGCGGTGCTGGTCGGGTGCGGAGGCGTTAGATGAGCGTTGACCTTAATTCTCTAGGGATCTTAATTTTACCTTTATATGCATCATACGGAGCTATGTAAGTAAGTATATTTCTAAGTTAAGTTTATTGGCCAGAATGTGCATAGGTAGCATTGATATTGTCGAATAAATATTTTTTATGGAATTAGGCTCGCCACACACTCACACCACTGTTACTTCTGTAAGCCAGGATCAACAATGGTATACAACGATCACGCCAAAGTTTGAATCTCGACAAGTCCCGGGGAAAAGCTAAGTTGTCTTGGAACCCGCACGAATTTAATCAAAAGAAAGGATTGGAGGAGTTGTAATAAGATTATAAACTTCCTTCCGTTGCAAGCTAAGAGACAAAAAATAACAGTATAGGCTGATTTCCACAAAAACAAGAATCAAACAACTGATGGAAGACCAGTTTTACAGTATCACGGATAGCAATATGACCAGTAATAGGTACCTAAACTTGTGAGCTGGTATGTATATATGTATAATAGGTACTATGAAAAAAACGCCTGAACGCATGAAACATACTCATAAGAATAAGAATAAAATAAATAATGTCCGTCTATGCTATGTGACCAAACCACAGATATGAGAACTGACTAAGCTGAAACTACCATAAAAAGGAACATAATAATTTTATGACTCCTAATTCCATTATATTTTCCAATTCCTTAATACATTAATAACTATACGTAGAGTTATATCCATATAGAACGGTAATCAAATCTACTATTTTCCTTGATAAAATGATTTTTCCCGACTAGCATAAACTTTACGAGGGAAACATCCTTGCATTTGGGGATTGCAAAAAATGTAATGTGAAATACTAAAAGGAAGGGTTCATACATATGGGAGTTGCTGATACTTAATCTTCTTTTTCTGTATTCAGCGATACTTTTTCTACGTTTTCTTTAAATATTGCAGCCTGATAAATTATACATACGATCTGTCGATTGTTTTGTAGGAAATACTGATGGCCTACTCTTTTACAAACGAAAACGAAACGTCGGACGAAATTCGCGAATTTCCTACTACGTTTCTCATTGATTCCGACATTTCTTACGAACGAAAATTGTTTGACGTCTTCATCGTCGTCGAATCTAAACGTCAAACAATTTTCGTTAGTAAGAAATGTCGGAATCGATGAGAAACGTAGTAGGAAATACGAGAATTTCGTCCGAAATTTCGTTTTCGTTTGTAAAAGAGTTGGGCCTCTGAAACAATTTCTGACCGAAATTAGTAGTAGTCGTAAATAAAATATTGCATTCAGTCCTTTTTAATCCTTGAAGCCACAGAATAAGTTTCACCATTTTGTCTGTTTATTTTTCCGTGGCGTCGTAGCTCCTAAACGTATAAGCAGATATCATCGCGGTTTTAGTTTATGTAACAAATTGTTTCTGAGCTATCATTATTGGGTATATGTTTAGCCGTTAAACAGGACAACATTACTCCCATTAGTCCCATAGAGAAAATTTTAGTTTTTGACCGTTAACGAACTTTAACGCATCTAGATACCAAGCATTTAAGTAAATTAATAAATAAAATAAATACCTATTATCGTCAGACTTACACACCTACTGTATGGTCCCAAACTAAGCAACAATTGTACTATGGCTCCCATACAATGGACTGGGAGCGAACTCAGTGACACCCAGATCAGGGAATAACGAAAAGGCCGATTCCGTTAAATTTGCCTCTGATGGGAATCGAACCTGCAACCGCCCGATGCAGTGACCCGAGCGACTTACGCTCGAACCACTGTGCCAAACGGTTGTCAAATCTACGGTCGTCAACTAAATGCCAGTGACCGACCAGAGGGGCGATCACAAAAGCAAAACGCTACAGTGGCAGTTCAATGGCTAAGCGACTTGGCGCCCAAAAGGTACGACTTCGCAGAAAGCGGCAGACAGCAGACGTCAGTCGGTCACATACAAATTGCGGCGATAACATGTGCTGCGACGGCAGACGGCATTACAATTTCTATGAGACCGACTGACGTCTGCTGTCTGCCGCGTACGGCGAAACCGTACCTTTACAGTGTGCGTATACTGTCGTTTGCTAAGCGCTTGAATATCACAACGGTAACAAAGGATGTTTGCCTAATACCCATAAGCTGAACGGTAAGATCGTTAATGCTCTGTTCTGTGATGTGTGTACTTACACGTTCCTATTATAGGTATTATCTTTTGAAACCAGTAACCTATTAGGACTTGATTTTGATTTTGCATGCAACTGACTCATACAGTGTCGATGGACTCAGTTTAGTAGAACTATTTTGGATAGTCACGTGTCTCCCACTTTCTTGGTAATGCCTTTGTTTTCATAAAAAATACTCTGGTGCCCTACATATCTACAACACAGACAGTTTCGAAAAGAGGAAAGCATATATCATTTAACCCGTCGCAACAAATAAATCAGATAAAGTAAATGAAACAACGAATGAATAAAAAAACATAATTCACTCCCTTTATCGGTCTAATACAACAAGTATATTTTATACCTAAAATGTATTGCTGGCTTGCAGAAATTAGAAACAGACGCGATTGATTTAGGCCGTGAAAAATAAGAGGGTTTGTTATTTTCTACCAAAAATTAAAGAATAAGCCCCCAGTCCATTGTACGGTAGCCATAGTACAAGCGTTGCTTAGTTTGGGACCATACAGTGTGTAAGTCTCGCGATATTTAGATATTTTAATGGCACCCTTTAAAGCTATAATAAAAAAACTATGAATGTAGCGATATCACAAAACCTAACTGCCAAATTTATAGAGATTTTAGCATTTCAAGGAACATTATAAAAAAAAAAAAACCGACTTCAAAAAAACCTGGTGCACTAAAAAGCCTGAAATAATATTTCTATTACCACCTCTACCTTCCCCTTCGGGAAAACCAGACGTGATGGTGTGTTATCGAGTATTTGGGGTCGGTGCCAATCGATCTTCTTACTTTTATAGTAGGTATACTTGGCATACCAAGATTGGCACCGACTCCAAATACTCGATAACACACCATCACGTCTGGTTTTCCCGAAGGGGAAGGTAGAGGTGGTAATAGAAATATTATTTCAGGCTTTTTAGTGCACCAGGTTTTTTTGAAGTCGGTTTGTTTTTTTTTATAAAAATAATTTTATTTCACGATTTTTAGTGGCGCCATACCAATGAACATTTTGGCATATTGAACCGTATGAAGTAAGCCCAACAAAAGGTAACTGCTGTAAATCGTTGAAGAATTCCCTCGACTGTCTATGGTCTCCATCATCAGACCTGTAATGGCACTTATAAACCATATGGGTGCAAAGCTCTCATCAATAGAAATGAATAAGTCCAAACACAAGGTAGCTACTGTAAAACGTTGAGGAGTTCCCGTGACGGTCCTTCGTCTTCATCATCAGACCCCTAATGACAGTCACAACCCATCTAGGTGTAAAGTTCTCATCAATACAAATTAATCAAGCCCAAACACCAGGTAATTGCTGTAAATCGTTGAAGAATTCCCTCGACTGTCTATGGTCTCCATCATCAGACCTGTAATGGCACTTATAAACCATATGGGTGCAAAGCTCTCATCGATAGAAATGAATTAAGTCCAAACATAAGGTAACTACTATAAAACGTTGAGGAGTTCCCGTGACGGTCCTTCGTCTTCATCATCAGACCCCTAATGACAGTCACAACCCATCTAGGTGTAAAGTTCTCATCAATACAAATTAATCAAGCCCAAACACCAGGTAATTGCTGTAAATCGTTGAGGAGTTCCCTCGACTGTCTTTCGGCTCCATCATCAGATCGACTCCAGACCTTCATAAAATAGTAGTGCTTTAAAATACTTAATGAAAAAAATTATAGTCGTACTAGTCGCCCCTACGATTTTCCAAGGTTGCCCTCGATTTCTCTGGGATGCCATCATCAGATCCTGGTTTCCTTATCATGGTACCACCCCTGGAATATCTCCTTTCCAACAAAAAAAGAATCATCAAAATCGGTTCATAAACGACGAAGTTATCCGCGAACACACATAAAAAAATATATATATATATATACGGTCGAATTGAGAAACCTCCTCCTTTTTGAAGTCGGTTTAAAAAGTGATATGTAATGTAAATGTTAGTCCATCATAAATTACTGTAAATTTGGGGGGGTATGACTTTATGAAAAAAACATCAGTTGCAAGCATGGACCAATTACTAAGGGGACTGGCCCTAAGCAACTCGGCCGAGTGGTCGGCCTAGTACTAACATCGACATAAAACGAAGCGAGTAGTTCAACTATTTACCGGTAGATAGAACAATGAAAATGAAAAAACAATGACCACGTTTTTTTTCATACATATATCTAATAAGGGCACCTCTTTCTTTAGTCTTTACTCTGTGGTTGCAAGCTAGATACCATATCCTAGATAACCCAGAGGGCCGAGTACAAAGTGGACAGATGATGACCAGTTGCAGCAAGCGGATGGATGCGAGTGGCAAAGAAGCAATGTGAGTAGGAGTGTCATAAGATCTCAAAATTTAGTACATAACATTTTCCAAAATTGAACCATTTTCACTTCAAAAAATTGCATATCAATTTAATATTTTTTAATTTTATTATCTGTCTAAATATCTTATAAGCTTCCAAAGGTATAAAACAAGGTTAAGGCAATAAACAGCGAGGGTGGAATTTAATAAAAAGCTTATAAACGCTATATTGTTGCCCGATCGTAAATAATTATGACAAATGTTGCCAGCGTAAAGCAACACTCGGGTAATAGTCACGTGTTAACAGCTGCAATAAAACGTTTAAGGACTTTTATTTCGGTATGTGTAATTAATATTTTAAATAACTAACAATAAATAGATATCGCCGACCAACTCAATAACTGCATGGTCCCAAACTAAGCTAAGCTTGTACTATGAATACCGTACAATGGACTGGGGGCGAACCCAGTGTCACCCAGACCAGGGCAAATTACGAAAAGGCTGTTTCCGAAATTTGCCTCTGGTGGGAATCGAACCCGCAACCATTACATGCAATGAGCCGAGCGGTCTACGCTCGAACCACGCACCTCCGTCGTATTTTGGTCCCGTGTTTAAGAAAATGATGTGCTTATCTTACACAAATGTGCTTATAATACCTACTCTGCCAGAAATCTTGTGAGAACTACGGACGGATTGTAGTTTTGAAACTTGGTGAACTGAGCTTCGTTCAGTAAATATATTACTAGCTAGAATGCAGCTCAAGAGTACAATTTCCGCCTCTCGTTAGTCAGCACAAATAAAACCTTTCGTGTCTCGTTTGCTGAGAAAACTCTCGGCGTTACCATAATTTTTCATTTGAATGAGATAATTTTTGCGTAAAAGAAAACTTGGGGAAAGGAACCCGAACAAAGAATGAATGAAGATATAAATGAATGCAAGAATGAAACTCATCAAGCTAGGCAATTGTACTAATCAAGAACGCCGCTTGTTGTTATGGTATTATTACAGTTTATTTTTGTCATAAATTTATATTACTGCGTCGTTTTTGTTAGTGTTTTTGTTAAATAAATAAAAATAAATATCGCCATAGTTACACACAAATTGGTCCTAAAACTAAGTTACAATACTATGGCTACCATACAATGGATTGGGGGCGATCCCAGGGACACCCAGACTAGGGAAAATTACGATAATGTTGTTTCTGAAAATTGCCTATGGCGGGAATTGAACCCGAAACCACCTAATGCAGTGTGCCGAGCGGCCAACGTTCAAACCTCTGTGCTAAGTGGTCCGAAAAAACAATTCTTATGGAAAACACCAAGCCTCGATAACAAGACTGACGACTAATCTGATGATGCAGCAGTAAAAGTTCATGAGATCCCATTATATCTCATGACTTTTTGACTCTTGGGTCCGACTCAAGAGAAAATTTGTTCAGATTTACATTTCTTGCAAAAGAAAAAAATTACAATGTGTAGGTTTTTCCGACAGTAAGAAATGAACTCCAATTTACCATAAAGACAACAGTAAAAAACAACAACATGCACCAAACGAAACGAAAAACGCATTAGGATAGAATGCAACAAACGGTTTCACTATAATTAATCTTAATCAGGTCAGTCCAGTCGAGCTGAACGAACGAAGCAATTTCGATTCATTAAACACGTCTTTCGCATTCAGACTCTGTTAACATACATATAGACGAAAGAGGAATGTTCAGTGTTTTATAAAAGTACCATCATCCTGTATCAGAGTTGGGCAAAATTTAATTGCAATTAATTAATTACAAATTGCATGTGGTGTTACAATTAACAATTAATTTTGATTTGTTTGGCAATCGCGAACAAATCACAATTAATTGTTAATTGTGACATCACCAGCAATTTGCAATTAATTAATCGCAATTAAATTTTGCCCAACTCTGTCCTGTATTCTATGCAAGGGCAAGTAGAAATGCACAAAGAGAGGGCGTGAAACTTTTTGAGCTAAAATTTGCTAGAGCAGACAGCGCATATCAATAGTCTGTCCCATTAGGCGTGTCAAACACACAAATGCCGCGCGAGACAGCTTTGCCTCGCGAAGTTTGACATGCCGCGCGCGAGGCAAATGCTCGCCCTGCTTCATCCGAACGCTGTAATTTGCCTCGCCTGGTTTGGTCTAATCATGAGACATAACGATAATGTAACTATGTAACTGATTGTTCGGCTACCCTTCTCTGTCTAAGTGTAGGTTGGCTTGCCTTTTGGCTCGCCCGAACATGTGACCGAGCCTGCCGCGCGTGCCGCGTGTGGCATGTAACCGCGCAGCCTCGCATGGCATTCACCTGATGCAGGCGCTCAGCTATAGAAATATAATTCATAAAGTAGAGATATTACTATCCCCAATAATAATAAAATGGAGATATATGAGAGAAATAGAGATAGATAATAATAGAAAAGAGATTCCTTGACCAAACCCAGTGGCCGGAAATTAAGGGGACGTTGATTTATTTCCATTAAGATGAGGGTTCGAAATTTGGTTGATTTTCTATTCTACTTTTTCTTTAAGTAAGTATGTGGACTAGGAATCTTATATTTAGATGTATGATTTTTGACTATATTATCTTGAGTATCTTTAAATCCAAATCACGATTTGACGAAATTTTCTCGATAAAAAAAAATTATGAAATGAGCTCTAATTATTTACAATTTTCCTTGCTACCACGATGTTTTTACGATTTAAATCACGAAATTATTTCTAAAACATAGCAAATAATGATATCTAAACTACCCTTCAACCATATTTTAATTCATGAAGTAGTTTTTTTTTAATTCAAGAAAATGTGGTTTGGCGCTTACGTTGTTTATTTCCGAGCGCGCGCACAATATCGCCATCTCACATTTTAAGTACTTGAACTAACCATGTCTCTCTCTAACTTTGTATTGTCAGTGTCCGCTCGGACTTGTTCGACGTCGGACCTGTGAAGGATTTTTTAAAAAATATTACGAAAAAATATTACGGTCGTGCCACATTACAGGTACAGTACAGTATTTACAGTCCGCCGACGCCTATGATAAATAAATAAATATCCTTGGAAATTCTTTTACACATGACTACCTGATCCCAAACTAAGCAGAGCTTGTACTATGGAAACCAGATAACTGATATTACTACATATACTACTTTTTGTTTGTAAATACAAACGAAATATACACTTAATTACACCTAGACTCGGGACATGCGGACATGTTCATGCACACAACTGCATGTCCTGGGCAGGAATCGAACCTATGACCTGCACTGCAGCGTGATTTTCGTTTGCTTTTCCTTGTCTTGTGTAATTTCTTTTCATCTCTTGTCATTTTGTGTCATCTCTTGTCATTTTGTGTCATCTCTTGTCATTTCATAGTTATTCGTGTCATTTCTGTAAAAACTCCCTATTTCGCTTACTGTTATATACTTGCAGCATGGTCTTGGGCCGACAGTGGGAATACATTGCTTGTCAAAACAATGGAGTCGCTTTATTGCGTTTGTTGTAGGTATGGATGGGCAAGTAATAAATATATCATACATCAATAAATTATCGTAAAAAATAACATTACAGATATGGATAGGAAAATGTTTGTCCGTCCTATTCAATCTATTATATTATAAACGAAAGTAACTCTGTCTGTTACCTTTTCACGGCTTAACCGCTGAACCAATGTTGATGAATTTTGGTATGGAGATAGACTGGGTCTTGGCGGAGAACATAGGCTACTTTTTAGGGTTCCAAAGGGTGCTAACGGGACCCTATTACTAGGCCTACGCTGTCCGTCTGTCTGTCTGTCCGTCTGTCAGCGCGGGCTGTATCTCACGAACCGTAACAGGTAGAGAGTTGAAATTTTCACTGAATGTGTATTTCTGTTGCCGGTGCAGAACAAATACTAAAAATATAATAACATTTAAAAATAAATATCAAGTCTCAAACTTGATATTTTTGATGTGTTTATTCTACGGTGGTACGGAACCCTTTATGTGCGAGTCCGACGCCTTCAGATCTTATGAATGTTTTCTTGAAATAAATATAGTGTATTTTAAGTAATTAACTGGCCAACCCTCAGGTCCTACCTACCATGTTAGGATCTTTTTCGTTCTAGCGGGTGTAAACCGTGATTTAACGAGTTAATGTGATAATTTTTGTATTTAAATTATTCAATTCAATGTATTTGTTTCAGACATAGTCCAATATTGATTATTAAAATTATTATAATTTCACAATAAATATAAAACAATAAATAAAAGTAAAATTAAATTTAAAAAAATATATATATTTATTTTTATTTTTCATGTTTTATCATTAAAATACAATATACTATAACATAAATTAAAATAAAATACAATAAAATAAAAACCTACCCCTAATTAAACAAATACCGTCCGCGAGGGATACTGGCTGCATGTCCTCCCTGTATTCAAGCTGTTCCTGTTGTCAAGCGAATTTTTTGAGCAAGGAAAGTGCCAGCCCTCTTGTCACCTGTGGCGGTAACCAGTCTAAGGGTGATTTTGATAAATAAAAAAATAAAGATAAAAAGATAAACAAAAAATAAATGCATGGTTAAATCAATAAAATTAATAAAAACTGAAAATTAAATTAAAAAATAAATTATATATGGTAAAAAAAAAAATTATGACACCGCTGATGACTTCATGATCGGCATCGAAGTTAAGTACCAAAGTATTCCTTTGCCTACGAAACATGAAAAAGATACTCATATCCGGCAGTCAGTCACTGACACAGAGTATGTACATTTTTACCCGACTACGGTGGGCGGAGGGTTATGATTTTGACCGATATGTATGTATGTTCATCTGCTCCCGTATAACGTCCAAACTATTTTTATATCATAATAATTTGACTAATGAGATATCGTTGGACGCGTCTGGATCGTCCGCTGGTTATAGGCTATTATACGATCGAAATATTGTTATACGTATCTATCAGCATATTGTAGGTATCGTTTGTCTTCTTTTGACTTACTTTGTCTTCAGCAATAAAAACAACATAGAAATTAAATTATTTTTTTTCAAATACACTCGACATAAAAATCCCATATAAAACGAAAAAAATATATTTGAATATTTTCATCCATTTCATCAATTTTAAAAGGTGCACTGGGACATATTATTTTAATTGTACGAATTAAACAATATTGTTCCTTCAAAAAATAACTATACTATAGTCTACTCCATAGCTGTTCTGTCCTAGCTAAGCGAGAGGGATATATCCTTCGGCAGCTCACGCGACGCTAGCCACACCCCGAAACTAAAATTCATTTTTTTCTTGTATCGTCTTAATATTAATGAATCGACCGCAACAATGAATCTTATGTAAATAAACAATATGCGGAACGTGTTCTATTTTCCTCTGACGCGATTAAACGAAACTGTTTTGTTGCAATATTCATTTTAGGAAGATAAAATCGGAGTTTAAGTATCTCTACTTATGTCTACTTGTCTGTTCTGTCTCACTGCGCCAGGTTCGATTCTCGTCGGGATAAATTCTGGAAATGGCCTTTTCGGAATTTGCCCTAGTTTAGGCACGTTTCGGTGTTACAATCGGTACACATAGTACATGCGTTGCCAAGTCTGGGACCATACAGTTGGAGTGTTAGTCTGGCGATATTTACTTTTCATTTATATCATGTATCTTAGTAAAGTATCTATCTATACAAATAAATAAAATTGAAGTGTCTGTTTGTAATTATAAAAAAAAACAAAGTATAATGCCGTTAATAACAAAAACACAATTCCGTCAGTCTGCCTGGATGTTTGTTCCGGCCAGTCGCCGAAACGACTGAACCGATTTTGACGGGACATTCATTAGCATCTGCTAATTATCTAATTAGGCTACTTTTATTTTAGAAAGAAAATTAGGGTTCCACGCAAAAAAATTAAAACCCATTCGATTCAAGGCGGACTTTCGCGAGTAATCTTTTTCTAAAATTTACGCGTACGAAGTCGCGGGCACAACTATTAGGGCCTCCGCAGACTAGCTACTTTTAGCATCGGCAACCGGCGATTTTGTGACGTATCGATGCTGCGTCGCGTTTCTTCGAGCGCGAACGAGCGAGTCGCAGCATCAAAATCGCCGATCGCCGATGCTAAAAGTAGCAAGTCTGCGGAGGCCCTTAGATAATATAATAATCATATCTATGTTTAATGGTCGAGAATCAACCTTAACAGTAATACAATAAAACAAGGCATCCGAAGTTTAACAATTTACATAATAACTTCTCAATGTAAACCACACCCCGGTTTCGTGATGCGATGCCAAATTTTGTTACTATTAAAGTGAGATCATAATTATGCTAAGGTAACACTCCATTTTCATTAGACGAGCTCATTCCTCGTCTATTATGGAACTAATTACGTAAAGACGACAGCTTTCATTAGTTTTACGACAGCCAGGGGAAATAATTATTATTTTTGTTACGTTTCAGGACATTTATTTCGTTTCCTTAGCATATAATATAATGGTTCAGACTTCAGAGAAGTGTTTTGCCCAATAAAATAACATATATCCAAACAAATATGTAAAGTATTACCTAAAAGAGAATGCACCTACCTATACCATTTCATGTATAAGTAAGTTGCTGACTACTTTCGTAGGCTTCGTAGCTAGTATGAAATATGCAGACGGCTACCCTGCACGATTGGGGCAGAAAGGTTCTTGAGTACCGGAAAACGCAGCGTGGGTAGCCCCCCACAAGATGGACAGACGACCTAGTGAAAGTCACGGGAAACCGCTGGATGCAAGTGGCACAGAGGGGCTAGCCAAGTGGCATGAACGCTAATCGAATAGAATAGAACAGACTTCACAATGTATGGAAATGTCAAACGTCGCTATGTAGATCAACAACTAGTTGCTATGTAGATCACGTGACTTATGTCATTTCCTTAGATGAAGCGTAGCTATTTGAACGAACGCTTGTAGACGTCAGCCACTTGTCTAGCCTTTCAGAACCGGTCGTTGTGGTAAACAGTGGACGTCTTTTGGCTGAAATGATGATGACCGTAACCCTAAAATAAAGCTATTAACACAAAACCGAATATTGATAGACAAGAACAATCCCATCCATTAGCAAAAAGTGCAATCCCATAAAGTTTTAGAACACGAAACCTTAAAAGCAGTAATGGCGGAATGGCGCCATCAATAAGGAGGGAGATAAAAAATGAAACGAAAGGAATCGTTGCATTTTTTTTTTTTTTTTGAGAAAAACCAAGCCTTCTTATGTCTGGTCCCGGGAATGGAAGTCAAGTTTATCTTTATATCCTTTCCTTATCCTGAAGCAATGTGAGATACAAAGTTCCAGCTCACTTCGGGTATAATATTTTACATAGAATCCTTTGTATTTATCTTATCTTCATACCATTGTGTAGTCGCGAATGGAGTGGCAATCGGGGTACACTCGTAGATTTGGTTAAATTTGTGTATACCAATAAAACTATTTTGCTTTCATATTTTGTCTTATCTGCAAAGATGTTAAATAAAAATATAGATAGGTTACACGCGCTCCGTAAGTGGCACATAAAAACTTTGCTAACTGGCAAACTTGAACGTGTTCTCGCGTCACTGATGGACGCGTTGTCAGTGTTGTTTTTGCACACGAGCAGGTAACATTGTTGATTTTAACACGTTCTCCTCGTCGCCGCTGACCGCGTGTGTGTACGGGTGGTTTTCGTGTAATTGGGTGCGTCTACATCGGGCGTATGCCGCGCCCGAGACCTCAGTTTTGACGTCGGAACGCATAGTCATAATTTTAAAGTAAACACTTTTTGTCGTCTAGATAACCTATCTACCTCTTTTCTTATTATACCTATCATTGGTAAACTGTATCAAATCTTTTTTTAAAGTGCCTACGCTACAAATTGAAATACTGCTTGATCAAGTCCGCTCCTTTCATTCCGATCATAAGGATAGGCCCATATGGGTTTCCTCTAGTAATGTTTGGCATTACACTACCATCAATAACTCTTAATCCTTTAACACCGAGTACTCTCAGTTGACTGTCCACTACTGAACCCATAGGGCAAGTGCTTGTAAAATGACTCAACCCAGATGATACGCACATAATATAACAACGCCAATACTCGTCGCTGTCTCGTGGAAATTCATTGCATTTCAAATATGCATCATGCATTTCAGCATTAGCACTCCTATACAAAGTAGTATTCATCACAGTGTTAAAATCTCGTACATACTTTACAAGATTATCAACATCTTCTTTGTTGGAGAAGAATCCATTGTATATTAATGGAGGATCAAACGGACTCTTGCTCTTTAATATAACCTTGCCCCTGGATTTAGGATTAATGTTAATGATCTCATTAAAAGCTTGCAACCTGTCCTTTTCGTAGAGAGCGTTACAAATTTCATCCATGAATCTGAATACAAAACTACAATAGACTAACATAATTTCGGGTGACCCCAAATATGTTATAATTTGATATTCAGGATAGTTTTTCGATTTATCCAATGAAACAAAGCCAGTAAACGAGAGCCCCGGAAGTTTTCGTGGCGTTTGATTTGGAAACGGTGTCTGAAGTTTCTCCAAATTTTGTATAATTACCACACATACATGTTCCTGTAGGTTTTCCCCAACTGGCAAGTTTGATATAACATCAATGTCTTTACTTTTCAAGTGTTCTTCTGCTCCAATACCCGACAGCATGAGGAGTTTGGGAGTGTTGAACACTCCCGCAGATACTATAACTTCTTTTGTTGCTTTAATAGTCAAAGTTTTATTTTCTGCTGTGACTGCTTCTACACCGATGGCTTTTTTATCATCATCGAACAAAATTTTAGTCACTAAAGTGTCTTTTAAGACATGCAAATTGGGTTTGTCTGCTACAGTCGACAAAAAAGAATAGGCTGACCCCTGCCGAGAGCGTCCCGATACTGTGACCATCTGCGTAGAAAATCCTAAGGGGTTTTGTTCATTAAAATCTAAGACGACATTATGCCCTAACTCTTTGTACGCCACCAGCATTTCTTCCGCAGCTATTCGATTGTGTTTTGTTATTCCTATGTACCCGTCTCTTCCGTAATATTCCTTGCCTGGTGAATTTAACAATTCAGGGTCTTCTAATCTTTCCAACATTCGGAAGTAAGGCACCACGTTCTCCCATTTCCAACTGGGATCTTGTACTTGGTCGGCCCAAGAATTATAATCCTGCGGTTGTCCTCTGTGATATATCATATAGTTGAGTGAGCTAGTACCTCCCAGCATTTTGCCTAGTGTTATTTCAAAGTATGTTTTGAGATGGCACTTATCGTCATAGCCATTGTTTTCAGCAGTATAGTTCCAGTCGAATCGGGATCTCTTCATTAAATATGGCAACCCAGGTAACTGAAGAATGCAAGAAATATATAAGCTTGTTAATATTGAATAGCCATGTGAGAATATTTAATCTAATGTATGTAGATATTTTAATGTAGCTATTTGACTTTATATCCGATGAGAAAAAACATTATTTTGATTATGTATATTAAGTATGTATTTACAAATAAAAAAGTAGTATATGTAGTAATATCAGTTATCTGGTTTCCATAGTACAAGCTCTGCTTAGTTTGGGATCAGGTAGCCGTGTGTAATAAATGTCCCAGGATATTATTATTATATTATTATTATTACCTACTTATAATAGTATTCATATGACGTAAGTATTGTTGACTCATTCCTAAATTGGTATCTTAAGTAGTTATTGAATTAATAATTTTATCACTTACATCAGACTCAAAAGGTGGATCTCCTCCAGCTTCAATGAGAAGTACATTAATGTTCTCAATTTCTGATAGTCTACGAGCAACCACGCTGCCAGCTGTTCCTGCGCCAACTACTATAAAGTCGTAAGTAGCTCCATCTGTAAAAAAGTTCATATTAATTTAAATGATAATATCGAGTGCAAGGCTAATGTTTAAGGCTTTTCTGGAGATGAATCGCTTTGGTTTGCGCTAATTCACTTCCGTAAGTAGAAAAGCTTAATAACTCGTGCAGGTACGCCACTACCCAACTTGTCCAGGAGTTTCTAAGTTTATCTACTACTTGTTCACTTGTTGTATCATATAAACTCGACGACCCGTGGATCACGGCCAGGCATTACGGTGTTATTACTATATCAACACGTTGTTATAGATCGTTTGAAGGACGATCGATTGACTGTGTATTGATTGATGTACACGCAGTTTTATGTGATTGCGACTGGCTCTGAGAGGACGTGCCTCATAATATGCCTCGATGTCAGACTGGCTCACAGACATGGAGAGGCTAGACAACGCAAACCGTCCCACCAAGCGTGCCCGTAAGTTTGCGCAAACTTACGCGCTTATAACTTTGGTATTCTCATTACTCTGTCATCGAATCGATTTTAAAATTAATTTAGCCGTAATTCTGTTAGCTCACAGATGAAACGTTTCTGTTAACGTTGAGCAAATCACTTAAACTACATCGTAAAGTGTTTAAAAGATGGCACGCTTGGTTTTCATACTATCTAATGAACTTGCGTTCCTCCATGTTTGTGGACTGGCTGGATAATATGTCTAACGTTTCAAATGATTGCTCGCTATGCCACTATCAAGATTCAAACAAAATTACAATAAACATTAGTCTAACCATGAACGAGAGCTTGTGGCGGCCACAAATATGTAGTCAGTTGCAGCGCAGCTAACACTTGCAAAGCTGCCTGGAGTGATTCTACATTTCTAAATGCAGAAGCCGCGTCCATATTTACCTAAAACAAAAGTTCAAGGGTTGTTTTTGAATTGATACAGCGGTAACGAATCAGTAAATTGCTTTCACTGTCACAGACTAATCATATACCGTACAAACACACAATATTGCCTTACATTCACCAGGAAACAAGTCTAGATCAAGAATGATGTATCGAAATTTAATTAAAAAAAAATCTTACCCTTATATAAAATAAAACAAAGACTAATATTAACGCTTCAATTCTATTCCGTAGTCAGATAGTAACTGACAATATTAGCATAATTACTGTCATGTACTGTTGAACACGTTAATTAATAAATCATTTAATTCATTGTCTCAAAGTCAAGGTAACATCAATGTACACACTTCACATAAAGTTATTATAACTTATGACATCTCGTAATCGTTTAACAGTCGAAATAATAAAACATTGATCAATTGTTATTCTACTTTTCTATTTCTACGGCGCGTCATGATTAACCAGCTAAATAATAATCTGGAAACTAAGAATATCTAGCTTATTATGTTGTTATTTAATTTCCTATCGTATAAAGCATTGGTCTATTTTTTCTCGACAGTCTGCACCCTGACTTAAGTGTAAGCAAAATAATCCAATTTCCATTATCATAATCATCAAAACTAACTTATAATGATGAATTATCTGTTGAATAAAAGATAATAATTATTCTCACCATTAAATAATTAGTTATTAATTAATTATCATAAAAACAAGACCAAGTCTGACGCAGGTATACTTTAGCAGTGAAACTGGTTGAGATGATATAGATAAACCAATAGCCAAGCAATATGTATGTAGTGATTCATGTGTGAATTTTCTCTCAGTAGGTGTCTAGTACAGTCACACATCACATATCAGATTTCTACAGACGATTAAAAACTAAATTAAAAACTGCCTTTATTTCGTAAACCTTTAATACACAATTCTTGAAACTAATCTTCATAAATTAGGCAGGGGTCGCAATGGTAGGGCGATCGCGGTGCGATAGCTATAACACCCCTATAAACATGGCAGGTGGCCGCATCACTTTAGCGAATTTGTTTATAGAAATCGGCGTTGCGTCGAAATTGTCTTATCGGTGCGACCATGGCCTTATTGGGCAACACCTGGGGGCTTACCACAAGCTCTTATTGCGATTCAATTATAGGAACGTTTTAACGACGTTTTAATGACGTTTCTTATTGTCATGACAATAAAGTACGTCATTGCACAAAAAGTCGCTGAAACGTTAATACGTTCCTGTAATTGAATCGCAATAATAGCTTGTGGTAAGCCCCCAGTAGTCTCAACTGGAACAAGTTTATTTTTGTCATAGACCAGCTCTATACTATGCCATTTTATTTTATCTAAACAAGTTATTTGGTATCCTTTAAGTAAATTATCCCTCCACTTGTGTTCCTCTTCTCCCGTATTCTGTGATATGGTAGGCCCAGTTTGCTTTTCGGAGACAATTATTACAATCTAAATACCTAAGTTAAGAAAACTACCAAAGTTACAAGTTGTTATCCTGCCTGATCAAGTCTGCACCTTTCTCTCCAATCATAAGGATAGGTCCATAAGGGTTTCCACTCGTAACATTTGGCATAACACTGCCATCAATAACACGCAACCCTTTAACACCGAGTACTCTCAGCCGACTGTCCACTACTGAGCCCATAGGACAAGTGCTCGTAAAGTGATTCAATCCAGATGATACGCACATAATATAACAACGCCAATACTCGTCACTGTCTCCTGGAAATTCATCGCATTCTGTATACGCATCCTGAAATTCAGCCTTCGGTTTTTTATAGTATGTCGAATTCATTACAGTATTAAAATCTCGTACATACTTAATAAGGTTATCGACGTCTTCTTTGCTGGTAAAGAATCCATCGTATATAAGAGGAGGATCAAACGGATTCTTGCTACGTAATAGAATCATGCCTCTGGATTTGGGAGTATTGTTAAGAATCATATTAAAAGCTTGCAACCTGTTCTTCTTGTATATTGCATTACAAATTTCATCAGTGAATCTGAATGAATATGTACAGAAAAGCAACATCTTTTCGGGTGAGCTCAAGAAAGTTATAAACTGGTAGTCGGGATAGTTTTTAGATTTATCCAATGAAACAAAACCAGTAAATGGGTGCACTGGAAGTTCGTACGGTGAGGGAGATGGATACGGGTTATCAAGTTTTTCCAAATTTTGTATAATTACCACACATACATGTTCCTGTAGGTTTTCCCCAACTGGCAAATTTGATATAACATCAATCTTTTTACTTTTCAAGTGATCTTCTGCTCCAATACCCGATAGCATGAGAAGTTTCGGAGTATTGAACACTCCGGCAGATACTATAACTTCTTTTGTTGCCTTAATAGTCAAAGTATCACCTACGGCTGTGACTGCTTCTACACCGATGGCTTTTTTATCATCATCGAACAAAATGTTAGTCACTAAAGTGTCTTTTAAGACATGCAAATTAGATTTGTCTTTTACCGTCGATAAAAATGAATTAGCTGATCCCTGCCGGGACCGTCCCGATATTGAAACCGTCTGCGCAGAGACCCCTATGGGATTTTTTTCATTGAAATCTAAGACAATGTTATGTCCTATCTCTTTGTGGGAATCTAACAATTTTTCTATTTCTTTGCGGTGGTATCTTGTTATTCCTATATATCCGTTAGTTCCGTAGTATTCTTTGCCCGGTGATTTAAGCATTTGTGGGTCTTCTAACCTTTCGAATACACGAAAGTACGGCAAAACGTTCTCCCATTTCCAAATGGGATCTTGTAATAGTTCAGCCCATGAATCGTAATCCTGCGGTTGTCCTCTATTATAAAGCATATAGTTGAGTGAGCTAGTGCCACCGAGCATTTTTCCTAGTGTTATTTCGAAGTATGGTGTGAGGTGGCACTTATCAACGTAGCCATTATTTTCAGCAGTGTAGTTCCAGTCGAATCGGGATCGTTTCATTAAAACCGGCAATCCAGGCAACTGAAAAATGCAAAGAAAACAAAAATAAAAACCGGCCAAGTGCGTGTCCGACTCACACATACAGGGTTCCGTACCACCGTATAAATTTTATTTAATTATTAGATGTTGAAATTAATTCAGTGAAAAAAATATTTTACTACAACGCAATCTAGCTTTAGTCTGCGAACACATTTAAAACTTTCACCTTATTTAACTTGAGGACCTTAACACATTGCACAAATCAGTTTACACATATCCGACTAGATGGCGCTACTGTCACTGGTATATATTTTAAAACTTAAATTATTGTTAAAAAAAATAGATTTACATTTTTTTTATCAACAATTGATGTAAAAGCTATTATAATGATCACTAATGGTAAAAATGTTAGTTTTCCCATATATATAGTTTAATTTATGTATTATAAATAAAAACGTCAAAAATATCGAGTTTATTGTATGGGGACCCTCTTTATTTAAAACTTTTTTTATTTGTTGTTGTAGCGGCAACAGAAATACACATTCTGTGAAAATTTCAAGTCTCCAGCTATTACGGTTCGTGAGATATAGCCCGCTGACAGACAGACAGACAGACAGACAGACAGACAGACAGACAGACAGACGGACAGCGTAGGCTTAGTAATAGGGTTCCGTTGGCACCCTTTGGGTACGGAACCCTAAAAAACAGCACAAAAAGAATCATGTTAGGTACCGCTGAGAATTATGAATTACAATTAAGAATATATTCAGATAATTATTAATGGCCAGTGACTTCCAATTAGTTGAATATTTTAGGAGACCATACAAAGCATGACATCATACAAGGCGCTATGAGAGTTTGGGGTGATTTGGTGGGAATTTTAAATGTTGGTTACTAAAAATCTGAATGAAATGTAACGTTACGACTTTTATCCCCATTCGGGGGTAGTCAGAGGCTTGAGTGGCCATACACCACCCACATTGTGGAGGTATTAACCAACTCAAAGCCCACGTTTCACCAGATAGTCAGAACCCAACGTGACAGATGGTGAACCTTGTCGCCGTGTATACAGGAACTGACTATTACCTAAATAAGTGAACTGTAAATTATACACATAGATGAAAATTCATCCATTGGTGCATGCCCCATCGGGGAACGAACCACTACGAACTTTATATATATAAATTATAAATAAAAATATATAAATTATATATTTTTATTTATATATATAAAGTTAACTTTATATCTGAATAAAATAGACCGTGAGGCGTAATATAAACCGGTTCCTCAAAAACAGACAACTGCACCAGTAGCACAGCCGGACCGAGACAAGACAAAACTCGATTTTGTCTCATTCTCTCCTTTGCAAGGTAGAGAGAGAGCAATTCCGTGCGACATTAGTCTTGCCATGGCAGTTGTGCTAGCCCCAAGTATGTATTCGTCGCCATCTAAGATTACTGTTTGGATCACTGATTCCTCAAATTTTAGTAGTATTTGGTAAGTATTTACTAGATAGATAGATAGATAACTCTTTATTAATCCACTACTAGAAAACAAACATTTATAAATTATTACATAATTTACACAGAAAGTGGAAAACAACTTGACCGGTTTGACTAGTTAAATTATTATTTATTTTATTTATTTATTTGATGGAAAATCAACAGCTTAAAATAACAGAGTATGGTTACAAGTATAATATCTGCGAGCCAATTACAGGTCTCCACGTTTAGAAGTCAGAGTAAGTTTTACAGGTGTGAACATAATATATGTACATTAAAAATGCACTTTAAACATAAAAATACTAGAGGCACAGTAACGAGATCTCATAGATATTAGATAATATCTTATTGAAAAAATGTTAGGCTCAGGCATAGACGAACCATATAAAGGACTGGGTCTAAGCTACCAGGCCGCGTTGCTATTACATCGCACAGCTCGGCCGGTGACGTCATCACAGTAGGCGTGGCTTAAGTCAGTGTGCTGTTGGCGTTCGTCCTGTGCAGACGTCTTGCCAACGTTCGCATCCCAAATATAATTCTATTCGACACTAGATGGCGACCCTCGGTACGTTTTTTATATGAACCTACACTTAGTGACATCTAGTGTGAAAAAGTTAAACTACGTACTAACATCGAAATAAAACGAACCCAGTAGTTCTGCTATTTACCGGTAGATCGGGGGGGCGGAGCTTGTAAATTGCCTCCTAGTTTTTAACCCCCACCACCCGCGCCACCCCGCGCAAAATTTCCACGCGTTGTTTCATAGGGAAATCTAATAAGGGCACCTCTATCTTTAGTCTTTACTCTATGGGCTCAGGCACCGCTTCACTGAGTTGACACTACATGTGAATAGATCCAAATCGCGCTGTTTGCATACCTTATTAATATACCTGCTCGCTCTCACAATGTATGTGTATTATGTTAATCGAACAATAAAAAATATAATGATAGAGTATTTACATCAGACTCAAAAGGTGGATCTCCTCCAGCTTCAATGAGAAGTACATTAATGTTCTCAATTTCTGATAGTCTACGAGCAACCACGCTGCCAGCTGTTCCTGCGCCAACTACTATAAAGTCGTAAGTAGCTCCATCTGTAACATTCGATTTTAATGCAGTGCAATTGAAGTTCCAAAAATAAAAATAAATAATTTAAAAAAATTAATAACACGACTGCCCTGGCAAAAACGAACTAAAAAGTATAAAACAAGCGCAGTGTCATTGCAGTCGGGGGACCATTCTGTGGATCACTTTACAATTTAAGAGGTCCCCCGACTGCAATGACAATACGCTTGTTTTATACTTTTTAGTTCGTTTTTGGCAGGGCAGTCGTGTTTTTTTTTTTTTATGCATTTTAGTGACAGGAGCCAAAAATTCAATGTTTGTTATGCATGTACACCCTACCTATGTTAAATTATGCATATAAATTCTACAGTTTTGGAATGTGCTCATCAAGGCCTTCAATTTGATACCCATATTGTAATAATGGAAGTTTTTTTTTTTTTTTTCACATTTGAAAGTTGAGCCATAATGCCGCCATATTGATTTTTTCAAAAATAATATACCCAGTGTTACCCGGAATGATGTAAGGATTCTAACGATACCCCATACATCCAAATCCGATCAGGCATTTATAAGTTATGGTGGAATAAAGAATCTCACATACATACATACATACATGAACCCTAAACACATATACACTCCTTTTTTGGGCAGTCGTGTAAAAAGTTACATTAACAAGAAAGAGGGAGACACTGGACTATCCAAAATAGTTTGTCTTACTAAACGGAGTCCATCGACACAGTACGACTCAGTCGGTCGCGGAAAATATTGTTATTTCCTGTGGCACACTGAACAGCGCCCCTAGCGGACGGTATCCGAAACTTCAGACAAATACGCGGACTACTACGGTAGCGGCACGCTATGAAGGCCGGTTTGAAATGGGAAAGGATAAACCTTATTATAACGGAATAAAACTCATTTTCGCATTCATTTTTTTAAACGATTTCAAAAAAGGAGGAGGTTCTCAATTCGCCTGTATACATATTTATTTTTTATTTTATTTTTTATGTTTGTTACCTCAGAACTTTCGACTGGGTGAACCGATTTTGATGATTCTTTTTTATTTGAATGCTGGTGCTTCCCGTGTGGTCGCATTTCAATTTGATCCAGTTCTGACAATGGCATCCATGAGAAAACCACATATGTCTTAAATTTGCATTAAGTATGTGCGCGACAAATGGACGTATAACTCAATATCACGCCAACCGATTTCAATGATTTTTTTTAGTAGATAGTAGATATTTCAAGGGTGTTTCCAAGATAAGGAAACCAGGATCTGATGATGGCATCCTAGAGAAATCGAGGGGAACCTTCCAAAATCGTAGTGGCGACTAGTGCGTTTTTAATTTTTTTTCATTAAGTATTTTAAAGCACTACCTACTATTTAATGAAGGTCTGGAATCGATCTGATGATGGAGCCGAAAGACAATCGAGGGAACTCCTCAACGATTAACAGCGATTACCTGGTGTTTGACCTTGATTATTTAGTAGTGATGAGAACTTTACACCTAGATGGGTTGCAACTGTCATTAGGGGTCTGATGAAGAAAACGAAGGACAGTCAAGGGAACTCCTCAACGTTTTACAGTAGCTACCTTGTGTTTGCACTTAATTCATTTCTATTGATGAGAACTTTGCACCCATGTGCGGTGACAAAGTTTGTATGGCGCCACTAAAAATCGTGAAATAAAATTATTTTTATAAAAAAAACGACTTCAAAAAAACCGGGAGCACTAAAAAGCCTGAAATAATATTCTGTGCCAATCTTAGTATGCCAAATCTACCTACTATAAAAGTAAGAAGATAGATTGGCACCGACTCCAAATACTCGCTAACACACCATCACGCCTGATTTTCCCGAAGGGTTAGGCAGAGGTGGTAATAGAAATATTATTTCAGGCTTTTCAGTGTTCCGCTTTTTTTTTGTGGTTTTTTTTTTAAACGGCCAGTCTTATCCGGTTATAATAAGGTTCATTTTCTCCCCCCCCCAACATGTGAAACCGGCCATCGTAGAGTGCTGCTACTGTACTGTTCATTTTATTTTTGTAAAATGCAAAGTCAGCCTTTAAACTTGGGCTTTGAGACCATGAACTGTAGGCTTTATACTAGTAGACCAGTGCTTTTAGCTCAAAAGTGAAAAAATCGCATAGTCGGATGAAACCCATTGGAAAAGCAAGAGAATAAAGCAAAACTCAGAGGAAAAATAATTTACGGGCGATCTGAGGTCGGGAAGTGAATGGGGGTGCGTTTTTAAGGGTTAAAAACGGTTTATCTCGATTTCCGGCAAAACTACAAGTCCTATGAAAAAAAGTTATACGGTAAAGTTGTAGGTGATAAAAAGATCTACAACTTTTGTATTCACACTTTTTTCACATAACCTCAAAATCACAAAACCTCAAAATTCAAATAACCAAGTTTTTGGTTTTTTATTTTTATCTTTTACAAATATAACTTTTTTTTCACGAAATTGGGCGAAAACTTGCCTTTTTATGTCCCAAACACACAGTAATTTTACTGATATAAAATATTAATTTTTCGAAAAAGCACCCTCATTTTCGATCGAAAAATCTCACGTCAAAATATCAGCTTTTTAAAGAAAGTCGGTGGGCTTTTTGTTCGTTTAAATCTCTACTTTTTACCCGACTACGGCGGAGGGTTATGATTTTGACCGGTATGTGTGTATGTATGTATATATGTATGTGCATCTGTTCCCGCCTAACACCCAAACTACTTGTCGTAATTTGACAAATGAGGTATCGTTAGAAGCGAGTTAATGGCCCGCTGGTTTTAGGCTATGTGACGTCACATAAAATTGCATATGCCTGCCTCTAGACGACATAATGTCATGAACTAAAAAATAAACATTTTTAATGAAACCGTGTGGGATATCAAATGAAAGAGCTTGATGAGCCCATTTCAAAAATATATATATTGTTACCTATAACTCCAAAATAATTAAATAAAAAGTAAGTTTAAAAACTAAAACCCGACTACTGAAAATCGCGCTCTAAAGCTAGTTTGAAAAAAGAAAATAAAATAAGCCCGTAAATTATTTTTCCTCAAAATTTGTTCTATTCTCTTGCTTTTCCAATGGGTTTCATCCTACTATGCGATTTTTTCACTTTTGAGCTAAAAGCACTGGTCTATAGAGGCTACATGACTTATAAAAACCTAATGTCGACTACTTTAAAAATAAATAAATAAGGTAAATGTCAGAGGTAAAATAACTGTGAACGGACAGTAATTCACCAAGCCAACTAGGAACCTGTCAAATGTGTCGTCACTCTCACAAACAATGGTAAAAAAAAGACAAGCCCGCTGAGTTTCTTGCCGGATCTTCTCAGTCGAGGTCGCGTTTCCGATCCGGCGGTAGAATTTAAGGAAAAAATGTAAAATGAATATTTGTAAGTGCCCCCGTAGGCATAAACAAAATAAACGCTTTGACTATTGACTATTGACAGAAAGGCGGTGGCGGGTGTGCGGGCGGTATGCGGGCGGGTAAGCCGCATTCCACCCGAGTTCCTAGTTGGCTTGGTGTAGAAGCATAAAGTAGGTATGCAGTTTACTCACGAGAAAAATACACTACGGACAATGATGTTGTTAACTTCAGTGTGTACCTACTTACCATGTACAACAGCTTGTGGTGGCCAAAAATTCGTAGTCAAATGCAATGCTGATAGTACTCGAAAGGCTGCCTGCAATGCTCCTACGCTTTTAAAGGCCGTAGCAGCGTCCATGAGTGTATCTATCTGCATTTAAAAGACATAGTAATTACAAAAAAATACTTGAATATTAACATTCGCGCAAGCGCCCTGCGCCGCCTAAACGAAACAGCAGGCGCAGGCATACATTTTCACCGCACGGTAGTAAGAGAGGGGGATACTTCCTCTCCTTCGCCGCGCCGGCGGTCTACTCTCCCTCCGTCTTACGAATTTTTGATCAGGACACGTGCCCTGTCGCGAGTTTAACATATTTTACCCATCCCAAGAAAATTGCACAACGCCGCTAAAGAAGTTTTCACTTCAAAAATATCAAGAAAGAGGGAGAACCATGACAGTCCAAAATAGTGTCTTACTATACGGAGTCCATAGACACAGTAAGACACAGTCGCTCGCGGAAAATATGTCGGTATTGCCTATACGGCTTATCTTCCGGTGTAATGCTTTTGATATTAATCGTCGAATTGCGAGCGCCGTAATAGATGTGTGAATTTCATGCAGCATTTTTTCCATGTAGTGGCCGACTGACTGATACAACGCACAGCGCACAGCCTAAACTGCTAGTCCTAGAGACATGAAATTTGGAGGGTGTGTTCTTGGTAAAGTGTAACTAAGAAAGGGTTTTTCAAAATTCCACCCCAAAGGGTGTTTAAAACAGGATGAAAGTGTTTTTTTTATTATTTTGAATTCTGCGCGGACAAAGTCGCGGGCATAGCTAGTCCAAGTCACTAGCAATGAATAAAAGTTTAGCATCGATTGAAAGAAATAAGACTAAAAAAATCTAAATGTTTTTTATTCATGTAAGCTAGATATAGCATTTATAAATCGTCAATAAAAACTAAAACCCGACTACTGAAAAATCGCGCTCTAAAAAGTATGAAACAAGAAAATATTCTCACCTACAATAGAGGATAGCCGTGGTCCGTGTTCATATGCCATTTGGCCCTAAAGGACCTACACGGACCACGGCTATCCTCTATTGTAGGTGAGAATATTTTCTTGTTTCATACTTTTTAGAGCGCGATTTTTCAGTAGTCGGGTTTTAGTTTTTAAACTTACTTTTTATTTGATTATTTTGGAGTTATAGGTAACAATATATATATATTTGAAATGTGCTCATCAAGCTCTTTCATTTGATACCCCACACGGTTTTATTAAAAAATGTTTATTTTTTAGTTCATGACATTATGTCCTCTAGAGGGCGCCATATGCAATTTTATGTGACGTCACATAGCCTATAACCAGCGCGCCATTAAGCCGCTTCTGACGATACCTCATTCGTCAAATTACGACAAGTAGTTTGGAAGTTAGGTGGGAACAGATGTACATACATACATACATACATACATACATACATACATACATACATACATACATACCGGTCAAAATCATAACCCTCCGCCGTAGTCGGGTAAAAATAAACAATATTTTAGCGTTACCACCGGTTCGTAATGTTGCTTCCATTGAGAAGAGCTGGCAAGAAACTCAATGGTTACTCTTTTCAAAAGAATAATTGTATAAATTATCAAACAACGCTATGTGAGCAGGCAGGCATTACAACATTGTGAACTTATATATGCGAATGCTGTAAAATACAGAATCGATGGTAGGTACCGACGGCTGTGATAAACCATTTTGCAATACATAGGAATACGACGGAAATAATGAATTCCGCTTTGTTCTTCTGGGTGATATCACCTGAGTACACAAAGTGGAACAAAAAGTCACGTCAGATCTTATAAAACACCTGAAAATATGTAGTTCTTCAAAAAAGATAAATTCTCTTCACAACGGCACACAAATATATACTACTTATGTGAAAACTACACCAAAAGAATCCTTAAGATTTTTTTAAGAACATGTACCTATTATTTATGTATTTGGACAGTATATATACAGGTTATTGCAAAAAACACTAACAACCTTGCAGGACTGTATTACTGACATCATAACCAACAACTTTTGTTTCAAGACTTTTTACGAAACAATACATTTAACAAAAGTCACGCTCTAAAATGTATGAAACAAGAAAATATTATTCTAATCCAGAGGATAGCCGTGGTACTTGGTTATATTTAAGGATATTATTATGTACAAGCTGTGCCCGCTACTTCGTACGCGTGGTTTTTTTTTTATAGCCGAGGATGGCACAACGGCAGACGGTCCACCTGATGGTAAGTAGAAGCCGCCGCCCAGGACATCTGCAACTTAAGGGGAGTAGACGCGGCGCCGACCTTTTAGATACCTGTAAACACGCCCTTTGTGGAGCCCCATGTTGAATAGCTACGTCCAGAAGTGTCATATGCCGCGCGAGGCTGCTCACCCACATGCCTCGCGAGGCAAATGGCGAGGCAACTGACACTCTAGACAGGGAAAGGTATACCCGATCAATCAGTTTGACACGTTTGACATCGTTCTGTCTCACGACTGCCAAACTAGGCGACGCAAATGTGAGTGCTCAGGTGAGGCAGGGCGCGCATTTGCCTCACGTGAGGCAAGTCAAACACCGCGAGGAAAATTTTCCTCGCGCGGCATGTGACACTTCTGGACGTAGCTAATTGAATTGTTGAGTTTAACAAATAAATATTGTTAGTATTTACTGAAATAAAAGGAGCCTAACTTACTCCCTATAACATCAGCTATCTGTCAGTGAAAGTCCCGTCAAAATCGGTCTAGACGTTTTGGAGATTAGCCGGAACAAACAGACAGACATGTAGATATATGTAATTAGTGAAAAGCTGTTTTGGCATTACAAACAGACAGTTCAATATTGTTATCTGCACTTAGTTTTGAATGTAACAAATGTGACTTCATGACTTTTATCCCCATTCGGGGTAGTCAGAGGCTTGAGTGGCCATACACCACCACATTGTGGAGGTATTAACCAACTCAAAGCCCACGTTTCACCAGATAGTCAGAACCTAACATGACAGGTGGTGAACCTTGTCGCCCTGTAAACAGGAACTGACTATTACCTGATCCCGATGGATAGGTAGGTTTCCTCACGATGTTTTTCCTCACTCACTCACTTGGTTTTATAAGTACGTATGTAGGTTTACGAACAAAACGCATTTATTTTTAATTAGTTCACATTTTGAGGGCCCTGCAGTCAATGTAATTACTCAAATCATGACAAAATAATATTCTAGTATGTAAAATTAGTGTGAAAAAATATGTATACCTTGATTTATTATTTAACAGGTACTGTGGTTGATTGTCGAATCGCGAGTGCGATAACAGATGTGTGAATTTCGCGGCATGCGGTGGTGCATTAAGCACAAGCACAGATTAAATAATTACTTCAGTCTAGCGATTGTCATTTTCATCATTTCAGCCATTTCCCCGTGTGGTGCCGGGTTAGAATATCACCACCCCATTTCTTTCCGAGGGTGTCATAAGAGGCGACTAATAATATCCTGGGACATTTTTTACACACGGCTACTTGATCCCAAAATCAGCAGAGCTTGTACTATGGAAACCAGACAATTGATTTTACTACATATACTACTTTTTTATTTGTAAATACATACTTAATATACACACCCAGACTCGGGACATACAGACATGTTCATGCACACAAATGCATGTACCGGGTAATCGAACCTACGACCTGCAGCGTGAAAGGCGCCTCCACGCCAACCACGCTAAGGAACTAAACTCAGAGAATGGGCAGCAGCGTTCTCTGCAATTTGACCAATAAATTCACTGCGCTCGCCAACCCGCCTGCCAAGCGTGTACTAGCAAACCCCCCCCAATGATAGTACAGAAGTAAGGAAATGGTCCCTAGTCCCCGGCAGCCCCGCTATTCCTGGCGACGGTAGCAGCCATGGTAACGGTGGAGCAGGGGGTGCGAAGAATCCCCGGCAGAGATCCGGCTACCGACACCGCCGAAAACTGGCCCTGGTAACACCTAACATTCGCACATTGAGGACCGACGAGAAACTAGTAGAGCTGGAAGAAGAAATAGGTAAGTTACACTGGGATACCATCGGGTTATCGGAAGTCCGAAGAGAGGGAGAGGAGAGGACACGATAACCCTGAAGTCCGGTAACTTATTCTATTACCGGGAGGTCCCAAGGTGGTGTCGGGTTTATCGTCCATAAGTTCCTCGAAAACAACATAACAACCATTAGCAGTGTGTCGAGCCGGGTGGCGTACCTTATACTCAGAGTATCCGAGAGGTACTCGTTGAAGGTCATACAGGTCTACGCACCGACCTCGACACACCCAGATGATGAAGTCGAAGCTATAAGAAAGAAAGAAAGAAACATTTATTCGACACACTCGCAACACATAGACAGAGGAAACAGAAAAAATAAAAAGGGGTCAGCGCGAACTGTGCCGAAAAGGTATTTGGCTCAGCATGTGCTGGGGGGTACGAGACTCCACCAGCGCTGATTTTCTGCCAAACCCAAGAGTAAAGGCCACTGGCTACCCAAGAGAAAAGGACTAATAAACATATATATCTACTTAATAAAATCAATAAAATAGTAAAGAGACATAGGTACGTGCGAAGAATATATTAAGTAAGTATATAATAAATAAAATACATTATGTTACTTATATTTAATATAATAGAATTAAGAACAGAATAAAATAAAGCATAATGCAGCGGCTAATGTTTCGTCGCTCGCATACCTAGTCGCCCGCGCACGCTACGACGCTGTAGGTACCTACGTCGGTAAATATTGATGGTGTACCGATGCGCTTTATAAAATAATAATACGTTCTATATACGTATAAATGAGGACATTAGTAGAGCCATACATACCTCTAAATCGCACTTCACTGTTGTTATGGGGGACTTCAACGCAAGGCTAGGCAGAAGAAGCGATGATGAGCTGAGAGTGGGGAATTTGGATATGGGCAGCGGAATCCTAGGGGACAGAGGCTGGCCGATTTCCTGGAGAAAGAGGGACTCTTTATGATGAACTCTTTCTTCCAGAAGCCGCCTCATAGGAAATGGACCTGGATGAGCCCCGATGGTTCCGTAAAAAATGAGATAGACTTTATCATGACCAATAAGAGACAAATATTCAATGATGTCTCCGTGATTCACATGGTGAAAACCGGAAGTGATCACCGAATGGTAAGAAGCACACTGAACATAAATCCCAAGTTGGGAAGGTCTCGTCTGATGAAGTCTACGCTCCGACCTGATGCTTCTCAAATCCAAAACCCCGAGAACTTTCAACTCGAACTAAAAAATCGCTTCGAATGCCTAGAGAGCTGCGCCTCAGTGGACGAAATAAATACCAGGTAAGAGTCCACACAGCACCATTTCTGATCTTTACAGAAATTTTACAATTCCTTACCAAAAAGCTCAGTCGGGTGGGCATTGAAATCTCATAAAATGTACACTGATTCAACACAGTCTCCCAACAAGTGGGCCTTAAAATGAATATGGCGAAGACAAAGATCATGTCAAACGTCCATGTTGTGCCAACTCCAGTTATGGTTGGTAGCTCCACTCTCGAAGTTGTCGATGAATACGTCTACCTAGGACAGACAGTCCGATTAGGCAGATCGAACTTCGAGAGAGAGGTCAGTCGTCGAATCCAACTCGGCTGGGCAGCGTTCGGGAAGTTACATAACGTTTTCTCGTCTAAATTACCTCAGTGCTTAAAGACAAAAGTCTTCAACCAATGATGACTTATGGAACTGAAACGTGGTCACTGACTGTAGGCCTCATAAGAAGGCTCAAGGTCACTCAGAGAGCTATGGAGAGGGCTATGCTCGGAGTTTCTCTACGCTATCGAATCAGAAATGAGGAGATACGTAGGCAAACCAAGGTCACCGACATAGCTCTGCGAATTAGCAGGCTGAAGTGGTCCCAATTAAATTTTCATTCTATTAAGGGACCATCCATTAATTACGTCACACGAATTTCATGATTTTTAGACCCCTCCCCCCCTTGTCACAGCTGGTCACATTTGCGAGACCCCCCCTCCCCCTCCCTGTGTGACGTCACATATTTTTTATATTTTCAAAATTGTTCGTTAAAAAAACAAATTTCGGTTTTAATACTTACATATATTAGATTTTTAAATGTGACGTCGCAATACTTAGGACCCCTCCCACCCCCTTGTCACACAATGTCACATTTCGTCGACCCCCTCCCCCCTTTACGTGTGACGTAATTAATGGATGGCCCCTAAAGGGTAGGAAACTTCTGCTTCACGTATTAATATTATGATGATTGTCCATATATCGACGAACGTCCGGCAACAACAAACGAATATCAACAAAAAAACGACCCAGCCTAGACACATCATAAAATGGCCAGTATAAGTTGGCCATTTCATGAACTGGTGCCATTTTATGAAATGGTCGGCCAGATCCTGATGTGGTCAATTGTACATTCTAGCTACAACATATACATAAAGTACATAAGTAGGTATGTTATCTTCGTGAATTCTTAATTGCGCGTGCAACGTTCGTTAGCATTCCACCTTAGCATGCTTTTGACCTAATATTAATTGCTATTGGATCTCTATAAGGGTCTTAATTATATTAGGCCATGGCCGCATCGGCAAGGCGATTGCGACGTGACGGTGATTTCTATACAAATTTTCGCTTATGTAAAGCGGTCACCGACATTTATTATGTTTATAGGGTTTGATAATATAGCTGTCGCATCGCGGTCGCCTTACCAGTGCGTCCCCGGCCTTATGTAAATTATAATATTTCTACCATGCATTGCCACAATTCGCATTGTATTTTTTTTACCTACTGGCTCATCTTCCGGTGACTAATATCCTTTTTATTATGTATTTAATACTAGTCACGCCCCAACGCTTCGCCCGCGTGGAAATTGATATTTAATATTCGCCTATGTCTTATTCCAGAGCTTACACTATCTTTGTTTCAAATTTCATTAATATCGGTATAGTAGTTATGGAGATGTGGTAACAAACATTCACACACACACACACACACACACATACACACACACTTACTTTCGCATTTATAATATTAAGTGGGATAGTAGGAAGTGGATGAATTGTCGAATTGCAAGTGCGATAACAGATGTGTGAATTTCGTTGCATGTACCTAGCACAACTTTTGTGATTGCGATGTCACAAGGTACCATATCTGCTAAAATAATACATCAATGTTAATAAAGTTAATTCACAAGCAGCAATATTATATTTGAGATAATAAATTAACTCAAACCCTTCGACAACGGACGGTACTTCATAAACAACTAAATTGATTAATAAGGGTTCATTCTTCGAATTCATTGACACAAACTCAATTATCATTCTGTTTAGAAATTCGGCTTTCGGTGAAATAAAACGGTGGAGCCAAGCTGTAGCCAATTGACTGCAGCTCGTTAATGGCTGTCTCGACCGGTTTTGTACCACCCTCTCACAGAAGATCGGCGTAAAGCAGTTATTATGTACGGTATTTATGTACCTAAGTTATTATTCCGGACTTTTGATACATATACAGTAAAATAATTAGCCAGGTCAATCCAGCTCGTATAATAGCTGCCGCCATTTGGCTACAGCTTGACTCTACCATCAAAAAACTTAATTTTCCTCCACTTTTCGTCTGCACTGGACCTTGGCCTACTCCGAAATACGAACCTAACGTTTCGGCTGACGGATTGTCGTGATTTGACATTTCTTCTTTCGTTTTTCTCTACGATTTGACATTGTTTTGATCGTAAATCGAATCCGTACTTCGGACGATCCGTCAGCGACGTATTTCGGAGTAACCCCTCTGTCTTGGGCCTGTGACTACGTTTTACAAAACGCGATTGATATAAGTCCGGTTGGTGATAAAAAAAAACAAAAACACGATGAGCTACATGCAATGAATATTTAATCGACATTTTCGAAATGTTTTCAAACAAGATATGTGTTTAGCTGTCAAACCGGTCAGTAATTAGTATTCTGCACAACTCCGATATCACGTTTTCGAAAATGCTTTGGCCAATGATTAGCAGATTGTTAATATCAAGGACGGTACATATATTCTACTTACATACATAAGATTTGGTTAAGCAAAGCTTTGCAAGGTCAGTCGGAGTCTACTTCCAACTCCTCCTATCCTTTCTTTTGCTTAAATTCGTGCGGGTTCCAAGACAAATCAAATCAAATCAAATCAAAAGTTTTTTATTCATGTAAGCTCAATAAAGCGTTTATAAATAGTCAAGACAAACAATATTTTAGCGTTACCACCGGTTCGTAATGTTGCTTCCATTGAGAAGAGCCGGCAAGAAACTCAATGGTTACTCTTTTCAAAAGAATAATTGTACTTATACATTTTCAAACAGCAACGCTGTTTGAGCAGGCAGGCATTACCACATTGTGAATTGTGACAACTTAGCTTTTCCCCGGGACTCGTTGCGGGTCAAACCTTGACGTCATCGTTGAACACCATTGTGGATCCTGGCTTACATAAATAACAGTGGTGGGAGTGCGTGGCGGGCCTGGTCCCATTTAAAAAAGGTCGGTAGAGATGGGTCATTTAGTGACATTTGAACTGAGCGTCACCGTGCTTTGGAGGGCCGGTCCCGGTTGTTGTCATCTAGGCAGCAGTCGTTAAGCCTTGTCAGAGGCCATCGGGCGTTTTGAACAACTCTGACACTAAGTTGGCCACTAACCATACGACAAGAAGAAGAACATACATTAAAATCTAAATTGTAAATTGCTATACTCCTATAAATAGGAACTTGATACCTCCATCTTAAAATTTAATACCTATACTATAGCATAGCATATAGTATGTAGTAGGTATATTGTACTGGATTCAAGTAATCCTACTAATTATTATAAATGTGAAAGTTTGTATGTTTGGAGGATTGTTACTTATAAAATAGCGCCAAAACTGCTGGACGAATTTGAATGAAATCGGGCACAAAGGTATAGTTTATTTCCATTAAAAATTAATACGCATCAAAATAATAAGTTGATGTCTAGTCTAATGACTATAATCTGCTAAAATAATGCATCAATATCCTACAAATATATTTTTATGGTTGACATTTAACCATCTTTGGCCAATGAAAAGGCGACATCAATATAATCTTATAATATGCAAATATTCAAAATCATCTTCAAAATCAGAGGATGATCTTTTTTGTTATGTTTAAATCCACGCATGACTTTCCATTAATCGATAAGTGCGGTTGCAAGTTTCTGAAACCTTTTTTAACCCAATTAAGGATATTAAAACACGACTCATGGTCGAAAGGTAAATATTTACAATTGGGCACTTAAGTGGGATTTTATAATATTATCGTAACGACTTTGTGGCAGTGGTAAACCATGATGTAGTGTTGTTATAAGTATTTTAATTAAAGGTGACAAAAAAATGGGGATACCGAAAAACCTGTATTTTTTATATTTAGTTGCAAGTTATTCGATAGTTATTCGATATTAATCCGTTGCAGACATGAAAATAATAACCCCAAAATTTATAGATAGTCACTTTTGTTCCTAGAAAACCATTTTGAACTTGCTAAAAATCACCGTAAATTTAGCGTTAAGATTCTACTACTACCTGAAAATTTTTGAAAAGAAAGAAAGACAGAAAAACTTTATTACGACTAGCAAGACAAAACAATCCTACTAATATTATAAATGCGTCCTACTAATATTATAAATGCGAAAGTAACTGTGTGTGTGTGTGTGTGTGTGTGAATGTTTGTTCCCACGTATCTCCATAATTACGGCACTGATTTTATTGAAATTTAAAACGTAGATAGTGTAAACTCTGGAAGGAGACATAGGCTAATCATACCTATAAATTTCAACCCCTAAGATGGTTAAATAGGGGATGAAAGTTTGTATGTAGGTTCGTCATTTTTGAAGTTAGAATTATGAAAATTTGTGATTAGGTGTCTTTTAAAAAATAAAAATTAGTAATTTCAGCGTTTTTGAAAATTCAACCCCTAAGGGGATAAAATAGGGGATGAAAGTTTAGAATGTTATTTTGCATGGATGTTTGTCAGTTTTGAAGTTAGAATTGTGAAAATTGGTGTTTAGGTTTCTTTTTATATATGTAAAAAAATAATTTCAGGGTTTTTGAAAATTCAACCCCTAAGGGGGTAAAATAGGGGATGAAAGTTTTGAATGTTATTTTGCATGGATGTTTGTCACTTTTGAAGTTAGAATTGTGAAAATTGGTGTTTAGGTTTCTTTTTATACATGTAAAAAAATAAATTCAGGGTTTTTGAAAATTCATCCCCTAAGGGGGTTAAATAAGGGATGAAAGTTTGTATGCAAGTTCGTCATTTTTCAAGTTAGAATTATGAAAATTTGTAATTAGGTGTCTTTAAAAAAAATAAAAATGTTAAGATCAGGCTGTATGAAAATTCAACCCCAAAGGTGGTAGAATAGGGGATGAAACTTTGTATGGGAGTTCGTCATTTTTGAAGTTAGAATTAAGTATGAAAATTGGTGTTTAGATGTCTTCTTAAAAATACAAGTCGGTTTTGGGATACGTGATATACACCGTGTTTATGTTCATTTGCTTTAACTTCGACATAGTGCTTGGAACATTACCATAAATGGGATGAGGGATGCGGGATTCGGGATACGGGATCCGGCAAACGCAATCCGGGATCCGGGAAACGAGATCCTAGATACGATATCCGGGATCCGGGATCAGAGATACGGGATCCGGGAAACGAGATCCAGGAAACGGGATCTGGGATATGGGATCGAGTCCGTTTTGTTGCAATTTAAATTTTGCGCCGACGAAGTCGCGGGCAAAAGCTAAATAAGTGTATGTGTCTGTATGTGTGAATGTTTGTTGCCACGTCGGTATCTCCATAACTACTAAACTGATTATAATGTGTAACGCAGATAGTGTAGGCTCTGGAATAAGACAGACTAATCATAAACATCAATTTCCACGCAGGCGAAGCCGCGGGCACAGCTAGTAATAAATATAAAAAGAAAGGAAAACAATTATCGACTATGCTAGCCGCAAACGGACCCAATTCAGCATGTGCTGAATAATAGATATTTTTTTAGATCCGGGGCAACAAGTTCTTGAATCAGCGACAAAGTATGTCTGACATTATCAACAACAGCAGGGTAGTAATAATATTATTTACAAATCTAAAGCTAACCGCTATACTTCCTGTTCGCCTTGACAAACTTTAATACCGTGTATAGCCAATTAAAATGTATCGATGTTAATTATTACAATAGGGCATTGACTTTTTAAGGAACCATCTTCATCTTATCAATTTATTTTCTACTATTTTGTTACCTAGTTTATGTTTCCTTTGCTTACTTTATTTGTAACATAATCCGGGGACAGAAAGAGCGGGCCTCTCCTAACACAGGTATATATTTACTTAACAGGAGAGACCCAACCCATGTAATACTCGACGTGCTTACAAATAAAGAAATTTTGAATTTGAATTTGAATCTGTGTATTGCTATTCACTGCTGGACATAGATCTTACCACGTGCCTAGAAAAAAACATTACTCCATGGGTATTGGTGTATTACTTTAGACGATATGGTACCCCCTAACATTACTATCACTAGTCAAAGTCAAAGTATTTATTTTATTTAGGCCGACGGGGGCACTTACAAATTGTAATTTTAAATTTTTTGTCCATAAATTCTACCGCGGATCGGAAACGTGACCTCGAGTGCGAAGATCCGGCAAGAAACTCAGCGGGCTTGTCTCTTTACATTTTTTTTAAGTCGCCTACTAGTCTTGTACTCAGCACACCTGCACAAGTCACATGCAGCAAAATACATACATCTGTTATTATTATAGCACTAGCAATTCGACAATCAACTTAAATGCATTTTATTGCATGTTGTTCACGAGAAGATGAGCTGTGTGAGATGAAAAATCATGGTAGAGCTGTGATAGAGCTACAGAAATTGAATATTTGAGTATCATTTGAGTATTTGATATCATCGCCTCGTTATTATTATCTTATTATGAAGAAAAATATAAAAGCAACAGAAGGGCTAACATTAAATAAGAGGGAGGGAAAATTGTTTAATAATTATTTGAAATAAAAGTTCATACACATCTTTTATCGACTCATCTTTTATTTTATCACCTTTTGACGACCGCTTGGTGCAGTGGTTAGAGCGTAGTGCACTCGGCTCACTGCATCGGGTGGGTGCGGGTTCGATTCCCGCGAGACAAATTTCGGAAACGGCCTTTTCGTAATTTGCCCTGGTCTGGGTGTCACTGGGATCGCGCCCAGTCCATTGTATGGTAGCCATAGAACAAGCATTGCTTAGTATGGGACCATACAGTTAAGTGTCCAATCTGGCGTTATTTATTCATTTATCTATGTGTGAAACAATTACAAGTTTTTTCAGGACATGTTCGCATTTTTGTAAACAAAGAAATAGGTGCGTACTTAGGTTGTATATATGTACCTCTGCCCCAGTGAAATACGTTTATGTTCCACGACAACCATAAAATCGGCAAAGCGTGAACGTTAAAACAGAGTTCCACTTGATCGAGCACCAACGAATGGGTCAGTACAGTAATAATTTTAACAGTATCTCGATTTAAAATGATATACCTGCAGGTAAAAAAAAATGCTAAAGTATGTTTCATTTTATCATAACAGAAAATAGATTTTTGAATAAGTACCTAATATGTTTTCGAATCTCGTTTCCAAAATTAATAGGACCGGCTTTTTGGGTTGGTAGTATTAAAAATGCAAATAAAATGCAATCACTGTATTAAAATTCAGTCACATTTTCATATTATCATCAGTACATTTTCATCTTAAATTTATACAAATTTCTAAGGTTTTATCTTACTGTACTAATCATAAAATACTTACAAATTATTCAGTACAATAAATAATAATAATCTCAATAAAAACTTAGATAAATAATTTAACTTTCGTTGTGGTTGCAATTTTAGTACCTAATTGACAATTGAGCAAAGCAGTAAATAGTCATTATCATCATCCATTAAATGTGATTACAATAATAGGTAATATAGTGATTATTAGGTAGCATTATCATTCGTATGCCTCTAACAACAGTATCTCCTCTACCAAAGACGGTATATTTTTTTTACCTAAATATTTTTTCATCAAAAATATGAAATGATTACAAATATCATACACTAACATATATTTTTAATTAACATTAATTATATTTTTTATATCACATAACATCATTGTAGTTAGCAACTTTTTTGGAAAAAAAAATATTTTTCTGAATATACATCATTCTTCTGTAAACAATATACTTAAATCTAAGCTCAGTAGGTAAGTAGGCCTTTTAAATGCCTATGATGGCAGTCTGGCAGACGGTAATCTGATTGTAAGTGGAAACCGCCACCCAGGACATCGACCAACATGCTCAAGTAACCTCTAATAACATTTCAGTCCACTCTGTGTCCTATTTCATTCAACATGCCACTAAATATTCCCAATAAGCAGTCTTCATAAAAAAAATATTACTTTAATAATTGGATTCAGTTAAAATCAACAGCTATTAACTTAATATTATTAAGCACGGTCTAGCCCACGACATAATCATTAACGTATCATAAGTGCACCCTTAATAGCTCCTAAATACGGTTGTGCTGTAATATCATAATAATGATATAAGCCTACAAACAATAATTAGGTTTGATAGGCTTGGTCGTTGCGTATCGCAGATAGGAACTTTTTTTTTTTTTTTCTATTAAGGTGCTTAGTGCAAGAAAAGTCTCTACCCGACACTCAAGACTTTTATTCGTATCAATGTACCAACTTCAACTTTCTAAATTTAAAACTTCTGAACCTATTTCGTTACCCCAACTTCCATTCAAATATTGACAACGTCTCGATCTTTATATTATTTTTGGTGCCTATTTATATCATCGACATACTAAATTCTTTGATTTATATATCTTGCAATGTGACTTATAACTGGTCCATAGAGATTTCATTGGTGTTGTCACATATTATTCTCAGTTAACATTGCTATCAAAAATATTTACTCAATAAATTCTCTTATCTCAGTATGTACTGAGACTTTTAAAAGCATAGCTCGGTGTGTTCATGATATATCGCAAAAAACAATTAAAATTATATTATGCCCACGCGCATAGGGGCTTGCTAATTCAACCTGTTATCACGAGGAAAAATTGTTACCTACTTTAACCAATACCTAATGAGGATCAGTAATAGGTCAACAAATCAACTCATAACCAAAACTAACAGTTAAAACTAAGCTTTCTTATCAATATAGTTTTTAAATCATCGAAATCGGTCCATCGGTTGCGATTTCCTAACACATTTTATGTATCCAACATTTATCGACGGGCGGTAAGTGCGGCCAGCGCGCGTGACGTCACCGAGCTCGCCTCGTTGATTTCGCGCTGTGCCCGGTTTCCCGCTTGCGCCGCCATTCACTATTTTAGGTGTTATTCATTTAAATTACATGCTGTAAAGGGCCATATTGATCTATATTAAATGCACAATGTATTTAAGGTACTTAATTGGATAAGGATTAATGCTGTATTGCTTAAAATCGCTTCGTAATTAAGCCATTATTTCTCGTAAAAAGTAAAGGATAAAAAATGGTTATTGTGGGTTATCCCTAAGCGATAGACATAAATACCATCGCGGACTTTTTGTATACCTTTTTATGGTGTACAATACTGTAGTACATTATTTTGATCTATCTCGTAGGATTCAGCCAGCGTTTGCAATGTAAGCGCAAAAAAATATATTTATTTACGACATCACATTAGAAACCTCTAATATTATCAGTGTTTCTCTACTATATTAAGCATGTATTATACATAATAAACCTTCCTCTTGAATCACTATCTATTAAAAAAAACCGCATCAAAATCCGCTGCGTAGTTTTAAAGATCTAAGCATACATAGAGACAGACAGCCAGAAAGCGGGAAGCGACTTTGTTTTATACTAGGTATGTAGTGATAGTGAATCCTTAGGTAGGGTGATGGGTAATATAATATTATGTTAATAATAGATTATAAAGGAATAATAAATAATAATAATAAATATCGCCAGACTTACACGCCATCTGTATGGTCCCAAACTAAGGGGGCGTCCATAAATTACGTGAGGTGATTTTTGTGAATTTTTGCCTCCCCCATCCCCCTTAGTAAGATGTTGTGAGATTTTGCTCGACCCCCTCCCTCCCCCTCTAATCTTAGGTGAGATTTTTCAAAAGCCATATTCTAGTGGAGAAACATGTTTTACTTAATTTAACCCAGTTTTCTCGCAGTTTAAGGGTGCGTTTCCATTGAAGCGGAGCGGGGCGGAGAAGAGCAGTGAAAAGTGGCAACTTTTTCCATTTAAGCGGAACTGGGTGGAGCAGAGCGGGGCGAACGGAGCGGGGCGGGGTGGAGCGGGGCGGTGTTCCGATCAGTCAAATTTGAGTCAAATTCAATCACATGGAGTGATCATACGTCATGTTATCGGTTAAGAAAAGAACAGCGCTTTTACATCTTTCTCTACTAGAAGATGAAAATTCGGAAGCTATCCGCCGCGTGTTCATATACTGTATTCGAAAGTCCGCTCAGCTCAGCTCCGCTCAGCTTCGGTTGGATCCGCTCAGTTCCGCTCAGCTCCGCTCAGCTTCGCTCAGCTCCGCTCAGCTTCGGTCAGATCCGCTCAGCTCCACTCAACTCCGCTCCACTCAGCTCCGGTCCGCTCCGCTCCGCTCCACTCCGCTCCGCTTCGTGCCCACCACTCGGCACCACAGCCTGCTCGACTCCGTTCATTTGTTTTATTCGAAAGTCCACTCAACTCCGCTCCGCTCCGCTTACACTGTTTCCACTGTTGCGGAGTGGAGATTTCGAGCACTGTGATTGGCCAGTTCACGGTCCGCTCCGCCCAGCTCCGCTTCAATGGAAACGCACCCTAATTTTTGCGGAGAAAAAATTACGTGAGATTTGCATCGACCCCCCCCCCCCTCTAAATGCCTCACGTAATTTATGGACGCCCCCTAAGCACCGCTGATACTTGGCTACCATACAATGGACTGGGGGCGATCTCAGTGACAACCAGACCAGAGTAGATTACGAAAAGGCCATTTCCGAAATTTGCCTCTGGCGGGAATCGAACCCACAACCACCCGATGCAGTGAGCCAAGCGGCCAACGCTCAAACTATAGCGCCAAGCGGTCGTCAAAAATAAACAGGAATAAAAATAGTACTCAATAGGATAAACACCTAATCTACCTACTTATGACAGGATAATACCTACCTTCCTAGGTATCTTATATATCTTATAGTACTTTGGGTAGGTACACCGAACCTTTCCATGCTTAACCTAGTGGTAAAATAATAGGTTTCTTTGTATAAATAGTATTCATAACAGAAAAGGTAAGTGAAAAGGTACCTAAGTGTACCTTTTCCGTTTCCAACCACGTGTCTCGGCGCTGGTGTATTTTAAATTATTGTTTATGTAGTCGAATACCATAAAAATTTCTACTTTTGGCAGGTTATCCGACTTAGCTTGTTGAAAACTTTCCTGTAAACTCATTTTGAGGCTTAAAACACGCTGCGCGCGAACAATACAACCGAACCCTAGCGCTAGCCGAGCGCGTATCAGCCCGCGTGACGTCACAGCGAGTGCGGCGGCCGGCGCGGCCCGCTCAGGAAACTTCGTTAGGAAATTAGTCGTATCTTCGTTAATTTTTGTCGTAGACCAAAAATTATTGAGCTGTATGTTATAGAATCCTTAGCTCTATAAATCTGCAGTTTCAACTAAATTCGTTACGGTAATTCATTATAATTTTGTTTGCTTGTTAAAGTACTTTGTATACCTACTAATAATATAAATTACGAAACGCACTGTTGGTTTTGGAACTGTTACTAGAATAAATTTGAATTTAATTATGTCTATCAAAAGGTAGCCAGTTTCAAAAACTTGATCGTCGAGATTATCGGATATTAGCTCTGACTTAACGTAACAAAATGAAGACCTTAACATTCCTGACAATATATACGAATTTGATTTATCTATCCTTATATTTAATTACAAATACTCATTTTGTTGTTTCCGATAAGTACTGAGATAATAATAAGGCTTAAGGATCTATTAAAAACTAGTTTAAGTTGTAAAGTTCAAGGGTGTTTGAACGTAAAACAAGATATAGAGATACGACAAAATTCTAAAACTCCAACAATATCATAACGATATCAAGAATCAATATTACGGAACCGAATGAATTAAATTGATTAATAAAAATGGTACTGATTAATCGGTTAAAAGTCTTTAAAAGGTTTAGCGTACACCCATAATTTATAGGAACCTAACATCATAGAACAAGTTGAATAGCTAAAGTATTCACAAAGCAGCTTCGAAAAGTAAATACGTTAGAGGCAGCAAAATAAGTCAAGGTACACTCCATCCACTTACAACACACAGAAGCCACTAAAAATATTTTCTTCTTTTGCTCCTTCAGTAACTTCACTATCACAAAACATGTTTGCTCACAAAATTCTTCTTGAAATATAGGATTCTTCTTTAAATAGCACCAGGAACAATTTAGTCCAATTCCCGAGCTCCAACTTCACTTTAATCTTCTGGATAAACAATTGCACCGTTCTCATTAGGTTTGGGCGCTTCTGTTGTAATCTCACCACTACCAAACCGTTCTTCTATTGGTTTGGGTTCTTCTGTTGTCGTGTCTATACGATCGAACCGTACGTCGATAAGATGGGAGTAATCCACTTCATTTTCAGCAGATTTCCGTGTCACAACTTCTTTATCGGGATTATCGTCCTTATCGATACTTGTGGGTCCTTCGAACACGATTGCGTCAGGATTGGCCAAGTTCCCGTAGTACCGGGGCTCCACGAAGTTTATTAGGCAAAGGAGGGCGAGTATCGTTATTCGATGCATGTCGACACAACCTTGCGGACCGACGAGTAGTAAACAAATGAGCGACAACAGGTTTAAACTGCTGTTTTTAGCGACTGGAGCTTTTTATTGTCCCACGTGAAGTGTGTTGTAACATTCTGCAATTTATACTATCTTTGTATCCTTACACATTTCTGTTGCATGAGTTTTCCTTTTATGAGTCATTTTAATTAGACCTTTTTGAGATAATTATTTGCGGTTTCCGAGTCATAACTTGTAATGGTGATTTTGATGATTTTAGTATTTCGTGCACGCATCCGTGGTAAAATATCACACGGTCAAGTTTAATCTTATTAAACTTACTCTTAGTACAAGCTACAAGGTAGAAAATATACCTACTACTTTATTTATATTGTTAGTGTAATACAAAGCTGAATAATATATTTTTGTAATTACCTATTGATATAAAACCAAAGAGATGAAAAGTTTTTGCGTCTACATGAGCCGAGCTATGCGCCCGCTTTTGACGTTGGACCCTGATCACGTAGGCAAACGTCATATCGGATTACATTGGCGCGGCTGCCCAGGGCTTGTGGATGCGGCCAATTAGGTTTATCAGATATCTACCTGAGAATATCCTCTGTAATTTTTTACGTACCTATCGGCATGTACTTATTGTACTATTATTTTGTGTAAATAAATAATTGTTATTATTTGCGGAATAGCACTTCACTATGGTTAAGTCCCACAGACCGGTACAATAGTACCTACTTGCTGATCGTCAATACACGTTTTATTTATGAACTGATGTACATATTCAATGTTACTTACTTATTGCGATTTTTAATCCATTATCATCATTTTTAGGATTGCACTCGATTAATCGAATACAAAAATCGCATTTTAAATTCCATGGGCCACTAAATTTAATTTATCTGCAAATTAAAATAAAAGTTATATGATAACTTTGAATCGATTTCATTTGTTTTGCAATGCATGATGCATGGACTCCGTTGAAACTTTATTGCATCATAATTTGTAGGATTGAGGCGTATTTAACATAACAGTTAAATAAAACAGGTTTCTTACAATAACAGACTGTCACCTGTGACAAACAAACCGAAAAAACAGCTACTGCTCCACGAGATAACAAAATGCCTTATACGACAGTCACAAGCTTTTCTTTATTCATGCTAATGACAATTACATTAGTTAGAATGAGATAAAAAATGTTACGCTGTGACACCCAATCACAGTCGTCACAAGCTTTTCTTTATTCATGCTAATGACAATTACATTAGTTAGAATGAGATAAAAAATGTTACGCTGTGACACCCAATCACAGTCGTCACAAGCTCTTTCCTTTTCTAGCATATGTTTAACACCTTAGTTAGAAAAAGAAGTACTCTATGGAAGGAAGTATGTGACGTAGTTGGGCTGTTATTGCGATCGGATACACATACATCTTTATGAAATGACTATTCGACCATTTATATCATATCGTGTAATCCAGAATAAAATAAATATTATTTTAATTCTTGTTGATCAAAATTGAATAATATATTTATTTAAACAAAAGTAGGTATATTAGAATAGTTATAACAATAGTTTAGATTGTTTTTAGTACCTACGATAAAAATCAAGTTTTTTTTTATTTTGTATACAATTATATTACAATGCTAACCCACATGATATTGTTTTCCCCGCTATATTTATCACCTTAAAACAGGCTGTGTGCACAGTAAACAGGTTTAAAGTTTTTATCTTTGCCACTTATTAAACGACCGGGCGACTATAGACGCCTGTCAAAAAATATCCTTAAACGTTAGAGTGACTAGAGAAGCCCAGCGAACTTGTAAGAATTAAACGCATTTTTTGTGTTGTCTGTGACCCCGGAGCTTTATGAGTGTTATACTAGATGGCTCTCTATTAAATAACGCGTCTATGGGCCTATGTCATTGGTCGTTGAGTGGAGCGTCGATATAGCAGGAGTTGTTTACAAATTAGTACTCTCAAGTGTGTGGGTGCGTCATGCTCGCCGCCGCCGGTATAATGTAAACAACAATTGATTTATTATCCCATTGTGTTAGTGTTATATATTAAAAGAATGCTGAAGATTCATTCTTTCCGATCTATATCTATACTAATATATAAAGAGGGAAATGCTGACTGACTGACTGACTGACTGACTGACTGACTGACTCATCAACGCCGAGCCGAAACTACTGAAGTTAGAGACATGAAATTTGGATAGTAGATATATTTTGTGACGTAGACAAGCAATAAGAAGCGATTTTGGAAAATTCAACCCCTAAGGGGGTTAAATAGGGGATGAAAGTTTGTATGCAAGTTCGTCATTTTTCAAGTTAGAATTATGAAAATTTGTGTTTAGGTGTCTTTTTAAAAATAAAAAATATGGTTTTCGGCGTTTTTGAATATTCAACCCCTAAGGTGGTAAAATAGGGGATGAAAGTAAGTTGGGAAGTTTGTATAGATGTTCGTCATTTTTGAAGTGAGAGTTATGAAAATTGGTGTTTAGGTTCCTTTTTAAAAATAAAAAACTTGAATTGCTGCGTTTTTGAAAATTCAACCCCTAAGGGGGTAAAATAGGGGACGAAAGTTTGTATGGAAGTTCGTCATTTCTGAGGTTAGCATAATGAAAATTTGTGTTTAGGTTTCTTTTTACGTATTAAAAAAATAATTTCATCTTTTTTGAAAATTTTAACCCTAAGGGGTTAAAATAGGGGTTGAAAGTTTGTATGGACGTTCGTCATTTTTTGAAGTTGGAATTATAAAAATTGGTGATCAAGTGACTTTTAAAAGATAAACAATATTAATTTTAGGGTTTTTGAAAATACATCCCCTAAGGGGGTAAAATAGGGCATGAAAGTTTGTATGGAAGTTCGTCATTTTTGTAGTTAGAATTAAGAAAATTGGTGATTAAGTGTCTTTTAAAAAAATAATAATAATAGCGTTTTTTAAAATTATACGGGGTATGAGATACGGGATACGCGATATGGGATACGGGATTTTGTATATGGGATACGTGATACGGGATACGGGTTACGGGATATGGGATGCGGGATGCGGTATGCGGCATACGGGATGTGGGATGCGTGATACGGGATACGGGATACGGATACGGGATACGGGATACGGATACGGATACGGATACGGGATACGGGGTAAGGAATACGGGATACGGGATACGGGATATGGGATACGGGATACGGGATACGGGATACGGAATGTGGGATGCGTGATACGGGATACGGATACGGGATACGGGATACGGGATACGGGATACGGGATACGGGATACGGGATACGGGATACGGGATACGGGATACGGGATACGGGATACGGGATACGGGATACAGGATACGGGATACGTGATACGGGATACGGGACGTGGGATGCGTGATACAGGATACGGATACGGGATACGGGATTTGGGTTCCAGAAAACGGAAACGGAATTTTTTAAATTTATATTCTGCGCGGACGAAGTCGCGGGCAAAAGCTAGTTATCTATAAATTAAAAGCATCCACAGTTTGGTAAAAAGTGAAAAGTGATGTGAAAGTTTTCGTGACAGTGGGCAGCCAAAAACTTTCTTTTGTGTGTGCATCATATTAATCATATTATATTTCCGGATTGGATAGTCAGATTCTAATTGGAAAATAAGGTAATTATGAACAGGCATTTTTTAATTTGCTGTAACAGTTGTAGTTTTTTTTTTAGAAAATACGGTATAAATCGGGGCGCTCGCCAAAATTTTCGCCATTTTCGCGAATTTTGACGGGTGGACGTTCAACGCTAAAGATGTGATAAACGGCTTTATATTAAAAGCACGTTGTTACGCTTGTGCTTGTTTTTAAAAGTCGTTGTAATAGTGCTTTTCTGCTTTTTTGCTTTTTTAAATTAAACAAAAATTCGTCCGTCAATAAACGGACAACAAAAGCAAAATGCTTACTAAACATAAGTTCAAACAAAAAGCCAAAAACTTACGCGCTGAAAAATTGATAGTGAGTCTTATGTGCATGGAAATATGGTTTTTAATCTAATATAATGTATTATAAATTATTGCTTTTTATGGGTAAAGAAATAAGGTTAAATTTAATTAAATATTGATTTGAACTGTATTGTCATACAAATAAGGTTACTTTTTGTAATTTTTTGGAATTTCTTTCTCTTTCTTGCCGTCATTGCTTAAAAGCAACACGCTTAAAATTGTAAGCGCGCTTAGGCGCTTACTTAAAAAAGCGAACTTTTCAAACGGCTTTTCGTTTAAGCACCCACTTCTATTCAACGCCCCCAATATTTTGACAGATAGACGTACTATGATAGGACGTTTCAGTGGTTTGGTAACAGAGAACATAACAGTTTGCTCCCAGTTCCCACGTAGTATGAAATAACAGACTGTTATTTTATAACAGGTTTTTGGAGCTGTTATATATATGGAACAATAACAGACGGAGCAGGTATGCGATTTTAGCTGTTATAACCCACTCCTAATAATTTGAAATTTAAATCTGGAATTAAAACGAACTTGAGTTTGAGATAGGAAGACACGGAAGACATTTCCAACTTCCATCTCAAAGCTGAGATCGGTGTATTAATACAGGTCAAAAATAAAAGATTTATCGAACTGATTCGAAATTTGAATACAAACATTTATTTATTTATTTATTTATTTATTTACGTAAGCCGAACGGCCTCAGGCCAATTACACGGACTACTAATCAACTACTAACTAACAACTATATAATAACCAGTCATACATCTTTCTCGCAAAACTTCAAACACACTATCAAAATTCTCGCCCATTCATCCGCAAACAAATCTATCCTTGCGTCCGAATCCAGGAGCCCGTTAAGCGCTATGAGGGTGCGCGGTACAGGCGATGTAGCTCGAGCTACAGTATGGCAAGAGGGGACTGCGAACAACTCATGCTTCCTGACGCGGTTGTAGTTGCCAGGTGCGAAGAGTCGGAGCAGCGCACTAAGTAGATCAGGTGCATCGATCCTTCCACACATAATTTTTACCGCGGTTATAATCTGGCCAAATGCTCTTCTGACTTCGAGTGAATTGAAGCCCAGACAACCCAGTAAGAATTTGGTGGGGTAAAGATATGGGTAGTATCCGTGGACACGCTTGTACAGAAATCTAAGAAAGACTTTTTGAACTTTTTCCAGTAAAAGGGTGTATTTAGACTCGTGTGGGTTCCAGATAGAGGCACTAGTTTCCAACTTGCTTCGAACCAACGCACTATATATAATTCGGATGACAGAGCTATTTCGAAATTCGCGTGCGTTTCTCAATACAAAACCTAACCTCTTATAGGACTCTTTAGCGAGTGCGATAATATGCTCGTGGAAGGTTAGCTTTTGGTCGAAAGTGACACCCAGGTCCTTCATGGTCGTTGATCTAGGTATACTTGAAATATTTAACTTGTAATCGAAAGTTACTGGGTGCCGCTTTCGACCAAAAGTCATTGCGTGACATTTAGCCAAGTTAAATTCCATTTTGTTTTCAACGCTCCACGAGTACACCGCGTCGATGTCACGCTGAAGTGCTAGGCAATCTGCATAATCACGACATTCAGAAAACAAAGAATAAAGTTGTTATCATACCTGTTTTTATGTAGTTTTTTACCCACAAGCACCAAGCATTTACCTATTCAATTCATTCATGTTGTATTTACTGTGAATTATTGTTACCTCAATCAATACCTGTCGATATTTCGATTTGATAGGGGTTAATTATAATTCTATGATTATATGACAGGTTCTAATATAAAATAAAAACATCAATATTCAGAATATAAAAATTAAATATTTTTTAATTTGATATATTAAAAAAATATTATCTAAATTTAATGGATCTAGAAATGCTTGAGCTTATTCTGATTGCAGTTTAAGTTGACTCATGGATTTAACCGTTACATTTCGTGATGATTCACTAATGCTTAAAAAAACACAGGCGAGTGTTTTTTTAAACATTATTAAATCATCATCGGTGATTTATGTAATCATTGGCAAAACAAAAATTTAAAAGACATTACATCGAAAAAAAAATACTAAAAAAAATCTGATCTATGTTGCGGGAGCTAAAAATCTCTAAAAAACTTCCGGTGTGAGTACAGTACATTCGCCTGATTCCATAAATCATTCGAATACCGAGCAGTAATATAAATAAAACCCAAACATAAACAACCAACACGCATCAAAATGACATTGAACTCTTGAGTCACGTCGACCTATAGTTGAGATTTACTCACAGATCCTACTGTACAGATGATAACTTTATTTATACGGATGTAAATATTGTATCAGTATACCCTTCATACCCGGGTTATACCCGGCCCTTTGAAAAACTTTGACGGGCCTGGGCCCACGCAGAGACGCTAGATGAGACGTCATAGGATGAATGAGGAACAACCTAATTGTACCTATGTTAAAAGTGGACCCATGCAGGGGTCAAAAAGTATAACTATGCCGGAACCAACTACTGTAAATGATGAGACATAACGTACCTACTATTTGTGGGACTATGTTATATTATTATTATACTATGTTTTATGAAATAAAAAAAATAAAAAATACTGATTTGTGTTGTGTGTGAACACCAGATTTTCAAAGGGGACCACACAGGGTCACCATACGATCTATGCCTATAGATAGCCTTTAGACCCTCACGATACAGGCTAGGCCTAGTGTAAGGGTCACTAGTAATAAGTTTATGTACCTACTTTGAAATAAGACATAAAGTTTTTTTATGCCTATATTTTTTGGAAGTCTATTTCACTAATCTATAAATATAAAATTCTAAGTCCTGACTGACTGATATATCACCGCACAGCCTAAACCGCTGGTCTTAGAGACTTGAAATTTGGAGGGGGTGTTCTTTGTGAAGTGTAGGCATCCACTAAGAAAGTGCTTTTCGAAATTCCAACCCTAAGGGCGTTAAAAAGGGGGTGAAAATTGAAAGCCAAAAAATTGGTGTTTAGGTGTCTTTATTAATTTTTTTTGTAAAAATAAATTCGCGCTCGCTGCGCTCGCGGCGAAGAACATAGTGCTTTTTTTTTCGGGGTACCATGGCAATCTATAAATATAAAATTCAAAGTCCTGACTGACTGACTGATATATCAACGTACAGCCTAAACCGCTGGTCCTAGAGACTTGAAATTTGGAGGGGGTGTTCTTTGTGAAGTGTAGGCATCCACTAAGAAAGGGTTTTTAGAAATTCCAACCCTAAGGGCATTAAATAGGGGCTGAAAGTTGAAAGCCGAAAATTGATGCAGTATTTTTGATAATGCAATCAGTTTCTACGCTTGAGTTTGTTTCTGAAGAAAAATATATCATTTGGTTCCTGTAGGCCACGCGGGCGAAGGCCACGCGGGCGAAGCTAGTACAGTATAAAATATATTAAATGGGTGCGTACATAACCCCCTAGCCGCCGGCGCCGCACCCGACCTATCAGTTCAAACGTCAAAACTGACTGCTCGGGTACGCAGCTCACCTCATATAGTCGCAGCCACTGAGGAAAATTTTTGTTAATCAAAATTAGGTATGGTACGGTAAAAGTCGACCCAGGTAACCATGGGAAAACATACCCAGACGTTATTCAGAATTTAGATTAGGTACAGGTAAGTAAAATGATAGGGAATCTCCGAAAGGTACCGTCAATGTGAATGCTGGTACCTAATGTTCCTCATTAAAATATGGGAAAGTCAAAGACGTCTAACCTTCGTACTTTTTTACCCTAAAGTCACGTCAAAGTGACAGCCCCAAGATATACCGCAGACGTAGCGTGCCTACTGTTATTATCTCTTTTATCAATTAAGAAATGGTGGTAGAGCCAAGCTGTACCCAATTGACTGTAGCTGACATATGAGCTGGATCGACCGGGATAGTACCACCCTCTCTCAGAAGATCGGCGTAAAGCAGCTATTGTAGCTGCTTTGTACGATGAGTGAGAGAGCCAGAAGCCCAAATCCAGCCTTTAGTATTATAGACTACGGTAACTGCTTAACACCAGGCGAGTCGTACGCTTCTTTGCCACTTTAGTCGCATCAAAAGAAAAATAAGACTATCCGATTTTCCGATATTCCGGTATTCGATATTCTGGCTAGTAATCCCTCCAGTTCGCACTGACTAACCTGGACCCTATGACTAAAGGATACATTCTTCCGTGCTTATGTCATTCCATAACTTTACGATATTAGAAGGTTGCATTGCACACAATTCAATAACTTTGAACGTAGACCGGATTCAAGTTGTGACTTATTCTTTGGTACCGTTACACTATGCACGTGACGTCACAAATGGCAAATATTAAAGGCCTACCGCAACTTGAGGCTAGTGACGGCTCATGTGATAAATCAGATACCTACTTATCTTCTATTTCTTACTTTAACAATATGGCCACCCGGTCTCATTGGTGATAGAGCCCAACTGTAGCCATTGCAGCTCATAATATGGGCTGGCTACAGCGGGTTAGTACCACCCTCTCACAGAAGATCGGCGTAAAGTAGCTATTAAAGCTGTGTTTCGTACGGTGAGTCAGAGAGCCGGAAGCCCAACAGCATCACCCAGCCCCCTTCCCCTCCCCTTGAGGTCAGCAAGTGTAAGAGATGCCTTTGGTATTGCAAGCATCTAAAGGTTATGTTGTGTCCTTTTAATTGAATCTGATAGTTAAATTTCATTCTCGTAGTTTATATCTTCATAGGTTTCCTGTTTTATAACCATCAGTGTAATAGACTAGAAATAAAATACTAACATGGGTAACATTTTGAAAGCTTCACATGGGTCTTGACAAAATCTTGACAAAACTTCCATAGCACTGACCTGGGGACTTACCACAAGCTCTTATTGCGATTCAATTACAGGAACGTATTAACGTTTCAGCGACTTTTTGTGCAATGACGGACCTTATTGTCATGACAATAAGAAACGTCATTAAAACGTCGTTAAAACGTTCCTATAATTGAATCGCAATAAGAGCTTGTGGTAAGCCCCCTGTTAAACTTCACATTATGACAGCATCATAGCTTTGGTAACTTTTAAAATACATTTTGTTCGCCAAAATACAGAAAGAAATATCTAACTTCAATGTCGTTAAGGTATAATCGATGGCATCGAGCATTCGATTATAGCTTAACGATAGTTAAGCACAACAAGTATGTGTGTCTGTATCTGTGTTTGTGTTGTAACAGACTTGTTGTGCTAGACTTAAGTTTATAGTCACCTTAATCATAATCGGAAAACTTAGTTTTGTTAGCGACTGTTAGCCTTGGGGTGAACAGGTTGGGCTAGCAATCAGAATGTCCCAGGTTCGATCCCCGGTTGGGCATGCACCAATGGATGAATTTTCCTCTATGTGCATAATTTACAGTTCGCTGACGGTGAGGGAAAACATCGTGAGGAAACCTACCTATCCCTCGGGATTAGGTAATAGTCAGTTCCTGTATACACGGCGACGAGGTTCACCACCTGTCACGTTGGGTTCTGACTATCTGGTGAAACGTGGGCTTTGAGTTGGTTAATACCTCCACAATGTGGTGGTGTATGGCCACTCAAGCCTCTGACTACACCAGAATCGGGATAATAGTCGTGACGTTACATAGTTTTGTTAAACTTATTGTTAAGCTTAAGTCGCATTTTAGTTTTTTTCGCTTGGTCATAAAATTGTAGGTTTTCCTAATAAATTTCATGAATTGCGAAACGTTGATGACTAATCGTATAATTGTTTCAACATATTTTTTAACAAGCAAGTTCAACAACCTTACATTAATGTAACTTGTGCAATGGCTGACTAATACAGCTTTAATCAAGAGTAAACTTTAAAATATTTAGATTCATCGATTGAATTTTCGTACAAGGCTTGACTTGACTTGAACAGAGATGACATAGATGGTCTGGGTGTCACTAGGCTATGATCGCCCCCAGTCTATTGTACGGTACCCATAGCTAGCTAGCTTTGCTTAGTTTTGGGACCATACAGTTGGTGTTTGTCTGGCGATATTACCTATAGATTTAATTTTTAATTCAGATTCGTTTAATTAATTTAATAGGTTAATTTTTCTTTTTATTATTTGGTTGTACATATTTTTGTAAACAAATGCAGAGAGGTCATAGGTTATTAATGTAAATAAATTTATTAATTTAAACCTCTTGTTACTCTAATTGATTTAATATTTTTAAACCTAACGTTTTTTTTAAGGCTATGTTGTTTAAATGTTGGTCTTGAAACGCAAAAAAACAAGTCAGTTGTTGAATCCAAATTCATGTGTACAGTTAATTATTTTAATTATGATGGGAAAAAATTATGAGAATACCGACGGAAACGAAGTACCTACCTACGTTCTGAATTTTTAAAAGGAAGTCTTGGTTATAATTGGTATTCCTCACATTTTGAAGAGATTACTACCTACATTTTCTAAAGAGAGAAAGTCCCTAGGACTTTTGTTTAGAATAAAAATTGGTAATTGTAAAATAAATTAATGTTTCTATTAACAAGCATGCCAACATTGATGTATTATTTAAGCAGATATGGTACCTTCTATCATAGCAATCATAAAACTTGTGCTCAGCGCACCACTACATGCAGCGAAATTTACACATCTGTTATCGCACTGACAATTCGACAATCTACTTATATTAAATACATAAGAAGTTCGTTCACGTTGGGTTCTGACTATCTGGTGAAACGTGGGCTTTGAGTTGACATAATACCTCCACAATGTGGCGGTGTATGGCCACTCAAGCCTCTGACTACCCCCGAATGGGGATAAAAGTCGTCACGTTATATTTATTTTTTATATTTTTAGGAAGTTAATTCACCAGAAAATGAGCCGTTTTGGCGAGACCGACATGTTTTTAACGTTATTTTCTGCTAGTGACTGATTCGTACTGTGTCATGGACTCAGTTTAGTAGGGCAATATTCTGGACAGTCACACATGAAATGGTTTAACAAGATTAGTCATTAATATTTCGCAATCGATGAGATTTATTTTCAATACCTACAATTTTATAACCAAGCCAAAAAAAATTGCTGCTTATTGCCCTCTTCTTGGTAATATCTTGCAAAATCTTGCAATAGCATGGCAAAAATTTATTACGCTATTGATTATAATTAATCAGCTTCCGCCCGCGACTTCGTCCGCGCATAATTTATCCCACGGGAACAACTATCGGGATAAAAAGTATCCTATGTGTTAATCCAGGGTATAAACTATCTGTGTTCCAAATTTCATCCAAATCTGTCCAGTCGTTTTTGCGTGAAAGAGTAATAAACGTCCATACATCCATACTCACAAACTTTCGCATTTATAATATTAGTAGGATATCTTAAAGTTTACACCAGACGCAGTGTTCTTTCATCACAATACGTGTATAGTGGGTGAGTCATGGTTCGCGAGCCGCAAGTATTCACACATATTCATGTTACAGCTCAGTTGCACCATTATAAAATTACGTGTACATTAAAAAAGAGAAAATAACAAAGACATTACCAAGATAGAGGGACATGAGACTGTTCAAAACAGTATACCCTACTAAATGGAGTCCATAGACACAGTACGACAGGGTCGCTCGAGGAAAATAATGTTGTAAACATTTCCGTATTACCAATATGGATCATTTTCTGGTGAATAATACGCATCAAATTTGCCCTATGCCTCAACGTACCAAGATTCAACATCATCATCATTATTTCAGCCAAAAGACGTCCACTGTTGGATATGTCCTCTCCCAAGGTTTTCCACAACGACCGGCCCTGCGCAACTTGCATCCAGTGGCGTGAAGGTCGCGGGAAACTGAGATCGTTTTTTTGATGATAGTGAAAATCAAAATAATAATAATAATATCCTGGGACATTTTTGTACACACGGTTACCTTTTCCCAAACTAAGCAGAGCTTGTACTATGGAAATCAGATAACTGATATTACTACATATACTACTTTATTATTTTTAAATACATACTTAATATACATATACACCCAGACTCCGGACATACAGACATGTTCTTGCACACAAATGCATGTCCCGGGTAGGAATCGAACCTACGACCCGCAGCGTGAAAGGTGCCTCCGCGCCAACCACGCTAACGGGCCCGTCAATATAAACTTTGTAGGTACCATACATCGGTATACATCGAAAACCGACGACCTCAGCCGATGACCTACAGAAGGTAGTCTCGCCGTACCAAACTGACCTCATCTTTGACCTCGTGAGCCTCATCGGATATCATATATGCATTCATTAAACCAGTTACCAAAAAGGTCGGTCAAACCACTTTTTATGGGCCCAGGCTTTAAGGTAAAATTGTAAACTCATAGCTGTTGTATTGTCCTTAAAATTTATACCTCTAGATACGTACCTATAGTAAAATATATTGTCCGTGATAAACATGACTCATAGTATGGTAAAATAAGCGAAGCAAAGGTTTTCTACACAAATAAATAAAATGGAAGTGTCTGTTTGTCTGACCTCCTCCGTACTTCGGCACGTTAAGCTAGCGGTCCCGGGTGTCATTTGAAGATCTTTGACAGTCGTTACAGGCAGTCAGAAGCCTGAAAAGTCTCACAAAAATGGTGTTACCCTAAGGTTGCCGATAGTCCCACTAGTTGGGTCTCGGAGGGCAGATGACAATCACTCCGTGTAAATATCGGTGATCAGCCAAATCAGAGTACACTGAAAGTCGACCCCTTATAATGGGATAAGGCTAGGAAGAAGAAGGAGTGTCTGTTCGTAATGGCAAAATAACAGTTTTTTACTAAATAGATGTGTCCATATGGCGCGCATGCCTCACCCGAGCACTCATATTATGACATTACGTCTATGCGTTCCGACGTCAAAAGTGAGTGCTCGCGCGAGGCATGCGCCTGATGAAGACGCCGCCAATGTATATGAAAGTACATAATATTATGTAGGTACGGTACTTATAAGCAGTGGTAGCCGATTGGTTAAGCACGCGTCTTGCGGGCTTAAGGTCTTGGGTTCAAACCCTGGCTCTCACCTCTGGATTTTTCGAAATCTATGTGTGAATCATAACTTTAATAATGATTATCACTTGCTTACGGTGAAGGAAAACATCGTGAGGAAACCTGCATGTCTTTAGACATGTGAAGTCCACCAACCCGCACTGGGCCAGCATGGTGGATTATGGCCTAAATTCCCCTCGCATTGAGGGGAGGCCCGTGCCCATCAGTGGGACGTTAAATGGGCAATTTTTTTTATTTTTTTTATTTACGGTAGGTACTTATAACCAAAAAGCAATTTTTATTTTTTTATCAGCTGTCTGGATGTCTGTTCCGGATAACCTCCGAATCGGCTAGATCGAATTTGACGGGACTTTATTTAGGTATAATCAACCTAAATAAATAGCGTTAGGTTTACATCCCTTATGCTAAATTCACACGATGCGGACGCCAACGTTTTTTTTCTATACATTGGCCGTATTCAACACGTATGGAAAATCATGTTAACCGTGTGTAGGACGCCTTAGTTGGTAGTTATTTTTATGAAAGTAATTAAATTATAATTACGTACCTAAGTACCTTTATTTCCTCGTGTTGATATATTAAAATAAATAGATTTATGAATCAGGAAAATTCTGATTATAAGGAAAATATGATGGGATTCCAAAATGGTTGTAAAATCCTGAATTTATAATAACAATGCGCTTATTATCCGTGCTACTTATTTTCAAGTATAATAAATAATAACTCTGTCTACAAGCCAATTAGTTAATTATGACGTTGTGTCTACGCGGTCTAAAAAGACAGCTCAGCTTATGTTGGAAATGTTACCAATACCATGGACGTGCAAGCGACCGGTCGTACCTAGAAGCGTTGCTTAGTTTGGGACCATAGATGTAGCGTTAGTCTGGCGTTTATGAATTCATTAAAATAAAATTGTCAGAGGCACTATTATTTATTATTCAGCAATTTGTATTATGTGAGTCTACTTCAGGCTCATGCCACGCCCGAGCACTCAGTTTTGTCGTCGGAACGCATAGACATAATGTCATAACATGAGTGCTCGCGCGAGGCATGAGAGGCACGTGGACGCACCAATTTCTACTTATCTCACTAGGTATGACTTGAACCGAATAAGGAATGACCCAAATATCATGTATAGGTATGTCACTCTTATGACAAATTCTAATATAAACAATACATGTATCCGCTCCAAATGACTAAGATGTGACAGTTATTGGCATAACACCTCCAAATTTGGAGTCTGCGGTTACACGGCATTCGACATCCTAAAAGCGAATGTTAGCTTAACTTGTCATGTTAAAGGTCGTGAAATGTATTCTACTTATGAATAGTAATATCAAAACTTGACTCATTACGAGAAAATTTAAAGGTTGTTGAGTAGAATGTTGTTCATAACGTACCTACTTATGTCACACTTAAATATTTTTTTCTGGTGCCTAGGCTCATGTTATGACATTATGTCTATGCGATCTGACGTCAAAACTGAGTGCTCGTGTGCGGCATGTGCCTGATATGGACCCGCCCATTTCGGTTTGTATATACAAAGTTTAGTATATCAGAAAGTACTAGGTAAGTAAATTATGAGTGGTTTTTTTTCGATTTACATTAATCTAAAAAATCCTCTACTGAATTACACTTCATCGATAAAACTTAACAATGGAATAAAAGTCTACTGGAGAAATTGCCCAGAAAACATTTGGAGTAATACACTTGAAACTAAAAGGCCAGTAATTAATAATAGCTGTCAGGCGCAGTCACGATGTGACGTATCGTTTGATCGCACATTCATCAGAATTCATCCAACCGGTTGTCTACTCGTACAACTGGAACAAATGGATGAACACATTTATACCAACGATTATATTGTTATCAGTAAAAAGCAGTAAATGTTAATAAAATTAACATTATCTAAGGGCCATAACACACCGGGACGCAATGGCGACGTCGCCGGCTACGTATCCAAACAATTTGTATTGATGCACTGAGTTTTTTTTTACGATAGTAGTGTTTTCAATATTTTTTACTAAATGTTTTGTATTTACAGCAAATGTTTTATGTAATATCTCACATTTATAAAACATTTGCTGTAAATACAAAACGCTTAGTAAGACATACTAAAAAGACTACTAGGAACTACAAAAACCATTTTGTTGTCGTAAATTTTTTTTCTCAGCGTGGCGACGTCGCCAGTCCGTCGCCAGGTGTGATACCTGTCATACATTTCAATACGAATTAGTTGGCTACGGTGGCTGGCGACATCGCCATGGCGTCCCGGTGTATTATGGCTCTAAGTAATTATACAAGTGATTAAAAGGGTGGTACTACCCCGGTCGAGACAGCCAATATATTATGAGCTGCGTGGCTCTACTACTAATGAAGTGTGGTAATTTGCAGATAAAAGTAAAACACTTCGAACATTAAAAGAATTACTCCCTAAAGGATGAGCAGCTTATCTGCTTCCCTTAAGTTACAGATATTCTGGGTGACGACGGTTACAACTTAGGTCAGGTGGACCGTCAGAACAAAATATAACTCTTGACATCACTTGGACTTAGAGCCATAACACATCGGGACGACACGGCGACGTTGCCAGCCACCGTAGCCACCTAATTCCTATTTAGGTATATGTATGACAGGTAATACACCTGGCGACGGACCGGCGACGTCGCCATGGCGTCCCGGTGTGTTATGGCCCTTACTGAAAGCGTCTTTCAGTGGCATCAAAGAACCATAAATATAAAAACTGCCGCAAACTGGAGTGTTCCAATTTCAATTAAAGTTAACAAAGAAAATTAATAGGCGAACCAAATATCCGTACAACCATTTATCAGTACCTATCCTAAATTATTCAAGTTTAACGAATTTAATCTGCCAACCAACAATTATAGCAAGACAAATGGTTTGTTTGCAAAAACCAAAGATACGCGAAACTCGTCGGCACTGACCCCTATTCATAAATCTTTGAGAGCAATCCTTTGAGGCAAATTCGATTTTTTATTTGCCAATTGGCTATCGGGTCCACGGATTTCCTAACCAGATCTTGATAGTGGCGGAGATAATTGGGTATCCAAAACCGGTATTTCTTGAAGGGCGGATCTCGTTTCATTAATCTTGCTTACAAAAGATAACTTGGCGTTTTGTTGGTAGTGTTTTCTTTTTCATAAGGGCTCTATCTCATCGAGACACCAAGCGCGTCGCCAGCCACCGTCGCCAACGAATTCGTATTGAATTTGACAGGTAATACCAATTGTTTGGATACGTGGTCGGCGACGTCGCTGGCTTCCGTCGCCAATAATTCGTATTGAATTATGTCAAAATATGAAAGGCTCTACTTGGCGACGGTCGCCAAACCCGTCGCCAGGTCTGATACAGCCCTAAATGATTAAAAAATCAATGTACATACTTTGAAAGGTCATAGGGTGAAATCCGATCCGGTGGCGAACATAAATCAATATTATTTTTAATAGAAGAATGTATTTGTCTAACGCTTGGCGCGTTGGCCGCTCGGCTCGCTGCATCGGGCAGTTGCGGGTTCGATGCTCGCCAGAGGCAAATTTCGGAAACAAACTTTTCGCAATTTTCCCTGGTCTGGGTGTCACTGGGATCGCCCCCAGTCCATTGTATGGTACCCATAGTACAAGCGTTGGTTGTTGTGTAAGTCTAGAATCCATCTACCCAACAACAAAAATAAAGTAATCCATTCATTTTCGTATCGCTTCTTAATGGCCGTGGTTTAAATAAAACTAAAGTTAATAATAATAATAAAAGATAATTCCTGTTTCGTTTATAAAAAAAACACTTCGCACAGATCTAATACTTGTTGAATTCCCAAACTTGTGAAGTGTTTTCGTATTTTTTGCTCCTTGTTTTGATTGTTTTTTTTCTGAGCCTGACTCACAAATCCATTTATTAAACTGTCTGGCACATCATTAGTTGTGACCTCCTTTGCTCTTTAACTAACTAGAGATACTTACTTTACTTACCTATAAGTTATTCAGATAAATTCACTAAAAACTTTCTTTCAGATTAATGGTGTTGTCGTAAAGCGCCGAGTCCTTTAACCACGACGGCGCGGAGTATGATGAAAGTTGTACAATTTTGACGGATTTCTAAGTCTATCAATGACAACGGCAAATTGCTATTGCCAACCACTTTTAAGACGAGGGTTCGAAATTTGGTTGATTTTCTATTCTACTTTTTCTTTAAGTAAGTATGTGGACTAGGAATCTTATATTTAGATGTATGATTTTTGACTATATTATCTTGAGTATCTTTAAATCCAAATCACGATTTGACGAAATTTTCTCGATAAAAAAAAATTATGAAATGAGCTCTAATTATTTACAATTTTCCTTGCTACCACGATGTTTTTACGATTTAGATCACGAAATTATTTCTAAAACATAGCAAATAATGATATCTAAACTACCCTTCAACCATATTTTAATTCATGAAGTAGTTTTTTTTTAATTCAAGAAAATGTGGTTTGGCGCTTACGTTGTTTATTTCCGAGCGCGCGCACAATATCGCCATCTCACATTTTAAGTACTTGAACCATGAACGTAATAACCCTACTAAAGGACTGTGAACTACAAACTTTATTTTCCATTAATTCAATCAAAAATAATCCTTATGTGACGAACTTAATGCCCACGATGTACGCATTATAAAAACCGGTCCCAGCCAGATAGTAAACACCACCCTTTTGTCCCGTTCTAACAGTACACCTTTCACCTTCCTTGTGTTGCCAGTTCATATTTATTCGATCACTTTAAACTTGGTAAATTTTAATGTTAAGAAGAGTAAACAATAAAATCGATTATTGAGATGCATATGGTAAAGTATGAGAATATCCTAAGATTAAAATTACAAACATAAATAAATGTCTGGAAATTAGTACTTACCTCCTTCAATAATTCGCTTGTAATTGTCAGTTCCGTGATGTCTATAAAATCGTAGCAGAAATAAAATTAATAACTTGAAACACAGAACGTCATTTTGCGTGACACATGACTTTTGTAGCGAATTTTAAATTAAACGTATTGTGCGATAATTTCGTCACAAAATGGGTAAAATATGCATCGTAGAAGGCTGCAAAAGCGAATATTATCCGGATTGCGGTTTAACTTACCATAGGTAAGTGTTTAACTATGTTTTCTATGTTTCGTACATTTTAGAAGTTCAGGTGACATAAATTTCGGTAGTAAACAGGACTACAATATAAATCTTGTTGTGTTTAGAATTGAACTGAACACAGCAACTGTTTGCAGCGATAAGTCGCGCTTTTTAAACCGACTTCAAAAAAGGAGGAGGTTTCTCAATTCGACCGTATATACTTATATATATTTTTTTTATTTTTTTTATGTGTGTTCGCGGATAACTTCGTCGTTTATGAACCGATTTTGATGAATCTTTTTTTGTTGGAAAGGAGATGTTCCAGCGGTGGTACCATGATAAGGAAACCAGGATCTGATGATGGCATCCCAGAGAAATCGAAGGGAACCTTCGAAAATCGTAGGGGCGACTAGTGCGTTTGTAATTTTTTTCATTAACTATTTTAAAGCACTACTATTTTATGAAGGTCTGGAGTCGATCTGATGATGGAGTCGAAAGACAGTCGAGGGAACTCCTCAACGATTTACAGCAATTACCTGGTGTTTGGGCTTGATTAATTTGTATTGATGAGAACTTTACACCTAGATGGGTTGTGACTGTTATTAGGGGTCTGATGATGAAGACGTAGGACAGTCAAGGGAACTCCTCAACGATTTACAGCAATTACCTGGTGTTTGGGCTTGATTAATTTGTATTGATGAGAACTTTACACCTAGATGGGTTGTGACTGTCATTAGGGGTCTGATGATGAAGACGTAGGACAGTCAAGGGAACTCCTCAACGTTTTACAGTAGCTACCTTGTGTTTGGACTTAATTCATATCTATTGATGAGAACTTTGCACCCATATCGTTTGTAAGTGCCATTACAGGTCTGATGATGGAGACCATAGACAGTCGAGGGAATTCTTCAACGATTTACAGCAGTTACCTTTTGTTGGGCTTACTTCATAAGGTTCAATATGCCAAAATGTTCATTGGTATGGCGCCACTAAAAATCGTGAAATAAAATTATTTTTATAAAAAAAAAAAACCGACTTCAAAAAAACCTGAATTAATATTTATATTACCACGTCTGCCTACCCCTTCGGGAAAAACAGACGTGATGGTGTGTTATCGAGTATTTGAAGTCGGTGCCAATCTATCTTCTTACTTTTATAGTAGGTAGACTTGGCATACCAAGATTGGCACCGACTTCAAATACTGGTGGTAATAGAAATATTATTTCAGGTTTTTTAGTGCATCAGGTTTTTTTGAAGTCGGTTTTTTTTTTTTTATAAAAATAATTTTTCGTTGCCACACGACTGCATCGCTACTTTTCGAAGTCGGTCGCATTTGCAACGCGCGACAGACCGCACGCTGGTAAAACGCAACGCTGAATCATGTGTAGAATCACTGGTTAATATATTGCCGACGATTTCGATTTCACCCAGTATAAAAAATAACACTTTGCAAGTCTTCGCAAGTACAGGAAGGAGTCGCCAAATAGCTAAGCTGACTATTCCTGGCTAGTATATATATATATATAACGTCACGACATTTTTTATCCCCATTCGGGGGTAGTCAGAGACTTGAGTGGCCATACACCACCACATTGTGGAGGTATTAACCAACTCAAAGCCCACGTTTCACCAGATAGTCAGAACCCAACGTGACAGGTGGTGAACCTTGTCGCCGTGTATACAGGAACTGACCATTACCTAATCCCGAGGGATAAGTAGGTTTCCTCACGATGTTTTCCCTCACCGTCAGCGAACTGTAAATTATGCACATAGATGAAAATTCATCCATTGGTGCATGCCCTACCGGGGATCGAACCTGGGACCTTCTGATTGCTAGCCCAACCTGTTCACCCCTAGGCTACAGTCGCTTTTTTTTCCTGGCTAGTCTTATATATATTATTATAAAAATATGTTTTTTTTTGTTCGCGAAGACTTTGTTTTTGTCTCCCAGTTTTTTTTGTGTCCTCTCAGAGTTACCTTCATGAATAGTTTTTTTTTTTTTAGATTTTATGAATTATCACATTATGCACTCAGCCTTAAAACATTATGCGTTCTTTTCGCGTTACTTCTGCGTTACTGTAACATAGAAGTGTCATGTTACTCTATGATACAAAGTGGCCTAAAATCAACGGCCTTAGCCTTGTACATTTTTCTTAAACACTATTTTGTAGCTCCATTTAGGTTGCCAAGATACCTAAAGACAGGCGCTCGCGTAGTTTGGCCACCGCAGACTAATTTATTGTACTCATGTTCTTATAAAAATAAACATCCCTTTCCTTATTTTATTATTTTCCTATCATAACAATCTCGGAACAATAGCACGTTTTCACCAGATGTCCATGGGGACTTGCTCCAAATTTCAAAATATTATGGTCACTCTTGTTTGGAAAAGGAAAAAACGTTAATGTGGTATCTCGCTGTCGGCTTCACTTTTGCTGGCAAGTCCGCATTCCCTGGTTATAATTTCTTTGACTTGAACTAACCATGTCTCTCTCTAACTTTGTATTGTCAGTGTCCGCTCGGACTTGTTCGACGTCGGACCTGTGAAGGATTTTTTAAAAAATATTACGAAAAAATATTACGGTCGTGCCACATTACAGGTACAGTACAGTATTTACAGTCCGCCGACGCCTATGATAAATAAATAAATATCCTTGGAAATTCTTTTACACATGACTACCTGATCCCAAACTAAGTAGAGCTTGTACTATGGAAACCAGATAACTGATATTACTACATATACTACTTTTTGTTTGTAAATACAAACGAAATATACACTTAATTACACCTAGACTCGGGACATGCGGACATGTTCATGCACACAACTGCATGTCCTGGGCAGGAATCGAACCTATGACCTGCACTGCAGCGTGATTTTCGTTTGCTTTTCCTTGTCTTGTGTAATTTCTTTTCATCTCTTGTCATTTTGTGTCATCTCTTGTCATTTCATAGTTATTCGTGTCATTTCTGTAAAAACTCCCTATTTCGCTTACTGTTATATACTTGCAGTATGGTCTTGGGCCGACAGTGGGAATACATTGCTTGTCAAAACAATGGAGTCGCTTTATTGCGTTTGTTGTAGGTATGGATGGGCAAGTAATAAATATATCATACATCAATAAATTATCGTAATTATAAAAAAATAAAAACCGACTTCAAAAAAACCTGGAGCACTAAAAAGCCTGAAATAATATTTATATTACCACCACTGCCTACCCCTTCGGGAAAATCAGGCGTGATGATGTGTTATCGAGTATTTGGGGTCGGTGCCAATCTATCTTCTTACTTTTATAGTAGGTAGACTCGGCATACCAAGATTGGCACCGACTCCAAATACTCTATAACACATCATCACGCCTGATTTTCCCGAAGGGGTAGGCAGTGGTGGTAATATAAATATTATTTCAGGCTTTTTAGTGCTCCAGGTTTTTTTGAAGTCGGTTTTTATTTTTTTATAAAAATAATTTTATTTCATGATTTTTAGTGGCGCCATACAAACTTTATCACCCCAAATTACCCCTTTGGGGGGTGACTTTTCCAAGATTCCAAAACAAAAGTTTCTTAATTTATTATATGGAGTATACATACTAAGTTTCAAGTCAATCGGACACAAATATATTTTTCTACCGTACTTCTACCCCTAGTTTCCCCCTTTGGGGGTTGATTTCCGAAATGATTTTTTTATGGGACCAAAACAACTTAGTCACCTACCAAATAACAGTTTAAAAAGAAAAATTGGTTCATAAACGTTAGAGATAAACGGTAAGTCTCCATACAAACTTCAACACCTCGTTTTACCCCTATGGGGGGGGATTTTTCTAAAATCCTGAAACATGAGTTTCATTATTTCTTATGCAAAATATACATATTAAGTTTCAAGTCAATCGGTCAAAAAATTTTTTTTCAGACGACCTTCACCCCCCAAAATTACCCCCTTAGGGGTTGATTCTAGGAATTATTTTTTTATGGGACCAACTTGGAGCTACGATCTACCGAACAGCAAAAGAATTTTTCAAATCGGTTCATAAATGCCGGAGAAATCGGTGAACATACATAAAAAAAAAAAAAAAAAAAAAAAAAAAAAAACATACATACAGCCGAACATAGAACCTCCTCCTTTTTTGAAGTCGGTTAAAAAATAACATTACAGATATGGATAGGAAAATGTTTGTCCGTCCTATTCAATCTATTATATTATAAACGAAAGTAACTCTGTCTGTTACCTTTTCACGGCTAAACCGCTGAACCAATGTTGATGAATTTTGGTATGGAGATAGACTGGGTCTTGGCGGAGAACATAGGCTACTTTTTAGGGTTCCAAAGGGTGCTAACGGGACCCTATTACTAGGCCTACGCTGTCCGTCTGTCTGTCTGTCCGTCTGTCAGCGCGGGCTGTATCTCACGAACCGTAACAGGTAGAGAGTTGAAATTTTCACTGAATGTGTATTTCTGTTGCCGGTGCAGAACAAATACTAAAAATATAATAACATTTAAAAATAAATATCAAGTCTCAAACTTGATATTTTTGATGTGTTTATTCTACGGTGGTACGGAACCCTTTATGTGCGAGTCCGACGCCTTCAGATCTCATGAATGTTTTCTTGAAATAAATATAGTGTATTTTAAGTAATTAACTGGCCAACCCTCAGGTCCTACCTACCATGTTAGGATCTTTTTCGTTCTAGCGGGTGTAAACCGTGATTTAACGAGTTAATGTGATAATTTTTGTATTTTTTAAATTATTCAATTCAATGTTTTTGTTTCAGACATAGTCCAATATTGATTATTAAAATTATTATAATTTCACAATAAATATAAAACAATAAATAAAAGTAAAATTAAATTTAAAAAAATATATATATTTATTTTTAAACCGACTTCAAAAAGGAGGAGGTTTCTCAATTCGACCGTATATATTTTTTTTTTATGTGTGTTCGCGGATAACTTCGTTGTTTATGAACCGATTTTGATGATTCTTTTTTTGTTGGTAAGGAGATATCCCAGCGGTGGTACCATGATAAGGAAACCAGGATCTGATGATGGCATCCCAGAGAAATCGAGGGGAACCTTCGAAAATCGTAGGAGCGACTAGTGCGTTTGTAATTTTTTTCATTAAGTATTTTAAAGCACTACTATTTTATGAAGGTCTGGAGGCGATCTGATGATGGAGCCGAAAGACAGTCGAGGGAACTCCTCAACGATTTACAACAATTACCTGGTGTTTGGGCTTGATTAATTTGTATTGATGAGAGCTTTACACCTAGATGGGTTATGACTGTCATTAAGGGTCTGATGATGGAGTCAAAAGACAGCCGAGAGAACTCCTCAACGATTTACAGCAATTACCTGGTGTTTGGGCTTGATTAATTTGTATTGGAGAGAACTTTACACCCATATGGGTTATAAGTGCCATTACAGGTCTAATGATGGAGACCATAGACAGTCGAGGGAATTTCTCAAAGATTTACAGCAGTTACCTTTTGTTGGGCTTACTTCATATGGTTCAAAATGCCAAAATGTTCATTGGTATGGCGCCACTAAAAATCGTGAAATAAAATTATTTTTATAAAAAAAAACAAACCGACTTCAAAAAAACCTGGATCACTAAAAAGCCTGAAATAATATTTCTATTACCTACCACCTCTGCCTACCCCTTCGGGAAAACCGGACGTGATGGTGTGTTATCGAGTATTTGGGGTCGGTGCCAATCTATCTTCTTACTTTTATAGTAGGTAGACTTGGCATACCAAGATTGGCACCGACTCCAAATACTCGATAACACACCATCACGTCCGGTTTTCCCGAAGGGGTAGGCAGAGGTGGTAGGTAATAGAAATATTATTTCAGGCTTTTTAGTGTTTTTTTTTTAATTTTTCATGTTTTATCATTAAAATACAATATAATATAACATAAATTAAAATAAAATACAATAAAATAAAAACCTACCCCTAATGAAACAAATACCGTCCGCGTGGGATACTGGCTGCATGTCCTCCCTGTATTCAAGCTGTTCCTGTTGTCAAGAGAATTTTTTGAGCAAGGAAAGAGCCAGCCCTCTTGTCACCTGTGGCGGTAACCAGTCTAAGGGTGATTTTGATAGATAAAAAAATAAAGATAAAAAGATAAACAAAAAATAAATGCATGGTTAAATCAATAAAATTAATAAAAACTGAAAATTAAATTAAAACATAAATTAAATATGGTAAAAAAAAATATTATGACACCGCTGATGACTTCATGATCGGCATCGAAGTTAAGTACCAAAGTATTCCTTAGCCTACGAAACATGAAAAAGATACTCATATCCGGCAGTCAGTCACTGACACAGAGTATGTACATTTTTACCCAACTACGGTGGGCGGAGGGTTATGATTTTGACCGATATGTATGTATGTTCATCTGCTCCCGTATAACGTCCAAACTATTTTTATATCATAATAATTTGACTAATGAGATATCGTTGGACGCGTCTGGATCGTCCGCTGGTTATAGGCTATTATACGATCGAAGTATTGTTATACGTATCTATCAGCATATTGTAGGTATCGTTTGTCTTCTTTTGACTTACTTTGTCTTCAGCAATAAAAACAACATAGAAATTAAATTATTTTTTTCAAATACACTCGACATAAAAATCCCATATAAAACGAAAAAAATATATTTGAATATTTTCATCCATTTCATCTATTTTAAAAGGTGCACTGGGACATATTATTTTAATTGTACGAATTAAACAATATTGTTCCTTCAAAAAATAACTATACTATAGTCTACTCCATAGCTGTTCTGTCCTAGCTAAGCGAGAGGGATATATCCTTCGGCAGCTCACGCGACGCCAGCCACACCCCGAAACTAAAATTCATTTTTTTCTTGTATCGTCTTAAGACCGTGGTATGGCCGTGGTCTCCTATTAAATGCCATCGGCCGCTTACAGCGTCACGCGTACGCCGCGGCACAATGCTTACTATAGTGACGTCGGCGTGTGGAGACCACAACAGTACATTTCTATAGTAAGCATTGTGACGCGGCGTACCGGGACGCTGTAAGCGGCCGATGGCATTTAATAGGAGACCACGGCCTAACTGCAAGTGTGTGTGTGTCCAAGTGTGTGAATTTCGTTGCATGTAGTGGTGGGCTGAGCACAAGTTTAGTGATTGCGATTGCGATGTTAGAAAGTAAAATCTGCTAAAATAATACATCAATGGATGGATCCCATAATCTTAGTTTCCATAAACTAGCTATTACATCTGCGTTTCTTACGACGAGTGAGAGAGCTGGAAGCCCAACCCTCCCCTTCTTCCCCTCCCTTCATACCACTCCCCTTCAGGTTAGCAACGTGCGAGCAATGCATTGCAAGCATCTATAACTACGGTAACTGCTTAACATCAGGTAGGTCGTACGCTTGTTTGTCACCTGTCCCATAAAAAATCTGGTATAAGCTGGATTATGTATTTTAAATAAATTCTGACTCATATCAGGAAGGAAAACACTTAGTAATCATATAGCTTGTAGTGAAGCATTGTACAATCTGTTATTAACGGTTACCGCATGCGAACAAACTCATTACTTAATGGCGGCGTCTTCATCAGGCGCATGCCTCGCGCGAGCACTCACTTTTGACGTCGGAACGCATAGACGTAATGTCATAATATGAGTGCTCGGGTGAGGCATGCGCGCCATATGGACACATCTAATAGCGAACACACAAACACCGGCGCCGGCCCGCGGTTTGCTAACGTATCTCCTGTGAACTTCGCGAGTTAAACTCCTATGTTAGTATATAATCACTTATGTATTCTGCTTTTGAGTTAAATTAACTGTCTTGTTTATAGTTAAATATCTTTCCTAGCCATATTTTCATTCGATAGAACTGTGGCTTTCTGTCTTAACTTAGCATTTCAAAGGTAATGGAGTAGCGGCTTGACGGGCCCGTTAGCGTGGTTGGCGCGGAGGCGACTTTCACGCTGCAGGTCGTAGGTTCGATCCTACCCGTGACATGCATTTGTGTGCATGAACATGTCTGTATGTCCGGAGTCTGGGTGTAATTATGTATATTAAGTATGTATTTACAAATAAAAAAGTAGTATATGTAGTAATATCAGTTATCTGGTTTCCATAGTACAAGCTCTGCTTAGTTTGGGATCAGGTAGCCGTGTGTAAAAATGTCCCAGGATATTATTATTATTATTATAATGGTAATGGTATTGGTATGGTAATGGTAATGGTTCTTGGAGAAGCATGGAAATACTTTTTTTAACATTTATCATAGGGGATAGCCGAGTGGTTAAACACGCAAGTTTCGTGACACTTATAATATGAAATTTTAACAATATTAAACTTTTTTCATGCTCCTCAAAATCTCCTTTTAGAGATACGAGATTGAAGGTGGAGCCACAAAATACCGCTTCCAGTACAATCAAGGACATTTTGTCCTGTAACTAAAGATGTGATAAACGGCTTTATATTAAAAGCACGCTGTAACGCTTGTGCTTGTTTTTAAAAGTAGCTGTAAAAAGCGCGGAAGTGCTTTACTGCTTTTAACATTATTTTACCTAGTTTTCAGCTTTTTACTTTTTTCTAGTGCTTTTGTGTATTAAAAAAGCCAAAAACTTATCTGCTGAAAAAAATATAGTCAGCGTTATATGCATAGAAATATGGTTGTTAATCTAATATAATTTAGTATCAATGTATTGCTTTTTATGGGTAAACGAATAAGGTTCAAGTTAATTAAATATTGATTTGAGCTGTATTTTCAAACCCATAAGGTTACTTTTTAAAATTTTTGGAATTTCTTTGCTTTCTTGACATCTTTGCTTAAAAGCAACACGCTTGTGCTTGTAAGCGCGCTTGTGTGCTTAGTAACAAAAACGATCTTTTCAAACGGCTTTTCGTTTAAGCACCCACTTCTACCTGTAACCCAAAGTGCCTACGGTACGTTTGATTCGTAAACCTTAATCCACGGTTAACGCGGAATGACGCGGAAACTAAACACATCCGCACTTGGCCAACTATTCTGAATATCACGTAAATCATGCGACGGCTGATAGTGAATGCACGGGTTCTACAGGGTGTGCTGTTAATTTAGTATGATGTGGTTTTCATAGAATTGCGGTTCATTGCTTTTGAACGCGGTCAATGTTAGCTTCGGGATTTCCGTGTACTGGTGGTTATAATCAATATTGTAGGCCTTATGACGTAGCTTTCAAAGTTGGTGTTGGGTTTTTGTGGCTTATTTGAGGTTATGGGCAGTTTTTGGCTTATACTAGCTTTTTCCCGCGACTTCGTGCGCATTGACCTTAGAATTGGGGGTAGATAGAAATGAAACATGTGTGACTAACAAAAAAGACACATCTATACTAAAATGCAAGTGCATATGTCCCGGCCATACGCTTGTTTACCACCTTAGTAACAAAAATAATAATAAATAAATTCAAATATTAAACAAAGCTAAGTTTTAAAGGGCACACTTTCAGTTTAACAGCACACCTCCATTCAACTCGAACTTTCGCGTGGTTCCATAATTAACAACATACTCATTATAATAATTGAATAATTAGTTGTCTGTCAGCCGCCATATCGTTAGACATAATACATAATTATTTCTATGTGTTTTTTTATCGCTATTCCGTTTTCACTTTGTACATGGACCATTATTACACATTAGAATGTTTAATGAGGTAATCCAAATAGAATACATACCAATATGAGTTTTATTTTTTTAAGTGAAAACTACTTTAGCGGCGTTGTGCACTTTTCTTGGGATGGGTAAAAATGATAAACTCGCGACAGGGATCGACAAATTCTACAGATTGCGCAGGGCGGTTGCGCGAATAAAATGCGACAGATTCGAAGCGACAGGTCACGTGTCCTATCTTGGGATGGGTAAAAAGTATATAGTTCATAATTTTGCTTTGAACATCAACGTCTTATTAGCGCCTAAGTGAATGGATCTGGGTGAGTGCTCTATGTGGCGTAGGTTCGAATTCTATGTTTACTATATTTTCGAATTTAATATAATTATTTTTTATTTAATTCTTATTATTATTATTTTTATTTGTATTATTTTATATGATTATATAACAAAAAAAACGGCCAGATTTTTTTTTTTAATTTTGCCCTAACCATTCCAAAATATTTAAAAATGCACAACGTTAATGTTCAAGTTTTCACTTCTGCCGACACTCCCGGAGGGTAACCTGGCCGTTTTTTTAGTAAACAATTTCGTCCCACTGCTGGGCAAAGGTCTCTCCCATCCTCCTCCACCGATCTCTGTCCTCAGCGACTCTTTGCCAGTTCTTATTTCTATCCTCCGGGACCCACCCACTCACCAATATGAGTACCCACCTAATAATATATCATACCTAGTCATAGTCGACGACCGCTTGGCGCAGTGGTTTGTTGGCCGCTCGGATCACTGCACCGGGTGGTTGTGGGTTCGGTTTCATAATTTTCCCTGGTCTAGGTGTTACTGGGATCGCCCCCAGTCCATTGTATGGTAGCCATAGTTAGTTAGATTGGGACCATACAATATTTAATAATATTATTATTTATTGTATTTATTTCAAATAGCATCCTAATCAAAATGTTAATGACCACAATTAAAGAACTTAATACCTACCTGTAATATATTATAGAAGCATCTAAATATATGTGTCCATATGGCGCGCATGCCTCACTCGAGCACTCATATTATGACATTACGTCTATGCGTTCCGACGTCAAAAGTGAGTGCTCGCGCGAGGCATGCGCGCCATATGGACACATCTAATGATAATGAGGATAAAACGTATGCATTTTATTTTCATTGGCGGCGTCTTCATCAGGCGTATGCCTCGAGCGAGCACTCACTTTTGACGTCGGAACGCATAGACGTTATGTCATAATATGATTGCTCGGGTGAGGCATGCGCGCCATATGGACACATCTATTGCATAACATGCACAAGTAGGTATATACCTAAGTTTATTATGATGCTCATAATATTATTACCTATTATGACCATATCCTTGTAGTATAGATAGATAGTAGGTATCTACTAAAATCGTACTAGTAACTAGACTACTACCTATATAAATAAACAATATCACAACTGACATCATCCTATAGACTCTATATTGATTCTGTACACTATTTATTTTCCAAACTAAGCTATTTTCTCACTACGTCACAGGGTCATTGAAACCTTGAAAATTCTTCTTCTCATCGAATGGTTAGTGGCCAACCTGATGTCAGAGTATCAAGGTTTAACTACTGTTGCCTAGTTGACAACAACCGGGACCGACTTTTTACGTGCCCTCCGAAGCACGGAGACGCTCGGTTCAAATACCACAAAATGGTCACCCATTTCTGCATGACCTTCTACGTGGATTAACCTCAGATCGTTTACCGATCAGAGATTGCAGCTAACTATGCGCGCCTACTTGAAACTAAAGCGGTAATAACTCATGGTTGGAACCATCAACATAACTGAAAGATTCCATGTTCGATCCCTGGCCAAACACAATTTCCAAAGTCAAAAACTACTCTCGCTTTTATTTCCTTCAATACAGACTAAACGTTATGAAATTGCAGTGTTGAGTAGAGGGTTTAATATAATGTGAACGTTTTCTTCGGTTGAGTAGCCTCGCGCGATGGCCGCTGCAAACCATTTTGCGGGCAACGACTGGTGGGGTTAGAAACCTGTAAATTGTGCAACCTGAAATACTTGGAATGGACCAGAAAAGTGTTCAATACCGCTATAGGTATAGATTGAAGGTTTTTTTTATCATAACGTACGTAACATAATATAACATATCATAATAAAAAGAAAACCAGAATTAATTTTTGATAACTCAGTAGTGCCTACTTATTTGTTAAGTATTTATTTATTTTAAAGTAACGTATCCACGGATTGACATAATTTTACACATCTAATGGCGGCGTCTTCATCAGGCGCATGCCTCGCGCGAGCACTCACTTTTAACGTCGGAACGCATAGACGTAATGTCATAATATGAGTGCTCGGGTGAGACATGCGCGCCATGTGGACACATCTATCGTGTTTTGTGCACACAAATAACACATAATAAGTATGCAAAAATGAACCGACAATAATAAATACTTATTATAAGTACGCTGCCTTTATTACGTTATAATCTATTTACTTTAACACTAACTGGAGTACCTATTAACTATTAAATGCAAGGTCAGCGATGTAGTCACGCTTGCCCGCGTGTCTCTATCACCTTAGCACCGCAAATATTTGAACTGGAATGAGTATGTCAGAATAATATTACCATCAAATTAATATACCCGGGTATCTGGTGAAGAAGTAATGTGTTCATAATTGGTTGCGAAAAGCGGAAAATCTACTGGGCAACAATAATTTTTTTTGCAATCTTTTTCACAAGTGTCTATTTAATTAATGTTTTGCTTTAATAAAGCTGAACTCGAGTTCGGATTCTGTGCTAATCTATTGCTATACTAATAATATGTATAAAGAGAAATATTTCGATTGACTGATTGCCTGACTCATCAGCGCCGAGCCGAAACTACTGAAGTTAGAGACATGAAATTTGGACAGTAAGTATATAGCGATTAATCCAAATTCTATTCCTAATGGGGTTAAATAGGGGATGAAAGTTTGTTATGGAAGTTCATAATTTTTGACGTTTTAGGTTTTTTTTATTAACAAGAATATTCAACCTCTGAGAGGTAAAATAGGCGATGAAAACGTAAATTTGGATTCTGTGCTAATTTAGAATACAAAGGAAATATTAGGTAACAAGCTCTAGTTAAACTAACAAGAAAATATTTTTAAACAAGACTGCAAAGGCACCGATGCGAGCAGGTTAATTAAACTTGAATGTGTTGTTTAATTTTGTTCAGGTGGACACCTATTCATTACGTGGACTGAAAATAAACTTGGCTGAAGTTTACAAGAAAACTCTTCTTGATTTAAAACAAAAGGTAAGATAGGAAGGTAAACCTACGTAAAGAGCTTATTACATCTTCCTAAATTTAGGATACTTAATTTAGTCGTGACTGAATTTAGGCAAGTGTAATCGCATTTAGCAAGTTAGAATCCTAAATAATCAGAAGCTTTCTAAATTAGGTTCTAAATTTAGTGACTAAATTTAGGAAGGTGTAATAAGCTCTTAAGAAAGGTATGAAGGTATAAGTTATCTCTAAATTTACCTCCAAAACATGGGGAAGTTTCGATTAGGCGTGTCTACAACATGCACATGCCTCGCGAAGCACGAAGTTTGCCTCAGCCACATGCGGCGCGAGGCAAATGACGAGGCAACTGACACTCTAGGCAGAGAAGGGTATACCCGAGCAATCAGTTTGAAACATTTGACATCGTTGTGTCTCATGACTATGCCAAGCTAGACGAGGCAAATGATAGCGCTCAGGTGAGGCAGGACGCGCAACTTAAACTAAATAGTTCGTCGGATTAAGAATAAATAGGCATAAAAATCACGGTTATACCCAAAAATTCCAACTTTAATAGCAACAATTAAAACTTTTTTATAACACAACACAAATTGCAGCAAAAAATCAAACAAGATACAAGCAGAAGTATTCCTCTGTATTTATCCTTATCTAAGATACAAATACCAGTTGTGTAACATAATTGTATTTTACGTGTGAATTTTGACCTATGATACATCATACCTACACGTATTTACGTTTGATTGTATGAGTTGTTGATACGTTTTGACATAGGTATCTAGACTACTTACATAAATATGGGAATCAGTGCGTCTACAGGAGCCGAGCGGCTCTCCCAAGCAATCGGTTTTGACGTCTGACTATACAGGGTGTCCCAAAACTTTGCCACATGGAGGGGGAGTACCTTAAATATTGTAGATAGAGAATTTTACGGAATGAAGACTTCATTTTTATTTTAAAAACAATACGAACTGCATTCAAAGATTTTTGAAAACTCGCTTGCCACACTCGGGAATCGAACCGGCTAAAATACGAAAAAATAACATCCTGTACTTTTATAGTATCAATCGATAGGATCAATCACAAGGATCAAATCACTCTAACAAACATGGGAAATTAAATGAAAGGAAAACCGTGATATCTTAACTTATAAGAATTACAATAAGTGAACATTAAAATAAGTAACGATTTTATGGGTTTCCTTTCATTTAATTTACTATGTTTCTTAAAGAGATTTTATCCTTATGATTGACCCTATCGATTGATGCTATAAAAGTACAGGGTGTTATTATTCGGATTTTAGCCGGTTCGATTCCCGAGTGTGGCAAGCGAGTTTTCAAAATGAAAGGAAACCATAAAATCTTCACTTATTTTAATTGAACGAATAAAAAATGGTAAACTAACTAATTTGTTGCTCGAAATTAGCTCCATTTTTTGTGGATACACTTTATCTTTGAATTCATGAATTTATAAGTTTAGATTTCATGGTTTTCCTTTCATTTAATTTACCATGTTTGTTAGAGAGATTTGGTCCTTATCATTGATCCTATCGATTGATGCCATAAAAGAACAGGATGTTATTTTTTCGGATTTTAGCCGGTTCGATTCCCGAGTGTGGCAAGCGAGTTTTCAAAATGAAAGGAAACCATAAAATCTTCACTTATTTTAATTGAACGAATAAAAAATGGTAAACTAACTAATTTGTTGCTCGAAATTAGCTCCATTTTTTGTGGATACACTTTATCTTTGAATTCATGAATTTATAAGTTTAGATTTCATGGTTTTCCTTTCATTTAATTTACCATGTTTGTTAGAGAGATTTGGTCCTTATCATTGATCCTATCGATTGATGCCATAAAAGAACAGGATGTTATTTTTTCGGATTTTAGCCGGTTCGATTCCCGAGTGTGGCAAGCGAGTTTTCAAAAATCTTTGAATGCAGTTCGTATTGTTTTTAAAATAAAAATGAAGTCTTAATTCAGTAAAATTCTCTATCTACAATATTTAAGGTACTTCCCCTCCATGTGGCAAAGTTTTGGGACACCCTGTATAGACGTTAAATCTGATTGCTCGGACGCGCCGCTCGGCACTGGTGAACGCACCAAATGTTGAGACTCATGATCGGAACTATGGTTCAGCGGTTCAGTTTATTTTATTAAAACTTGCTTACCAAAATAAACGAAACCTGAAATATGAACCTACCTATGAATCTATCATTACAAAATATCTGGGAAACTTTAATTTTTCAACCTGCGTAATTAAGACAGCTCAGCTTACGCTGGAAATTTTATTATATTAGATTTACGGCCACTGTACTACGAGCTGATAGTAGGTATCAATAAAAGAGCCTAGTATATTATCTAAGCAAAACACTGTAGCATTTCAAATACAACTGCAGTATTTTACCAGGCGTATATAATACAGTTAGCTAAAACGAGGGACGTATTGTAGGAGGGTATTTAGTATTCCATTCTGATTCCAAATAGGCGAAAAAAATAGGACCCAAATTTTTACCTAATTATACTATTGGTATTGGAAAAAATTGCCTTTGATGAGACAGTCAATTTGTCACACGCTGGTGTAATGTGGTTACGTTGTGAAACTTTTTGCAATATTTTTGTGAAGTTAGTATTAGTTACGTGTATTCATTGATTTGATGATTTCCCAAAATATTCTCAATCATGTGTAGAGTCATCGTTTAAAGTATTCCCCACAATTTGATAACGATTGCGACCTGTATTCTATTCAGTGTGGTGAGTGTTTTTGGGCGTTCTATCTCTCCTCTGCTAGATACTTTTTTCCTTAATTATTTACTTTATTATATTATTAATTTCCATTTTATTTGACTATCTGGTGAAACTTGGGCTTTGAGTTGGTTAATACCTCCACAATGTGGTGGTGAATGGCCACTCAAAGCCTCTGACTACCCCCGAATGGGGATAAAAGTCGTAACGTTACATTTCATTTTTATTTCATTTCATTTAATTTCCAATTTATTATTACTACTATTATCACTAGTTACTATTTTCTTTAATTATTTACTTATTATTAAAGAGTCAGTCCGTCAAACCGACTGCTCGGTTTTGTGGGACTATGGCTTAATGTTTTATTATTGTATGCTTTTATGAAATAAACAAATAAAATAATAACCCATCTTTACGCGATCTTTTTTACCGCATTTTTATTCAACCGAAACACGTTTGATACAATATTTACGTTTGCAAGAGAACGCTCGGAGCCCAAATCCTTCCGTAAAGTGCGACGGACAGATAACAGAGACACAATAAGGAGCCGTTGCCTTTTTTTGTTGTGGAGCCTGAAAAAACATTCTTAGCCGCCGCATGAATACAAATCCACGAGATACGTCAGGTCTATTCAGGAGCCCAAGCCTGACAGATTTACCTTAACATTGGAACCGCATTCGGAACGGTTTTATCGGTTCAAGATTTATGGAGGTATTTGAACGGGATCACTGAAGCCTTCGAGAGGGTATGGGGTTACGAAGTTAGTGTGTAATCTGTTTGAGAAGTTTAAAAGTAAAAAATCGTAGTAGGAAATTTTATGTTTGAGTTTGTTTGACGGAGTGTATCCACAATCCTCTGGCAGCCGCGCTCTCACAATCTATTAATCGCGCCGAGAAGAAGCGAGCGCCGCACCCGAGGAATCAGTTTTATAATATTATTATCATCATATCATAATGTCATAAATGATGGCTCGGGCGAGGCATGCGAGGCATCTGGACGCACCATGCGCCCTCGCAAATCTATTAATGGGTGCGTCTAAAAGAAGCGAGCGGCGCCCGAGGAATCAGTTTTGATGTCGGAACGCGAATACATAATGTCATAACATCAGTGCTCGCGCGAGGCATGCGAGGCATGTGGCATCGGTTTATTCATGGAATGTAAAACAAAGGTAATAAAAAATGTATTTTTTTTTAGCTTTGGCTGGAAATATTGACAGAAATAATCGGCCGCACCCTGCTCACGTCCCGCCGCCATTAAGTTATGGAAGTCCACGGCACTGCGCGTGCCCCACTTCACATTGGCTGCTGACACCATTTAGATGAAGCTTTTAGAGAATTTTATAGAAATACAAGCGACCAAGCCCGGGATCGCATGACTTTTCTCAACTATCTATGAATTTAATTTGAATTAATCTATACAAATTAATAAAATTGAAGTGTCTGTTTGTAATGTAAAAAAAACAGATTTTTACTAAATACATAATTGACAGCTAAAAATTAGAAAATACACGAGCCCCTAAATTTAGCGACACTTTTAGCCAGTTTACTTAGCGTTTTTAGGAACAAAAGTGTAAAATCATAAACGAATAATACCTAAAGGCCGGCACTCACCTATTAACTCGGCACCCGACCAGCAACGCTTCACCGCTCGGCGTCTACTCGTTGTCGACAGGTGGTCCGCGGGCGGACGCTGCTTTTACACCTTAAACGTCACGTGATCTACCAGTGGACCGCGCGTGGTCAACGAGTGAACGCCGCGTGGTGAGCGCGTGGTCCACTTATTTCCGGTTCAGTTAGTGGACGTCGACCGACGATGCGGTGCTGGTCGGTTGCCGAGCTGATAGATCAGTGCCAACCTAAACGTGATCAAGAGTGTTCCTAGTTCCAGTTTTCAAGAGGAAACTTCAACTAGTAACGGAACTATTGAAATTTAATTGAACTTAACAATAAACACAATTGAGAATATATTTCCTGCAAATAATTTATCGACAATACATTGTATGTTGCACACGCATATACAGAATGTTACTGAAGTTCGGGATAATATTTAGGTAACTGATATCTTTGTTTCTGAGTTACAGGTCTAGGAGTTCTTATATGTCACGAAATTTATGTTCGAGCAACCACAAAGTAAGTGATAATAATGCATAGAAGTCGAGATAGCACAACTTTATAAAATTAGACAAAAATGTATTAGAAAAAAACATACATACTTTTAAAAAAAAAACCGAATTCTTTCAAATATGTTTTGCTAAGGCTAGGTAACATAAAGAAGTGATACACTACGATTTTTATGGGGTTATACCTATTAGATTATAGTTATGGACTAATCTTATCTCCTGAGATACAGGCTCTCACCTAGTTCAGGAGATAGGAGTCAATTCATTTTGCTGTCCTTTATCTTAATTCTTATGTACTTCTAGATATATGCCCTATATAAGTGCCTATATAAGTTCTATGCCCTATACTGCATGTATGTATTATTTCCAATTTCTGAATCATCCTGTATTTATAACATACTGGCCACGTCCCATCAATGCTGAAGAGGGACTCCCACGTCACGTATGTACTTCAGCCAACTTGTTACCAACTCCGAGTTGGCTTCATTAGAACCCTACGTGATCGCTTACTTCGCGAGGATTTAAAGAAACTTCTGGTATAGTTTTCTTTATCAAACAACGCATCGTTTTGTTAGAAAGAGGAGAAAATGGGTGGCATTTCCATATAAATTAGTGGGCTAAGTGAATGTAGGATGTTTACTGAAGCTACCTTTTTTCTACTGGGAGGGTTTAGTAAGCAGAAACTACTCAAGCTGATCGAAGTTTTCCCCTAAAACTTCATCCGATGTGCCGCAAGAAGGATCTATGGAGCTGTGTTCTAACCAAAAATATTCATATTAAAGTTTATGTAAGTGTTTACAATAAGTAGTTTAAGTTTTACGATCAGAGAAGAAGCGAGGGAAAAACAAAATAGGGGACAAAAAACGTGCATATACATTTTAAATAGCAATTAGAAATGATCGAAAATTTCGAATATCCATATTTTTTGGCATTTTTTGTCGTCTATTCTAGCGAAATGTAATTGTTGCAATATATTTTAATTTATTTAAAAAGTAATTTCACATATACATTTATGTATTTTGCATTGAGTCTGATTGCAGAATTCGGCTATGTTATTTCAATGTCTTATTTAAAGAAAGTTTAGGACAAAGAATAATAATTATGTAAAATACTGTTGTCTCCAAGTTACGACCAACCTAAATATGACAAAACTAAAACTATTTTTGTCTTGCTTATGAGCAAGACGAATTACGAGCATGAGAAGGATGGCAATAGATTTAAGACGAAGATGCCACTGCCATAACGTTTTTACTTTCAATTATAATACGAAAATCGGATTATAACGGTCAGAATTGAAAACCCACAAATAATGAGATGACGGACAAAATTGCGAAAGCGATGAAAGAAAATATATTCAAGGAATCGAAACAAAAACATATTATGGAGCGGCTGTTGAATTATATTTATTCGAGGAATATTTGTTTGTAAGCTCCTGTTTCTTTTAAAAAAGTATTTTTGTTTGTTCTATTAATAACAAAAACTAAATTGGAACCAGACGAGCTGAACTCCTATTCCCTCATACTTAACAACATAAACCAAAAGTTTTAAATTGCCATTTGAATACAAAAGCTTCATTTATTTATCGCTGGAAGTGTGTGATCAACGTAAGTCGATAGATGTGTCCATATGGCGCGCATGCCTCACCCGAGCACTCATATTATGACATTACGTCTATGCGTTCCGACGTCAAAAGTGAGTGCTCGCGCGAGGCATGCGCCTGATGAAGACGCCGCCGATGAACATTTCAGGTTTTCAAATTGCTTGTACAATTTTGTTTAGCATAAAACCCATTATTTTTCGCATCGCTCGCGCGTTGCCGACCTGAAGGTGAGTGGGTGGTTGGGCTTCTGACTCTCTCACTCATCTTCTGTGAGAGGGTAGTACTACTACCTTGGCAGGTGTAGCCAATTGACTGCAGTTCGTATATCGGATGTAGTAGTACCTTGTCTCCAACATTAAGATCAGAGAGTTACAGATATTCTTCACTGGCGGGAGAGCCATCTCCCGCCAGTGAAGAATATCTGTAACTCTCTGATCTTAATGTTGGAGACAAGGAAGATTGCGCTACAATTTAATTGCGTTTCAAACATATCACGTACACGAGTAGACAAAACTAATATTATCTCCTGTGTCTTGATTGAATCATTCTGTCGTAGGGCTGGCTACCAATGAACAATAATACCTATTGGCGGCGTCTTCATCAGGCGCATGCCTCGCGCGAGCACTCAGTTTTGACGTCGGAACGCATAGACGTAATGTCATAATATGAGTGCTCGGGTGAGGCATGCGCGCCATATGGACACATCTATTAAATACGTTTAAAATGGAAATTCATAAAAGAAGATGGCTCTGCGGATAGATTTGAAATGACAACCGGAATTCTTATTTTTTTAAATTCGTTATCTTTCTGTATTTTACAATTACATATTTTAGATACCTAAATGGAACTTAAAAATAACCGTATTATTACCTAACGCTAACGCAAATTTTCTGCTAACATTAAGTAAAGTATGGATATGTAGAAAAGATCTACCTACTCATAATTTTGTTCTATTTCGTATAAAATTATGATGTACGAAATATGGGTGCGTCTACATCAGGTGCACGCCGCGCCCGAGAACTCAGTTTTGACGTCGGAACGTATAGACATAATATCATGACACGAGTGTTTTGAATTGAAATGAAGTGAATTTTGAATTTTTGCTTGGGGCGTGGCAAGGCGTCTGGACGCACAAAATATTCATTTGAGTTATTTTGAATATGACCTGCCATTTATTATTATTTTGACCAAAAGCGACTGTAGCCTAGGGGTGAACAGGTTGGGCTAACAATCAGAAGGTCCCAGGTTCGATCCCCGGTGGGGCATGCACCAATGGATGAATTTTCATCTATGTGCATAATTTACAGTTCGCTGACGGTGAGGGAAAACATCGTGAGGAAACCTACCTATCCCTCGGGATTAGGTAATAGTCAGTTCCTGTATACACGGCGACACGGTTCACCACCTGTCACGTTGGGTTCTGACTATCTAGTGAAACGTGGGCTTTGAGCTGGTTAATACCTAAACATCATTTGTTCATTAGTAGAACGGTGGGCAACCCTGCATCGATATTGGCCCGCGGCTGATACCGCGGATAGCGAAATGAGCTCCCCTGATTACTCGATTGAACTTGGATTAACTGATACACGTCCGCATGCGGGACTCATCATGTGGGACTGATATGCACGTTTATATTAGCATGAATGAATCATTTATGAACTCTGTTGTCATGAAATCCCCAATTTGGGATGCATATGAATTTTGGATGTTTATGTGGTCGCACGCAATCCTATAAAGTGGCGACCACTGAACATGATTAGTACCGTCCGAACTTTGGACATAAAATATTGCCAGACAAATAGACCAACTTATTGATGTATAATTTATATGACACTTTCTAACATTGCAATAACAAAACTTGTGCTCAGCGCACCACCATATATTATTAGAAGTGGGTGCTGAAACGAAAAGCCGTTTGAAAAGTTCGTTTTTTTTAGTAAGCACACAAGCGCGCTTACAAGCACAAGCGCTTTTAAGCAATGACGTCAAGAAAGAGAAAGAAATTCCAATTTTTTTTTAAAAGTAACCTTATGTGTATGAAGATACAGCTCAAATCAATATTTAATTAACTTGAACCTTATTTCTTTACCCATAAAAAGCAATAAATTGATACTAAATTATATTAGATTAACAACCATATTTCTATGCTCATAAGGCTCACTATCAATTTTTCAGCACATAAGTTTTTGACTTTTTTAATGCACAAAAGCACTAGAAAAAAGTAGAAAGCTGAAAACTAGTTCAAAAAAAGTAAAAAGCAGAAAAGCACTTCCCCGTTTTTTACAGCTTATTTAAAAACAAGCACAAGCGTTACAGCGTGCTTTTAATATAAAGCCGTTTATCACATCTTTATATATTATAGCATTATTCACAAATGTTATTAAACGGTAATGTTTTGGTAACACTAAAATGTTATTTTTAACGTCATCATCATCATTTTAGCCATAAGGCGTCCACTGTTGGACATAGGCCTCCCCCAAAATTTTCCACAACGACCGGTCCTACGCCACTTGCATCCAGCGGTTTCCCGCGACCTTCACTAGGTCGTCAGTCCACCTTGTGGGGGGGCCTACCCACACTACGTCATTCGGTACGTGGTCGCCACTCAAAAATCTTTCTGCCCCATCGGCCATCAGTTCTTAGGGCTATGTGCCCCGCCCACTGCCACTTCAGCCTACTAATTCGCAGGGCTATGTCGGTGACCTTGGTTTGTCTACGTATCTCCTCATTTCTGGTTCGATTTTTAACGATTCATTCGTTATTGTTTTTTTTACTTTGACTTAAATACATAAGAAGATATTACCGTACCGTACCGTACGCTTTTTGCCACATCAGTCCAAAAAAAAAAAAAAAATATCCAGAAGATGAACCATATTGGCAATACCGACATGTCGATAGACATTTTCAAGATTATTTTCCACGAGCGACTGAGTCGTACTGTGTCCACGGGCTCCGTTTAGCAGGACCAACTATTTGAACAGTCACGTGTCTCCGCTTTTCTCAGTAATGTCGTTGACAACAGCCAATTGGCTCAATATTTTTATGAAAAGGGACCAGCGATCATTAAGGCAAGTGATCAAAATTCGTGTCACGTACAAAATCACTTAATTCGAGCGGTCCCGTATCTAGTGCGAGCGTGAATAATCGCTCGGGTCGGTCGCCGCTGGCGAATATCTTTATTTTTATTGTATGCTAGCTGTGCCCCGCGGCTTCGCCCGCGTGGAAATTGCATTAGCCTATTTCTTTATCCAGAGCCTACAGTATCTACGTTTAAAATTTCATTAAAATTGGTTTAGTAGTAATGGAGATACGTGGTTACAAACATTCTCACACACTTTCGCATTTATAATTATTAGGACTAGCTGTGCCCGCCGCGACTTCGTACGAAACGTGGAATTTAACAAAAAAGTTTATTAATGTTTTCTAATATAAAAGTAGTCTAAATTACCTATTGTAACATCAGCTATCTGCCAATGAAAGTCCCGTTAAAATCGGTTCAGCCGTTTCGGAACAAAAATTTTAAAAAATGCAGTTTTGTTGTAAGTACCGTATATTCTTTCATATGCATCTAGTAAAAAGCTGTTATTATTTTGACATTACAAACAGACACTTTAATTTTATTTATTTGTATGTAAGATACAAATTACTTTCGGTCCTCGGCCAATAATAACGAAAAGGCCGAATTACCGAAAGGATATTGATATTATTGCATTCTGATAATTATTATATGAACGCATCAATGAGTTAATAATATGGCCTAATAATAATATTAATCTGGGTTCGGACAAGTTTTCGACGTGAATAAAATAAGTATTAGAAACATTAGTACTCTAGAATCTAGGGAATAATTATTATATTATGATCTAGAGTCTAGATCATAATATAATAATTATTCCCGAATTGTTTTCGGCAATTGTTCGACTCACAACTAAGTAATTCACGGTGCTTTATTTTATTAATAGTCTATTTCGACGGCTTTATGAAAGCCTAGGGCTTTCGTAATAATATTAATAAATTATTCAGTATAATAGTTGTTTGTATATCAATGTAATAATAGTTGTCAGTCTATGTCATATTTTTGTTTATGTAACGAAATGTACAGTTATGTACATATGTATAAGTGTTGTACACCCCCGTATTATTTTTCTTTAGATCCTCTCCATCCAAAGGTTTGCCTGGTGGAGATCACTATTAGTGATAAGGCCGCCCATTTTGCCACACTTTTTTTGTAAATTATGTATTTTTTATAAATGTTTGTTTTTTTCTAGCGGTGGAATAATAAAGAGTTATCTATCTATTTATCTATCAATTCTAAGCTAAACTTCGGTCTCGAAAACCACAAAAAAAATGACAAAAGTGTCATCTTACGGATGTGTCTCATGGTTGTAAGGATGTTTGGCCTTTAGCTATAGAATAAGTACCTAAGTGTGTATCATTGGTTCATCATGGCACCTTTTAAACTAGTGAAATCACGTGAAGGTATCATGATTATTTTTTTCTAAGATATCTAGGTAACAGAGTGGTGGCCTAGAAGGGGACGTAGGGAGAGAGGCAGACCATCTGCCAGATGGTTTGATGACATAAGAAAGGTGGCCGGCTCTTGCGGGACAAACTAGCACAGGACCGGAACGAATGGCGTGAAAGAGGAGAGGCCTATACCCAGCAGTGGGTGGATACAGGCTGAGAGAAGAAGAAGAAGATATCAAAACCAATTTAAAATTTTCCTAAAGACGACTCCATAGTCTTTGTCACGTAAACATAGCTGTGGATAAATAGAGGAATGAGTACACCAATCCATTATTATAAGCCAACAACATTCTATTCAAAAGTCACAAAATTATTCATCGCATACCATTCCCATTCTCAGCGTCAAGAATTTGAGAAATGTACGAACATAGCCCATGGACTATCAGTCTATTAGGTCGGCCATTATTTCCACCCGCTGGAGATATGAAACGTGAGTGAGGAGGGTCGAATGACCACCTTTCATTACCCCGACGCGTTCGCCCGCACGATATACACCTCGACCAGCTGACAGCTGGGGTCAAAACTTTGTGTAAAAGTTACTTATATGCAAATGATGTGGTTGGATTCTGCACTTAGAATACTATATTTCTACTGGTGGTAGTGCCAAGCCAGTGACAGTAGTGTAGCCTGTTGACTGCAGATCACATATGGGCTGGCTCAACCGGGGTAGTTCCACCTTCTCACAGAATATCGTTGTCAAGTAGCTATCACAGAATTTCGTACTATGAGTGAGAGATCCGAAAGCTCCGATTAAAAGTACGATAAAACTGCTACTTTAATAAAATAATGTATTCATTTTTGTATCGCTTTTTATTGGTCATTGTATAGGTACTTAGGTAGGTTACTATCGTAGTACTTTTCATAAATTACAGTAAAAGATTGTACTCTATTCAGACATCAAAAACATTCTATTGTACGCGTCTCATAATAAAATTCTCTAGCCAGCATTGTTCAAATTTAATCTTTAATCATACCATTTCGCTAAACATTTTGTAACACTGCGGATAAAATATAGGGCATTAAATTATTAACCCCGTGGCCGCTATCCTTGTTATTATATTTCGAGTATCATAAATTCTATCTGTAAGATTAACAGCCCCCTTTTTCAGGCCCCAAATAGCTTCCCGGTAGCTTATCTTACAGATAATTGTGCGTGGAGTGTGATCTATGGCGAGATTTTGAAAGATATGGGATTTTGCATCAACTCAAACTCATTTTTTTATTCATGTAAGCTATAAGTAATTAGCGTTTATAAATCGTCAAATTATTAAAAATATTTTATCGTTACTACCGTTTCGTAATGTTGCTTCCATTGAGAAGAGCCGGCAAGAAACTCAATGGTTACTCTTTTCAAAAGAAAAAGAATCATTGTATACCTACATTTTCAAACAGCAACGCTATGTGAGCAGGCAGGCATTAACACATTGTGAATAAAAAATAAAACAGAATTAGATATTTAAATAAAAAACTAGCCTAGAAAGCTGTGCATGTCTACTCCCACTTTACAGTCAAACCAAAAGGTGAATATTTAGAACGATTGTTTTGGTGTGATGCGTTCCGTGCCTAAATGAAAATTAAACAGACCTGAAATTTAAGGAACAACGGCGTCAAGTGGAAAATGGGCGGACCAGTCCCCGCAAGCAGCGCCCGGAACCCGAGCATGACTTGAGCAGCGGCATCACCCTCCTCAACCATTTTAGAGTAATATCCGACTGGTATATTAAATCCTTTTAAAATAGGTAGCTGTTACCTAGTCAACGAACCTTGTGATACCTACCAGGGGCCTGTCTTACAAAGTGCAGAATGGATTTAATTTTTGAGATAAACTACCAACATCCAGTCAACTCAAAAATAAACTGTAGGTAGCAACACATCTAATACAAAATTCACTTTAATTTTAAAACTTGGACGGAGACTATAAATTCTAATATCCAATAAATATTTCAGAATATTTTACGACATTTTAGCTATTAATCAATTATGTTGGCAGTATTTTGGCTTTTAGCCAAACTGGCTAAAATTACGTTCGTCTGGAAAGCTGAATTTTGTAGAACAACTAAGAGTGAACCAAAGATTGCATGATTTTCAGGGGTTTTAGTACCCGCAATGGAGTAGGTAATCAATCTAACGCTTTAACATCGAAAGCACGAATAATTTTACCATAAGTAACTTTGTTAATGTAACCTAAAATTATTTATTCTTAACACTATTAAGGTAGGGTCTCTCTGCTAGCGACATATTTTCCTGTTAGCGCAGTGGTTACAGGTTGAATTTCCGCCAGAGGTAAACGAACGAACGAAGGAAACGGCCTTTTCACAATTTGATTTGGGTGTCACTGGGATCGTCTCCAGTCCATTGTACGGTACTCATAGTACTAGCTTTGCTTAGTTAGGGACCATAAAGTTGGTGTTTGTCTGGCAATATTTTTAGGGTCTTAGGGTCAGTTCAGACTGATGGGATAGATGCGCAAGCAATTTACTGGCTCCACTGAAAAAATACCGTATTGCATTCAGTATGCGCATGCGCGAGCCGAATTCAGGCTTAGTAATAGTAATACTTACTAAAATATAATAAATATAATAATAATTTAATAATATATGAATAATGCATGATATTCTCCTTTCTAGATTAAATTATAGTAAATTAAATTATGTTGATTAATAAATAATAATGAAATATAAAAATTATAACCAAACTAAAAATGTATAAAAAATAATGTATCAATTTATTAATCGGCGTGAAATAAAAGGCTTTTTATTTGTTTTATTTATAATAGTAATACTTTGCTTAGTATTAGTAATACGCTGGTAATTTTATAATACTTCCGCTGGCAAAGGCACCTAATACTTATTCTCTGATATGACATTTTGTTCTACCACCTATTATTATAAGCATTACGTAATACCTCGTTAATAGCCACGTATCCATCAAGACGGTGTAACCAAGAATAGGAAAGTAAAAATCTTATCTCCGGAACCTAATTTCCGTTGTTCCATGTAGGTTCTTATTAGGCTGGAATGTACCAAGGTTATTTTATTACACGCACTTAGATTTTTACTGAAGTGTATATTTCATAGAACATTTATTAATGTACTTATTAATAGCTACTTTCTTTGAACTGTTACTTTTTTACCAATGATAAGTTGGTGCGTCCAGATGCCTCGCATGCCTCGCCCGAGCACTCATCGAAGTCAAACCTGTCTGACTGACTGTAAAAATGTCACCATGTATTTTGTTTGCGGATAGATACTTTAGTACTGAGAAAGTTAGCTAGCTCGTATTTTTTTATTTATGCTTAAGTAGGTAAGTACTTCAGGTATGCTCCGAAAAATAGAAAAGAAGATACTTTTGAATAAAATATAATATAATTTGTACGTTATAAAACGTATTTCAGTTATTCATTCTCACGGGTACTTATTTTTATAATAACCTTTTAGAAAAAATAAAGTTTAGGAACCCAATAGGTTGGAACAAAAATAATATTCTCCAAGACCTAAAATAATAAGGGAGGCAAAATACAGGAGAACACTCTACGTAATCTGTTCAACAAAGCAGCTACATAGCAGAAGTCCATGTCAGTTCTACATATTTCAACTCTGACCGCTATTGTTCAAAATAGTTTCATCTACCATGCTATTATAATTATAAGATAATATATGGTCACTTGGTCTGGTAGTTGACACTCTTCTGGACCGGTGTCATAGATAATTATGGAAATGGCCTTGCCTTATTTTTTATTGTGGGGCTACCACACGTGCCCAGACAAGACTTTAGACACGTATTATGTCGCACCGAGTCGCTCTCTCCCTTTCATAATGCATAGGAGAGAATGAGACTAAGTCGATTGATCTCGCGTTTTGTCTTATCAAGTTCGGCGGTGCTATTAGTGCAGGGTGTTACTAAGATAGCCATAACACAAGTGGTGCTTACTTTCGGACTTGCTGGGTTAATATGGATGATACGCAGAACGTTTTTATGCCCGACTAAGAAAATTAATCTACGCCTAATACTACAATACTACTTATACTTACACAGTTAAACTTCTGTCCATCATCTCACTAGTGACGATCTCCCAAAAATATTCCTATTTTACCTAGCACCGTATTACTTGTCCTTGGTTATAACATTTGGCATTGATATATAACTATTTCTAGCAAGCCATTTATAGTGACCTTTTTGTATTCTATGCGTCATTAGGCGTTTGGTTAATTTGGTCAGGACGTACAGCCTTGGCAGTTGTCTGTTATATTTAGTTCGCAGATAAATTAGGGATCATAATTCTCATAAAAACTTGTTAGGGATAATTCTTATATGGAATATACTCAGTAGGTACCTATATTTCTATATTAACTCATCTCATAAGTACCAAGCGACTGTAGCCTAGGGGTGAACAGGTTGGGCTAACAATCAGAAGGTCCCAGGTTCGATCCCCGGTGGGGCATGCACCAATGGATGAATTTTCATCTATGTGCATAATTTACAGTTCGCTGACGGTGAGGGAAAACATCGTGAGGAAACCTACCTATCCCTCGGGATTAGGTAATAGTCAGTTCCTATATACACGGCGACACGGTTCACCACCTGTCACGTTGGGTTGAAACGTGGGCTTTAAGTTGGTTAATACCTCCACAATGTGGTGATGTATGGCCACTCAAGCCTCTGACTACCCCCGAACGGGGAAAAAAGTCGTGACGTTACATTATTTCATAAGTACCAATTCCTACATAATATTATGAATAATAAGTAATTTCAAAAATATTCTGATAAAATTTCCCAAAACTTACGTCATGAGTCTGTAGTTAGTACCTACCTACATTTTTCGTAACTTTAAACGTCTGTATATTTGCCAATTTTGAAGTTATTTTGAGAATTGTGTTACTGTTAGTAATCGTAAGACATACTTTATTATAATTACACAAAATATAGGTTTATGCCCTATCTTCTTCTTATCGTATGGTTAGTGGCCAACCTGGTGTCAGAGTTGTTCAAGCCGCCCGTAGGCCTCTGACAAGGCTTAACGACTGCTGCCTAGATGACAACAACCGGGACCGAATTTTAACGTACCCTTTGAAGCACGGAGACGCTCAGTTCAAATGGTACTAAATGGTCACCCATCTCTGACTGACCTTGCCGAGCATTGCCCTATTATCTACTTTGCTGCTTCATAAAAAAAAACTTTTCAGGCACTTAAATACAACATTTTAGCAGCTCTTAACATAAAAATAAAACACCCAATCCAGAAACCAGCTCTGAATCTATTAACCTTTAACTCATATATATTCCATGAAACGTTCGTGCTTGAGCTCTCTACATAACATATTAATATTTAAACGTATTTGCAAAAGGTTAAAGAAGTATAAACAGGCAGAAACGGAAACCTGCTTTAATATGCTCAAAGATTACCCAAAGGATTAGTGGGTATTTGGGCAATAAATAATATAAGTACAGCTTTATAGGGAAAGGATATACGTATAAATCATGTATAATCATAGATAAATTCTGGTTTTCGCTGCTGCTTGCTTGCTGAATCTAGCCTAATATACGAGGTGGGTCAAAAAGTTCGCGGCATGAAAGGTTTGAAGGAGTCCGATTTTTTTCGTATACTAATAGAACGTCGTGGACGTGGACGTGGTGGTCGTGGTCGTGGAGTCGTGGACTAATAAAATTGATGACTCAACTTTACTATAAATACCAAGTTTTGGTTAAATCTGGTCACTCACGTTCGAGTTATCGCCAAGTCAACAAGTTAATCAGGAAGGACGGGAAGGACTATACAGAAAATTGAGTTTCGTGCTGTCACAAAGTTCCTCATCAAGTAAAGAAAAACGGCGCAGATCATCATGGAAGAGATGTCATCTGCTTACTGGGTTTCTTGCCCTGGGAATACCATGATTTAGAAATGGCATGGCCTATTCAAGCAAAGCAGACCGTCAATTGAAGACGATGACCGCTCAAGCCACGATTTTTTGAGATTCTAACGGCCGAATACTCGTACGCAACTTAAATTTGAGAGCTGCTTAACTTTGACGCGCCATACAAAAAATGACAGTTAACGAGACGTCTCAAACTGCTAAGTGGGACTTAAATATTTAAGTAGCCTTTGAGTATTCGGCCGTAAGGGTATTTTGTTGATCGACTACAACGAAAAAGGCGTCAACATCACCGGAAAATACTACGCCAGCTTACTCAAAAAGCTAAAAAATGCCATCATGGAAAAATGAAGGGCAAAATGGACTCGAGGTGTGCTTTTGCACGTCAACGCGCCTTCACAAGAGCCAAGTCGCGATGGCTGCCCTACACCAGTGTGGTTTCGGAACTTTATACCACCCGCCCTATAGTTCCGATTTGACCCTGTCGTATTATTATTTGGCCCTAAAATGATAACAGAACTTCGAGGAAAAAGTTTACTAACGATGAACAAATGAAGTCGGCGATTTCGGTCTATTTTGAAGGCCTAGACAAAACATTTTTTTTTTCGATTGTTTAAATAAAATTATTTGACAGATTGGAAAAAAATATTAGAGTTAAGAGAGAGTATATTAAAACATAAAAATAATTTTGGGTTTAATTTCGTTTTCTTTCCTTGCCATTCCGCGAACTTCTTGACCTCCCCTCGTATCAATGGTATATATGGTCACAACGATATTAATCTCTAAAATATTTTACATAATTACCAGGCTACAACTAAATTGGATTCCCCATTCAGAGTGTTATATTAGCTGTCTGGCTAGACTAATCTGGGACACGTAATAGTTCGCAGATTAGATTCTCGGATCAACCACAATGTAGGTCTAACTCATACGTGCAAGTAATATATAACGCATTTGTTGTTAGGTCCTATTTTGAATAAATATATTCTGACTTTATACAATTTCATAGTAGGTAAAAATTTTTTGTGAATTCAAAATGGAAATAGCTGTTCAGTCGCCTGCACGTCTAGGGTAAAATTTCTAACATAATCTTAGCTCTCTTAAATATGTATAGCAATTATAAAGAGAACTCAGCTTATGTTAAAAATATTACCTTAAACGAATAGGCCGGATACTTACTGATTACTTAAAAGAAGGCAAACTGGGAAAATTGGCAAAGTTAACACAGATCACAAGAATAATCCCCGTACATAAAGGGATTTTAAAACCAATTTTTCACTAAACAGACATAAAAGGGTCTGACCCATGGACCAGTTACTAAGGGGACTGACCCTAAGCAAGTCGGCCTAGTACTAACATCGACATAAAATGAAGCTAGTAGTTCAACTATTTACCGGTAAATAGTAAAATGAAAATGAAAAAACAATGACCACGTTTTGTTTCATACAAATATCTAATAAGGGCACCTCCTTCTTTAGTCTTTACTCTGTGGTCTGACCTCATTTCAGTTTTATCTTGGCAACGAAATGTGACTTTACGAACCCCAAAATGACCACATACGTTTCCTCTTCACGCCTCAACGCGCTCCCAACTTTGAGCTCGTTCCGAAAACCAACGAATTATAGCCAATTATGGCTTTAGCCGAGTTTGAGCCGTTTAAAGCCGGTCTTAGCCGACGACTGTACATTGGATTAGTTCTACGACTGCTAGGATTCCTAATGTTTAATTCAAGCGAATTAGGTTTCTATTACCAGGATCATTAGGGAAGGAAATAATAATGTATTTTATGAACTCTAGCATGATTATCAAACTACATTGCTTCCTTTCTTCTTTATCATAGTTTTATTCATTTCTGAAGGACATGCCCGATTTCCGAAGGTATTTATAAACCCAACGGAACGGCTGAAAAATCAAAAAAATCTTTGGTTATTTTGAAAATTATTTCATATATTATCGTCGTTCATTAAATCCTTTTAACGAAATAAGGGCCTCCGCAGACTTGCTACTTTTAGCATCGGCCATCGGCGATTTTGATGCTGCGTCTCTCTCGTTCGCGCTCGAAGAAACGCGACGCAGCATCGTCAAATATATAACGTCACGACTTTTATCCCCATTCGAGGGTAGTCAGAGGCTTGAGTGGCCATACACCACCACATTGTGGAGGTATTAAGTCAACTCAAAGCCCACGTTTCACCAGATAGTCAGAACCCAACGTGACAGGTGGTGAACCTTGTCGCCGTGTATACAGGAACACGCACACGCAGCATCGATACGTCACAAAATCGCCGGTCGCCGATGCTAAAAGTAGCCAGTCTACGGAGGCCCTAAGTAGGTATTGACTTCTCCCAACAAATATACCTATTTCTAAAAGCAATAAACAGAACATAATCCCGCTAATCCCCGATATTACAATACCGAACACAAACAACCAATCGAACGGATAAAAGAAGATATCAAAATAAAATACGAATGTAATTTGAAAACGGAAAAAACACGGGAGTATCGCCGGTATGGGTGATCAATATGAATGGGACCCCCCGCCGGCCATCAATATTTACTTTACGGGGCATCGAAAACATCGCATATGGACCGTGGCCATCATAACGTCATCACATGAATGGACTCGAACGAACCGTCCTTTCTAAATTGATGCGTAACAAACGGGAAAACATAACGCCTCGAGCTCCGGGCTTCGAACAAATAAACAGAGCATCAAGTTTGCTAACTTTTAGCCCTTGGAAAACGACTGCAGGGCTAGCACACGCACCAAGTCAAGACTTTTGTCACGCATTATGTCACGAGATGCTCTCTCTCTTTAATTCATAGGAGAGAATGAGATAAAATGGGTTTATATCACGATTTGTCTTGTCACGGCCTGCTGTGCTAGTAATGCTGGTCTCTAATAATGTTATCCTTGGGAATTATTCATTGTAAATCGTAAATTTTTGGCGGTCGACATGTCGTCAGCCAGAGGACTGCTAGAAGATGGTCGACAATTTGTCGACCGTTAAGAATTTATGAATAATTCAAGAATGGTTCTACAATGGTTAATCGTTAGTAGTCTTGGGACCAGCCCATGGAATGGAAGCCGAACTGAACATAAAACGGACGACTAGAAATAAAGAAAAATGACCTGTAACTTGCGAGATACGTATCTAAATTGTAATTATAATTAAATTTAATATATATAATATAATAAATATATATTAAATTTAATTATAATTTTCAATTTAGATACGTATCTCGCAAGTTACAGGTCATTTTTTAAATTATAATTAAATTTACACACGACAATAATATTAGAGACCTGGGCCGTCACTTAGCTATTGTGGCGCCAGTATGGCGATTTGCTATAGTGATAGTTTTGCGATTCTGACCAACCAATCGGAGGCCTATCAGCCGGCGGCAGACCAATCAGAGGGTTGATCACTATAGCAGCTCAATGGCAATGGCTAAGCGACTTAGGGCCCAGTGGTTTTGCAATGGACACAAAAGGACATGAAAAGACTCGACCGATGTTTTATTCAACATCGTGAAAACTAGTGAAAACTTTATACTTAACAAGAAGTGCAAATTCCGAAGCGTTAAAATAGTGTCAGAATAAATCATGTCCGGGCTACTTGAACTCCTAAAAGGGACTAAATTTCCTCGGAGAGCAAGCCGCCGAGTGCCGGCAGAGATTAAATTTTTAAATTATTACGGAGCTGAGTGCACTTCCTTGCGGTGAGGTATGAACTGAACGGCATAGTAGAGCTGTTCTACGGATCACTGGGTTTTATTGAATTAAGGATACATTTTGTTTGGCAAGTCACGAAAAGTATTGGTTAAGGGCCTCCGCAGACTTGCTACTTTTAGCATCGGCGACCGGCGATTTTGTGACGTATCGATGCTGCGTCGCGTTTCTTCGAGCGCGAACGAGCGAGACGCAGCATCAAAATCGCCGATCGCCGATGCTAAAAGTAGCAAGTCTGCGGAGGCCCTAAGTAAAAAAAAATATATTGTTTTAATTTCAGTTCCTCCACAATGTGGTGGTGTATGGTCACTCAAGCCTCTGACTACCCCCGAACGGGGATAAAAGTCGTGACGTTACATTACATTTTTTTTTTTAAATTTCAGTTATTAAACAACAATTTTATGATCCTCTCAGGATAAACTTTTTTTTTGTGACTGATGTTGCCCGCCTGATGTTAAACAGTTACTTATGTTACAGTTAATTATGTTAGTTAGTTACGGGCTGGCTAGCCTATAGATGCTTGCACTACCAAAGGCATTGCTCACACGTTGCCAACCTGAAGGGGAGTGTTGGGGAGGAGGGGGGCGATGTTAGGCTTCCGGCTCTCTGACTCATCGTACGAAACGCGGCTGTGTAGCTACTTTACGCCGATCTCCTGTGAAAGGGTGGAATTACCCCGGTCGAGCCAGCCGGTATATGAGCTGCAGTCAATTGGCTACAGCTTGTCTCTACCGCCAATAAATTACACTTTTACTGAAGATTTAGTGAAGGCATCACGCAGATACACCACCTATCACGTGGGTTTGTGTTGGCGTAATACCTCCACAATGTGGTGGTGATGGCCACTCAAGCCTCTGACTACCCCCGAATGGGGATAAAAGTCGTGACGTACATTTCATTTCATCACGCAGACAAAAATAACTGAAACACAAGACGTAATAAGCTTTCAGGAATATGAATGTAGCTCGCACTACTAGCGTACTTGTCTGAAATGAAAATATTTGTGGTGGAGTAGGGACATTTGTAGCATGACTTCAGAAAGGATCTGCGGGTTCGTACATGTTACATATTATACAGACTGATTGGTTAAACACTTTACATATTGAAGGACGTGATAATTTGTGGTAAAATGAAACGTTTAAAATAATAAAATTAAAAAAATACCAATGAACTACAGAGAAAACCTTCATCGAATTAATGTGCTAAAACTCGGAAATTGTGGACACCGCAGTGCGTCGCGTAGAAATCTAGTGCTAATGACACTAATGACACTTGATAGGTACGTCAAATCAAGGAGGTACGATCCTGACCACGCTTTTTGTTTTGAGTGGATAATTAAAGATAAATTAGGCAAATATTAGGCACCTATTTTTTTTTACATAATTAGAACGAGAATCGATTACTGAGCACTCTATATCAATATATAAAATGTTCAACCAGTCAGCCTGTATGTGTTTCACAGATCAGGGTTTCCATTTAAGACTTAAACAAGGTCTGATGATATATTTAGTACTGGCCGGGCGATGATGTTTCTATCGAATTTACGATATTTATTAGTTAAGTTGTGCCCCGCGGCTTCGCTTGCGTGGAAATTGATGTGTGCCTATGACTAATTCCAGAGCCTTTACTTACTACGTCCAAATTTTATTAAAATCGGTTTAATAGTTATGGAGATACGTGGTAACAAACATTCAATCAAACACACTTACTTTCGCATTTATAATATTAGTAGGACTAGATGACCCGGTGAACTTCAAACCACCTTAAAATAATAAGTATTCCGAAGTGACAATTGGTGTGTCTAAATGTAGCAAGCAGAGCCCCCGAGCAGTCAATTTTGACGTCAGCTATGCTATGCTAATACTCATTGCTCAGGCGCGCTGCTCGCTTCTTTTAGACGCACCCATTTGATGCGTCCAAATACCTCGCCCGAGCACTAATGTTATAACATTTACGTTCCGACGTCAAAACTGAGTGCTCGGCCGCGGCATGCGCCTAATAGCGCGCCTTAAAGTTTCATAGGGATTAAAAGGTCTCAGGAAACTTCCAAATTTTACTCAAACAGCATATTTATATAACAGCTTAATCCAGTAAGCGCTAACATACACGGACTGCATTTTGCAGTTTGGTTGCAGTCGACGGCACGCGACTGCACACGGACTGCATTTTTTCAGTCGCTTTTATGGCGGCGCTAACTTTTTATGTTTGAGCAAATAAACACAATTATATTATATATGTTAACGTAAAAGAGCATTTGTTTTCCTCATTGTATTAGTTCGTTCGTAAAGGGGATTTAATTCGTCCTATCTACGTTAATCTTGACAATTACTAGGCTGTGTTATTCGACGTAGTTTGTGTAATTACGTCCGTTGTGTCCAATAACATAGGATATGTCTATTGTGGACGTGTGTGCTAACGATAATTGCCATATTGTTATAGATATGTGGTTATATAATATTCATGACACTATTATCGGATAGTAACATTATGGAGATCGAATCTAAATAACTTGATTAGTACATAAACATATCTAATTAATAGCCATTGACCTATTAGTAAGACGGAGTAAAGCCAAATAGTAGCCAATTGACTGCAGCTCATATATGGACTGGCTCAACCGGGGTGATACCACCCTCTCAATGAAGATGGGCGTAAAACAGCTTCGGGTTTCGTACGATAAGTGAGAGAGCCACAAGCCTAGCCTATATGTTATTCCAGAGCCAAGCAATCTAATGGCTCGCCTGATGTAAGTAATTGTTTAACTGCCTTTGCCTTTCATGCTGCTGTATTTATAGGCTACTAGCTATCCCGGCGAACTTCGTACCGCCTCAGAATTAATAAATGTTGTAATTATTAACTTATTAGCCGAAAAAGAAGGAAACCTCCAGTTCCACCTTTCGTCGCCCGTTCTTCTCCTTTCCAGATTTAAATGTTGTAGTTATTAACTTATTAGCCGAAAAATAAGGAAACCCCCCGTTCCCTCGTTTGTCGCCCGTTCTTACCCTTTCCAGATTTAAATGTTGTTGTCATTATTTTTTTTTTTATTTTTTTTATTAACCTATTATGTCCCACTGCTGGGCAAAGGTCTCCCCCATCTTATTCCATTCATCGCGGTCTTGGGCTCTCTCGTACCATCCGTCCAGATGAGCGTCAAGGTTATCGCGCTACCGCTTTTTGGGTCTACCTCGGCGACGACGTTCGTGCTCTGGGACCCACCCGTTGGTCGCTTTAGCCCACCTTTCTGAGCTCATTCGGCTCAGGTGACCCGCCCAGGTCCACTTAAGTGCAGCTGTTTTCGATCCTACATCCGCAATACGGGTCATTAACTTATTAACCGAAAAATAACTACCCCCCCCCCGTTCTCCTGTTCGTCGTCCGTTCTTCCCTTTTCCCTTCAAATATAAAAAAAATGCTGTAACCCCAGTGAAATCGTGCCCGTGAAATAAATTTGCAAGATTTTTAGATGGCGGCTACATCTGACACCGGCGTTCATTACGCCATCTATTGAAAGTAATTTGAATCATACGTAAAATATGGGTTTTTAGCGCTTTCCGGGCAATTTTTCTTTTTTTTTTAATGTATGAACCTTCTAAGAACTTTACGGAATAATCTAAAAAAAAAATCATCTAAATTGGTCCAGCCGTTCTCGCGTCAAATCATGACATGAAATAGGGATTCATTTTTATATATATAGACTACAGGTGTCTACCCCGGACGAGCCAGCACGTATTATACGTATTATGCGCGTATTATGCGCTGCAGTCAAATGTCTACAACTTGGCTCTACCACATTTAAGCAATTAATAACGGCCTTTCTGTGCATAGCGTTATTTTATAATTACTTGTAAAATATTCTCATATTCTGTTTCGATGCGTGGGTATCCAAGATCCAACGTTCTTCGAGTAATCAATAATCATAGCCACAGGGAGAGACTTCAACCATTAATTTTGTTTGATCTATCTACCTAATGGACAATTAGTGTTTCTAGAACATCGAACTAATAAACTGCAATTAGGCCCCGATCCGACGAGCATTAGCAGATGGCAATTCACAGATGTATGGGCAAATTCTCTTGGTTCTAGTATGTCTAATATTCGGAATAAATTTAAATTTCCAATGAAACTTAATATCTAAATGCTTTGAAATGATCGCTCCATTAAGTACTGGAAATCGCTATTATAAATCAAATATTTTAGTTTATCTCAAGCAATAGTAATTTATGTTAAGAGTTCCTTGCTTTAAATTTTAGACTGAAATTAAGACACTGAAATCCTGAAATCTTCGATGAGCTGCACGCTGCACGCTCGCACGCTCCGCGCTGCACGCTCGCACGCTCCGCGCTGCACGCTCGACAGCCTCAGTCATCTGACTAAGATATGTGACTGCCGATATGTGGCTCACCCGAGCATGTGCCTGGGTGAGCCAAAAAGCGATCCAACCTACATTCTAGACAGAGAAGGGTATAGCCGAACAATCAGTTACATAGTTACATTATCGTTCTGTCTCATGGCTTGGCCAAACTAACCGAGGTAAATGACAGCGCTCAGGTGAGGCAGGGCGAGCATTTGCCTCGTGCGTGGCATGTCAAACAGTAACTTGGCGAGGCAAAGTTACCTCGCGCGACAAGCGTGTGTTGTGCACACGCCTAATATACAAATTTACTGTTAAACTTACTATACAGATCCACTCATAGAGATCATTTTAGTGTAAAGATCTCTCCAACTGCAGAACGCCCACATAGGTTCATCTTCACAGCTCAGCGCGTTCAGTTACTTTGATCTTATTCAGAAGCCAACGAACTGATGCCAATTTAATCCGAGTTGCGTTTAACCGCTTAGGGTCTATACAGACGAGCTGCAACCAGACTCCAAGCCGACCGCAAAATCACAGTTTGGATTAAGTTTTGATGCAGTTGCTTGATAACTTCACCAAAACTACAAGCGGAATGCACGCGCGTGCATTCCGATTGCTGAAGGGCTAGACAAGTGGCTGACGTCTACAAGCGTTCGTTCAAATCGCCACGCTTCATGTATGAATATGACATAAGTCACGTGATCTACATAGCAACTTGTTGTTGATCTACATAGCGACGTTTGACATTTCCATACATTATGAAGTCTATTCTATTCTATTCGATTAGCGTTCATGCCACTTGGCTAGGCGGGCAGATGACATTCTTGGCGGTTGGCATGTTTTCGGCCATCTGTTAGCATGTTGCCATAGCTTTATGATTTACAATTAAGAATTCAGGAAAATAAATGAATTGAATTGTAATAATATTATAGCAGTTTGCAGTCTGGATGCAGCTCGTCTGTAAAGACCCTTACCTACTGTTTATCATATATTATACAGAGCTCTACTATTCTCAAAAACATCTAAAACTGTCTAAAATATATATTCTGAGGTTGCCAGCACCAGCTCATGTTTAGGGTATTTTAAAAACGTCTGACATGCATATGACATGCGGACGCTGCCTTAGAACGCGGCTCCACTAGTGCGCTGCGCTGCGTCGTCGCAACGGATCAAAGGGTCGACGGGCGAGAGACGAAGCGGGGGAAGGTGATGCGCCAGTACAAAATCTTGCGACGACGCAACGCAACGCGCTAATGGAGCTAATGTTCTTTGATAGTTATTTCTCTAATGTCACGGTACTGAATATATTCCATATTATGGTGACGATAAATTATAATATAAGGGTATAAATAAGGCATTTACACAAGGGTGTTACATTACACACCGAAGTTGGGAACTTGTCTCAAACCAGATGTCGCCTCTCACAAGCTCTCAGCCAAGTTTGCACATTTAAGTGGAAACCTAATCCCCACTTAATTTCACGGAATCATACCTAATACTTTCAACGTGAATAAAAGTGCTTTACTTTGAGGAACAGGGGGCTTACCACGACCTCTTATCGCGATTCAATTATAGGAACGTTTTAATGACGTGACAATGACGTTTCTTATTGTCATGACAATAAGAAACGTCAAAAAGTCGCTGAAACGTTAAAACAATACTGCTATAAGAGGTGGTGGTAGGGCCCCTGTTTATAAAACTGGACAAGTGTGTGGCGGTCTTGCACATAAAGGATTCCGTACCACCGTATACATTTTATTTTATTTTTATTATTTGTTGTAGCGGCAACAGAAATACACAGTCTGTAAGTTGAGATTTGAAATTCTCTAACTATTATAGTTCGTGAGATATAGCCCGCTGACTGACGGACGGACAGACAGCGGAGGCTTAATAATAGGGTTCCGTTGGCAGCCTTTGGGTACATACCCTAAAAACGGCCAAGTGCGTGTCGGGACATGCAAAGAGTAGGGTTCCGTAACCACTTCAATATCGAAAACCTATTTCTGGTCAGCTAGGATTTACCTGCACGGGGTATCTCGCAAATGGTAGGTACGACTGATAATAAAATGATGTATAGGAACACAACTTGATTTTAAAGTAGATACCTTTTCAACGATATCCCAAATGATGGTAATTGTTGTATGTGCATAGCTTTAGTACATAAGGTTATGTGTTGAATCATGAAACTGAATTTCAATTTAAACTTTACAAGCTGCATTCGCCGCACAGCTACTTGTATTTAATCACCAATTCATAATTACGCTCTATTCATGTTGTGGAATCTGCAAGCATTTCTATATAAAACTTGAAGTAGAAATTTGAAATTTATTCCTTCCTCTTTAAGCTTTTAAGGATCAAAGTTTTTTATTAGCTAAGGCCCTTCGATCATGGCGCTGCTCCAAAGAAACGGAACTCGTTAGTAATTAAAAACACTGACTAATGGCGGCGTCTTCATCAGGCGCATGCCTCGCGCGAGCACTCACTTTTGACGTCGGAACGCATAGACGTAATGTCATAATATGAGTGCTCGGGTGAGGCATGCGCGCCATATGGACACATCTATTTAGTAACGCCAGTCGCGCGTGACTCGTCCACGTCCTTTTGAATACCGCTCAAAAGGAACGCAAGTCTCTAAGCTCCATACCTACAAGAAAAAAACAAAAGACAATCACTAGATACACAGCGCAGAAAAGTTTATCCAAACCTAAAGGGCTAGACAAGTGGCTGACGTCTACAAGCGTTCCTTCAAATCGCTACGCTTCATGTATGGAAATGACATAAGTCACGTGATCTACATAGCAACTAGTTGTTGATCTACATAGCGACGTTTGACATTTCCATACATTGTGAAGTCTATTCTATTCTATTCGATTAGCGTTCATGCCACTTGGCTAGCCCGTCTGTCGCACCCAGCGCGAGCGTGTCAAGTCCTGCGCTACTAATTACTAATTATAATTAGTAACCAGTTTCTTTTGTACGTTGTGTGTTTAGTGTCATGTACAAGCCGCGCCATACAAATACTAGTGCTATTACATTCTAGCAACTCATTACTAATTTAAGTTAGTATTTTTATTTCGTGTTTCTTTTTTAACAGTCCTTAATATTTTTGGAAATTATTTCGTTGACAAATATATATTTAAAGGAAAGCAGAAATGATTGTTAGCAAAAACGGGTATAGTTACGTATAAATAGCGTACTTTTCTTCTTATCACGCAACATTTTATTGCTCAATTTATTTTTATGTGTCATTCACTATTTTTATCTTATCGCAAATTTAATTTCTCTGCAACAATATATTTATGTTTGAGTCAGTTTTATTATAGTCACTATCGTCAAAGAGGACCATGCTATCAGTCCATCTTACTAGCCTACTATCTAGAGTAGCCGCATCACTAAAAGCCTGGGCATCGAGACTCCTAACAATTGTGGACCAAATTGGAATAAAAACATTTTCATTTTCAATTAACCATTGCGAAACCTCTGGTCTCTGGTATTATCTTCGTGAATTATTCATTATAAAGCGTACATTCTTGGCATGTTATCGGTCGGAGGACTGCTAACAGATGACCGACAATATGTCGACAATATTAGAGACCAGTGATTTTCCATTGGTTTTTGGCCAGTAGACTCGGGGTCTGTCCAAGGTCTACCTAGCTACCGGCCAGTATCTTTAATCAACCCCCACAACTTTTGACGGGCCCGTTGGCGTGGTTGGCTAAGATTCGGCCCTTCACGCTGTAGGTCGTAGATTCGATTCCTATCCGGGACATGCATTTGTGTGCATGATCATGGCTGCATGTCCCGAGTCTGGGTGTATTATGTATATTAAGTATGTATTTACAAACAAAAAGTAGTATATATAGTAATATCGGTTATGGACGGTGAGGGAAAACATCGTGAGGAAACCTACCTATCCCTCGGGATTAGGTAATAGTCAGTTCCTGTATACACGCCGACAAGGTTCACCACCTGTCACGTTGGGTTCTGACTATCTGGTGAAACGTGGGCTTTGAGTTGGTTAATACCTCCACAATGTGGTGGTGGCCACTCAAGCCTCTGACTACCCCCGAATGGGGATAAAAGTCGTGACGTTACACACTATCAGTTATCTGGTTTCCATAGTACAAGCTCTGCTTAGTTTGGGATCAGGTAGCCGTGTGTAAAAGAATGTCCCAGGATATTATGATTATTATTATAAAGATGCCTATTCGTGTACTTCACAAAAAGCCTTCAACACACGATGCGCGGCTATAAAACAGGCCGCACAAATTATGCCCGTATTACCACAGGTATTACTTCAAGTTAAAGTGGAGTAAATTTCTCCGGAGACCATTCAACACGCAAACACGGCTCGCTCGCCGGGTGCATAGATTAAATTTAAATTACGAACCGGAAGTGTAGTTCTCACTGAGATAAGAAAACGGTGTACTAAGAAAGGTAAAATATTCAGGAGAGGGTTTAGACCAGATTAACACTGAAACATTAATACCTAATAAGATAGGATAAAGAGAGGCTATTCAGGAGCGACTCATGAAAAACCACGCCATTGTGACTCTACCTTTATATAGGATTAGCTTCTGCCGCGACTTCGCGACTTTAAAATCCTACATGAACCTGACATTTTTCCGGAATAAAAAGTAGCCTATGTTCTGCTCCAAGGTCCTGTATATCTCCATACCAAAATTCATCAAAATTGGTTTGACGGTTTAAACGTGAAAGTACAGACAGACAGATAGAGTTACTTTCGCAGATAGAGTTACTTTTTGATATATTAGTATAGTGGCGATATGCCACCTCTTTTCAGCAAGTAGAATGTTTAGTAGCTGCCAGCCGATAAACTGTCTTATCACTCGCACATTGTGTTTTTATAAGTACAACTGTTTTTGAATATTTGAATCTTTAGTTAGATATTCTAATCGGAGTACTCTGGACGTGGTCCAGGCAGTTGGTGTTTGAATCTCGTGTGAGAAGTAGCTACTTAAGATAAATTTGTGATCAGTGTACTATTTCTAACTTCTCCATATCAATTAAATGCCAATACACCATTCAACAGTTTATTATTCATACCAGCAGTTCCTTAAGTGTGAATCTTATATAATAAGGCAGGTCTTCTAATTCGCTATAGTATAAAAGTATAGATGTAACTTCAGCTGTTAATAAAATTGATCTTTAAATGGATATCAAATTCTTAAAACTGTTCTTAATCTCATTCTAATGAAACCAAGGAGGTTTAACAAAATAATGTTATTTCCTTAAACGGTATTAAGGGTACAATAACAATCTGTTCGTGGCGTGCTTCGAAAAATATTGGTAGTAAACAAAGCCGGCCTGCTAACCGTCGTTACAGACGAGACACTAATGGTAACCACTAGCAAAAATTATTTTATTATTTATCTGTTTCTTTGAACTTAATGGAAAATATGACCACTATGCCGCTTGCCGGATATGCTATGGGCAAAAGCAACCACGCAATGGATCCCAAGTAGCGAGAAACGACAATTACGCAGCAGGCCCAGAAAAAGATGGCGGGATGAGATGGATTCCTACTTGACGGACTGGTCCCAGGTAGCCATAGACTTGAGAAAATGGAATAGGGAGGGGATGCCTTTGCCTTGCAGAGGGACAGTATAGGTTAGATATTAAATGAATGAATGAATTTCGTACAGCGTACCCTGGTTTTAAGTAAATGCATCAATTCAGGAAATAAGAAAGTTACAAAATGTGAGCCTCCGCGAAGATTCGAACCCACGTTGACCGAACAGAATAGACGTAGTTTTCGAGTAATAGACTAAACGAAAATTTTATTTTGTGTGACATAGCCACACATCACTGCCATATATTGACATGTAAATAAAACTTTTAACTGAATAAAGCAAATGTTCTAAGTTATGACGCCACGAATAAGCTTCCCTAAAGAAAACTGCGCACCAGTTGCTCGTCTGTGCGAACCACGAAGAAGAAGTAGTAGCAATTTTATTTTGATCTATTTCCAAACTTCGCAACTCTTCGTTTGGCGCTTTCAACCGAAACGTACTTTGTGCCAGGATTTGTTTTAAACTTTCGCAATTTCGTATTGTGTTGTCTGTTCGCCCGTTTTTAAATCTGATTTATGCTTACAATATGAAAATTAATTTAATACTGCTTTTCGTTGGTCCCACCATTCTTGATATTATATTGTTTTGGAACTTTGGATGAGGTTTTGATTGCATTGTTGTTTTCATGTTATGAGCTCCTTTTCATATTTGCATCATTATCTTTGATTATACTCCAACAAATATATATTTCTACTAGTTAATTTACATATGTAATTTAATGTACAAAAGCGTAGGGCCCGCCCGATTTTAAGCAATACCAGATGCTTGCAATACCAAAGTACTAAAGTAATTAAATCGTAGTTAACTACAAAATATAAATAATTCACCAGTTCACTAATTTCATTCCTTTTCATTCCTTACACGTCACTTCACGTATTAATCTAAAGTTCATTCATCACACATAGCGACGTGTGGAAACGATCTACACATAATTATGGCCACGGCTATTTGCATGAGCCTGTAACATGCCTGTAACTTCAGCGTTTGCATAAACCTCACGCCGACCGCGCGGCGCATAGAGTTAATACTCCGGCTTGGTTAGTTCTATCCAAGGACCAATTACTAAGGGGACTGGCCCTAAGCAACTCGGCCGAGTGGTCGGCCTAGTACTAACATCGACATAAAACGAAGCGAGTAGTTCAACTATTTACCGGTAGATAGAACAATGAAAATGAAAAAACAATGACCACGTTTTTTTCATACATATATCTAATAAGGGCACCTCTTTCCTTAGTCTTTACTCTGTGGTTCTATCTCAGTAGTGATGCGTTGAATTAAAGTTATAGGGTGACAAATCTACGCTTACGACGTTTTGAGATGACTATCAAAATATGTGAATAAATGGATGCAAACATGCCAAGTCTTAGCTTTACGATCATAATAATTTCCCGTCAAGCTGTCGCGACTTGTGCCATCCTTGGAATCTTCATAAAGTAGGTCGGAGTGACACTTTTTTACTTTTTATAGAGAGCTTTTATGCCAAAACAAAAAAAAAACCGCTATTAAAAAGAAGAGATTCGAAATTCAAACTCGTAGTGGATACAAGTTACCGCTAAAACGTAATGTTTACTTGCTTAGAGGCTACCGCAAAATGAAGCCCAATTACCGCATAACATCGTGATGGGAGAGGGGCCGGTCTGCTAAACGCCTAGCGGGCCCGGAACATGCCGAGGAGGACTGAGGAAATGGGGAAGGCCTTTGTCGACGATATCTTTAAAGCTCGCGTTGAAACATTGCAGGGTTTTCATCCGTTCTAAGCGTGGAGTTTTTAAATGGAATACATACTCCATGGGGCATATTGAGAAATCATTATAGAAAAAATATACCTTTCAACTCACGTAAGCATTGTCATCATCAATAGAAGTTTTGGTCCATGTGAAAACGAGAAAACGTTTATCGATTTTTGAAAATCGAAGGTGAGAGAAGTGAGAAGTGAGGTGAGAAAATCGAAATATCGAAGGTAACGTTTATTTAAATTCGGCCAGTTTGGCCTGGCTAAATGAAACGATAAAAAAAAATATGCCTCAAAAATCCGATAGCCGATACCTCTCCTATCGAGTGTCATTTAAAAATAACGGACTTTAACAAAATTTTCTTCGACATTAAACACACACAATGTCAGGTATTTACTCCAATTCCCAATGGCACCGAACCGAGAAGATGGATGGTACCCTAAACACTTTTAATGTAAGCGTGCAACAAATAAATTTGCCAAAAAACTCTCTAAGGCCTCTTAAAGAAAAAAGCCGGATTAAAGGATACAGGAATAGGCCAGTGATTCGAACTCTGAAAATCCACTTAATTATGTTAAAACGCGACCCGTGTTTGGATCAACGGAGTGAATAATTTTTCCCTTGGAAGATTATAATCGCGGATTAAGTTTACCTAGAGGATTGCGGGTGCGTCTAAAAGAGGCAAGCAGCGCGCCCGAGCAATTTCATGACATTATATCTATGTAGTGGGACGTCAAAACTGATTACTTGGGCGGACGGCTCTACTATACTAGCTTCCGCCCGCGACTTCGTCCGCGCATAATTTATCCCACGGGAACATACTATCGGGATAAAAAGTATCCTATGTGTTAATCCAGGTTATAAACGATCTCTGTGCCAAATTTTATCCAAATCCGTTCAGCCGTTCTGGCGTGATTGAAACATCCATCCATACATCACTCCAAATCACATTTATAATATTCATATTAGTGGAATGGGATTACATGCATTACATTATACATACACATACATTACATTATATACATACATACATACATTACATTTTCAAATATGAACAACGTCCCTCACAATTTTTAAGTGCGATAACAGATGTGTGAAATTCGCCGCAAGTTTTATGATTGCGATGTTTGAAAGTACCATATCTCCTTAAATAATACATCCATGTCCACACAATAATTTTTCCATTTTTTACCCACGCATATATTTTATACCCAGATAAATAGATGCCTTACCCCGCGGCCATCCCCATCAAATGAGGCCCAGCAATTAGGTTCGCCGTTACTAAGCCACCGGCCACCGTACAAAGCTTTTTATACAATTTGAATTGCTAAACGGACCGCTCTCGGCCGTTATAAAAGGTTGTTTGTTAAATCCTCTTATATTTGTTATTCAAGAAATTGCTTTGCGGATACCATATAAATCGGTTACTGCGTGTGAAGTATGGACATAAAAAGATAGAAGCTACACAATTGTGTTATCAATTTTAGCAATTCGCAAAGACATTAATTGCAATTCGATTGTTATAGATCGTGAGAAAGCTGGAGATAAGTAATATTGATTATAATAGAAAATTTCTTTAAGAATTCGGCGAAATTGCTTCATTATCTTTTTCCAAAAAAAGCCTATTATCCAAAGACGTTACCGAGAAACAGAATGAAAGGGAACGGAATGAATGGAGTCCATGGACAGAGTTCTACTCAGTCGTCGCGGAAAATAACGTTTACAAAATATAAAATAAATATAAATATAACGTCACGACTTTTATCCCCATTCGGAGGTAGTCATTGGCTTGAGTGGCCATCCACCACCACATTCTGGAGGTCTACTCAAAACCCACGTTTCACCAGATAGTCAGAACCCAACGTGGCAGGTGGTGAACCTTGTCGCCGTGTATACAGGAACTGACTATTACCTAATCCCGAGGAATAGGTAGGTTTCCTCACGATGTTTTCCCTCACCGTAAGCGAACTGTAAATTAAGCACATTGATGAAAATTCATCCATTGGTGCATGCCCCACCGGGGTCGAACCTGGGACTTTCTGATTGCTAGCCCAACGTGTTCGCCCCTAGTTTACAGTCGCCCCTAAAAAAACATGTATTGCCAATATGGCTCATCTTTGATTGTCTACTTGAGAATGCCATTATCAGATGTGTGAATTTCGCTGCATGTAGTGGTGCGCTGAGGACAAGTACCATATCTGCTAAACTACTACATCATTGACCCGCGTGTTTTGGGTCCTGGATTAAAACTTTCGACTGGCTGTAATTATTGTACTTTACGATCTAGAGTCATCAAATTTCAGCATCAGAATTCATGTTCTACAACTATAACTATAAAGACAGTTTCCAGCGGTTACAGAGAGGTTACTTACAGGTTCAACCACAGAGAAAATACGAAGAAAGAGATGTTCTTATTAGATTTCCCTATGAAAGAAAGAAAGAAAAAACATTTATTCGACACAACACGCAAGACATAGAACATAAACAAATAAAACACAAACAAAAATAAAAAGAAGTCAATGCGAACTGTGCCGAAAAGGAATCTGGCTCAGCATGTGCTTGAGGGGACCGAGACCCCCCCAGCGCCGATTTTCAGCCAAACCCTCCTCAATGGGTCATACATACAAGCACTGGCTACCCAATAGAAAATAAATAAATGTAACAAAATAAATCTAATAAAATAAACAAGTTAAAGACGTACGTGCGAAATATATATTAGGTATATAATACATCATATAAATTATAATATAATAAAGAATAGGAAAGAATAAAATAAAAAGATATAAAACAGCGGATAATACTTCGTCGCTGGCATACCTACCTAGTCGCCCGCGCACGCCACGACGACGCTGTAAATACCTATGTAGGTTAGTACCCACATTGCCGACCGATGCGATAATAAGAAAATAATAATAGAATAGGTATTGAATTATGCCATCTCGCTCATCACAAGCACTGGCCAAACTATGAAACGACGCTTGACAATTTGCGCGGGTAAAGGCACGGGTGAAGGGGTGCCATTTCAATCTATCGGTCAATTGCAAAACTACTCGCTTCGTTCTATGTGGATGTTAGTACGTAGTTTAACTTTTTCACACTAGATGTGAGAATAAGTGTGGGATGATAAAAATGACGTACAAAGGGACGCCATCTAGTGTCGAATAGAATTATATTTGGGATGCGAACGTTGGCAAGAGGTCTGCACTGGACGAACGCCAACACCACAACGCTTAAGCCACGCCTACTGTGATGACGTCAACGGCCTAGTTGAGCCACCACAGTGCCACTGCGGCCGAGTTGCTTAGACCCAGTCCTTCTTAGTATTAGGTTCATGGGTTCAACAATCGAAATATCGATGCGAATTTGCTTTTGATTACTTTGTAATCTTTGATTTACCTCCGTTCGGATTATTTTTGTTTGGTTACAAAACCTTTTCAAAATATAGCTCTTACCTCATTTGGTAGAGCTACATTTGGTTTTTTTCACATTGTAAGTACCTACGGAACATGGCGAGCATGAGCTGACCTCTCTATATTATTGACACATATGAGAAAGAGAGGTCAGCGTGTATGCTCACAATGTCCCATGAAAAGTATAGGCTACTGTACTACGTCAAAAACAATACAAATCAGGTTTGTCACAACTGAAAATTGTGTCGATGCTGGATACGGATGTACAGTCGCATGCACGTCTATAGTAACATTTACAAAACAGGCTGAACTTTCTTAATTACAGGTACTTATATTAATGAGATCTCAGTTTATGTCGGGGATGTTACCTGGACGTGCAGGCGACCGTACTACCCAACGATCCAAAAACTTGCTATCACCGGGTCAGATTTCAGCTGTATTATTAATCACATCAAACTCTCCTGAAATTTCACTAAATCTGTCGTCTGCCGCCCAGACTTTAATGCCTTTTCATGAAAATGACAAATTGCTGAGTTGACTGACGTGACCAATTATGTTAGCGACACTGTAGCCGAAAACGTTGAATTTTTAACCATTTTTTTCGAGATATAAGAGGCTTTCGTTTTTTATGTAAGATCTCACTTTATTAGTGCACGATATTCCGCATGACGGTACCTACCACATTTTATGCAACTATGGCGGCAAACAAGCTTGCGTCCCGTCTGAAGTTAAGCAGTTAGTTAGTGACATAAAGAGCAATAACTGATTACCTAGTCAGTAGGTATAGTCAGTTAGGTAGGGGACAAAAATGATTCTTATTAAAAGTTCTTATTCGACGTCCGTTTCTATCAGCTGAGCTTTGATAATAAGTACTTACTTAGTTACTTATAATAAAATAATTTTCGTCTACCTACCTACCTACTAACTAATACAATCTGTTATTTTTCTTAACGAAAGTATTTTTTTTGACGCAAAATTTCGTTCACTATTAAAATAGCCTTTTATTAAGCCTAGCGTGTATTCAGTAATGAAGAATCAGTCTATAATACATAAATTACTTATTTTTGAAATTTAAATAATAACCTCTCGTTTTTATAGAGCGAAAAATATTCACAGATATTTTAAAGTAAGGTTTATTTTTACCCGACTACGGCGGAGGGTTATGATTTTGACCGGTATATATGTATGTATGTATGTATGTTAATCTGTTCCCGCCTAACTTCCAAACTAGTTGTCGTAATTTGACAAATGAGGTATCGTTAGAAGCGGCTTAATGGTCCGCTGGTTATAGGCTATGTGACGTTACATAAAATTGCATATGGCGTCCTCTAGAGGATATAATGTCATGAACTAAAAAACTAATATTTTTTAAAGAAGCCATGTGAGGTATCAAATGAAAGAGCTCAATTAGCACATTTCAAAAATATAAATGTACTGTGTTGTTATAACTCCAAAATATTTAAGTGACTGTAGCCTAGGGGTGAACAGGTTGAGCTAGCAATCAGGGGGATTACTCCGAAATACGTCGCTGACGGATCGTCCGAAGTACGGATTCGATTTTCGATCAAAACAATGTCAAATCGTAGAGAAAAACGAAAGAAGAAATGTCAAATCACGACAATCCGTCAGCCGAAACGTTAGGTTCGTATTTCGGAGTAGGCCAGCTGGTCCGAGGTTCGATCCCCGGTGGGGCATGCACCAATGGATGAATTTTCATCTATGTGCATAATTTACAGTTCGCTGACGGTGAGGGAAAACATCGTGAGGAAACCTACCTATCCCTCGGGATTAGGTAATAGTCAGTTCCTGTATACACGGCGACAAGGTTCACCACCTGTCACGTTGGGTTCTCACTATCAGGTGAAACGTGGGCTTTGAGTTGGTTAATACCTCCACAATGTGGTGGTGTATGGCCACTCAAGCCTCTGACTACCCCCAAATGGGGATAAAAGTCGTGACGTTACATTTATTAATTTGTTATTTATTTAAATAAAAAGTAAGTTTAATAAAAACTAAACCCCGACTACTGAAAAATCACGCTCTAAAAAGTATGAAACAAGAAAATATTCTCATCTAGAGGATAGCCGTGGTCTGTGTTCATATGCCATTTTGCCCTAAAGGACCTACACGGACCACGGCTATCCTCTTGATGAGAATATTTTCTTGTTTCATACTTTTTAGAGCGTGATTTTTCAGTAGTCGGGTTTTATTACTTTTTTCAAACTAAATATTTACATAGAAATTACACTGAGTGAGTTACTTTTTACACGACTGCCCAAAAAAAAAAGAGTGTATATGTGTTTAGGGTTCATGTATGTATGTATGTTTGTATGTGAGATTCTTTATTCCACCATAACTTATAAATGCCTGAACGGATTTCGATGTATGGGATATCGTTAGAATCCTTACATCATTCCGGGTAACACTGGGTATATTATTTTTGAAAAAAATCAATATGGCGGCATTATGGCTCAACTTTAATGAGTGAAAAAAAATTTTTTTTCTTCCATTATTACAATATGGGTATCAAATTGAAGGCCTTGATGAGCACAGTCCAAAACTGTAGAATTTATAGGCATAATTTAACATAGGTAGGGTGTACATGCAAAACAAATATATCATTTTTGGCTGCTGTCACTAAAATGCATAAAATAAAAATAAATAATTTAAAAAATTAAAAACACGACTGCCCTGCCAAAAAACGAACTAAAAAGTATAAAACAAGTGCAGTGTCATTGCAGTCGGGGGCCCTCTTAGATTAAATATGTTCCACAGAACGGTCCCCCGACTGCAATGACACTGCACTTGTTTTATACTTTTTAGTTCGTTTTTTGGCAGGGCAGTCGTGTTTTTAATTTTTTAAATTATTTATTTTTATTTTATTAAATGTAATGTTTATTAAATGATAATATGTCGAATTGAGTGACATACCTGTTTGAAAATATATTGTAGAAGCTTTCGTGGGATCTGCGTCAAGTCACTAGCCATTAGACTGCGACTGTAGTATTTTGCTATTCTGATCCACTCTCTGATTGGTCGGTAGATTCTGATCGACCAATCAGAGGGTCGGTCGCAATATCAAAACACTACAGTGGCAGTTCAATGGCTAAACGACTCGGCGCCGAAAGGTAAATTTAATAGTCTTCTGTTACATAATATTATGTATGCACAGTCACAGTAGTGCTTTAATTTAATAGTTAAGTCCTATAACGGCGAATTTTCATGAATTTTAATGTAGAATGGACGCAAGATCCGTAATATAGTACTAACAAAGCTTTAGAATGAATAAAGGTATATAGAGTTAATGAATAGATGTGTCCATATGGCGCGCATGCCTCACCCGAGCACTCATATTATGACATTACGTCTATGCGTTCCGACGTCAAAAGTGAGTGCTCGCGCGAGGCATGCGCCTGATGAAGACGCCGCCAATGGCTCGTATAATTTCATACTTTAAAATGCATTGTATATTTTTTTAGGTAGGTTTGATGTTCATTTACGAAATAGTACTTACAATTTGAGCCTTGGATGAATAAAATACATGTAGGTAATTTTGCTGGTATCAAAGGACCGAAATAGCTTAAAATACACTTTGCCATAAGTACCTACAAACTTTTACCTAAGTTTGCCACTAGATGGTCACACATCTCTGACAGACCTCGCCCCGCGTTGCTCCAGTCGTTTACCAATTATTGCAGCAGGCAGCTGGCTATGAGATAAAAACATTTTTAAATTTTAAAAGTTTGCTGAAGCCAAAGTAATTAAGGGTTGCCAGTTCTGTTTAGACCTTTTGTCCAAAACACTGTGTCAACTGTAATGTGTTAATGTCCTCTAGTTTCAGCTGTTTACAATCATTTTAAAGCTTTTTGTAACGCGTTAAGGCGTTATGTTCCAAGCTTTTTGCTCAAATGAGTGTTGTTCTCGCAATGTGCTTTTGAAGGTTTGTTTTAACTTTTTGTTGAATAGAAATACGGTCCAATATCTGCGCTGTGTTTAAACTTGTTTGTTCTTTTTGCATCGTTATGCTAGTTTTAGTGTTGTTGAAGAACTTCTTTGAGAATTGCGCTGATTGTAAATTCAATATTTTTGCATACAAATGCTTGAAACTTTTTATGTAGTTACTAGGTTCTTATTCGGGATTTGATACACCACTATCATGCTTGTATATCGCGAAGATGTAGACAGAGTTGCACCGCAGTACACCCACATTTCGCAAATGGTATTTGGGTTCCAAAGGAATAGGAGGCGAGCCCACATTCCCCCTCGTCGCGAGGGGGAATCAAGTCAAAGTCAAAGTCAAAAGGTTTTCATTCATGTAAGCTCATTAGAGCATTTATAAATAGTCAATATAAACAATATTTTAGCGTTACCACCGGTTCGTAATGTTGCTTCCATTGAGAAGAGCCGGCAAGAAACTCAATGGTTACTCTTTTCAAAAGAATAATTGTATACATTTTCAAACAGTAACGCTATGTGAGCAGGCAGGCATTAACACAGTGTGAGTAAAAAAAAACAAAATAAGGTATTTAAATAAAAATAAACAAAAACTAGCATAGAAAGCTGTGCATGCCTACTCCCACTTAAATCGGGCCATAAGTCCTGTCCTGTCACCACTCTCAGTGTAGGTTTTTAAATTTCAGACGTCTTTTGAAAGACGGTATTTAATAGGTAACTTGTTCAGTATCATCTATTCGAATGTGAGTTTAGTTTGCATGCAGTTGATAGATTACATTTTCTGATAACCTTGATATTTAAATCAAGAACTGTGAACGAGTAGGTATAGGTATTCCAGTTTTACAAGAACGCGCGCAAGATAAATTTCCCTATTATACCCCAAAGCCTGAAGTAAGCTCCCGGATACAAAATGCTCCAGGCGCACCGGAGCGGAACGTCTGTCGACTAGAGTATTAAATATCCTGGATGATATGTAGGACTTGTGTACAGCACAATTCCCATACGTGCTGGATCACTTCAAAAGAGCAGTGGCGTTTCCCCGTACTTTGAGATGGAAACCAAAATACAAAAACTAACGCCCGTATTCAAAAATAATACTTACCTATAATAAGTAAAGGAACCAAAACTTTCGAAATGTTGACACTTCCCTATTAGGTACTGCGTCCACATGTACCGAGCAGCCGTGCTCCAACAATCGGATAGGACAATCAATAATATCGGGCCCACTGCGCTTATTGCAGTTCTTCAGGCGCACTGTAAGACCTCATAGTAATGTTTGTAAATACGGGCCTTACATATTTTCTAACGCGCTGAAAAGACGAACAACCTCGTCCGTAATTAAGAAGCGACTGCCGCATTTACGAACTTTTCTAATCTATTTTGATTAAAAGTAGAGAGAGATACCTATGAGGCCCGAAAATAATTGACCAACATAAGCTGAGCTCTTTTAATTATTAACACCCATAATCAAGAGAGCTCAGCTTATGTTGGAAATGTTACCTGTATGTTACCTGTACGTCAACTGTATTTCTTGCTCCTACCTAAAGAAAGTCAAAGACTTTCACAAGAAGGGAGACAATAACTCGATATCGTAAACGGTACTTATAGTTAGTGTTGTCTATTCGAAAGTCCTTTATCTAATCTTTCCCCAATAATAATTGAATTTTCGTACAAAGTTAAGGAAAACCGTCCTTCCGGGAAAATGTATACGCACGATGTGAACAGTCAACTAATTAATTTTACGATAAGTACAAAGACTTGAGCTTAGTTGGAGCCAATCAAGAACGACGTCCCTAAGGAACCAAGTTCAATGCTACTTTGTAAATTGATACAACTTCTATGGATTCATTGGGGTTTCCAGTTTGATTTGGCTGATTAGGTACCACTATTTAGAAGGAGCGATTGTCTGTCCTCGGAGACCCAACTAATGGAACTACGGATACGCTAAGAGTAAACTAGTTCCCTAATAGTACGAGATACGCTTAAGGACAACCTTCACCCATCGACTTACCGGAGCAACCCTATATTTTATCAAATAAAATATGTTTCTGAACATATACCAATAGGGTTGCCGTAGAAATATGGTCATGGCTATAATTAATTAAAATTATAAAAACCATTTTTTTTAACAATTTTCACCGACTAAGCAAGTCAAATGAAAATTATATCAAAATGAAGGCAATTTTATTGCGAATACAGTACACTTTTAAATAATGCGATTTTAGATGCGATAGAGGAGGATGCAGTACAACAGCTGCGCGCGACGAAGCCGTGCATGCTTTTAGCTTATTTCTTTTTTTTTTTTTCATCATTGACCATATTCTTTATGGCAACCCTATTGGTATATGTTCAGACACATATTATTTAATTTAATCCAGGGTTGATCCGTAAATCGATCGGTGAAGGTCGCTCTTCAGTGTATCTTAGACCATAAATTTGAAGGATTTTGTCTCTCCGCAGGTATTCGTCGTAAATGTAATGGCGGCTGTACACGCTACGAAATACTACGAGATAGGCCGAGAGCGAGAGTATGAGTGTGTACATGGTGCGCTCGTCGCTCGCGGCCCTATACAGGGCGAATTTTTCAAGTGTGATTTCATTGCCAAATGCGAAACTATGATGAATAGCGAAAAAGTTAAGTTTGCCGTATGTCATTACTTCCCAAAATTCGTTCCTTATTAGCGACACTATCGAATGGTGCTATAATAGTGTGTTTTTATCAACGGGTTCGATTCCTGGCTTGGTATTGATATTTCAAAAATCCAATGATGCCGTTTTAGTTTTCATCAAAATCGGGCCCGAGACTCATTTGAGTACTTTTCGCTATTCCTCATAGTTTCGGATTTGGCCATGAAAGCACACTTGAAAAATTCACCCTGTATACCAAAGGCATTGCTCGCATGTTGCCGAGGGGGGAAGTGGGATAGAGGGAGGGGAAGGGGGGTTGGTCTTCTGGCTCTCTCACTCAACGTACGAAACGCAGCTGTCATAGCTACCTTACGCTGATCTTCTGTGAGCCGGGTGTACTACCCCAGTCGAGCCAGCCCATGAATGAGCTGCGCTCTACCACCATACCAAATAGATTGAACTTCCTCTTCTCAATACAGTTGTTTATCTCAAAAACATACCTGGTAAAATATTTTTACGAGTGGACACACGCTGAAAATATTTTCAGATAAGCGTTCCATTTACATTCTATGTGCCGGAACTCGGATGGATCCCTTAAAATATTATTATGACGAGTGTTCAGTAAATACCCGATTTGCATGATTCCTCCAATATACATAAGGGTACCTTGGAGAATAAGCGGATATACATATTTACGAGATAAGCTAAAACTCCCAAAAAAGCACCAACATAAAATAAAGATACAAAAAAGTGCTAATTTTACGATCGTTTTGTTTAAACTTTTGGTCCTCTAAAAGATCTTTGCTTTTAAATAATGGAGCCTGAATATAATTACAATTAACTGGCAATAAAAATGAACAAATATCGTATTATACACGTTGGTATTTGGTTAAAACAATTTCCAGGATTTTTAGGGTCCTGGGGCCCTACCACCACCTCTTATAGCAGTATTGTTTTAACGTTTCAGCGACTTTTTGTGCAATGACGTTTCTTATTTTCATGACAATAAGGTACGTCATTGCACAAAAAGTCGCTGAAACGTTAAAACATTCCTATAATTGAATCGCGATAAGAGGTCGTGGTAAGCCCCCTGGCCGCTTACAACTGTAGGTCCCCAAGTCGCTTAGCCATTGAACTGTCACTGTAGCGTTTTGCTATTGTAACCAACCCTCTGATTCATCGGTCAGAATCAACTGACCAATCAAATGGTCGGTCGCAATAGCAATATGCTACAGAGGCAGATCAATGCCTAAGCGACTTGGGCCAGCAGATTGTTTAAACACCCAATTAATCTGTATATATCACACACATACATAATTATTAGTTCACTATCAATACTTAATAGCCACGTCCAGATGTGCCACATGCCGCGCGAGGCAAATTGCCTCACGAACTTTAACTTGCCTCGCGCGGGGCAAATGCGCGTCTTACCTCACCTAAGCGCGGTCATTTGCCTCGCCTAGTTTGGCATAGTCATGAGACAGAACGATGTCAAACGTGTCAAACTGATTGCTCGGGTATACCCTTCTCTGTCTAGAGTGTCAGTTGCCTCGCCATTTGCCTCGCGCGGCTTGCGACTGAGGCAAACGTCGTGCTTCGCGAGGCATGTAGGTGAGCAGCCTCGCGCGGCATGTGCATGTTGTAGATACGCCTAATAATTTTAGTTTTCTTAAAAGCCCTGTCGACACGGCCTGTTCACTTAACGCTACAGAGTACTGCTGGGATATACATAATTTATCGGGTCTGTATGCTCAAGGGTCGAAGGGTGTGCCTATCAATCTCACTTTGTCCTCCATTTGTCAAGTCGTTACAATTCCGCCTATCCGCGTTACGTGTAAAGCTTTCTTTGAATCACAAATTTCACCTTTTTATTATGATTAGTGAATGGAGTTATTTAATAAGATTGTTTAGTGCCGCAGACTTAAATAAATGAAAGTAAACAGCGAATATTTATAAAAGCATAAATTTCATGATATTAATACAGAATTTCGTGGTGCGCTCTGAAAGGAATTCTTTATTCATTATATCTATTTTAACTGAAACGAATATTCGCAATGCACTGTCAAATATTTTAACCCCAACAACATGCAACGAATAATTTAACATGACATTGGCCGAGGCTTATACAATACAACCACTAAACTCGTACAAGGGGAATTAAAGATGCGTCAAAGACATTACAATTACAAAACAGAATTTGATCATATTTCACCAACGTTTTTAGGCTACTTAACCGAATGGCGGCGTCTTCATCAGGCGCATGCCTCGCGCGAGCACTCACTTTTGACGTCGGAACGCATAGACGTAATGTCATAATATGAGTGCTCGGGTGAGGCATGCGCGCCATATGGACACATCTAATAAGGTACAGATTGAGCCGATCATTGCGAACATGTTAATTCCTTTAGTCGCCTTTTCTGACAAAACAATTGGGAATAGTAGAGTCAACATCAGAAGAAACTCAGTCACTGAAATGGCCACAATAATCACATTGTTAAACAGGTCATAATAGTCCGACATCAGAAGGTCTCTAAAGTATACGATCACCGATATCGTATCGTAATCGTAATGTTTTTATTAGTTTTCACCCAATAAAGCTTTGTCGGTATTTGTAAACAACAGCAAGATATATTATCACAATTTTCCTGAAAATCTTTTATGGTATAAAAGCAACTAAAAAGAGACATTGTGACGTCAAACAGTGACGTATGACTCGTAAAAGATAGAGCCCCTGATAAAGTAGCAAGTCTTGATTTATCGTGTTACTGAAATAAGGTTTACTTCGCACTCGATACTCCTAATGATAAATGACCGGTTTGCCCTTACACTTGTCAAAATCTCTTAGTAGAAGTCGCCGACTTTTCTGAACAAAAAAATCTAGCCGTTTTACTTATAAGCAAGAAACATTTTTTTAAAGTAGAACCTTAACTTAGTCTGTGCTTAAGTTAAAGCTGCAATTAACGGTCCATTCTACGAGGGTACCAGGAGAGCAGCTGGAGTAAGGAGTGGCGACGAGATGTCAAGCGTGCTACTAATGCCTAATTGATAACCACGACCTCTCTGACAAGAGTGTTACGACGGAGAATACAAGAAGGTAGAAGGTTACTTCTTTTATATATTTTTCAATGGTTCTGAAAAAAATCTTCTGCTAATCCAACGCCCATGATCAGACACAATAGATACCTAATCTACTTTTCGATATCTACGATTTTTCGATAAACCATTTTTCAATATAAATGGCAAAATAAGCCAAACTTGTTCATCTTTGCCACGTCAAAAGCAAATAGTGAAAATAGGAATATTACCTACAAAATAATGAATAAACTTTTGACACAATAAATGTTGTCTTCCATGCATTAAGAGCATGATAAAGATGGTAATACCAACAGAATAACCTCCAATTGAATATCCCTTACACACGAAAACCAAGGCACCAGAAACCCAAATCAAATCTGCACGGTACTGAATATCAGGTATCTGTACCTATTATTGAACAAGAGGTCCAATCAGAACGGGTTCTGAACAAATATGGCGTCCATATTCAAATATGGAACATGCTGAGAGGTTAGGTTTCAAACTGAATTCGACGTTCGAAAATCGTAATTTCGAAGTACTCATAAAATAGGAGAAAAAAGTCTAGGAATACGACGACCGCTTGACGCAGTGGTTCGAGCGTATAGGCCGCTCGGTTCACTGCATCGGCAGGTTGCGGTTTCAATTCCCGCAAGAGGCAGAATTTGGAAACGATATTTTAGTAATTTGCATTAATCTGGGTGTCACTGGGATCGCCCTCGGTACATTGTATGGTAGCCAAAGCATAGTTTGAAATCATACAGTTCGTGTGTAAGCCTGGCGAAAATTATTTAAATTGTATAGTTATAGTATATATATAGTACGACCAATCTGTACACCACAATCTCCGTGGGAGAGATGAGATGCCTTAGGATTAGGCATAGAACAAAGCATCACTATGTATACTTACATACAGAATATCTCTCCTATTTACGCCTCCTATTCTTTACTTCCCGTGAAGCAATTTCCATTCAGATACCGTCTAAAACAGACACTACATTGATTGCTAGTAAATTATTCACTTTTATAGAATACAAGCAACAATCGCGATCGGCCGTAGTGAGAGTATAAGGAGCGATCTATCACGGCGGTACAATGGGAATCGAACAATGAAGTAGGACGCGATACAAAGGCCCAATGGAGCTGATATTGAATAATAACTCCGTGAAGAACTGATAATGTAAAAGCTGCCAGCCCCACTCTTATACCACGAATATAACTCATTTAAAACAACTAATGACACTATGAAATTAATGGTCTTTTCACACTATTATCTCACTCCTACTCAAAAAGGATTCAACACTATTGAGATCGCTCAATCCTTAGGTAGTACATCCATGCTCTTTAACTATTTAGAAGGCACTTGAGAAATGATTCATCAGTAGTAAATATAATTCTGCCTACCTCACAAGTTGCATCAATAACATTCAGAGGTTTAATTGAGCATTTTTTTCTACGGTTTATTTGAATTTGGAACTAAAATAAACCACGAAGTTAAAAAGTGGCCGGAATAAAAAAAAAGCACAGGGCTACAAATCATTCGCTATCGGTAAAATTTGTTTCAAATACTTTCTTGCCATTCGTCATTATAAAAATAAAAACATACAGTCGAATTGAGAACCTCCCCATTTTTGAAGTCGGTTAAAAAGAAATGTTCATATTTTACATTTTATTAAAAATGCAAGAATAGAAACAGAGCTTCCTCCTTGCTTTTTTAATATTTAAAGCTTACGTACAGTACATACTACGGATTCTGGCAGTTCCTTTTAGTTTTAATCAAACTCCGTCCGCGTTAAAAGTCTGCAAAGCCGGGGAGCTCAGGAAATGCGTCAGAATTTCGTACAAAACGCCATTTGGAGGTTTTACGATGTTTCCTTTGTTTATGTTGCGGACGTAACGCGTTTTCGGATATTCCAAGTGTGTTCACGGCGGATAAATGTCTCACTTGACGGGCTGTTGGTGTCATTGCTGTGTGATTTAGAATCCTGTAATGTTTATCAAGGTAGTACTCGGTTAATATAAAATACATGGGTAGTAGAGCCAAGCTGTAGAACTTTGAATGTCGTAGACTTATTTCAAAAATGGAATGGCAAAAATATCGCTGCTATTACGAACCCGGTAAGCCCGCCACACGGAATTCCGTATGTATGTGGCGGGCTTAGGTAAGCAATAATTTGTTTCGTGCGCGTTTCGAATTTTGAATTTTGACATATGGAAATATGTCAAAATTCGAGGAGAGCGGCGCTTCCAGACTCCTTATCGTTAGTTGGGTAAATCTAGTTAACAATAAATATATCTTTCAATGAACCCCGGAAAATACATTAAGCCGTCAATTTCGGCCGATGCCGACAGATAGCGCTGGTCATTAAGCGCATTAAAGGCGAGAGCGGGCCGCGGGAAAATGGGGATTTCCGTAATCATCATAATACCATCCCCTTTCCTTTTCAAACTCTGTTCAATGTTTGTCCTTCTTACGGTAATGCTGCAAGGATTAATGGTACCAGGGTATAATGACAGCTGAAGAGAGCTGAGTGTTTCCATGGCAATCACAGATAAGAAAATGGGGAAACGCTTGCTTGGTTCCAAAATTGAAAATGAGCATACTTCGCGGACATAACACTGCGTATTAAAAAAAACTGGCTGATTTTATATTGTAAACACGAAATTCACCGTCAACGGTGATAGCGGTAAAATCCATACAAAAATTGAATTTCGAATTTAAACAAATTCGCAAAATGGCGGACCGGAATTTGAAAATGGAACCATCTTTTTTATCACAAAGATACTTTTTAAATCTGCTTTGTGAAAGTTGAAACAGGGATGATTGGAAGGGAATCCTTTGAAAAATTAAGCTTTATAAAAATGTTGGTAATAAATACTAAATGGCTGGATTAAAAGACTATGTAAGTATCAAAGTAATGTTAAAATAAATAATTCATGCCCATTTGGTTGGTCCGAACGCTTAATTACCGTTTTAAATTGGTAATTAAGTGGATTTTCAGAGTTTAAATCATTACACTCAATGTTGGTAACCTACAATTTTCTACTTTTTATGTTTTTAAGTATAAATATTTTTAACAATACTGACCATATTGTCTTTTAGGCCGTGGTCTCCAATTAAATGCCATCGGCCGCTTACAGCGTCACGCGTACGCCGCGTCACAAGTTTACTATATTGACGTCGGCGTGTGAAAGAGACCACAACAGTACATTTCTATAGTAAGCATTGTGACGCGGCGTCGTGACGCTGTAAGCGGCCGATGGCATTTAATAGGAGACCACAGCTTTAGGCAATTTTTATGAGAATATATTGGTATTGTGCTTCCGGCTCTCTCACTCATTAATCATCATTCAAGACGCAGGTATAATAGCTACTTTACGCCGATTTTCAGTCAGAGGGTGGTACTACCCCAATCGAGCCAGCCCATATATGAGCCGCAGTCAATCTTCTACAGCTGGGCTCTAAAACAAATAAATAATTGTTGATGTGAACGATTGAAGAGTGACAAAGTATACCCAAAAACCGGAAGGGCAATAAACCTACATAGTTCTCTAAACCCATTATATCATGAGCAAGAACTATACACCGTGTTTATGTTCATTTGCTTTAGCTTTAAGGGTAAATTCCTTACGTCTTATTGAGTTAATTTCTCAAAGAAACTAAGTGCCTAACTCGTACCGTTTTCATATTATTTAAAATCTAAATTTAATCACTAATCTAAGTTAAACCAGTGTGAAATCTTCGAAATTCATAACCAAATACTATTTTCTTCTCGTTCGAAAGTAAAGAATTTTCAATGTTCCTTATGTACGACAAGGTTTAAATAAATGAGTTCGTTTGGATGTTGTTTTACTTTTCTCGCATGTGTCACGTCAAATTGATAATACTAATTTGTTATTGTTGTTAATTATTTTATTTAAAAATAAAAACAAAAAAAAATAATTTTTTTTCTAATATCGTCATACGGTTTAAGGGATAAGTTTATGTTAATGTTCCAAGCACTTTGTCGAAGTTAAAGCAAATTAACATAAACACGGTGTATAGGTATGTTAGCGTAGAACTATTTATATTTTCGGACCCAGGGCCATACATTACGGTTCAGATGGAACACAAACAAATTCCTCCCTTACGCGGCTATTTATTTTCAATGAATAATTTACGTGTGACGTATCTACAGCGGGGAACGTTGTGTTTACGTATATTAAACGTATCGACGCGCCAGATAACCGCTCTACCAAAAGGAAAAGGTAAAGATAGAATACGTGAGGCGCTCATAGCCAGCTGCAATCACTGATCGGTAAACGATCGGCGGTTAAGCAACGCTTGGCAAGGTCAGGCAGATGGGTGGACATTTAGTGGCATTTGAACTGAGCGGTTCCGTGCTTCAGAGGGCACATAAAAATTCGGTCCCGGTTGTTGTCATCTAGGCAGCAGTCGGCGGCTTGAACAACTCTGACACCATGTTGGTCACTAACCAATAAGATAAACAATAAGGGCCTCCGCCGACTTGCTACTTTTAGCATCGGCGACCGGCGATTTTGTGACGTATCGATGCTGCGTCGCGTTTCTTCGAGCTCGAACGAGCGAGACGCAGCATCAAAATCGCCGATCGCCGATGTAAAAGTAGCAAGTCTGCGGAGGCCCTAAGAAGAAGAAGACGATCTCTATTAAATCTATAGGTATTTTTTGTTGGGAAAGTCCTTTATAGATCCCTCTCGCTCTCGGAAGCGGCAGTATGTGGCGGCAGAGATGTACCTATATACAAATAAATACAATTGAAATGTCTGTGTTTAATGTCAAAATAACGGGTTAAAGGTAATAGAGCCAAGCTGTAGCCAGACTGCGACTCATGCGGGCTGGCTCGACCGGGGTAGCACCACCCTCTCGCAGAAGATCGGCGTAAAGTAGCTATTACAGCTGCGTCTCGTACGATGAGTGAGAAGCCAGAAGCCCAACAAAATACAGAAATACATTTTTTTCTTATGCCTTAAACAATCTCGGTATTACAACATTTCACTGCGTCGGCAATCTCGTCCCGTTTTTAATCAATTTAATAAACATTACAGATTGAAAGAAAATGATTGAAAACAAATGTTTGTTGAGTGTTCAATTCAATTTCATCTTATAACAAAGCTAGACTGATTCCTTTCGTTCATATCGATGTTGGCTCAGTAACAATAGTTTCATTGGAATTTTACAGAAAAGGTTTTTAATACAAGAGCAATACAGTATTTATTCTATATTTCACGTTTACTGATTTTATCGACGCCCGGTACGTGGACGGATCGTGATTCGAAATACGAAAGACGCTCAATTTTTTTTTTAATTTACCTATTATGATTAGCCGACCAGGCAGTCAATATCAGTATTATAAGCTTCCATGGGTTTTCAGCATTATACAGGACAAAATAATTTAAATGTAACGTCACGACTTTTATCCCCATTCGGGGGTAGTCAGAGGCTGGAGTGGCCATACACCACCACATTGTGGAGGTATTAACCAACTCAAAGCCCACGTTTCACTAGATAGTCAAAACCCAACGTGACAGGTGGTGAACCTTGTCGCCGTGTATACAGGAACTGACTATTACCTAATCCCGAGGGATAGGTAGGTTTCCTCACGATGTTTTCCCTCACCGTCCGCGAACTGTAAATTATGCACATAGATGAAAAGTCATCCAATGGTGCATGACCGACCGGGGATCGAACCTGGGACCTTCTGATTGCTAGCCTAACCTGTTCACCTCTAGGCTAAAGTCGCTTTAAAAGAATTTAAAGCCTGATAATACTCTCTGCAACTGCTCTTGCGCTTAATATGATCGTGAATGCGGGTCCGGAAATTACTCGTTGCGATTTATGAGAAGCTTTACTTTGGGATACTATTCGTTTGAGAACAAACTAAGTTCTAATACCTTATAAAGAACGTCTAAATAAGCTACTTATATTATAAATGTGATATAATAATTAGTATGATTGTTACTCAATCACGAAAAAATGGCTGAACGGATTTGAATGGGCACACAGATAGGATGTGAAAAAACACGACCCACAACTTAATTTGAGGACAACAAGAAAGGTCTTTACAGGGTGAGTAACGTGCGAGCGATGCCTCTGGTATTGCAAGCGTCCATAAGCTACGGTAACCGCTTAATATCAAGCGGGCCGTACGCCTGTTTGCTGCCTTTGAGCCGTTAGATCAATTGTAGTTTAAACCATGGGAGAGAGTTTCATCTTCCGTCTTCCATATAGAATCCACAGCTTAGACTGTCCACGATCGATAAGCTACTTTCATCACACCCATTCGAAAAACGTCAATTGCCTTTCAAGGCTAGCGGGAGCAAAGTTCTATTTTGCTCCCACGGGAATTTTTGTTTCTCCTTCCTGATTGGTCAGCGTTCGTGCTTGTGAATTGAATGTGAAAAAAAATGAACGCTTAATGTATGAAGAAGTTACTGGCCGGTTAGGATTACGCGGCAACCAAAGAGAATGTAATGACAACGCGAGCTGAATAAAAATTGTGATGTACGTTTTTCTTTTAATTTCTTTTGTCTCGGTTTAGTAAGTTTTAAGTATTGCAAATAATAATGAAAAATGAGTTCGAGTAGTGATGTGATGATAAATTATTTGTTTGGATACTACATAATATTATGAGAGTTTCGAGTAGGTAGAGGTACACGTAGCTTTTTATTTTTCTCATAGGTAGTGATGAAAAATAGTATGTATCATTCGGGGCCAAAATATTTTGTCCACGGGCGGCGTATATTGAATTCCTCGCAAAGCTCAGGATTCTACTATAGAATCCTTCGCTTTCCTCTGAATTCAAGATAACGCCCTCGCGGAACAAAATATCTCTTTGGCCCCATATAACACAAATAACTAATTGATCTTCGGCGCTTAAAGGAAGACAGGAGTTAACTTCCTCCCGTTGCTTAAGCTACGACTGATCTTACGGCCCTTAATGGTATAAACAAATTATAACGCGTCGAACAAAAGACACAAGATAACGAAGTCTCGAGTTTAGGACTTAAATAGATGAGTACCGTTTGAGTATTCGACTGACAATGTATTGAAAGAACATCTGATCATACCGTTAAGTGTCTACGCCTATTCAGTTCGCTCGTCTCTAGGTACTCGCCATCTCCAGTCCGTTCCGATCCAATTTGTCTCACAAAGAAGTTCAAGGCGAATGGGCACGGGATGGGTGGCCACTTGGTGATCTCAATTTAGAGCTGGCCGAGGCCATTATGTAATCCATAATAGCTATCTAACGATCACCTAAGGGCCTCCGCAGACTTGCTACTTTTAGCAACGGCGATCGGCGATTTTGATGCTGCGCCGCGTTTCTTCGAGCGCGAACGAGCGAGACGCAGAATCAAAATCGCCGATCGCCGATGCTAAAAGTAGCAAGTCTGCGTAGGCCCTAAATGGAGTAGGTAAAATTAACACGGAGATAGCTATAACTCGTGTTAATGATATAGTTGGGCTTCCGGCTCTCCCCCTCATCGTACGAAGCGCAGCTGTTATAGCTACTTTACGCCGATCTTCTGTGAGAGGGTGGTACTGCCCCGGTCGAGCCAGCGATTTATGAGCTGCAGTCAATTGGCCACAGCTTGGGTACCAATGACCAATACTATCAAATATTATCACTACTTCTTTCAGACTACCTATTTGAGGCAATTTTAACTATCATTTTCGATGATTTTTATTCTAATTGAATTTATTAACACTAGAAAAAAACTGGGCAAGGCCGGGCAAGTTTTACTAGTTATAATAAGTTAACAGTTTTAGATTCTCCTCCGTTTATAACAAGACAATAATTTTTCCAAGTCTAACGGCCCGACTTCGCGCGACGGAGACGGGCGACAGCGTTTTTTGCTAAAATGTTGCATGACGCCACGAGCTGCCGCTGTCAGCGGCAACGCGCGCGATGCAACATTTTAGCAAAAACGCTGCTGCCCGTCGCCGTCGCGCGAAGTCGTAGCCGGGCTGTAACGAAAGATCTCTCAATAACAATTTGAAACAATATTCGGTTTACTTTCAGAAAATATTATATCATCAACGCTAGATTTTTTATCAGTGTTGAATCGAACTTTATCGCGAGTCACGCAATTTTAATTTACGTCCTCATGCATCGTTGAGGGTTAAACGGCTCGGCTTTATTAACATTTCAGTCAACCTCTACGGTGTTCCAAAAAAGCGATTAAACTTTGAAAATGTTCCGTTTGAAGCGGAAAGTGGTTTAGTTTCGTTTTGCACTTTGCAGAATATTTTAAATCGCTAACGATTAAATGCAGGTTTCTGGGTTCTATAGTCATGATAACGTTCAAGGTAGGTATTTTTGCTCTTCCGGTAGGCATTGGTAGTACATTTAAGGTTGGCACTCATCTATCAACTCGGCACCCGACCATCACCGCCTCGCCGCTCGGCGTTCACTCGTTGTCGACAGGTGGTCCGCGCGCGGACGCTGCTTTTAAACCATAAACGTCACGTGATCACCCAGTGGACCGCGCGTGGTCAACGAGTGAACGCCGCGTGGTCAGCGCGTGGTCCACTTATTTTCGGTTCAGTTAGTGGATGCCGACCGACAAGGCGGTGCTGGTCGGGTGCCGAGTTGATAGATGAGTGCCAACCTTCAAATTGCATACCCAATAAAATATTAATAATAATTAGCCCTTTAAACCCTCGCCAGGACCACTCATGGGCTCGGGCCTCCCCTCAATGAGAGAGGGATTCAGGCCATAATCCATCACGCTGTCCAATGCGGGTTGGTGGATTTCACATGTCATGTGTATTAGATTTTCTAAGACATGCAGGTTCCCTAATAATGTTTCCTTCACTGCAAGCAAGTGTAAGTTATGATTACCCTTGACACCAACAAATATTTTCATTTCTAAAAAGTTGAGAGCTGTTTTCCTTTGGAAATTAAACCGTCCTAAAAATAGCTGTAGCTGTATACCTGTCACGTTGGGTTCTGACTATCTTGTGAAACGTGGGCTTTGACTTGGTTAATACCTCCACAATGTGGTGGTGTATGGCCACTCAAGCCTCGGACTACCCCCGAACGGGGATAAAAGTCGTGACGTTACATTACATAGTTTTTTTTAAATAGCTGTCTAAATTAAATTTCCCCGAAATACGGGATTCACAGCAATGGCACTCCATTTAAATCACTCTAACGAGATCACTTTGCAATCGAGCTATGTGGAAATGCAGTAAGTGCACATTTGGAATGCGTCAGACGCGAGCGCCGAGCGCAAATGTGATCTCGCATTACCCTAAATATATCTCAAGTTTTATGACGCGGTGGTGCATAAAACATATTGAAAAATTTTATGGCTGTAGTAACTACTCCTAAATTACTTTGTAGATGAAAATCAAGGATTGTATGTCAACGTATGTTAAATGTATGCGTTGTCAATACATCGCGCCAGTTGCACAAATGCGCTATATTTATGCTATGCATGATACTACGTAGGGGAAAGTTGGATAACTTGTACCAGCATTTTTATCGTACCCCGTGGCTAATTCCTACTTATTGCGTTTATTTTTTTATTCTGGTAACACTAACACAATGCTACTAACATACAATAGGCCCAATAGGTGCCTGTCAGTACGTCACCTCGCTCCGGTCACTACACGTAAAAAAATATTTAAAAAACATTTTTTTGTGATGTTTGTACTGCCGCACAATTTATATACGCAGTAAGTACAACTGATTGCTTTGGAACTTACTGCGTTTATAAATTGTGCGGCAGTGTAGATTTTTTCCAGCCAGGCAACCTAAGCCTTTGCACACCGAAGGTAAGCTTCCAAAAATGTGTTGTATTACTAAATTGCATCCATGTTAACGTCCTTTACTTCTGTAGAAAAGTCGTCGAAATTCTTTAAGGTTATAAAAAGACAACTTTTTTTTGCAAAATATAGCTAGTTGGGCAAATTGTACCGGTCGTGGGTTTTGAAATCGTACTTGTATAATGGGTATAGAAAGGCAGCTCTTCTCTTAAATACTGTTTAGCTGATAAATAAAACCTAAAAATATACTTAATAAACATTGATCCGTTAAATACTATACCTACATTTTATTTTTAGATCATTTGGATATAAATTAACACTATTGATTTTTCCTTGATATATGTGTATTCCGCACTTAAGTACGATTTAGGAACCATATGGTACGATTTAAATAACCGGTGTTTAAATTGTACCGAAAGTCACTTTTTTTAAAAACTTTATTTGTGAAGAATGGGGTTGCTTAAGCTCATTGTGGTCTATGGCGTGTTGAAGTTAAATAACCAAAGTGTGTTCTAAATAAAAAAATATAACAATATTACCAATAGTTTTCTTTCAAATTTGGATCAAAGTTAAGGGGTACGATATCGGCGACTTTCCCCTACTTGCATGAAAATGTCGGTTATGTTAGGTTAGCTATTATTTGTTTACCATTGCTCAAAGTTGATCTAAAAGTATTATTAAGAAGGTATCTATGAATTTTAAGAATATGGTAATCAAACTAAGTTTGTCAGTAAAAAATATATTGCTACGCTAATATATGCGTAGCATAGACGTAACGGCTAGCTGTCATCGAAAACACATACATCCAACAACGTAAATATGCCACTAAAAACAAACGCTTGATTTCATACACGCTAGTAATTGGATCCAATCAATTACTCCGTTTACATATTCAGTGGATGGAATCTGAAATAAAAACACAGAGGCAATGTTATTGAAAAACTTTGTTATTCCACGCTAGCACTCGAAATTTCATAACACGCGCCGCCATTTCAATTGCGGAGGAACGTCATTATGTGTTTGTAATGTGAAAACTTTAATATTACTACTGGATTAAGATAAGATTTCGTTTGGCCCGGTTACTAAAGACGCATAAAAAGATACATAGGTATACTTGAATTGAATAACTATATTTTTCTACAATATCTACACGAACATTTTTGACAAGTTAAATTCTATGAAGCCCGCTTTTTATAAATCTCGTTTCGGAAATTAATCTGTAACACTAACGACCCCAGCGAATGTTGGGATTGTGTTCGGGGATTTTTTTATGACACGCCTTGTTACTTTCGAGTTAATTTAAAAGCCTAGTAAAAATTAATTACAATTTTCAAGGGGTTGTAAAAATGATGGAATTTTAAAAACCGGCTAAGTGCGTGTCGGACTCGCACATGAAGGTTTCCGTACCACTGTAAAATGAAAACGTCAAAAATATTAAGTTTCATGTATGGAGACCCCTTTATTTTTAAATTATATTTTATTTTTAGTTTTTGTAGTTGTAGCGGCAACAGAAATACACATTCCGTGAAAATGTCAAGTGTCTACCTTTACGGTTCGTGAGATACAGCCCGCTGACAGATGGACAGACGGACAGCGAAGGCTTAGTAATAGCGTCCCGTTGGCACCCTTTGGGTACGGAACCCTAAAAACACCAAAATTTGAAAGATAAACAAAATAATATATATGTGAGCTTTAGCTAAAAAAAATATGAGTACGTTCAGTTTTAATCTGCGTGCTCAAATCCATTTGAAACTCATATTTCCAAAATTGAGCCTCTAGTAAGTAGGTATCTTTGTTATATAGTAGGTATTATTTTCACCTTTATAATATAATACCTTAGTAATTTTTGTAATTAATAGTAGTAAGTTAGTCCCTTAAGCGAAAAGGCAACAGTTCTAGCTCTATTTCAAAAGGCAACGAAGCAAATCATTATTAACACTCCTCACTAACAAGCGAAGACAGTACAATTTACAAACTGAAATTAGTGTTATAAATCTGGGTCTTAACGAAAATTCTAAGTTCATTAGGAGCAACGTTAACTTTGAAGGATTCAGAGGTGCTCTCTTTATCTTGTAGTTTCACTGATTATCTTCGGGAGTTTCTTGTAAGATCTCGAAGCTTTTACCGGCATTGTTTCCGTCCCTAACCTTAGCTAAAGGTATTTTTACCCGACTACGGTGGAGGGTTATGATTTTGATCGGTATGTATGTTCATCTGTTCCCGTCTAACTTCCAAACTACTTGTCGTAATTTGACAAATGAGGTATCGTTAGAAGCGGCTTAGTGGCGCGCTGGCTATAGGCTATGAGACGTCACATAAATTTGCATATGGCGCCCTCTAGAGGACATAATGTCATGAACTAAAAAAAAAATTTTTTTAATGAAACCGTGTGGGGTATCAAATGAAAGAACTTGATGAGCACATTTCAAAAATATATATATTGTTACCTATAACTCCAAAATGATTAAATAAAAAGTAAGTTTAAAAACTAAAAACCGACTACTGAAAAATCGCGCTCTTAAAAGTATGAAACAAGAAAATATTCTTATCTAGAGGATAGCCGTGGTCCGTTTAGGCCCTTTAGGTCAAAGTGGCATATGACCACGGACCACGGCTATCCTGTAGATGAGAATATTTTCTTGTTTCATACTTTTTAGCAGTATGAAATTAGGTATAACGGGCTTAGAATTATTTTCGCAAAATTTACAGCATAAGTATAAAGCACATTTTTGTTTCGTTCTGAGTGTCTTTGTTGTTATTTTAAACTATGTACCTACCTATTTAATAAAATTGAGACGTAATATTTAAAATTAAAATAACTAAACTTTGTAATTAGGTACTAAGATTTTAAAAAAATATTTAATTTAAAAAATATTGCCGTTTTTATTTTAATTATAATTTTAACGCAATTGTGCGTTGCTAGCCTGCTGACCGTATTTGAAGTTACAAAGACTTTAATTACCGTCGGAAAAAAAACTAATTAATTTATTTGACAGAATTAAAGCAGTTTTATTAATGGCGCGCCTAATTATAACATTCATTACTCCTTATATTACTACAGGCAACACACCGCCCTCAAGAAAGATCACTTTAAGAACATATTCCACAATCCTACAGGCACAGCACCTGCACCTGTTATACCTATACTACAGGTACAGGCTATAATACAGGCTCCATAAGTAGGTATTGCGATCGTAATTAAAACACGTTATTATGAACAATGACGTAATAACCTCAAATGCAATATGCTCCGTTATTTCCGTCCGCATTCGAAATACGAAAAAGTTCCCCTCTCCAGTTCGGGCGGCCTTAATGAGTTTCGGGACTTATTCTGTAAAGAGAGGAAATTAAGAACTGTTCTTCTGGCCTTTTCCCAGTTTAGATTTGGGTCGCCTTCTTATCAAGCCTGATTTAGCTGATTACAAGTTCTACTAATAAGACTACCTACCTAGGGCACAGATATAATTTTTTAGGTCTCTGACTCATAATGTTGAAGGCATTCAGGTCTGCCACACGAAGAACTTGGTACTCCAAGGTTGAAAAAATATATACAATGTATTATTTTTTACGTTTATGTTCAGACAAAAAAAGGCAGTCAAAAAGCAATGGTAGCCGATTGGTTAAGCACGCGTCTTGCGGGCTTAAGGTCCTGGGTTCAAATGGCTCACACCTCTGGATTTTTCGAAATCTATGTGTAAATCACAACTTTAATATGATTATCACTTGCTTGCGGTGAAGGAAAACATCGTGAGGAAACCTGCATGTCTTTAGACATGTGAAATCCACCAACCTGCACTGGGCCAGCGTGGGGGATTATGGCCTGAATCCCCCTCGCATTGAGGTGAGGCCCGTGCCCAGCAGTGGGACGTTAAAAGGGCTAAATTATTAAAGTTATGATTCGAACATAGATTTCGACAAATCCAGAGGTGCGGGCCGGGGTTAACCCCTGGACCTTAAGCCTACAATACGCCTGGTTAACCGATCGGCTATCACTTTTATGAAGATAGCCACACATACACATGACACATGCTAAAAAAGTAATTTCTACTAGAAATAATTTACTATCACAAAAAAAAGTTATAACAATATTCTAACAAAACGCTGCAAAAATAACATATTCACTATGACGGAGATTATTTCCAACACGGTTTGAAGTTAACGAATTCCCTTTCAAATCTAGTTCCAACGTCCCCACATATCTCCACATTACTTTAACAAGATGAACGTGTTACGTCATATTCGCGAGATCCAATCTCCTCTATACTTATGTCGCCAACGTAGAGTAGAAAGCTTGTATTTTCACGGTAGCCAATTTCGCTTTGAAAATGTGTAACGTCACGACTTTTATCCCCATTCGGGGGTAGTCAGAGGCTTGAGTGGCCATACACCACCACATCGTGGAGGTATTAACCAACTCAAAGCCCACGATTCACCAGATAGTCAGAACCCAACGTGACAGGTGGTGAACCTTGTCGCCGTGTATACAGAGTATTTCGCTTTGATGTTGTCAAAAACTTTCTAAGATATTTTTATTGGATATAAAATCGTTTCATGTTTGACCTTCTACTATAATTTGTTTGCCCAGTAGAGTTACCATGAGTATACGTTCGTTATAGTCGCTAGCGTCCACGTAAAATAGTATGGCAACGAGAGCGAAATATGCGATAAGATACTGACAGAAGTGAAGTGCCAGATAACGACAGGCCAGGCCCTAGCCAAGTGACATAAACGCTAATCGAATAGAATAGACTTCAAAATGTATGGAAATGTCAAACGTCGCTGTGTAGATCAACAACAAGTTGCTATGTAGATCACGTGACTTATGTCATTTCCATACATGAAGCGTAGCGTTTTTAAGGAACGCTTGTAGACGTCAGCCACTTGTCTAGTCCTTTTAATTTTGTCGGCATGTTGTCGTTAGCATGTCTGTGGCCGACAACATGTAGACCACCAAGAAATAAATTTACAATCAAGAGTTTACGAAGATGGATGATATTTAGTGACCGGTGGTTTCCAATTTTAGTTAGTAGACTTGAGGCCCTGTTCGACCCAGTGAAATGGTAAGCTGAAAGTTAATTGCTCTTATTGTTAGTCATTTTGCTATTCAATTATTCAAATATTTACGTAACGTCTAGCGAACGTAAAACTCATAGTAGTCACAATATTAGGGGGCGTCCATAAATTACGTGAGGCAATTATGGGGGGAGGGGGTCGAGCAAAATCTCACCAAATCTCACGTGGGGGAGAGGGGGGGTCTCGGCAAATCTCACGTTTTTTTTTTACCGCAAGAAACAGTGTAAAATTGCAAGAAAAATGGGTTAAATTATGTTTTTTTTTAACTAAACTTAACTTTTACTTGAACTTTTTTTTGTTAAATTAAGTAAAACCAGTTTCTCCTCTAGAATATAGCTTTTGAAAAATCTCACGTGAGATTAGAGGGGGAGGGAGGGGGTCGAGCAAAATCTCACCAAATCTCACCAGGCGGGAGGGGGGGTCGAAAATTCTCAAAAATCACGTAATCAAGTTCATGTATCTAATAAATTAATTATCCTTCTTCGTACCTACAACTGAAAGTTAAAACTAATTAAAAAGATGCTTACTTCATCAATAAACAAAATTTACTGTGCCCTTCCATCTCCGTAAAAGCCATTTAATCCTGAAATCTGAAAAAAGTTTTCGACTTGTGCCTCTCACGTTACAAATTAAATTTAAAGTGCCAAAAATACATTTACGCTGGGAAACTCGATACGAAAATGAACCTCCGAACAGTTTTCTCTAATGACACCCAAGTAAGGACATTTTTTATTTATCTGCTATTTCTTGCGATGAAGTAAATTACATTAAAATGACTTGAAGTTTGAGATTTTTTGGGTGAGAAGCCAACTCTAGTCTGAAGAAAGAGTGAACATAACATATAGTATGGACTTGTGTAAATAATTAAATTGTTTAAAACGCAATATATGCTATCGTACACTCAAACCAGCTGTATGGTCCCAAACTAAGCACCGCTTGTACTATGGCTACCATACAATGGACTGGAGGCGATCCCAGTGACATCCAGACCAGGGCAAATTACGAAAAGGCCCCCCGAAATTAGGCCTCTAGCGGGAATCGAACCCGCAACCACACGATGCAGTGAGCCGAGCGGCCTACGCAATGCACTAAGCGGTCGTCAACATTGTAAATTTGTAGTAAGTAGCTGTAATACATAATGATATAAAATATCAATAAGTAGGTCTGTTCTTAAATTCATTTTCTACGTCTACGCTATTCAAAGTCAGCTCTCAAGTTAAATAAAAAGAAAATTATCGTTTAATGATTTGGATGTTGTATAAAGATAAAAATGCACTTAAAGCGTTTCACTAATGTTACACATTAATCTTTAAATGCCCATTAAAATCCAACTTTATCTTATATTAACGAAAAAGTCTATATAATCTAATCTTTAATCTTTTTAAATTCTATTCAAATGTAGAGCGAGTAAAGTGCAAATGAAGCTTCTTTCACACCCAAACACCAATGAAATTAATTATTTATGTGTTCAATGTCGAAGCAAATTGGCGACGAAAGCCTCCATTCATTGACTCTACATAAAAGCGATCAATCAACTTTCGACTTTACGCCATCGCGATAAGCATCACGGCGCTTAATTATTCGCAGGCCAAGTTTCGGTGATAAGGGATTATAAGGGACGGTTTATGTGACGTGATCCATGAACTCTATGTCGTGGAAAATAGGGAACAGCTTATCAATCTTGGTTTTGAATCGGGTGGACGGGTATTGAAAGTTAGTAGTTTCTAATTGTAAGTGAATAATTACGCGATTTCTGCCTGTGGATGAAGCGGCTGAATTGACTAATTAAAGATAATGCGGTAGATGTCCGATTTTGCTACCGACTGGCCCTCGCGTCTCTAGACCACAATTCTTCTTCTTCCACCACAATGTTGGTGTATAAGTCTAGAGCTGTGTATCATTCTGAATATTTTGCGAAATTTAATTTTGGGGGTAAAGGGAAGATCTTCCAGCCAGGCGGGTGGTATGCCTGGCGGGGCCGGCCGCTATGCCCCGATGGTTATTGTCGGGGTCTTCTATATGTACTAAGTGTCTTGCGAATCTTGCTTGCGTGGTTCAAACTTCATTTTGTACTGAAGCGTGCGTGCACTCAGCGCCATCTATTGGTGGCGTCGTGAATGTATGAATGGTCGCTACAGGACTCCCTCCCAAGACCGAAGGTCGATAATCTTGAAAACCTGTTGTCTTGCTCGAGCGCCAGAATACTCTTGTTGGTCTGCGGTGAGTTGAGACTGAAGAGCTTGCGATTCAGAACCACCTGGCACGGTGAGTCGGCTGTGGTGGTCTGACAATTTTTCCGGCTGCTGTGCGTCACACAGAACCACCTGGCACGGTGAGTCGGCTGTGGTGGCTTCGGTGACACTGGCTTGCTTGGATGAGTGTGACTTCAGTTGCGTATGTTCGATGTCGTGGGTCACCAGTTTGGGGGTAAAGGGAAGATCTTCCAGCCAGGCGGGTGGTATGCCTGGCGGGGCCGGCCGCTATGCCCCGATGTTTATTGTCGGGGTCTTCTATATGTACTAAGTGTCTTGCGAATCTTGCTTGCGTGGTACAGACTTCATTTTGTACTGAAGCGTGCGTGTACTCAGCGCCATCTATTGGTGGCGTCGTGAATGTATGAATGGTCGCTACATAATCAATAAATTAATTGATACTAAAATTATCGGGTAAGCAGATAAACAAAATATTGATTTTAGTACCTACTTTACCTGGTTTTTTTTAAATAATTTACTTATCGTTTTATATTTCCAAAATATTTCGAACCATGTGGAGATTCATATTACAATTTATATTCATTCACCCTGTGTATGAATAATATATGAATCATCAGCGGGGCGATTGCGTAACTTTTTCGTCAATGTTTCAATTAGTTTCGTTCATCCCGTATTGCATTTTCAGTTGAAATTAATTGAAATCCGGATGAGTCTGGAGTTCACTCTTCCCGATTTCAATAAATTTCAATTGATAAAACAACACAGGATGAACGACACCAATTGAAACATTGACGAAAAAGTTACTCAATCGCCCCGCAGATCTTATCTGAAGTTTCCGAAGCACGCTTTGAAACTTCACTACACAAACATCTCTCAAAAAATAAACATTCCACATTAGGATCCGTACAAATATATTGTAATTGTTATCACTGCCCTCAGGAGAACTTTCACTTTCTAATATTCTGTTTTGTTCCATCTTCATAGACATTTCTAAAGTAAAATTGTTTTCGGGAACGAAGCGGTCTGTTTAGCCGCGAACTTTTTAGATTAAACCCACAGAGTAAAGACTAAAGAAAGAGGTGCCCTTATTAGATATATGTATGAAAAAAAACGTGGTCATTGTTTTTCATTTTTATTGTTCTATCTACCGGTAAATAGTTGAACTACTCGCTTCGGTTTATGTCGATGTTAGTTCTAGGTCGACCACTCGGCCGAGTTGCGTAGGGCCAGTCCCCTTAGTAATTGGTCTATGATTAAACCCGAGATTTCGTTCAGGATACAACGCAATAACGAATTATATTCGGCCAATGTCAGTGCTAATCTTTTGAGCGGGATTCCAATTTGCTGAGTCAATTTGAGGAGTATTTACATCGGCAGTTTTTAAATTAGATTTCACAGTGAGCTCTCGGTTTGGTCAACTTCACCTTTCACGCTGCAGGTCGTAGGTTCGATTCCTACCCGAGACATGCATTTGTGTGCATGAACATGTCTGTATGTCCGGAGTCTGGGTGTATATGTATATTAAGTATGTATTTACAAATAAAAAAGTAGTATATGTAGTAATATCAGTTATCTGGTTTCCATAGTACAAGCTCTGGTTAGTTTGGGATCAGGTAACCGTGTGTACAAAAATGTCCCAGGATATTATTATAATTATTTATTAACTTTTTTGTCAGGTATTTTAGTGGACGTAGTTTGTACCCAATATAATTATACCTCATTGCTAAAGTCATTGGTTGATTGATCATTAATTATCTTATAGCCGATATGGTAGGTAGGCTTCTAACATCGCAATCGCTAAACTAGTACACAATGCAACGAAATTCACCCATCTGTAATCGCACTCACAATTCGAAAAAGCTCTTAGTTAGCCTAACCTTGGCGTCATCGTTGGACACCATTGTCGATCGTGGCTTACAGGAGTAACAGTGGTGGGAGTGTATGGCGGGCCTAGTGCCATAAAAATAATTAAAGGCTTTAGTTGGTGGGTGGAGAAGTACATAAGAAGGCATTATTCATAAGATGAGCACTATTGCCAATACTGACATGTTTTCAACATTATTATCCGCGAGCGACTGAGTGGTACTGTGTCTATGGTCTCCGTTTAGTAGTACAAACTATTTTGGACGGCCTCTTTCTTGTCAATCTTTGCTGAAAAAGCTATTTATCAACCCAAAAAAGAAAGAAGAACACATCAGTCATGTGTACATTATAGATTAAAGGTCGGCACTCACCTATCAACTCGGCACTCGACCAGCACCGCCTCGCCGCTCGTCCTCTCGTTGTCGACAGGTGGTCCGCGGGCGGACGCTTCTGTAACTCCATAAACGTCCCGTGATCAACCAGTGGACCGCGCGTGGTCAACGAGTGTACGCCGCGTGGTCAGCGCGTGGTCCACTTATTTCCGGTTCAGTTAGTGGACGTCGACCGACGAGGCGGTGCTGGTCGGGTGCCGAGTTGATAGATGAGTGCCAACCTTTAACCCTTCCCGGATGCCGGGGAATTGAGGAAAAGCAATACATTATACTAATGTATTCAGCAAAAGTGGAAGTCGACTTTAGCGACCGAACTCCGGTAAGCTTCCATTACAAAGGGTGAGATTTATGCTGGGCCCGAAGTTCCGTGTTAACTTGAAAGTAATCGATACTGTACTTAAAACTTATTTCGCATGACCTTCAACTAAACTTAAGAGTAAGTAACATTGATGTATTGTTTCAACAGATATGGTATCTCCTTACATTGCAATCACTGGACTTGTGCTCATCGCACTACTACATGCAGTGAAATATAATAAGAATAGGACGCGCCTAGCGCCTGTTGTGACGTCACAACTGGAACTTGGTACGGCTCTCGGCTAACTTCACTCATAAGTACAGTACTTTATATGAGTGAAGTTAGCCGAGAGCCCGTCCTATTCTTATTTCAATCGCATTGAACACACATAATTATCGCACTCACAATTCGATAATCAACTTAAAGGCATGTTGATGGGTGTTATTCACTAGAAGATGAGCCGTATTTAATTGGCAATACAGACTAATAGCAGCAATACAGAATAATGTTTCGACATTATTTTATTTTAAACTAGTTATGCAATAATATTTTTTTATTTTTTTGTAGGACTGCGGTGGTAAAAAAAATAAAAACCGACTTCAAAAAAACCTGGAGCACTAAAAAGCCTGAAATAATATTTCTATTACCACCACTGCCTACCCCTTCGGGAAAATCAGGCGTGATGATGTGTTATCGAGTATTTGGGGTCGGTGCCAATCTATCTTCTTACTTTTATAGTAGGTAGACTCGGCATACCAAGATTGGCACCGACTCCAAATACTCGATAACACATCATCACGCCTGGATTTCCCGAAGGGGTAGGCAGTGGTGGTAATAGAAATATTATTTCAGGCTTTTTAGTGCTCCAGGTTTTTTTGAAGTCGGTTTTTATTTTTTTATAAAAATAATTTTATTTCATGATTTTTAGTGGCGCCATACAAACTTTATCACCCCAAATGACCCCTTTGGGGGGTGACTTTTCCAAGATTCCAAAACAAAAGTTTATTAGTTTATTATATGGAGTATACATACTAAGTTTCAAGTGAATCGGACACAAATATATTTTTCTACCGTACTTCTACCCCTAGTTTCCCCCTTTGGGGGTAGATTTCCGAAATGATTTTTTTATGGGACCAAAACAACTTAGTCACCTACCAAATAACAGTTTAAAAAGAAAAATTGGTTCATAAACGTTAGAGATAAACGGTAACTCTCCATACAAACTTCAACACCTCGTTTTACCCCTTTGGGGGGGGATTTTTCTAAAATCCTGAAACATGAGTTTCATTATTTGTTATGCAAAATATACATATTAAGTTTCAAGTCAATCGGACAAAAAATTTTTTTTCAGACGACCTTCACCCCCCAAAATTACCCCCTTAGGGGTTGATTCTAGGAATTATTTTTTTATGGGACCAATTTGGAGCTACGATCTACCGAACAGCAAAAGAATTTTTCAAATCGGTTCATAAATGCCGGAGAAATCGGTGAACATACATAAAAAAAAAAAAAAAAAAAAAAAAAAAAAAAAAAAAACATACATACAGCCGAACATAGAACCTCCTCCTTTTTTGAAGTCGGTTAAAAAGCGTACGGCCCGCCTGATGCTAAGCAGTTACCGTAGCCTAAAGATGCTTACAATACCAAAGGCATTGCTCGCACATTGCCGAACTGAAGGGGAGTGGGATAGAGGGAGGGGGAGGGGGGGCGGGCGCGCCAATCTTCTGTGAGAGGGTGGTATTACCCCGGTCGAGCCAGCCCGTTTAACGATACTGAACGAACGATATTGAACGATTTATTGAGAAACAAACATTCGTCGCCTCTCCTTGACCCTTTTATTTGATTCTTTATTACCTTTCCGCGAAGGTATTATTTATCGCTTTGTTTTTTATGTTCGACTTGACCCGATAATATAGGAAAATAACACAACAGAATAAAGTTAAGCCTAAAAAACTGCCACTACAGTACGTTTTTTTATACTTGTCCTATTTGGTAAGCAAAGATGGCGTCCAGCGGGGCGACTGCGTAAATTTTTGTAAATGTTTCAATTGGTTTCGTTCATCCTGTGTCAATTATATACGAAACCAATTGAAACATTGACAAAAATTTACGCAGTCGCCCCGCTGGACGCCATCTTTGCTTACCAAATAGGACAAGTATAAAAAAACCTACTATTGACGAGAATAGGTTTCCCTTTGAAGCATTTACCGCCAGTTGCCAGAGAACCTAATCTCTTACCTACATGAAACCGTCCTTCAAAATATGTAGTTAGCTATAGCTTGTACCTATAGGCATGGTCCTTACTCCTTACTAGTTAAGCCTTCAAGGGTTAACCTTTATTTATTATGATAGTCACTTGAACTTCAACATAGCATTATAAATACTTATTAAACCCTTTCAAGGCGTTGATGAAAATGAACTGCATACGAGAATATAAAAAATAAAGCACTAAAATTATAATAATACGGATTGTATGCGTGTTCGTCATTATGCGTAGGGTTTTCACGTTACGCGTATTTGACGATTTGCGTGTTTGAGTTTCTGCCTGTTTGACCTTCAGCGTGTTTTGCGTTTTGCGTATTTGAAGTTCTGCATATTTGACGTTTAACGTGTTTGACGTTCCGCATATTTGATGTTTTGCGTGTCTGACGATCTGCGTACCTATAATCCGTCTGAAGGGCTAGACAAGTGGCTGACGTCTACGAGCGTTCGTTCAAATCGCTACGCTTCATATAAGGAAATGACATAAGTCACGTGATCTACATAGCAACTTGTTGTTGATCTACATAGCGACGTTTGACATTTTCATACATTGTGAAGTCTATTCTATTCTATTTGATTAGCGTTCATGCCACTTGGCTAGCCCCTCTGGTTATACCTACCGCTTTCAGTATGAACCCGGAGGTAATAATTGCAGAACCCTAAACCAATGGTCTTCATCAGGCGCATGCCTCGCGCGATCACTCACTTTTGACGTCGGAACGCATAGACGTAATGTCATAATATGAGTGCTCGGGTGAGGCATGCGCGCCATATGGACACATCTAATGGCGGCGTCTTCATCAGGCGCATGCCTCGCGCGAGCACTCACTTTTGACGTCGGAACGCATAGACGTAATGTCATAATATGAGTGCTCGGGTGAGGCATGCGCGCCATATGGACACATCTAATAGGTATTTGTAAACAAATAGTGTAAATACACTTACCTACATCGCAATCGCTTCTAATAGTCCACAATACTAACGTATGTGACAGTAAATTAATAAGGTAATGGAGTGTGCATGAAATATTCAGCAACGGGGTTCACGTGTTCGCTAAAAGTGACATAAATCCAACCTGTAGTGTAGTGTTTGTATACTTTTGTGCCCACACGTGTCGTGGAGGAAAACGAATAGGCCCACACTTCTGCCATATATTTACAGGCACTTTTATTGTATTAAATTATCGTTGGTCGTGTTCGCTTCGGCGCCTCTGAAAGCCTGAAAAATAACTGTTTGTAAGTGATAAATTATGAGAAGTATTGCCAAACTAACACACCAACTGTATGGTCCCAAAGTAAGCAACGCGTAATATTGTACCGTACAATAGACTGGGGCGATCCTAATGACACTCAGACATGTAACGTCACGACTTTCATCCCCATTCGGGGGTAGTCAGAGGCTTGAGTGGCCATACACCACCACATCGTGGAGGTATTAACCAACTCAAAGCCCACGTTTCACCAGATAGTCAGAACCCAACGTGACAGGTGGTGAACCTTGTCGCCGTGTATACAGGAACTGACTATTACCTAATCCCGAGGGATAGGTAGGTTTCCTCACGATGTTTTCCCTCACCGTCAGCGAACTGTAAATTATGCACATAGATAGACAAATTCATCCATTAGTGCATGCCCCACCGGGGATTAAACCTGGGGCCTTCTGATTGCTAGCCCAACCTGATCACCCCTAGGCTACAGCCGCTTGACACTCAGACTAGGATAAATTACGAAAAAGCCGTTTCCGAAACATGCCTCTGGCGGGAATCGAACCGGCAACCACCCGATGCAATGAGCCGAGAGGCCTACGCTCCAACCACTGCGCCAAGCGGTCGTCATTTTAGTCAGGTTACCAAGTTTATTTTTGGTTTATTTCTGTACCAATTGTAGATACTTAGCATTCAACAATATCATATTTATTTATAGTGTGTTTCGAGTACTAGCTTTGATATGTGGAGAAAGTCGAGTTATCTGGAAGATACTAAAAATAACCTCAAGTACTAAGAAAAAAAGTCGGTAGAAAAGAAAGCTTGACCTATATATTTATCGCGGTGTCAATATAACACCTATGAACACAAAAGTTACTTACCTACATACCTATATTGCCAAGAGAAATTTAAAAAAAAATGTGTATGGTCAGGTCTTAAACTGCGACAGTAGGTTATAAAATAGTAAGAGATCCGTAATTAAATTACAATCAAGCAAAAGTTTTTGCTCATACCTATTACAAGTTTCTGAGTAGACTAAAGCGCCATGGCCTGTTTCTGAATTGTGAGTGATATACTAAGTGACGCTAAGAAACAAGGTTACATTGTCAACGGTAGAGTTTTGTTCTACATTTTCAACTTCAAATATTAACTTCTCCCGTTCTTTCAAAGCCAATTAATCTACTTCCTTTACATAATTAATTCAACCTAAATGTGGCTAAAAGTTTCCGCGACGCGTTCTCAGAATTTCTATCACAGACAGGTAACTGAATCTTAATTAGAGTATTTTAATTAATTTACCGGTAAGTATATACTTGTACGGTGAAAAGGTATACTGTTAAATGTTTCACAATTTCAGGCCCATTTTCTGTAATTAATAAGTAAACCAAATTAGTACAAAATGGTATGCGCTTCTACAATTAACTGTTTGTTTTGTTAAATAGATACTTATACTTAGCTGAGCACTCAAAAGCTTTATGAACTATGTGTGACGTTGATCTTGCAATTATCGGATTTAAGTATTCGCGTAAGCGTTTAAGAACCTACTCAGTTGATGGACTTTAATGCCTCAGAACCTAATCTAGCATAAAAACCAAATATATACCTATGACTACTATTTAATAGTGTCAATATTTACATACATAACATAAATTAAAATTATTATAGACTAAAAACTTACCCCTAATCATACAAATCCCGACCGCGTGGGATGGTGGCAAGAATACTGCCTGCATTTCCTCGCTGTATTGTCAAGCTGACTTTTTGAGCAAGGAAGGAGCCAGCCCTCTTGTCAGACTTATTATGGAAACCATACAATTTGGATTACATAAAACCGCATTCGGTTTTTCGTGGAACTCATTTTCTCGGGAATAGGTACAATGCACGCAAATACTCTAAGCCCTAACTGGAAGCAGTCATCAATATATTTTTGTAGGAATCTATCTATGCCGCTGGAATCACGTGTCAGTTTGCGATTAAAACCTCAGTCACTTGACTGACACGCATCGATCAAGCTAAAACCAGCAAGGCTAAAACGAAGGCAAAAAATCTGAAACTACACTTTTACAACCGACCAACAACAACGAAATACAATTCTAGGACAATTTACGACTGTGTTTTTAGGGCTTCAATAACTAGGAAAAGTAGGTACTTACTAAAAACGTCATAGCTAAGTCATGGTCGAACTCTTTTGCAAGTTCTCTCCCTCACGCCTCATGGCTCTCTATATGTAACTAGGTCGGCAACTTGATTTTATGGGTTATATGATATTAATGCTTATTACTATGGCTACAAATTACCGCTAAACTAAATATGCCACATTTGAAATTATTTCTGTCTTGCTCATACGTTATGATCATGAGAAGGATATCACTAATACAGTTAAGTTTAGATGGGTGTTAAAATACAATGATGCTGATTATAGCACCATTGTATTAACCTAGGTCTTACTTGGCACATAGCTCTGTTGGGTGTGTGTCCCTCTTACTATTAGTTGCCGTGCCTAAATACCTCTACTGTCCCCGTTCATACCGACACTGTGAATACCCTAGTAAATAAAGGGTCACACTCCCACCAAGAGCCTCTCACTCCACTAACTTTATGTGTACCTATGTGTAATCTATCCTGTTAGTTGTATTGGTCCATGTACTTGCTTTTTATTTAAAATATTTTTTAACAAATTTATAATTTGTTTTAAATTAAGTTTGTGTTCTTTTATCTAATTTCCTATTGGTTGTTGTTATCGTAATGAGTCCGTTCCCCTCGTTACTCCCAGGTACACCATTCATCAACCATATTGCGTTATGATAATAAACTGTACAAAGAGTTTTTATGGCTATTCTAATGTCGGTGCTCGTAAAACAATTTTACATTTACCTACAATTCCGGCACGATGTTTTTATATTTTGGCCACGCATTTTGTAGCGAATCGACTATTTTATTTAGGTATATTTTACGAGATAATAATACGAGGGATCTAATAAAACTTTACATATTTCAGGGAACAAAAGTATTATCAATGCTGGAATCGTTTCTAGGCATGATCGGTGCTCATCAACTTTACTACACTGTTGTTTTTGTTACATCGTTACGTCGTTATCGAAAAGGCCGTATAAATTAACATAACGAGCTCACTTTGAACTCTTGGGAAATAAAACGGACAGAGTTGATTCCAGACATAATAGGTACCTAGTTTCAGTAATGAGATACAAGTATAACTCTATCTACCGTAACTACCTCATTTATCATCGGTCGATCGAGCATCGATCGTCGGTCGATGGACGTTCGATCGATTGATGTGGTAACATCCTTATTATGATACTAAGGAAACATTCTCTTCATTCCTTGTCCCGCTATAAAAATATTCCCTACTAACATTGATGTATTATTTTAGAAGAAATGGTACCTCCTTACATTGCAATCACTGACTTGAACACAGCGCACTACTAGTACATGCAGCAAAATACACACACACACATTTTTTATCGCTCTCGCAATTCGACTCGTCGTATCGTGTCCATGGGCTCCATTGCTATTTTGTAAAGTCACAATTTACCCTCTTTCTTGGTAATGTCTTTACCTTCTTACCTATTATCACATTCAAGTTGTGAGACATAGAAAAAAAAACACGGCAAAGTATTATCTCCTTTATCCAAAGTAATAAAATTAAACTAATTTTGTATTCAGAGATCTGGGTTTGAAGGCAGACAAACCTTTTCATTCTGAAAGTTAATTTCACGACGAATCGCTAAAGACCCTTTTTCAAGGTTGACATAATCCTTTCAGGGCCCGCCTGAATTGTCTGAATAGACGAATTATAGTTGGCTTTACTGAACATTTTATTTCTAGGTAGGGGATAGTTGCAAGGTTGGAAAGCAATACTAAAATTGAGTCCCTTGACCACAGATTATAGAAGTAGACAGATGGAGTCTTGGAAACAAACGATGTGAAGCCGGGTAGCATTTTATGTGTGCGTGACAACTAGGAGCGGCACTAAGGAAACATACATTTGTGTGCGTGTAAAGTTGTGTAGCTATAGGGCGAGATTGTATTCGCTTTCATGTTTTGTATTTGCTTTGGTGGCTTCACTTTCGTGTTCTACGCACTCCATCTGTATTTTTCTGACATCTGTGCCCTTGACATTCTAAGTTTCTAATCACTTTATCTACTCTTCTATTTTTTACTACGTAGCTTAGAATTAGCTTCATAAGTTATCTCAGAGCTTAGCCTATCTATGTAGTTTGTACATCTCTTGGTAGTTCGAAATCTTTATGCGAATCATAAATTCTTCGTATGTTTACACGACTGCCCAAAAAAAGGAGTGTATATGTGTTTAGGGTTCATGTATGTATGTATGTGAGATTCTTTATTCCACCATAACTTATAAATGCCTGAATGGATTTGGATGTATGGGGTATCGTTAGAATCCTTACATCGTTCCGGGTAACACTGGGTATATTATTTTTGAAAAAAAAAAATAGTATGGCGGCATTGGCAGGCGTTATGACAATATGGGTATCAAATGGAAGGCCTTGATGAGCACATTCTAAAACTGTAGAATTTATAGGCATAATTTAACATAGGTAGGGTGTACATGCAAAACAAAGATTTCATTTTTGGCTGTTGTCACTAAAATTTATAAAATAAAGTTTTTAGTAAGTTTTTAGTTCGTTTTTTGGCAAGGCAGTCATGTTTTCTTTTTTTTTTTTTTTATACAACAAAAGCGGCAGCCCGCCTGATGTTACGCAGTTACCGTAGCCTATAGATGCTTGAAATACCAAAGGTATCGGTCGCACTTTTCCGATCTGATGTGAAGTGTGACAGAAGAAGAGGCCAAATGAGAAGGAAGGATGTGGAAGGGGAGGGTGTGCTTCCGGTTCTCTTACTCATCGTATGAAACGCAGCTGTAATAACTACTATACACCGATATTCTGTGAGAGGGTGATACTACCCCGGTGGAGCCAGCCCGTATATGAGCTGCAGTCGATTGGCAGTACCAATCGTTCTACTATCTCTGCAAATGGGAGCATGTTTTTTTTTTTTTTATTGGACTGCGGTGGCAAAAAAGCGTACGGCCCGCCTGATGTTAAGCAGATACCGTAGCCTATAGATGCTTACAATACCAAAGGCATTGCTCGCACATTGCCGACCTGAAGGGGAGTGGGATGGAGAGAGGGGGAGGGGGGGTGGGCTTACGGCTCTCTCACTCATCGTACGAAACGCAGCTATAATAGCTGCTTTACGCCGATCTTCTGTGTGAGGGTGATACTACCCCGGTGGAGCCAGCCCGTATATGAGCTGCAGTCAATTGGCTACAGCTTGGCTCCACCAAGCGTTATACTATATCTGCGAAATGATTGGAATTAAAATATATTTCAGGTTAATTCTCTTTGTACGGAATGGACTATAACTGGGTCAAACTATCGCGGCCCCATGGACCAGTTACTAAGGGGACTGGCCCTAAGCAAGTCGGTCGAGTGGTCGGCCTAGTACTAATATCGACATAAAACGAAGCGAGTAGTTCAACTATTTACCGGTAAATAGTAAAATGAAAATGAAAAAACAATGACCACGTTTTGTTTCATACTAATATCTAATAAGGGCACCTCTTTCTTTAGTCTTTACTCTGTGCGCGGCTCTAAGGCGATTATGCACATCATCCCCGACCGCAGATAACTTGGGAATTGTATTACTTACTTTGAAATGGGGTTATTATGTTTTTCACTCAGTTTCCAGATGGACTATTTTGAATCTGCATAATATCGTTTCAGTTGCAGAGATTTTATCTCTTACATTTCAGACATTGCAGTAAAGCAATTCGTCCAAAGAAACGGAACTGGTTTGTAATTAAAATTAATAACTAATTAGTAAGCAGGAGTTAGGAGCAGTGATAGCCGATTGGTTAAGCACGCGTCTTGCGGGCTTAATGTCCTGGGTTCAAACCCTGGCTCACACCTCTGGATTTTTCGAAATCTATGTATGAATCATAAATTTAAAATTATTATCACTGCTTACGGTGAAGGCAAACATCGTTAGGAAATCCACCAAATCTCAATGGACCAGCGTGGTGGATTATGGCCTGAATCCCCCTCACATTGAGGGGAGGCCCGTGCCAAGTAGTGGGACTAAAAGGGCTAATATTATTATTATCTAATTAGTAACAGTAGTGCGAATTTCGTCTGATTTTCACCACCACATATCAGAACTACTGCGTCCTTATTGTCACCGAATACAGTCCATATTCGTTTACCTTTTCAATTCGACGTATGAATGGTGAACAATTCGCGGATTACACCCGTCATGTCCAAACATGTTGACACACTCCCCCTCCCCCTCCCCTCCTCCTGCTCGATCCCCAACAAAATGGACCCTCGTCACGTCCAAGTCGGTATTTCAGTTGATGCTGGAATGAAATTAAAATTAGTTTCAGCTGAAGTCAATTTTCAGGAAGTATGGTGTGCATACGTGTTTTGATAATAGGACTAAATTCAATTCGGTGAAGTGAAACTCGGAACACAAAGTATGGAGTTCCATTTACTTATGCCTTTACCATTTCCTGCATTACCTACTTGTTTTTTTTATCACCTATTTTTATTCCTGAAATGAAGGAATTTTCACAATGGATCCTCCATATGATTCTCGATCATACAGTTCAGAAATAACAGGGTCACATTGTTAACGGTACCTACTAATTCCCTAATTATTGTAGCTGGTAAGTCCATCCCTAAATCATGAACCCTGCATGCTGAACTCTAAACAAGAAAAACCTTGATGGTTGTCTTTATGATAGTTCCTAAAACAATAAAAAGTTTCTTAATCAAAAACCACATAATATTTACAAGAACTAACACTAAATGCGGAAACCCACCGCGGCGCACGGAGAGGCCACGCACACGGGCCAAGCCTCGCTTTGCAAGAATGTATGCATGACGTCATTTCGTGCGTAGCCTCTCCGTGCGCCGCGGTGAACTCGATTCCATACATTTTCTTGCAAAACGAAGCTTGACCCACGTGCGTAGCCTCTCCGGGCGCCGCGGTAGGTTTCCGCCTTAACAAGTGTTTTATCTAGTCGGCGCCAAAAAATAATTGAACAATCCAATAAAAGCTAGGCAGGAAATAGGCATCCTTGGAGAATTGGATAATCAACACGCTTGGTTGGAGACATAGTAAATACTTCCTACATCTTTGTAAACAGATATCATATTTATAATACGCAGTACGCGTGTTCCCCGGTGGGGTAGGCAGCGGAGTACGAGAGTGCATCTACATTTCAGCTTTAAATGAGCCTTGAATAAGTCGCGATGCAACAGCGACATAACATCAATCAAATCCCTATAAACATATGTCTGTGGCCGCATCCCATAAGCAAAATTTTGCATTTAGGGCCACCGCAGACTTGCTAATTTTAGCATCGGCGATCGGCGATTTTGATACTGCATCTCGCTCGTTCGCGCTCGAAGAAACGCGACGCAGTATCGATACGTCACAAAATCGCCGGTCGCCGATGCTAAAAGTAGCAAGTCTGCGGAGGCCCTTAAATCGCAGACGCGTCACGGTCGCGTTGCAGTCGGCTCGTAGTCGCGTCGCAATCGCCTTACCGGTCCAACCACTGACTAATACTAGGCCTCGGTTAGGGTTTAGTTTAACGAGACAAGTTTGACACGACCCAACACTCTGTCTAAACCTATTAAAATATTCCTATGTGAGACTTGACCTTATCAGAAAGGTCAAGTCAGCGGTTGGTCCTACGTGTCTCTAGTCCCTTGAATAATGTTAATACCCTGATACATAGCGTAGTGCGTTCAGTAGGTAAACAGGGCTTACTTAATATTCCTTACAGAACGCCGTTACTGTGATCCTGGGATCACGCGATCCCTTTCCGTGTCAATTAAGGTCACTCTGTATCAATTTCGCCAAGATGTCGGCTGATATTTGGTAATATTATAACTTGGAGGCTGCTTTTTATGGCAGCTGTGTTAAATTTTTGCATAACGACGGAATTGTTTGGTTCGGAATTGAACTTTGGTTTTGTAGAGGTGGAAAATGCTGCTTTCAAATGTTGATGTTTGTTTTAATGGTATAACGATGAGTGAGAGAGGCGGCAGGTCTACCCTCTTCCCCTTTCCCTCACTCTGTCCCACTTCCCTTCAGGTAGAATCAACCAATCATCAGACGGGCCCGTTGGCGTGGTTGGCGTGATGGCGCCTTTCACGCTGCAGGTCGTAGGTTCGATTCCTACCCGGGACATGCATTTGTGTGCATGAACATGTATGTATGTCCCGAGTCTGGGTGTATATGTATATTAAGTATGTGTTTACAAATAAAAAAGTAGTATATTTAGTGATAACAGTTATCTGGTTTCCATAGTACAAGCTCTGCTTAGTTCGGAATCAGGTAGCCATGTGTAAAATATGTCCCAGGATATTATTATTTATTTATTTATTTAATCAGAAGGTCGATCACTATAGCAACTCAATGGCATTGTCAGTTCAAATAGCTAAGCGACATAGGGGCCCTATCATAGAGCCCTGCACTACGTCTTCTGGCTCGCAGTCGCCATTCCAGAACCCTACTACTACAATAGGTAAGTACTAAGTAGAAAGATACTTTTGGCTTTTAATTTATAACTTAGGTCTGCTTTAAAAAGTGACTAAAACTATAAAAAGGATCATGTCACTCTTAAATTTCACAATATGAGTTCACGCCCACGGTGCCAACATAAGAGCATCATGGAGTGTGGACACCGGAAGCTACTTCCGCTCATTAGTTGTTTTATGTTGCCTTCCGGCGGGTAAGGGCCAGTTTTTTACAGTACAAAGGTACTGAACTTGACGATATCACCGAGTTACGTATGTGATTCATTACAAGGGACTCGACACGCACACAGCTTATGAAAACTTGTGAAAACACTACGCAGCGCTACACTACGCTACGCTATGCACACAACGCTACGCTACGTTATACTAGCTACGCTTTCAGATACGCTCTACTATTATGTGGAGGATAGAGCCGATGTTATTGTAATTCTCTATAATAATAGATTGGTACATGAACTGACAATACCGCCTACACTAAGGCAACATTTCCCAATAGTGTTGGGTATCATAATATAAGAACCTATTCAGATAGAATATTATCAAAAGTATAAATATACTTATGGGGGATAAAATACACAAATACTGTCAAACATTTCATAAAACCATATCAAATAAGTATTAGGTGGCTACCTAACTTCTTTACCAACTACACTTATTTATTAGTTGAATTTATCGAATGATAAACTCCAGCTAGAGTCGAAAAGGGAACTTAAATACACACCTTCGGCTTCTAAATAGACACTTAATCCTAATTCGATTCGATTTCTATACCCGAATAGAGTTACGAAATTTAGGTAACTCACTCCAGCACTAATCCCTAGGTGTTGCTTTGAATAGTCAAATCAAGCCAGGACAATGCAGGCCTCAGGCGTCTGAAAGTGAGATGTATGCGTGTACATGCCACAGGTTATTATACGTTTTTAGGTGGTAGAGCCAATTGACTGCTCACATACGAACTTACTCAATCGGGGTAGTACCACCCTCTCACAGAAGATCGGCGTAAAGTAGCTATTACATCTGTGTCGCATACGATAAGTGAGAGAGTCGGAAGCCCAACAACCCCACCCCCCCATCTGTCTCACTCCCCTTCAGGTCGGCAACGTGCGAACGATGCCTTGGTATTGCAAGCATCAGGCGGGCTTGTTGCTTGTTTGCCACCTTAGTCACATAAACAAAATACATGCGCATACATGCCACACGAGATACATGCTCGTACAAGGTGTGATACATGCGCCACGGTTCCGGCTCTCGGATCAGTAGCTAGATTGCTATTCCGCATGTTGACACACCTGTTTCAACTGGATTGATGGTTGCCTTGATTACTGGACTATGTATATAGTTATGTGTAGACTATTATTGTATCTTCCATGTTTGAGCCGTGACGACAGATTGAGAATAGTTGTGACAAGTATAATCAATGTATATTTACGAATAAATACAGAATAAGAAGGCTTAGTTATTACATTCATAAGAAATAACATCGTTGTTTACATTTTCCATTCAACAGAAATGTCTAGTTCTGAAATATAATATCGCTTATTTAATTTCCTTTGCAAACGGATACAGACAGATATCGATAATATCGTTTTTGTAATTTATATGAAGGAATCCTTTCGCGATTTACCTAAACATTACATTTTGTTCTTTAAATAGAAAACCTTTTGTATTTCTTTAACATTGAAAAAACCTTATATCTACTAACGTCGAGAGAATTATTAAACCAAATAGTTTTTCTATTTAGATCATATGGATTGACAGAAAAAAAATAAGTGTCAAAGGGCTTGAACCCTAAACTTTATGGCTTTCTAACTTGCAACTTTCGTCCGGTATCCTTAAAATGAATTGATTCGATGGACTGGTTCATTGAACTATACCAAAAAAATACTTGTGATAGTTGTTATATTGTAAAAACTATCCATTCTAATTTAATATTGAATAATAACTATCTGCAGTTCGTTTATTGAATAATAAGTATTTACAGTTCGCTGACGGTGAGGGAAAACATCGTGAGGAAACCTACCTATCCCTCGGGATTAGGTAATAGTCAGTTCCTGTATACACGGCGACAAGGTTCACCACCTGTCACGTTGGGTTCTGACTATCTGGTGAAAACGTGGGCTTTGAGTTGGGTTAATACCTCCACAATGTGGTGGTGTATGGCCACTCAAACCTCTGACTACCCCCGAATGGGGATAAAAGTCGTGACGTTGTGTTGTGTTGTGTAATAACTATCTACCTACACAAAAATAATTAATTTAAATAATTCTAAAAAGGCAGGCCCATAAGGAGATGGCGGGATCAATTAGACTTCTACTCGAAGGATTGGCCCAGTATTGCCATAAACAGGGAGGAGTGGAGGAAGGAAGGGGAGACCTTTGCCCAGCAGTGGGACGACACAGATTAACAAAAAAATTATTATTTAACACTTTTTTTTTTAAATATTTCAATCACTAAACTTGTGCTCAGCGCACCGCTGCATCCAGGGAAATTCGCACATCTGTTATCACACTCGCAATTCGACAATTAACTTATTAAATACATAAGAAGGCATTATTCACCAAAAGATGAGCCGTATTGGCAATACCGACATGTTTTTAACATTATTTTGACTGAATCGTACTGTGTCTATGGACTCGGTTTAGTAGGACGAACTATTTTGGACAAAAATGTGTTTCCCTATTTCTTGGTCATGTCTTTGTTTTAATTATATTTTTAAAACACTAGTATGCGTGATCTAAAAGTGTGCTTAAAGGTGATGATACAAACATAATAAAAAAACGATATTCATACCTATCACATTAAATCAACAAAATCCATGTTTCTTGTTACAAAGCCCTAGTAGGTAAGAAAGGCTAGATTTACCTTTTTTATTACGAACTCCTAGACGCGTCAACGCGAAGGTAACGTAAAAAATCTGGTAACGAATAATAAAGATAAAAAGAAAACAAACCGGATTTATCCAGTCGAATCCGGTTGAATCCGGCTCGGGATATAAACACGCCAAAGTTACGTGGGTACTTGGGCGGTGCAGCTTTTTAATACTGCCGATACGATTTTAGTATTTATTAATTGATATACGGATTTTATAATTTGATAAATTTAAATTTGACTGGGCTGGCTAGATGTGCCAAATGCCGTACAACATTTGGGCCAAATCTGCTAACGAATGGATAAAACAAAATGTAAGACGGGCCCGCGATAGGCCCAGACGGAGATGGCATGAAGAACTGGATATCTTTGCGAGGAATTAGTCGTGTATAGCCCACGAGAGAGACGACTGGAAGGAGGCCATTGCCCAACAGTGGGACATAAATGGCTATTATTATTATGTTTCTCTTTATCGTCCATTCAGGCTGAATTATTATTATGATGATGAACTCTTAAGTAAGAGTACACACAACACACATACTACACTACTAATTAAATAACATTACATTTACATTTACATTTGTACTACATTTAAATAATGTCACTTACAACAACGTAGCTGGTAAGATAGGTAGGTATCTTACCTTGCAGGTAAGATGGTCGTTCAGCATAACAAATCCGAAATCCGATGCGTGCCGTGTGTGTATAATTTTCCGCGGATTCCACGAATTTGTTTTCTCCAAAACAATTGACGATTGGTATTTATTTGATATCGATAGACAACTTAGTTTTCTCGAGAACTGTACAAAACCAAGCCAAAGCGACCGAAATCTGTTGCTTGCTGAACTTGAGTAAGTACTTACTACTCTCCCGCGCATTCAAATTCACAATAGAAAAAGATCTATCCCACTCACACCCGCTCCACATGGCCTGATCTAAAAAGAGATACTTAGAGCTATAAGCGATGAAAAATTTACTATCATAAATTATACTTGCGGCGATCATAGCTTACTGCAATCACTGATCGGTAATCGATCGGATGTTAAGCAACACTTTTCAGTCAGAGATCGGGTCTGGTGCTTCGAAGGCTTCGTATCGTATCATCTAGTCAGCAGTCGCTAAGTCATGTTAGACTACTCTGTCACCAGGTTGGCCACTACACGATAAGAAAAATCGAACTGTAGTTTCCTAAAACTCTGAATCGAGCGATAAAGCTGTGCAAATCGTGAGTAACTAAATATCGTATCCAGTATCGGATCGTTGCGCCTAAATAAATGGTCGGTACTGTAATGTTTATGTGGGTTAATCCTGATCCCGTTACTGGCTCAATACAATGTGTGCCATCCAGTCACCTATGATACCCTAGTGTTACTTTTCCACCTCAACTTGTTTACGGTTATTATCGCGATAAAGTTAAAGCGCAGTAAAACCCCGGCTCTTGTGAAAGGTATAGAAGATTGTAGTTAATTTAGTTTCTGTGTAACATCGGTCATAATATCACCCTTTTAAACTTTGTGCCGTTTGTAGACCATTTTTAACCGACTTCAAAAAAGGAGGAGGTTCTATGTTCGGCTGTATGTTTTTTTTTTTTTTTTTTTTTTTTTTTTATGTATGTTCACCGATTTCTCCGGCATTTATGAACTGATTTGAAAAATTCTTTTGCTGTTCGGTAGATCGTAGCTCCAAGTTGGTCCCATAAAAAAATAATTTCTAGAATCAACCCCTAAGGGGGTAATTTTGGGGGGTGAAGGTCGTCTGAAAAAAAATTTTTTGTCCGATTGACTTGAAACTTAATATGTATATTTTGCATAAGAAATAATGAAACTTATGTTTCAGGATTTTAGAAAAATCCCCCCCCAAAGGGGTAAAACGAGGTGTTAAAGTTTGTATGGAGAGTTACCGTTTATCTCTAACGTTTATGAACCAATTTTTCTTTTTAAACTGTTATTTGGTAGGTGACTAAGTTGTTTTGGTCCCATAAAAAAATCATTTCGGAAATTTCCCCTAGTTTCCCCCTTTGGGGGTTGACCCCCAAAGGGGGAAACTAGGGGTAGAAAGTACGGTAGAAAAATATATTTGTGTCCGATTGACTTGAAACTTAGTATGTATACTCCATATAATAAACTAAGAAACTTTTGTTTTGGAATCTTGGAAAAAGTCACCCCCCAAAGGGGTAATTTGGGGTGATAAAGTTTGTATGGCGCCACTAAAAATCATGAAATAAAATTATTTTTATGAAAAAATAAAAACCGACTTCAAAAAAACCTGGAGCACTAAAAAGCCTGAAATAATATTTCTATTACCACCACTGCCTACCCCTTCGGGAAAATCAGGCGTGATGATGTGTTATCGAGTATTTGGAGTCGGTGCCAATCTTGGTATGCCGAGTCTACCTACTATAAAAGTAAGAAGATAAATTGGCACCGACCCCAAATACTCTATAACACATCATCACGCCCGATTTTCCCGAAGGGGTAGGCAGTGGTGGTAATAGAAATATTATTTCAGGCTTTTTAGTGCTCCAGGTTTTTTTTATTATAATAGTGTGAAAGAGAAGTTTAGTGGCATTAACTCAAGACTTGAAACGGGCACTTAAAAGGAATAGTATTTAAGTACTTGTATCTTTTCTTTTTTATATTTTATCACATAACTTGAGAGGGAGGAAAGGGGGAGGCTTTTATCATAGTAGAATGAATGAGTGAAGTAGGCTATCTCCGGCCCAATCCGCCATTGTCTCAGGGTTGTCACTTTTAGCTAAATTTTAATTCAGTGCCTAGAAATAAAGGAAAGAAAATAGAAAAGAATCAATACTATACCTACAATACTGAGAAATCGGCATGACTAAAGCATTAGCGGCATATCAATAGACAGATCAAAAATACCTAGGTAATACATTCTATTGGGAAAGTAGGCCTGCCTACTTCGTCTGTCTGATAGTAAACTACCTAATACAAGAAAAAAATAAGTGGGTATCTCACTCATCATCAAGTAAAAATTATAGGTAGGTATGCTAGAATAAGTGACTTGCTTACCTTTCCTGTTCAGTAGGTAATCTGAACAGAGACAACTCTGGAATCGATGAAGTATTTAGACAGCCAAACACACAGCAATAAGTTCTCCTGCGATTATCACACATTTTTCGTGACGTGATGTGCGAACCTTGTGCGGTGTTAGCCCTGACTGGCGCACTGATTCTTGAGTCAAGATTTTGTTTGAGTGTGCGTGCGCGACGCATAGATACGCATGGCGCACACATACAAGCCGCGCGCGGTGCGTTTGTATGAAGATAAACTACTATACAACTCATTATACTATGCTTTTATGCAGCAGTGGAGAACAGTAGGCTGATGATGATGATGTAGGTATGATACCGATGACTCCGTGACTTTATATTATGACAAATGGTAAGTACTATCGCCTTCTTCAACTTTTCCAGCAAGGTCAGTGTCCGTTAATCATCATAATAACGGAGGTTGTCTCCCGTTAAAAGGGGAACCATGTTAAGACCCCACGGGACTTATAATAAAAGCATGAAGCACATTATGGCGGCTATTAACCAAGACTGTATGTCAAGGTCAAAGTTAATTAGCCCAGTTAGCCGAATGACAGCCTTGAAAGTCGGACCCGTAGGTACTTTTGGTAGTTCTGTGTAAATTATAATTGATTACCAAATTAATTAAGAAAACTGACCTTCATCAAAGTGAAACAAAATAAATATAGTAGAAGAGTTTGATTAAACTACATAATAATAATAATACCTACTAACTTAACTGAAAAACATACAAAAAACCAATAAATCAAATAAACAGGTATAAAATCCCCGAAGAAAGCGACTGTAGCCTAGGGGTGAACAGATTGGGCTAGCAACCAGAAGGTCCCAGGTTCGATCCCCGGTGGGGCATGCACCAATGGATGAATTTTCATCTATGTGATAATTTACAGTTCGCTGACGGTGAGGGAAAACATCGTCAGGAAACCTACCTATCCCTCGGGATTAGGTAATAGTTAGTTCCTGCATACACGGCGACAAGGTTCATCACCTGTCACGTTGGGTTCTGACTATCTGGTGAAACGTGAGCTTTGAGTTGGTTAATACCTCCACAATGTGGTAGTGTATGGCCACTCAAGCCTCTGACTACCCCCGAATGGGGATAAAAGTTGTGACGTTACAAAATCCACAATTATTAATATATTAGACAGCTACTTAACCTACAAAAACCTCTGCTACCTTGGTAGTATGTTTCACAAACTACCAGGACACCATAACAAACCAGCAGTATATCCTCAGACGAGGCAATGTGTAGTGATACCCCCTAGATGTCAGTATTCCTATACACCCATTCTACCCTAGTACATAAGTATTTAATGCTTATATAACCATTATGTTAACTTTAAATAAACGAAAAGTTATTTAATCCATAATATTTCAAGATCATGAAACAAAATTAACTCAATTTACGTAACGAACATTTATTCAACGTCATTAAACAGCGGATAATTATAATTATAACGGGCGCATCGTTAATGTCGACTCTCTTTGGCTGAAATTAACAAGCTTCCCTGTTTATGGAGGCCGTGGACTAGGTTTATGACTTAACTGGCTATTACTGGAAGAAATTGGGAGCTCTACCCTTGTTTCTAAAATATTCTAGAATGTAACGTCACGACTTTTATCCCCATTCGGGGGTAGTCAGAGGCTTGAGTGGCCATACACCACCACATAGTGGAGGTCTTAACCAACTCAAAGCACACGTTTCACCAGATAGTCAGAAACCAACGTGACAGGCGGTGAACCTTGTCGCCGTGAATACAGGACCTGACTATTACCTAATCCCGAGGGATAGGTAGGTTTCCTCACGATGTTTTCCCTCACCGTAAGCGAACTGTAAATTATGCACATAGATGAAAATTCATGCATTGGTGCATGCCCCACCGGGGATCGAACCTGGGACCTTCTGGTTGCTAGCCCAACGTGTTCGCCCCCTAGGCTACAGTCGCTCAGTCAGATGAGATAAAGCTACGAGTATAAAACATCTAATTAAATATCGCCAGACTAACACACCAACTGTATGGTCCTAAACTAAGCAACGCTTGTACTAAGAGTACCACACAATGGTCTGGAGACGATACCAGTGTCACTCAGACCAAGGACTCAGACCAGACCATTTTATGAAATTTGCCTTTGATGGGAATCGAACCCGCAACCACCCGATGCAGTCAGCCGTGTATGTTTACTATTTCTTGACTGCATGTGCGATTAGGCAGAAAACAAACACAGGTTTCAAATATCGTAATACCTACCGCCTGTGGAATATAAAAGCTATTACCTTAAACCGTAACCATGTTTTTACGATCTACGAAAATGTAATGATCGAGTTCCCACGCAAAGTGAGAACATTAAAACCAATGGTACCCACCTTCTCTGGAAGACGGTAGACTTGTGTGCCAATTACCGCGACCATTAATGACGTTATTGTGGATTGAGTTTACGTTTCTAGTTGTACAAATGTTCTAACGGATGGTTGGGTGTACCAATTTGTTATTAGTTCGATTGGTCTGTGGTAGCTTGTTAAGTCCTGTGGTACAGCTTGTTAAGGTTTGTATAGCTTTGTCAGGCGTACATTTCGTTGAATATCAGTCTCCTTTGAACTGACTTCAAAGAATTGGGAATCGGTACCTGTAGTGAGATACAGTTACTATAATAATCTTCCCAAGGAAATTCGAGATTTGACTGTCAATAAGTTTAAAACTATAGTAAAAACTTAACTCTTTGAAAGGGCTTACTATGGTGTATTTTTTAATTTCGGAGACCAATTTGACAATAACAGTGTGGCTAGGTTATGGCCATTTTTAAATAGTGATGTCCAGCAATCGGAACTAATCGAAAAACCCGTAAGATATTCTACTACTATTTTTAAGTTTTTCTGGAAAGTCGCGTAAACCTCGAGCAAACTTCTAGAATTCAATGAAATCATTAAAATTTATAATAATAAACTGGCAAAATCGGGGACAACACTACAGAAGTAAATATGGCATCATTATTTTCAAGTTTGACATTTTTGATTAGCAATTTAGTCTCCGGAATTATAAAATACACTTTCGAAAATTTCGGATTATTATTCTGGATTAGAGTTTAGTTTACGTGTTCAAGTATCTATTGCAAACTGCGCACTTGTGCAAATTGATTTGCGCAAAAATAGTCACCGGACTCAAAAATTGATGAGCAAGAAAATTGTATCCTAGAAAAACAATATTTCACAATCCAGGGCAATATTCTCGTAACACGATTACCGTCACTGAAACAATAAACAAAGCGGTTCATTCCGTATGACCTGCTTCGCTCTCGCAGGGACAATATACTGTGGGAGTGCAAAATCTTGTAGAGTCGCCAGCAGCCCTACCCTCCGAGTGCATGCCCGGCGATTTATTGGCAACACCTCTATTTCAATTTACCGGTGTATGGGAGTGCAGTCGGTCTAATAAAATACGATTTATCGGGTCAATTTAGTGGGCCGAGACGGAAAATCGCTGAAAAGATTTTTTTATGAAAAAGAAAGAGTTTTCCTTTATTTTCAGCAACGGAGTTCCTTAATTGTTACAGTTTCAGTCAGCTCACAGATAACGTTTCGCGCATATAGTAACAATTTGCAAAATATATTGGTAAACAGTTAACGATATACAGGGTGAATGGGAAATCATGGGCATCCTTTAAGATGAGGGTTCGAAATTTGGTTGATTTTCTATTCTACTTTTTCTTTAAGTAAGTATGTGGACTAGGAATCTTATATTTAGATGTATGATTTTTGACTATATTATCTTGAGTATCTTTAAATCCAAATCACGATTTGACGAAATTTTCTCGATAAAAAAAAATTATGAAATGAGCTCTAATTATTTACAATTTTCCTTGCTACCACGATGTTTTTACGATTTAAATCACGAAATTATTTCTAAAACATAGCAAATAATGATATCTAAACTACCCTTCAACCATATTTTAATTCATGAAGTAGTTTTTTTTTAATTCAAGAAAATGTGGTTTGGCGCTTACGTTGTTTATTTCCGAGCGCGCGCACAATATCGCCATCTCACATTTTAAGTACTTGAACTAACCATGTCTCTCTCTAACTTTGTATTGTCAGTGTCCGCTCGGACTTGTTCGACGTCGGACCTGTGAAGGATTTTTTAAAAAATATTACGAAAAAATATTACGGTCGTGCCACATTACAGGTACAGTACAGTATTTACAGTCCGCCGACGCCTATGATAAATAAATAAATATCCTTGGAAATTCTTTTACACATGACTACCTGATCCCAAACTAAGCAGAGCTTGTACTATGGAAACCAGATAACTGATATTACTACATATACTACTTTTTGTTTGTAAATACAAACGAAATATACACTTAATTACACCTAGACTCGGGACATGCGGACATGTTCATGCACACAACTGCATGTCCTGGGCAGGAATCGAACCTATGACCTGCACTGCAGCGTGATTTTCGTTTGCTTTTCCTTGTCTTGTGTAATTTCTTTTCATCTCTTGTCATTTTGTGTCATCTCTTGTCATTTTGTGTCATCTCTTGTCATTTCATAGTTATTCGTGTCATTTCTGTAAAAACTCCCTATTTCGCTTACTGTTATATACTTGCAGCATGGTCTTGGGCCGACAGTGGGAATACATTGCTTGTCAAAACAATGGAGTCGCTTTATTGCGTTTGTTGTAGGTATGGATGGGCAAGTAATAAATATATCATACATCAATAAATTATCGTAAAAAATAACATTACAGATATGGATAGGAAAATGTTTGTCCGTCCTATTCAATCTATTATATTATAAACGAAAGTAACTCTGTCTGTTACCTTTTCACGGCTTAACCGCTGAACCAATGTTGATGAATTTTGGTATGGAGATAGACTGGGTCTTGGCGGAGAACATAGGCTACTTTTTAGGGTTCCAAAGGGTGCTAACGGGACCCTATTACTAGGCCTACGCTGTCCGTCTGTCTGTCTGTCCGTCTGTCAGCGCGGGCTGTATCTCACGAACCGTAACAGGTAGAGAGTTGAAATTTTCACTGAATGTGTATTTCTGTTGCCGGTGCAGAACAAATACTAAAAATATAATAACATTTAAAAATAAATATCAAGTCTCAAACTTGATATTTTTGATGTGTTTATTCTACGGTGGTACGGAACCCTTTATGTGCGAGTCCGACGCCTTCAGATCTTATGAATGTTTTCTTGAAATAAATATAGTGTATTTTAAGTAATTAACTGGCCAACCCTCAGGTCCTACCTACCATGTTAGGATCTTTTTCGTTCTAGCGGGTGTAAACCGTGATTTAACGAGTTAATGTGATAATTTTTGTATTTAAATTATTCAATTCAATGTATTTGTTTCAGACATAGTCCAATATTGATTATTAAAATTATTATAATTTCACAATAAATATAAAACAATAAATAAAAGTAAAATTAAATTTAAAAAAATATATATATTTATTTTTATTTTTCATGTTTTATCATTAAAATACAATATACTATAACATAAATTAAAATAAAATACAATAAAATAAAAACCTACCCCTAATTAAACAAATACCGTCCGCGAGGGATACTGGCTGCATGTCCTCCCTGTATTCAAGCTGTTCCTGTTGTCAAGCGAATTTTTTGAGCAAGGAAAGTGCCAGCCCTCTTGTCACCTGTGGCGGTAACCAGTCTAAGGGTGATTTTGATAAATAAAAAAATAAAGATAAAAAGATAAACAAAAAATAAATGCATGGTTAAATCAATAAAATTAATAAAAACTGAAAATTAAATTAAAAAATAAATTATATATGGTAAAAAAAAATATTATGACACCGCTGATGACTTCATGATCGGCATCGAAGTTAAGTACCAAAGTATTCCTTTGCCTACGAAACATGAAAAAGATACTCATATCCGGCAGTCAGTCACTGACACAGAGTATGTACATTTTTACCCGACTACGGTGGGCGGAGGGTTATGATTTTGACCGATATGTATGTATGTTCATCTGCTCCCGTATAACGTCCAAACTATTTTTATATCATAATAATTTGACTAATGAGATATCGTTGGACGCGTCTGGATCGTCCGCTGGTTATAGGCTATTATACGATCGAAATATTGTTATACGTATCTATCAGCATATTGTAGGTATCGTTTGTCTTCTTTTGACTTACTTTGTCTTCAGCAATAAAAACAACATAGAAATTAAATTATTTTTTTTCAAATACACTCGACATAAAAATCCCATATAAAACGAAAAAAATATATTTGAATATTTTCATCCATTTCATCAATTTTAAAAGGTGCACTGGGACATATTATTTTAATTGTACGAATTAAACAATATTGTTCCTTCAAAAAATAACTATACTATAGTCTACTCCATAGCTGTTCTGTCCTAGCTAAGCGAGAGGGATATATCCTTCGGCAGCTCACGCGACGCTAGCCACACCCCGAAACTAAAATTCATTTTTTTCTTGTATCGTCTTAAAACTTTGACTCTACACATGATTCAGAATATTTTGGGAAAATAAATAAAAAATCTATTGTTATCTATTGTTCCTTGAGTAAGCAAATAAGCAAACCGGTTAACTGTTATACCTTACATAGGCCATACATTTTTATCAATTGATTTGTTGATTAATATTCCCTAAATATTCTGAATCATGTGTAGAATCTGAATCGCCGTTTAAAAGGATGCCCATGATTTCAAATTCACCCTGTAGTTGGGCCACGCACGACTGATTATTTTATAAAATTCAAATGGAATTTCAACAAAAAATAATACAGCTTTGTATCGGTAAGACCTAGGTTTCTGAATGTGTGACGTCACAAAATCACTTATCAAAAACAGCTAACACATAAAGTGCCTAAACATTTCGCGACTCCCAAATGCGATTCTCTCACTCCACTGAAGATCCCCGCAGTCGTATATGGAACGCGTGTTGAGTTTCCACTTCGCCGCCTATCTGTTAGAAACGTCGAAAATTCACGAAAATGCTTCGTTTACGTAAGCTGTGACGACAGTCAACGTCTTTATTTTCCAACCATGTTATATTTTCTAAGAGACTTGAGAATGTATTTGTGTATAAACGAGATATCTTTCACCAACTCACTCTACAAAGATCAAGTGACTGAAATTATAATTACTTACTTAAATCAAAGACATTACCAAGAAAGAGGGAGACACGTGACTGTCCAAAATAGTTTGTCCTCCTAAACGGAGTCCATGGACACAGTACGACTCAGTCGTTCGCAGGAAATAATGTTGAAAACATGTCGGTATTGCCAATACTGCCACTACGAAATATATGCTGGTGAATAACATACATACATATACTCACGCCTGTATCCCATGGGGGTAGGCAGAGACTATTGATTGCCACATGCTACGATTTTGACACAACTCTTTTGCTTCATCCACATTCATACATCTTCTCATGCACTGCCGTCGGTTGAGGGCCTGCATGTGTGTTGTGTGTGGGTTGAGGGTTGAGGGTTGGGTCGGGTTACCTGGTGAATAATTCACATCAAAATGTATCTTCTTACGTATTTAATATGTTAATTGATGAATTGCGCGTGCGATAACAGATGTGTATGTTGGAAGGTACCATATCTGCTAAAATAATACATAATTGAATACTGTATTTGTACTTCAAAAGGCAAAACATACCAAGTCCAATATTTAATTAAATGTTATGTAACACTAACCCCCTTATTCATAGAAAGTTATGATCGAGTTGCAGTGGAATTACAAATCACATTTGTTCCTAATAATGCTTTTCAAAACCATTGTAAACTGGCTAAAATCTCTATGAATAAGGGGGTAAATGTTTACATATGTTAGACAAGTAAATGCTTACTTACTTAAGTCGAGAGACATTTGATTATCTTTAATAGTCAAAACAAGGTTTTATTTAACTATCAAATGTTTATATCTCCACTGGGACATTTACTGAATACAATTTCATTAAATGAAATCTTCTTAAAGTATAAAAAAGACTTCACCTCTCTCATTTAAGAATCCGAGGAGAGCTCTTAACGTTATTAAAAGTGATAACAATTAGGTCCCGAAAAGAAAGTAGGACTGAGTTTTAAGTATTAATTACATTCCCGACGGTTTACTTATCGTTATGTAACTTTAACTACTAATACCCAAATTTAATAGAAAGTTATGATGGAGTTATACTGGCTTTACAAAACACTTTTGTACCTAGAAATGCCTTTAAAACCATTGTAAACGAGTTAAAATCTCTATTTTGGCTTCGATTCTCGTCAGAAGCAAATTTTGGAAACGGCCTTTTCATAATTTGCCCTGTGAGCTTACCACCACCTCTTATAGCAGTATTGTTTTAACGTTTCAGCGACTTTTTGTGCAATGACGTTTCTTATTGTCATGACAATAAGGTACGTTATTGCACAAAAAGTCGCTGAAACGTTAAAACGTTCCTATAATTGAATCGCGATAAGAGGTCGTGGTAAGCCCCCTGGTCTGGGTGTCACTGGGATCGCTCCCAGTCCATTGTATGGTAGCCATAGTACAAGCGTTGCTTAGTTTAGGGCCATGCAGTTGGTGTGAAGTCTCTTTTTAAATTTAGATCATTGCGACGGATAACGACAGCAGAAAATAAAATAAATAATGCAATATTTTTTCGCGTTATTGATGTGACGTCAGAAGTAATGTGACCAAGCATCAATAACATTCGGGGATGTTTAATTGGATTCTGAAAATAAGGGTGAGTTCATTTATCAATCACCAGTGTTTGAGGAAACAATTGCGTATTCAAACACATGATGAAACGATCAAACGGAAGCCAGAATAATTAATAACCGGAAATCTTCCGGGTAACAACTGGCGATGTAAAATTCACGATGGAAGATCTTCTAACCTAAACTACTATTCAAATATTCGCTAAAACCCTTTTTTATAGGACAGGGTGGGTCCGCTGATGTTGAGCAGTTACCGTAGCCTATAGATGCTTGTAATACCAATGGCATTGCTCGAGAAGGGGGGGGTATTGGGCTTCCGGCTCTCACACTCATCGTACGAAACACAGCTGTAATAGCTGCTTTACGCCGATCTTCTGTGAGAGGGTGGTACGACCCCGATCGAGCCAGCCCGTATATGAGCTGCAGTTGATTGGCTACAGCTTGGCTCTACCACCAATAAGCAAACAGACACGCGTTTCAAACAGAGAAGGTCAGGCAAATATAAAATGTCATTTTTAAACGACTTCAAAAAAGGAGGAGGTTCTCAATTCGACTGTATGTTTTTTTTTTTTTTTTTATCATTTTTATTTTTTATGTTTGTTACCACATAACTTTCGACTGGGTGAACCGATTTTGATGATTCTTTTTTTATTTGAATGCTGGTGCTTCTCGTGTGGTCCCATTTCAATTTGATCCAGTTCTGACAATGGCATCCATGAGAAAACCACATAAATCTTAAATTTGCATTAAGTATGTGCGCGACAAATGGACGTATAACTCAATATCACGCCAACCGATTTTGATGTTTTTTTTTTATTGGAAAGAAAATATCCCAAGGGTGGTACCATGATAAGATAACCAGGATCTGATGATGGCATTCCAGAGAAATCGAGGGGAACCATCGAAAATCGTAGTGGCGACTAGTGCGTTTGTTATTTTTTTTCATTAAGTATTTTAAAGCACTACCTACTATTTAATTAAGGTCTGGAGTCGATCTGATGATGGAGCCGAAAGACAGCCGAGGGAACTCCTCAACGATTTACACCAATTACCTGGTGTTTGGGCTTGATTAACTTGTATTGATGAGAACTTTACACCTAGATGGGTTGTGACTGTCATTAGGGGGCTGATGATGAAAACGAAGGACAGTCAAGGGAACTCCTCAACGTTTTACAGTAGCTACCTTGTGTTTGGACTTAATTCATTTCTATTGATGAGAGCTTTGCACTCATGGGGTGACAAAGTATGGCGCCACTAAAAATCGTGAAATAAAATTATTTTTGTAAAAAAAAAACAAAACGACTTCAGAAAAACCTGGAGCACTAAAAAGCCTGAAATAATATTTCTATTACCACCTCTGCCTAACCCTTCGGGATAATCAGGCGTGATGGTGTGTTAGCGAGTATTTGGAGTCGGTGCCAATCTATATTCTTACTTTTATAGTAGGTAGATTTGGCATACTAAGATTGGCACCGACTCCAAATACTCGCTAACACACCATCACGCCTGATTATCCCGAAGGGTTAGGCAGAGGTGGTAATAGAAATATTATTTCAGGCTTTTTAGTGCTCCAGGTTTTTCTGAAGTCGTTTTGTTTTTTTTTTACAAAAATAATTTTTTCCTTTTAAATAACGGAATCGTAAATACATCTTAGACGTTCGCCTGACTCGGTTCTAAGTTCTTTAACTCTTTAAGTTTAACAGTTTGGTGTTCTATTCGATAAGACCAATGGATCACATTTGCGTCCGATCCCGAAGTTGGTCCTCTGTGAACTGATTGGATTGATCGGATTCGGACGTGTCTCCTTAGCTCTGCCTGACTTGTATAAGTCCACCAGACACGTCGAAGTTTGCTAAGATGCATTTCGCGCAAGCTAAGATACATCGCTTATGTAATCTAGGAGCTTCGATGTAACTTTCACACTTAGCTTCACAAAGGAACGGCCGAATACTGAAACGCTTCAAATATCAACCCACTAATCGTCAAATACTGAACTTCTCAACTTCAACAACTCAAGTTTTCAATTGGCGCTTCCAAATGCCTCGCCCCACAGATTATAGAAGTAGGCAGATGGAGTCTTGGAAACAAACGATGTGAAGCCGGGTAGCATTTTATGTGTGCGTGACAACTAGGAGCGGCACTAAGGAAACATACATTTGTGTGCGTGTAAAGTTGTGTAGCTATAGGGCGAGATTGTATTCGCTTTCATGTTTTGTATTTGCTTTGGTGGCTTCACTTTCGTGTTCTACGCACTCCATCTGTATTTTTCAGAAATCTGTGCCTCGCCCGAGCACTCATGTTATGACGTCATTATGTCTATGCATTCCGACCACAGAGTAAAGACTAAAGAAAGAGGTGCCGTTATTAGATATATGTATGAAACAAAACGTGGTCATTGTTTTTTCATTTTCATTGTTCTATCTACCGGTAAATAGTTGAACTACTCGCTTCGTTTTATGTCGATGTTAGTACTAGGCCGACCACTCGGCCGAGTTGCTTAGGGCCAGTCCCCTTAGTAATTGGTCCATGATTCCGACATCAAAATTAAATGCTCGGGCGCGGCATGCGAGACATCTGGACGCACCAAGTAGGCGGCTAGTGGTTAATAAAACAAGTAGTATGTTACAAAATCTAAAGTTAAACCTATTTCAAAGAAAACAGTGCTGTCAGTGATTGAAAATGATGAAGTACCCTCATCTGATAGCTGAGACGTCAGCCGACATACGCAACACAGCATATATAGCTGTAATCTGTTACAATCCGATCTGGCCAGGATTTGATTGATCGACTTAGCTGGACTTAGGTCCGTTCAATAGACCGTTAACGTCTTGGATAATGTTAAATATTTATTTATAGTAAAATAGAATAATGTAACGCTCAACTCTATTATATCGTATCACATCACCAAAAGTTTCAGCTTCATTGACTTGTTTATTTTCCAAAAAAAAAAAATTTCTTCTGATTACAATAAAAACTATCTATATATAATTAAGTACATAGGTATGTATACCATCTATTCACTGAAATACTTTTAAAGCAAAATGGCTTCCACTCTGAGACTCTGAAGAAGGCCTTTAATGCTATTAAAATTGATAATTAGGGCACTGAAGAGAGAAAGTAAGTTTACTTTTGCGTAATTATTAAATCCCCGCCGGCTCTTTTATCTGCTGCATATTTAAATTTTAAACAGCTATAATTTGGAGTCTGAGGCTATTATGTGTTGGACCCATGTTCCCTAGCAAGCTTAAGGTAGTGGCTTAACCCGTGGGGAACATAACAGGGCCATAGCAAGTGTAGTCTCGTAGCAATCCGTAGCAAAATACCCCTAGTATTGCTACGAATCACACGTCGTAGGCATAGGCTACAGATTTTTCGTAGCCGTAGTTGCGTCGTAGCATATGAGTCTAGTACCTAAGTAGATTGGTTCTGATCATCACATCTAGTACTAGAATCATAACAGTAATGCCTTTGTCTCATAAAGATATTCACAAGATCCGGGACTGAGATGCGATCCATTGGTTGCTACGCCAATTGATATGCTACGCTACGAAGTTTGAATATAGTTGAATTTGCGTAGCGTTTTGTACGGACCGCTTTCCGTACAAGACGCTACCCAAATTCGACTATTTACGACTTTATATAGCATATCAATTGACGACCTGTGGATCGTAGCTTCTAAATGTCTCCGTAGGAGAAAGGCTTTAAAAATAAGTATACTACTTAATTAATAAAAGTTTACTTTTTATGTCTCACGTCTCTGTGCCATTTACTAAGTACTATATTTTATTGGAAACATGAAATCCAATTTAAGTTTAGTGATAACTAAGTGACTTTGATATGGGTACGCACGCAACTTGGCTAATCCATCATTAATCCAGGGACGAATTTGCAACTCTCGCGGCGTGTCGTCAGTGATTAGGGTCAAGATTATGGAAAATATTCGACGCTTTTTATACCAACTGAGGGCAGTCACCCTTAATGACAGTTTTGAAATTTTATATGCTGAAAGAATTTCTAATAAAAAAACATTTTTTCAGCTATAAAAGAAACTGTAGTATTATTCCTAAAAAATCTCATGAACGAACGAATTTTTCATTAAATTCGGCTCCAGTTTTTATACAAAGACAGGTAAAATAATGTTTTCAATACGCTATTGTAAAAGTTCTGCGTACCATAGTAGACTAAAAATAAAATAAAAATACTTAAAGATATTAAATGAAAAATAAGTTCTAGTATAAACACATTCGAAATTAATTCCTTCAAACATGTTCTCATTCAAAACTTTTAACATAAATAAAATAAAACATTGTATGAAGATTGACAGTGAAGTATGTTTCAATATTATCTATCGATATGTGCCGAAGGGTGGGGTCAGCGTTAGAGGCAGTTACCATGTTGGATGGAACGGAATAATAATTTTAGTGTCGTGGCCACTCAAATTTTGACCTTCAATATTATGATAATCTACTAGGAGAGGGTAAGAGTCGCTTGACAATATTTTAATAAAAATATAAACTTTTTTCGAGAATATGCCAATCCTGCCACTAGAGAGATTGGTTTTTGAGAAATAGTAACATTTTATTAGCTATTTTATCTTGCCAAAAGACTTATGGGAATCCGTTACAGAAAGAAATCAACATATTATATGTCCATCCTTGTCTACCTGCTCAAATACCGTTGGTGTTACAGAAAATGTACATTAACTTTTTTTCAGTTGCAATGAATAACCATTGGCTGCGTCTATGTCAGGTGCATGCCGCGCGAGGCTGTTCGCTGACATGCCGCGCGCGGCATGTGAGCAACAAGTATGTTGGAATGTTTTGGGCATAATAGATAACTATTATAGGCGCTATTTTCAGACTGCCAGAAACACTTTACAATATAAACTCATATTGCTGTCGCAAAAGCATCCAAAGATTTTATCATTACATGAGCTTCCGGATAAACATAAAATTCCCGAAATGCACAGAAAACATTACGCTATTCTGCTTTTAAAGTTATTCCAATAGCGGTCACGTACCTATAATAAAGTAAGCTGTTACAACGGTAATATCACGTTACTCCCTCAAACGCTTCTTCCGTGGGTAATAAAGGTGCGGTTTTAGTACAGAGCGGAGCGATACGCGGTAACGACCATGCTAAACTACACATCGTATTCTCGAAATGAGGTCAGGATTTATCAAGCTGTCAGGGTTATTTTTAAGCTTTATTTTCTCATCAATTATTTAAGTACATTGTTACAAGCTTATTTGGCCTGGTGGCTAAAAGAGAAACTAAGTTTTTTAACAGAGAAATGTCATATTTTGATAGTCTTGTTTCCACACAAGGGATGCTTCCAGCGAGCTGAATAAGCATCGGGGATTTTATCTATATGGTACGACTATACAAAGCATTACTTTGTTAAATATCTCAAGGTACTATCCACAAACATTAACAATTTTATGGTGTTGATCTTAACAGAGCTGTATAATTTAATGTTGATATTTTAAAAGGGCGTAAAGCTGCGTTAGTTTATCGTTGAGAATAATATTTCTCACTTCCAAAATACTGTTACGGTGAATCCGCCCTTATAATACGCTAAAGGTGGGGAGCCGTAGAAGGGGTTTCTGGATTTACACGAGCGCGTCAGATTAAGATAAGGGAGATAGCTTACATATTGATAAGAACATAAAAAAATTATGAGCCCTTAATATTGGTGGGTTCGCTCAGGGGAACCAAAAAATAAATAGACCATCTTAAAATACTCGAACTCGTCAGATTAAAGATAAGGGGGATTCATTACTAGCTAAGAAGTGTCAAAAGTGTCAATTTTGCTAATTCGATCGTCAGTCTAAGGGGAAAAAGGGAGCATCTGGAAGTTTCACTTTTACATCCCCTCAGTTTTTTTTTAAATATAGGCTTACGGTGGCAAAAAAGCGTACGGCCCGCCTGATTTTAAGCAGTTACCGTAGCCTATAGATGCTTACAAAATCTGGCGCGCTCGAGTAATTATTTTTATTCAATTTATCATGTTGGAGCATGAAAAGTATCAATATCTGACACGCTTGAGTATTTTTGTCATTGCTTTTTATAAAAATAAAAATAAATTGTTATGTATACGCTTCCCCCACCGCTGAAAGTGGAAACATCTAGAACAATCTATTCTTCCTATCATGTCATCTACCGAATCTACTAGGTTTGGACGACGCTCGTGCAAATCCACGAATTGCACGCTGGCCTCCCCATCTACTACTATTATATTCTCAAGAAACGCTCCGCTGCGCTCCAATAAAAGCACGGCTTTACTTGACGATAAAACTCTCATACAGGCGATAAGGCGGGCCTACACGCGCCTTGATCACTTATACCGCCTCCGCCATCGAGTTTTTTAATGCCACTTTACTGGTGTTATTACATGTGTTACTGGCTTTGTACTAACAATGCGACGTTATGGGCTGAAATAAACTTTAGAGTTAAAATAAAATAAAATTCTAAGTGCTAACATTGCAATTAGTTGGTACTTTCTATACAGAAGCACAGACAGAAGCTTCTGTTTTTAAGTTTTTTTTTTATATGACTATGGTAGCAAATAAGTGTATGGCCTGCCTGATATTAGGCAGCTACCGTAGCCTACAGATGCTTGCAATACCAAAGGCATCGCTCGCACGTTGCCGACTTGAAGGGGAGTGGGACGGAGCGAGGAGGGAGAGGCGATTTGGGATTTGGGAGGGGGGTTGGGCTTCTCTCACTCATCGTACGAATCGCAGCTGAAATAGCTACTTTACGCCGATCTTCTGTGACAGGGTGGTACTACCCCGGTAGAGCCAGCTCGTATATGAGCTGCAGTCAATTGCAGTTAACATTCGTGTGTTTTTTTTTTTTAAAGATTGTTTTAAAAACTTACCCCCTTTATAGTAATATATGATGGACTTACACTGGCATTACAAACCTATTGTAAACAGAAATATCTAGAAAGTTGGTGGTAGGTTGTTATAATATACGTAATCAACTAACTATAAATAATGTCTGGTCGCGTTTATTGAGAGAGATACACCCCATTCTAATTCCTCAGGTCTTAAGACCCTTCCGACCCAGTGGGACATTATACCGGAAATAGGAGGGTTTAATACCTGTTACCAACATTGCGAGTATGCCGGAAATATCTATTACCAACCGTAGAACTAATATATTGCAGATTTCAATTACTTATAGAATTGATGGCGAGTACACCGCACCCAACTTTATAACCGAGAATATTAAAGGGATTTCTAAGGGCCCTGAAATAATGGAACAGTTATGTAACGTTCAGTTACATTTTTCTTACAAATAGATTGTTATGGCTTCCGCGTATTGTATCGGTTTCATAAATCCGGTATAACATATTATTTTTTTATCATAAAAAGTATATTGATAGCCAGCTATACTAGTAATGTATTTTTACCATAAAGATATATCGCCAAATTTATAGAGATTTTAGCCAGTTAAAGGTTGGCACTCATCTATCAACTCGGCACCCGACCAGCACTACCTCGTCGGTCGGCAGCCACCAACTGAACCGGAAATAAGTGGACCACGCGCTGACCACGCGGCGTTCACTCGATGACCACGCGCGGTCCACTGGTTGATCACGTGACGTTTATGGTGTAAAAGCAGCGTCCGCCCGCGGACCACCTGTCGACAACGAGTGGACGCCGAGCTGCGAGGCGGTGCTGGTCGGATGCCGAGTTGATAGGTTAGTGCCGACCTTTACAATGGTTTTTAAAAGCATTTCTAGAAACAAAAGTGATTTGTAATGCCAGTGCAAGTCGATCATAACTTTCTATTAATTTAAGGACTACATTCTCCTTCATATCATTATGATTAGTGGCCTAACTTGGCCACGTTTCCTCACGATGTTTTCCTTCACCGTCAGCAGGTGATATTATAAAAAAAAAAAAAGTTTAAAAAACCTAGAGGTGCGAGCCGGGGTTTGAACTCAAGACCTTAGACACGAAACTAGCGTGCTTAACCATCCGGCTATCACTGCTATTTTCTGTAAAAGATCATTTCCACTCTATTGAAATACAGGACTCATAAGGGAAGGGACATGAAGCGGAATTAAATGACCCCATATCTGTGAATGCGTGAGCTAATCGGGTGAATGATACACTCTATTGATTCCCTAAGTGTGACTTTTTCTCGTACATAACTCACATATCTATGAGGAGATAGAGACATGATATCGAGAAAAGAAAAAAAAAGACATACCTTATATTTTCTTTATTTCTAAGCTAAATACGTCAATCTTCAACTCGATATTGCTCTTGAACTCCGACATAAGGGCGTTAGTTTGGTGTGAAAGGCAATAAAAAATAAGTACGCAAAATAAATATAATAAATGGTTATCGCCAGACACACACCAACGGTATGGCTCCAATCTAAGCAAAGCTTGTAATATGGGTACCGTAGAACTTATAAATTCCTTGCGTAAAATAGACAGACGGCGATCCCAGTGACACGCAGACCAGGGCAAATTACGAAAAGGCCGTTTCCAAAATTTGCCTCTGGCGGGAATCGGACCTGCAACCACCAGGGGGCTTACCACGACCTCTTATAGCGATAATATTATAGGAACGTTTTAACGATTCAGCGACTTTTTGTGCAATGACGTACCTTATTGTCATGACAATAAGAAACGTCATTGCACAAATTAAAACAAAACTGCTATAAGAGGTGGTGGTAGGGCCCCAGGGCAAATTACGAAAAGGCCGTTTCCAAAATTTGCCTCTGGCGGGAATCGGACCTGCAACCACCAGATTCAGTGAGCTTAACGGCCTATGCTCAAACCACTGCGCCAAGCGGTCGTCGAACAAAGCAGTCGTCTAAAACTTGTTACGTATCAAGAACAAATAAACAAATAAAATACTAAAAAAAAAAACAAAAAAAATATAACGTCACGACTTTTATCCCCATTCGGGGGTAGTCAGAGGCTTGAGTGGCCATACACCACCACATTGTGGAGGTATTAAGCCAACTCAAAGCCCACGTTTCACCAGATAGTCAGAACCCAACGTGATAGGTGGTGAACCCTGTCGCCGTGTATACAGGAACTGACTATTACCTAATCCCGGGGGATAGGTAGGTTTCCTCACGATGTTTTCCCTCACCGTAAGCGAACTGTAAATTATGCACATTGATGAAAATTCATCCATTGGTGCATGCCCCACCGGGGATCGAACCTGGGACCTTCTGATTGGTAGCCCAACGTGTTCGCCCCTAGGCTACAGTCGCTTACTAAAAAAACTATAAAAAAAACTACTTCTACTACTATTATAAAATACTAGGTATGTATAAATAATATTTAATTGATGTTAAACGATATTAAAATAGAGTGTGGTATAGATAAGTATCATGCAGACTGCGTTCTATTTGCAGTACAAACATATCAACAGCACAATCGCCCGTTTCCCAACACTCGGTTGAATTGAACTGAACACAATCTGAAAAGCAATTTCTCTATCAATTTGCTTTCTTGGAAGGGTCACGTACAGTCTAGATTGAATATATACAGATTGATACAATTTATTTTCTAAAATTATGTTATTTGTTTTCGCGTCTTGGATACAAATACAAGTTAAGGCCAAATTAAGAATAAGAAGAATAATTTATTTCAAAATAAACTTTGACATGAGAATTTCCTGAGAACTCCAAACTAGACAGTGAGTCTGTATCTTGGGGTTCTTAAGTTTATCATACATTACACAAGGTCAAAAAACATGAAAGTAGATAAGTAATAAAATTTTGAAATAAAATAACAAAAATATTAAATCTTTTCGCTACGGACAAGGGACAATGTTTTTGTTGTGTGTGAGGGTGTGAGTGCGTGTGTATGAGTGTTTGTGTGTGTGTGTGTGTGTGAGGGTGTATTGTATATTTTGGAGTGTGTTGTGCGAATGCTGTGCAATTTTCTATCAAACTAGATTTTCTGTACCATCGTATTCGATATTGAGAAGTAATTTTTTGACGACTGATTTGCAGACAAAGACCGAATAGCTTTTTATATCTTTTATTTTACAAATTTTGTTGTAAGTGTTTAACAGTGAATAGGCAGGGGAACGTCTGGCTGAATGTTATTCATGTAAGCTAAAGGAAAGGTAAGGTCGCGGGAAACCGCTGGTTGCAAGTGGCACAGGACCGGCCGTTGTGGAAAACCTTGGGGGAGGCTATGTCCAACAGTGGACGTCTTTTGGCTGGCATGATGATGATGAAGCTAAAGGAATCACTTACGAAAATAAATATTTTAGTTTTCAACATTAAATATTTAGTGTTACCACCATTACGTGATGTGGTTTCCATTGAGAAGAGCAAGAAACTCACTGGTTCCTCTTTTCAATAGAACAAGAAAAATTGCGTTCATTTTCAAAACAGCAACGCATTGTGAGTAGGCAAGCACCATTCTAGCAAATACAGTTAGTTAAGTTGCCAATTACGGATTTTAGGGTGACAATTTGTTAAAAGCCTTTATTAAAAAAAAAATAAGCTCAATTATATAATTAAATACTAAGTGCAACAAGTCATAGGTATTCCACGCGAAAACAGTTATAGTTTCTTGACTTCTTTTAACTTGACACACACCTTATTTTTACACTAGATACCCTCATATAGCAAACCACAAACACAGCAATATTAAAAAACAAATATACCTAAAAAATAGAATACATCATTATCATTAAAATCTCTCCAAAAGCCACAAAACTTCAAATAGCAGTTCGATAGAACAAAGCCACGTACAACGCCATATAACAGGTGATAGCGAACGAAGCCACTAACGCAAAATCCGTGAACACCGCGGGCGCAGGCTTCGCAGCATACCCGAACACAATCACCATCCTCGCGACGGTGTACATCCTGAACAAACTTGTGCCTACCTCCACTGAAGGACAAGTTGACACGTACAATGCCCCGACTATCCAAAACGGTGCTAAGTTCTTCAGTTCGGACAAATATGCTCTTCGGAGTACGTCTGGGTGCGAAAATATACCCTTGTTAACCCAAGTCATGGCAGCTAGAGGGCTTAGTGCTAGCAGTTTGATGACCAGTAACGCGGAATGCGCCATATATGTTTGAGACAGCGGACTATCCAGATGTATAGTTACACCCATTATTTTAGTAATTCAATTGATTTCTTGGTATATTTCTTTATCAAAATCATGTAAAAATGACAGTTAAAAATCTTCGTATAAACAACATTTTATAGTGTTTTTTACGTTTGGCGTCGCTTTCCGCATATAGCCAGTGTCAAGTAAAACATTGTAATATTTCATGTTCTTCAATGTGTAAAGCACAAAAAGGCATTTGGCTAGGTCTAAAATTCCCCCCCAAACTCTAATAATAAAGTGGCGGTTACACCAGCACCAAACTACTTTGGGGAACCCGAAAATCATGTTTCACCATTTTCGTTTCAATTGCTAACACTCACGCACCTTTATTAAAAATTATATTAGTAGGATACTGGTTAATAATCCACGATCATTACTCATAATAAAATGCAAAAAACACAAGGTTTGGATGTTAAAACAAAAATATCAACATCACTTTTCCACTTCCCGCCAAAGAGTCAATTTTTATACCTTAGTAAATGCCAAATTTTAATTACCGTTTCAAAAATAACTTATGCTTAGATATAAGCAATAATTGATTTCAGGCCCCTAAGATAGAGCTTTTAATGGCCACTAACCTCAGTTTTGCATGCCTTTGAAAGGCTCAGCTGAATTGAGCTCAATTAATACTAATGTCTATGATAACGGCTGGGCTAGGGGTATTGTTTGATGCTCATTATCCCAAGACCTTTGCATCACAAAGATAAACATGCGCGGTCAGCACTACAGCGACAGAAATGTTGCTAATTTCAGCTTCAAAGGAACATTGTTTAATAATAAGCTTAATTTCAACACAAATACTTGAACTATAATAGGTAGTAGGTATATAAACTTCGACAGCTGTTTTCTAAAATTTAGTAGGTTTTGGTACCTTCATAATACAAACGTGTAAAGAGATCATTTCGATCATTGCTTTCTTGTTGATAAAGGTCTATTTCTATAGAGACATAATGTGACAATCTTTATCATTAGCATAACATATTTAGTCCTTAATAGATGGGGAGGCCAGCGTGCAATTCGTGGATTTGCATGAGCGTCGTCCAAACCTAGTAGATTCGGTAGATGACATGATAGGAAGAATACATTGTTCTAGATGTTTCCACTTTCAGCGGTGGGGGAAGCGTATACATGACAATTTTAATATTTTTTTAATAAAAAGCAATGACATAAAAATACTCAAGCGTGTCAGATATTGATACTTTTCATGCTCCAACATGACAAATTGAAAAAAAAAATATTACTCGAGCGCGCCAGATTTTGTAAGCATCTATAGGCTACGGTAACTGCTTAAAATCAGGCGGGCCGTACGCTTTTTTGCCACCGCAGTCCTATATTAAAAAAATAAAAAAACTGAGGGGGTGAAAAAGTGAAACTTCCAACTGCTCCCATTTCTTAGACTGACGCGCTCGTGTAAATCCAGAAACCCCTTCTACGGCTCCCCATCTATAATTGATGACCAAACTGTACTTTACAATTGTCAAATTATAGTGTAGGTATTCTAAGTTAGTCCTTTTAATTCCATGACTAATCACTAATGTCGCCTATTCACCATACAATAGGTACCTATTGTGTCTTACACATAAATAATTCAACAATCTACTTAAGTCCTCTGTTCAATGATATAAAGTGTCGTCATCGAAAACTTCCAAAGACGAATTTTGAACTGAACTCACAACGAACAAAGTTATTTAATATTGACTTCAGAACACTTCTGAATCAAACGACAAAGAGAAATCTAAAAGACATAAAAAATAAGATACACGAGTTTTTTTTATCCTTAACCAAAGAACACAAAATACAAAAAAGCGGCTTATTTGTGTAAGCTACTTACTTCACTTGGGTGAATGAAACTAAGGAAAAATGTACTGCAAAAACAAGAGTAAATATCTATACACTACTTCGATACAGTACTTTATAAGATTGGGTGTGGGTGGTACTGGGTACACTATACGAAAATAGGTGGAGATAAGTAGGTAATTAAGTTACTTCAGAAACTTAAGAGCACCTCGAAATTAGAGGCGTAAGAAGCGCCACAGTGGCGCCACTTCACACACGCTTTAACACGCTTCTAATTTGAAGGCCCCTTAGAAACCTCACCTAATTGAGGACCTAGATTAGATCATGTGCACTAGGTATAATCTTAGAAAGCCATGCCATATTATCGAACTTAATGATCATGAAACAAGTCTAAATAAAATTGGTACGTTTAACCAAATTTGCACCTAATAAACCTTTAAATAGAACTTCGCGCTTATTTTGGCAACGTTAATGCAAGGTAACTACCCGATACTCATTTAGTCACGCGACACTCATGGTCGCGGCTGCACGTCTGCACGTGGTGTGCACGCGCGCGCGCTTACAAAAATGATTATGTGGTTAATAACGCTATAATGTATATTCAGCTCTTTCTAACAAGAGGTATGGCGTATATGGCTTGTATTCATTGATATGTAGGTATAGTTTAATGTGCTATTTTTAGAGCACTGATGTTTGTGTATGTCAAGTCTATAATAAAAAAACGTCATTGCGTTTCACCCCGTACCATTTCCGGGAAAAACCACACATACCCAAGGCTTCACGATATTGACGAAAAAAATACCGATTTTATCTTTTATTGTCGCATAAATCTTCGAACACAGTTTTCGTATGAATTTCAAAAGCACATCGTGTCTTCAGAACGCCGATCGGTAAGTACACACAACACTTCCGGCCATAAAGCTGGTTATTGTGAAGGAGAGGAAGAAAGCTGACTCCACAGCCCTCTTTGGTAGTGCCATTATGTAACCCATGGTTACTACGAGTCTTGCGATCACATAGAACCGTAGAAGGCATACAGCAGTTACCTCATCTGGCGCGGTTGTCATGTACAGTCCTGACACAAGCCAGAATGGAGTCACGTTCTTAAGATCGCTCAAGTTCGCCCTTTGTACCATTAAAGGGTTGCAAGATATGGCTACTAGAGGCGCTAGGACTATCTGCTGTAATGCTAGAATAGCGGTGTATAGCATGTAGCTTTGGATCAAGTAGGAGCGAGGTGATACGCAGTCCAAAGTGATCAGTGTGTTCGTTGTGTTCATGGTTTTATTTTATGTATAAGGTTTTGCTTCAAATTCTTCGGGGTTAGTACTTCCAATTATGATTTTTTCCTTAAATTAGTAGGGAACTATTTTAGGTTCACATCAGTTCACATAATGTTGTATTCTTTTGGCACATAATGTCAAAAGTATTGACATGTTATGCTTCAAAGAAGCAATGACCTAAGAGAGAAAGGACGAGCCCTATGTGACGTCATCTGTAGCCAAACACGAGCACACGACCGTCCAAAATGGCGCACAGCAAAAAGTGTTGTACTTTTAGTTAGTCGATAGTATCCATATCGATATACCTAACGATCATGTCGCGGGAAAAGTGCTGGGTCCTGATTAGGTAGGTTCAGCTATGCTGGGCTAAATCAAATAAGGCAAAAAAGGGGGGAGTCAAATCTGTAAGGCTCAGGTCAATGTCAAGCGTGTACATTAACGACACGATGGAGGCGGGTGCATTTCCAGGGTGGTATGGCTGGATCGTCAGGTTCTTCTGCGCAGGCACATCACTAGAGCACTCACTTGGGTTTATCCAGTTCACACAACACAATTACACAAAGGATTGTGTAGATTTCGTGCGATTAAGGTTTTTAGACACAGGAGGCACCGCGACGACGAGTGTACCAAACGAGTCGGTCAGTCAAGTGTCATGAAGGGGGGAAAGAGACCGCAGCACAAATATCACGTTAATCGGGGGTAGGCATTACAAAATTATGTTTTTATTTATGACTATTATGTTATTTTATGGCTCCGTGGAGCGAGTCACCCTCTTCCCTCTAAAATGGTTGTGCAGAGTGACGCTGCTGCTCAAGTAAAGTCATTTTCACATGGCAACTCTTCGGGGTTCGCAATTTAACGTTAGAGACCACCAGAATTTCAATGTCTCGGCCTTGTTGGCGCCTCAACTTTACCACGAAAATATGCACGTGTGGAGAGCCTCATGCATACACGGCCATCATCCCTACCTACCACTGCCCAGTGTAGCAAAAGCGTAAAATTAAAAATCGACAAATTTATCAGCTAAAAATCTTGCGAAATCGGGAGATTTTGAATAAACTCTATTTTAACTTCTTTAAGCCATTTTAGCAATTCCCATATTTAATTTTAAAATGTTCACTATCCATAAATCAACTTGTTATCTCTGTCGCGCATCTTTATGTTCGTGAGTAGTGATGACAAATATTATAAAACAAATTAAAGGCGGCGCAGTCACGCACCTTCCAAAACAAAAATAATTTCTTTGTGGTCACCCCGGGGTGACGGCGCGGCCCAACGTGTAGGTGAATAGAATTTGTATCGATAACTTTGAAACAAAACTTATAAGAACAGCACTACGTTTTTATGTAAACATAGCAAATATTTGTTAGATCTATTTTATTTGAAAATATGAATTCGAGAGTACGATTATAGACGGGAACTCAATTAAAAATTAATATAATGTACACGAAAGGTATTTTCACACACTATAAATACACTTACATATGAAAATAACACAACTAACCTGAAAAATGACAATCCTTCGAAATTCTTTAGAGAATCAGAACTGCATGCCCTAACGCAACACTAAACTATATTGATTTTTCCTTAATAATCCTAAATAATATATTAAAGAGTCACAAAATACACACAGTTCAGCGTAAAATTTAAAATAATTTGTATAAGACGCTGACATGACAGATGAAGTACTAACCATAGTGACCCGACCATAGCCGACGACCCAATATGGCGGTCCAAAAAGGCCCTCAGGGAGGCGGCTTACTGACGGAACTACCCAAATCCTTCCAGAAAAAAGAAATATATGACATATACTGTACTGTTTTACATAGCTAAATTGTCACGAGTAAGAATGAGACAGATATGTTTTCGTTAATGTGGTTCATATTTGCATCAAATATGTATACCATAAACAATAGCTTCGTATCTGCTAATAATAAATCTATGCAAAGAAGGGATATTCTCTTTGTCATAAAGATTTCCAAAGAGAAGTCCAGTTTACTCTTGGATAGCAATATTTACAATTTTATGTCTTTTTACCCGACTACGGCGAAGGGTTATGATTTTGACCGGTATGTAGGTATGTAGGTATGTGTGTTCATCTGTCCCCGCCTAACTTCCAAACTACTTGTCGTAATTTGACTAATGTGGTATCGTTAGAAGCGGCTTAATGGCGCGCTGGTTATAGGCTATGTGACGTCACATAAAATTGCATATGGCGTCACCTAGAGGACATAATGGCCGTTTTCCGACTGCACGGCACGGCACCGGCACCGGCACAGTGACAGCTATTTGCGGGGTTTTCATTGGTCAGTAACCAATGACAACTGGTCACTGACCAATGAAAAAGCTGCCGCCATGCCGGTGCCGGTGCCGTGCCGTGCAGTCGGAAAACGGCCAATGTCATGCTCATGAACAAAAAAAACATTTTTTTAATGAAACCGTGTGGGGTATCAAATGAAAGAGCTTGATGTACACATTTCAAAAATATATATATTGTTACCGATAACTCCAAAATAATTGAATAAAAAATAAGTTTAAAACTAAAACCCGACTACTGAAAAATCGCGCTCTAAAAAGTATGAAACAAGAAAATATTCTCATCTAGAGGATAGCCGTGGTCCGTTTAGGCCCTTTATGTCAAAGTGGGATATGACCACGGACCACGGCTATCCTCTAGATGAGAATATTTTCTTGTTTCATACTTTTTAGAGCGCGATTTTTAGTTTTTAAACTTACTTTTTTATTTTTATATATTTTTAGATAAATAAAAACTTCTCTAACATGACCTTAGTACAGTACATTTACAATTGGCGTTAAGAACCCCGGTGAGAGCTTTATTTACGGTCTGTAATATCCACAAAACACTGGTAACAAAAAACGTTATATAACTTCAACAATGGAGACGTATCAATTGAATGAAAAGGGTTTTATTTATGGAAACCAGACTCCGTACAAATTGCGGTTCAATATCAAAGAGAATATTTTATCGTAATCCAAGAAGGCGCGACGTGTCTAGATGGAAGGAACGTTCGTTATTAAGTTATCGTGACGTAGTTGTTATAACAATGTTTTCCTTTTTGTTGGTACATAAGGTAACAAGTTCAAGTGTATCATCTATTTTATCTATAACAAATAAATAAACATTGAAATGTCTGTTTGTTCCGGGTAATCTCCGAAACGGCTGGACAAATTTGGACGGGACTTTCACTGGCCGATAGCTGATGTTATAAAGAGTAACTTAGGCTAATTTTATTTTGAGGCATTTCATAATGAGTAGAACCGTATTATTTTACCAGAAGATGAGACGTATCAGCAATACCGACATGCTGGCAATATTATTACTTTGTCAATTGGACTCAGTTTAATAGGACATACCTTTTTAGGAAGTTACAGGTTTCCCATTTTCATAGCAATGTCTTTGTTAGTGTAAGTTCTTTGTGGTAAAATAGTAGATTGTATCATAAGGGAGCAAAATAATATTTTTTCGGCGAGGGCGCTTTTTTGAATCCAGAGCGAAGTGAGGGATTCTTGAGTAGAATCCCGAGCGTAGCGAGGGATTCTTTAGTAGAATCCTGAACGTAGCGAGGGATTCAAAGTACGTCGCCCGAGCCAAAAATATTTTGCGCCCGAGAGATACACTCTACTTTTCATCACCCTCTATGAGAAAATAAAGGGCTCCTCATATTTTATTGTAATATTATTATTTAATAAGACATTTAAAGGTGGTAGAGCCAAACTGTAGCCAATTGACTGCAGCTCATATACGGGCTGGCTCGACCGGGGTAGTACCACCCAAGATCGATCTTTACGCCGATCTTCTCACAGAAGATCGGCGTAAAGTAGCTATTACAGCTGCGTTTCGTACGATGAGTGAGAGAGCCGCAAGCCCAACCGGCCCAACCGGGTCGGCAACACTCGAGCAATGCCTTCGGTATTGTAAGCATCCATAGGCTAGTTCGCGCGTTTTAATTTGTTTTTTTTTTTTATTCAGCTGGCGGCTCGACTATGGGCCCCGTCGCGTCGTACCAGCCAGTCTTTATTCAAACAATATTTGTGTTGGATTTATTTGGCGCTGAACACTAAGATATTCTAAATTCAAAAAGTGCGCCGCAATTTACTTTCCCGCACACTTATTTCATAAGTGTGCGGAAAAGTTCATTCCGGCGCACTTTTTGAATTTGGAACAAGTTTCTTATACACCGCCTTAAAACACCACCTTTGGGCTCACTTAAAGGCGAACCAAGTCGTCCTTTTCGAATAGATGGGATGAAAACAAAATTATTCAAAAAAATAATGTGTTACTGTTTCAGTTTATGGCAAACCCTTGCTGTGCGAAAACAATGACTTGTCATCCTGACAGGCAGTGGTGTGAATTGGAAATTGTATTCAAAAAGTCTGCAATGTAGATCAGTCGGTCACCATTCATGTCGGCGACATTGTAATTGATGAAAGTTTGTTCACAGCACCACGTGATCTATATTCCAGTATAGCGTTTTCAATAGCAGTTTTTTTTTGTAACTAATGTGGCAAAAAAGCGTACGACCCGCCTGATGTTAAGCAGTTACCGTAGTCTATAGCTGCTTGCAATACCAAAGGCATGACGTTGCCGACCTGAAGGGGCGTGGGACAGAGGGAGGGGAAGGGGGGTTGGGTTGTCGATGTATGAAAATAATAAAAGTTGAGCTTTAATTAAATTTAACAAATAATGGTTGGTAATGTTTGTTAAAATAAAAAACCTAAGTTACTCCTTATAATATCAGCTATCTGCCAGTGAAAGTCCCGTCAAAATCGGTACAGCCGTTTCGAAGATTAGCCGGAACAAACAAACATAAAAAATAAAATGTTTTTTTTTTGTTATAAGTACAGTATAGACTTTCATAAACATTTAGCAAAAAGCTGTTATTTTGACATATACAAACGGACACTTCATCATCATCATCATCATTTCAGCCAAAAGACGTCCACTGTTGGACATAGGCCTCCCCCAAGGTTTTCCACAACGACCGGTCCTGTGCCACTTGTATCCAGCGGTTTCCCGCGACCTTCACTAGGTCGTCAGTCCATCTTGTGGGGGGCCTACCCTCGCTGCGTCTTCCGGTACGTCGTCGCCACTCAAGAACCTGAACGGACGGACACTTCAATTGTGTTTATTTGTATAGACGACCCGGGGCTTCCTAAACGTGAAATGTAGCACAGTACATTCTTGGGTAAATATTTTGGGAATTGTCCGATAAACCTACACGATTACTGCCCGCACTGAGTTTTGTTTGGGCTTTTTCTGTACAAGCCTCGATATTTTCTTAAAAAGGTGGCACTTATTATTTGAAATTACCGCTCACTTAAGTTGGGTATGTTTAGTTTTTCAGGAAGAGAAGTCAGTATCGTAATTTACTTATCAGGCAGGCAGTTAAGGCGGTTTTCGACGACGCTAATGGGCTCCAAATACCACCTTGGAAGCCCATTAGAGAGGCTATATCTTATTTTCTGTAATTTTATACTATGGTATGCTCGAATAGGTACAATTCCACAAATATATCTCTTTTAGTTTAGCAAAATTTTTTGTTAAATTCCACGCGTACGAATTTGCGAAGCTAGGGTTTTTTTTTATATAATAACGTTTTAGGGAAATTGAAATAGATGGCAACATTGACTCCACTTGACTATTTGCATGTGGAGGAAATGGAAGCTTACCTACGTTGTATTCAAGGTCTACTCATGTATAGACCGTAACAAGTATTATAATATTCACGTAGTTCAGAGTGTTTTCGGCCATAGGCCTTGTGTCCCGGACGAACGCTTCCATTCTAAGGGCTATATCGCACGAGGACACCAGTGGTAGCGCAACTAGTCGCTCCACCAACAAAATGTATAGAGCTGTATGGAGGATAACGCACCTGGTGTCCGATTCGCGCAACCAATTCGGTGTCTGCTATCGAATCACCCACTGGTGGCGCCACCATGGTTGCCTCGTGCGATATCGCGCTAAGCCAGTCCGTTTCACGAGGTTTCATGTTCCAATATTGATAAACTTTTTTTTTTTTTGTAGAAGCCAAAAGACCTCGTGTCTTGTAATAGTACCCAACCCTTTTCCCTGAAGACTATACAAGCAAAAAGACCGATGCTAAAGTTATTCCGTTGGACCTATTCCAACACAAAGAAGCATTGTTATGAAAATAAAATAAAATAATAAGATTCACAAATGCGGACGGACAATTGCGCCCAAAATGGAAATTGTGAGTGAAATAAGCTATTGTGTGGAAATGTCCATTTTTTCCTTTATTTTTCTGTAGACTGAAAAACAGATAAAATTACTAATGCTTGGTGAATGTGTTTTGTAATATAAACCACTGTCTGCGGCTTTGCTCTGTATGCGGTTAATCAGTCTTTGATGATATAGTATCGTATTTACTTACGCGTCGTTTATACGGTTTTCTTTTTCTGTTTCATGATATTCTGAATAAATAAATATCGCCAGACTTACACCAACTGTATGGTCCCAATCTAAAGAGCGCTTGTACTAGAGCTACCACACAATGGATTGGGGCGATCTCAGTGACGGCAATTGGCAAATTACGAAAAGACCGTTGCCGAAACTTGCCTCTGGCGGGAATCGAACATGCAACCACCCCATGCAGTGAGCTGAGTGGCCTACCGTCGAACCATTGCGCCAAACGATCGTCAATATACCCAAAACATTTGTCGTGGTGTTATTTTCAGAATCAATGCGTTTTCTTTCCGTAATAAGTCTTGCTTTGTCCATTTTATACTTACCAACATACACGTACAGTTCGCGACAGGTCGAGATGACATTCGGGTTATGAGCATTGTGCAGAATAAAATCCGAATCAAAATTAGCAGGACACGATAAACAATTCGAAATCGCCCACAAAATAATTAAATTAAATTATTCTGTTGCGTTCGGGTCCTGCTAATTTTGATTCGGATTTTATTCTGCAAAAAGCTCATAACCCAAATGTCATCTCGACCTGTCGCGTACAGATCATTCCTCTTTGTGATGGTCCCACACTGCCGTTATAAAATGTTTATAAACGTTAGTAAACATTTTGTTAACAAACATTTGATCACAACGTTAAAAAATGTTTTCATGTTAGATAATGTTAATAAAAAATTGTAAACAAAATTGTTAGCTAACAATTCCTAACATTTGGTAGTAAATGTATTAGTGTTAGAAACTGTTTGTAAATATTTTATAACGGCAGTGTGGGGAGCACCATCACCATCAATTTCATTCAGCTATTCTTTCCATAAAATTGTGACAAACTTTTAAAAAACTTGGGCTCGTTAGGCTTTGGCTATACCGTGATAGAGCACTTACACAAGTCCTTATTATCCAACTCCTGCCTTATTCAGGTCGTGAAAGTTTTAATTAAAAAATCTGAACATTACCAGCCGAGTTCAAGGGAGTTTTAAATTCTATTCATCTTTTTTCATATAAATCTTCAACTACTTAAGACCCACCTCTGAACAGCCGCAGGAAGTGGAGCCACTTCACATCTTAAGTAGGATTTCATTAAACGTGCTTTTTATACGTGAAGAGAGCAGTTAAATGTATGGCATACATAAGTAGGTACTACGTTCTAATCTTCTCCTTCTTATCGTATGGTTAGTGGCCAGCCTGGTGTCAGAGTTGTTCAAGCCGCCCGAAGGCCTCTGACAAGACTTAACGACTACTGCCTAGATCACAACAACTGCGGGCGACTTTTTACGTGCCCTCCGAAGCACGGAGACGGTCAGTTCAAGTGCCACTAATGGTCACCCATCCCTGCCTGACCTTGCCCAGCGTTGCTTAACCTCTGATCGTTTACCGATCAGTGATTGAAACTGGCTATGAGCGCCTCATTATATTCTATTATGATATTAATAAAGGTTTTGTTTTCTGAAATGATTGCTCCGGTCATTAGTATTGAAAACCGCTTGGCGCAGTGGTTTGAGCGTTGGCCGCTCGGCTCACTGCATCGGGTGATTGCGGGTTTGATTCCGCCAGAGGAAAATTTCGTAAACTTTTCGTATTAATTTGCCCTGTTCTGAGTGTCACTGGGATCGCCCCCAGTACACTGTATGGTGACCATTACAAACATTTCTTAGTTTGGGACCATACAGTTGATATCTGGCAATATTTATTTATATATTAATCAACTTCTAGAATCAAATTATCATCATTTGTATGAAGCAAACGAGATTTTAGTTCGTTGCATTTAACCAGCAAAATCAATCCTTTCAGTCTCTACCCTGAAATTTCGTACCGAAACGGAGATAAGAAATATAGTGCCTCACATAAAATACCTCTTACTATATCTAGATTTAGGATACTGGGTTCTCAGGTGGCATGACAATAAAATTGTTTCCAAATAAAACGCCCAGGGCCAAACGTGTCACTGAACATCACAAAGGCAGCGAGTAATAAAAGAAAACACTCGTAACAAAAAGCTTTGTCGGGTGTACTCAGGGCGTATAGATGGGGAGCCGAAGATTTTCTGAACGTTTTTCTGGGGTGCACTGTACAAGCAAAGAAGTTGGATTAAATAGTGTAGGTACAAGCAAAGACGTCTGCCTGCCTCGCTTACTTGCTAGCCTCAATTAGTTTCGAAATATTGCGAATTAAATAATCGTAATTAATGTAAGTTAAGTCAAAGGTTCGTTAGGCTCAGCAACAGACTTCCAAAAACTTTTACCCTTAACTGAAAATTTCAGAGAAAATCTGTGCCCCAGAAATTAAGATGCGTTGAACGTAAAAGGTTTCTTACTTAGTACGAACTTTGAACGGAGTTGTAGGGTTTGAGGAGTTCCTTTACTTACTTGCAATCATTGAGATACTTTTCACGATGGGACGAAGCATGAACATTAGCGGAGGCCAGCTTTGAAATAGGCGATTAATATGCTGATAATGTTATAAAATAGTTTTGACCCAAAGATATTATCAAGAGGGAGGCACGTGACTGTCCATAAATAGTTTGTCCTACTAAAAGGAGTAGGTACACGGGCACAGTACGAATCAGTCGCTCGCAGAAAATAACGTTGAGAACATGTCGGTATTGCCAATATGGCTTATCTTCTGGTGAATAATGACTTGGCTTGTGAATTGTCAAATTGCGAATGCGTATGGATAACAAGCTATTCAGCTGGCCTACTCCGAAATACGAACCTAACGTTTCGGCTGACGGATTGTCGTGATTTGACATTTCTTCTTTCGTTTTTCTCTACGATTTGACATTGTTTTGATCGTAAATCGAATCCGTACTTCGGACGATCCGTCAGCGACGTATTTCGGAGTAACCCCCCTGTAACGACAAACTCACTTCGCACGCGTAAATTTTGTAGTGAGATGTCAAATTTCAAAACAAAATTTGACATATCACCTGCAAATTCACACGTGCGAAGTGAGTTTGTCGTTACCACGAACGTAAATACATACTGTTCATCGTGACTATTGTTTTATCATATTAACAATAGTCACGATAAATACTAAATTAATTTATTTGCTTGATTTAAAAACTAACAATCACTACCCAACGATAATATTATTTTGGCATGGCAACTCGAAATGAGAGGGACACGGTCCCAACTAGGGCCTCTCGCTCGGCTCGTTTTTCTCTCTAAGAATTGTCAAGGTATAATAGACCTTAAGGCAGCAGAATAAAGTTGAATTTCTTCTTAACCAAAAACACAACTTGTCTATCCTCTATTAAAAGATCCTTGGCCGTTACAGAATAGCTAGGCAGATGTGTGAATTTCGCTGCATGTAGTGGTGCGCTGAGCACAAGTTGTTTTGCAATGTTAGAACGTACCGTAAAGGTCTAAAATAATACATCAAAGTTTAAAAAATATTACTGCTACTAAATCACTGTAATAATAGCCTTATTTGAAATACGAAATATTTATTGATTGTTGCTTTTCAAACATCAAAAATTTTTAACAAGTTTTTGTCGTTCCAAACGCTAAATTTCTTAGCCGCACGTTCAAATTGGGGAAAACTCAAATAGGAAAGAAGCGAAATAAGTTGAGAGAGCAAAATAAATTCGAAGTGGATGAGCAAAGTGGCTTTTAAAAAGGAAACGAGCAAACTTTGCGCTCGTGAGGCAGATTGATACTCCAAACGAAGCTTTACAAGTCGAATTGAATATTTAAAACGCTGTTGAATGACGGCAGACGTTGACTTGTCTTAATTGGGTCAATTGTACTTTCTACACATAGATTAATTTTAGTTTCCGCGAGGGCGCTCTAACTAGATGGAGCATGCGTACTAATAAAATGCGGCAACTGATACCACACGACATTTCGAGTACATCACATCTGACAGCAACCACTGTATGAAACTGACGGGCCGCAATGATAGTTGCCGCATTTCTGGAAATTATTTTTCTTAGTAGGGCGGTATCTACTTAGAGCGTACGCGCGAAACTTTTATAAATCTATGTTTCTACATTTCATAATCCAGAATGTTTGATTAAAAACTAAAGTATCGTACAATGTAGACTCACTTCAGTATCTTATATCTTCTGATATTGGACCTGAAACAATAAAGGTTCTCCCTATCGTATGGTTAGTGGTCAAAGAGTTACAAATTTGTTTCAGCGGCCCGAAGACCTCTGACATTGCTTAATGACTCCTATCTAGATGACGACAACCGGGACGTGACTTCCGAAGCACAAGAATACTCGATACGAAATGCCTTTGAAATTAAAACAATGTAAAAAAAGACAAGCCCGCTGAGTTTCTTGCCGGATCTTCTCAGTCGAGGTCGCGTTTCCTATCCGGCAGTAGAATTTAAGAAAAAATGTAAGATTTCAATTTGTAAGTGCTCCCGTAGGCCTAAACAAAATAAACGTTTTGAATTTTGAATTTCTGAATCTCCCATCTCTGACTGACCTTGCCAAGCGTTGCTTAACTTTCGCTACCGTTGATTGCAGGCGAAATGTTCGGAGGAACTAAAGGAAATTGTATAATACAAAATAAAAGTAGTAAATGTTCAAATTCGCTTTCTAACATAGGTTAAAACATTTTGAAGTCTTTCCCACCCGTTCTGAACCAGATAGAAGTAAAACTATTTATCTAGCTCCCGTATAAATCCAATGTTACTGACAGATTCCTAAATGGAAACAGGCAATAGAAATGGCTGTTCTCACCAAGGATATTAAATAAAAATGTAGATAGGTTATACGCGCTACACATATAACGCTATACACATAAGCTCAGTCTCGCGTAGTCCCGGGTCACTGGTGGACGCGTTGATAATATTGTTTTTGCACGTTATTATATTGTTAATTTTAACACGTCATTAATATACCTAATAGGTATTATATAGTAAGCAGTAACGATAAAATATTTTTGCTAATTTGACGATTTATAAATGCTACTTACTTATAGCTTACAAGAATTTTTTTTTTTAGTTTGAGTTGAGTATGAAAGCAGGCAACGTACTATATCCCGCCGCCCCGCTGACCGCGTGTGTGTGCGCGCGATATTTGTAAACTCTGGTTTTCATTACCTATAACGTATCTACCGCTTTTTATACCATCGGTTCTCACACAACTCTCATGAATATGATATCAGCCAATAGTTCTTGCAGATTCACATTCAGATAACGTTTGAATCTATTCTATTTGAACTTCCATCTGAATTACCATCTGCTCGTTTCCTGAATTAAGAATGACTAGGCACTATACTACTTTGTGTATTTGGTATATACCTTATTAATTATAGCAATTTATTTATTTATTTATTTAGTAACATGGAAAACTTACAGCTAATTAGTAACATAACATAGGACACTAGTATATACACTGGAAAGCCAATCACAAGTCTTCACTTATAGTAACTGAGTAGAACTATGAAATGTGAGAAATACAAAGTTGAGAAAAATGCATGCAAGAATTATAAATTAAATAATTGACAAACTATTAAATAAAAAAGCTACGGCTTAAGCATCTTCTAGCCGTTGACAAACTGGTAATAAATGGATCAATATCGTGTTGTATCGCAATCACGGACAAGATGAAGATGAAGTCAAATTAAAAAGAATCTTAGAATTCTGCAATGAGGGTCATTTAAGGGCTTGCCCATTACACCGAGCCATACCATGATCGTAACTGTATATCGGCACACACAAAAAAATTATTGTATAGAACACTATGTAACGCTGTACCGTTCCGTCACCGGCCGTGCCATGACCGGACCGACAACGAATTTCCGTCATTTTTTCCGTGCTTAAACATTCATAGTAACTTATAAATGTTTCGAATTAGCACTTTCACTTTTTTTTCCTCCATATTTCTTGCATACAACCTATCCACATTTCTGAACTTAAAGTATCTACGGTACAAATCTAGGACAGGTAAAACTCGATTCGATTTAGATAAAATAGTATTCCAGGGTTTTACTATTGAAAGAAAATCTTTATCTATACGTGTCAAGGCAGTAATATACGGCTGGCCTCGTCAGATACTATTGGAAGTAATAAAATGTATAAAAACATTGGATACTTTCGCTCTATGTGACCAAATACCGGGCGCTGGCGACGGCGACGGCGACGGGCCCGTTAGCGTGGTTGGCACGGAGGCGCCTTTCACGCTGCAGGTCGTAGGTTCGATTTCTACCCGGGACATGCATTTGTGTGCATGAACATGTCTGTATGTCCCGAGTTTGGGTGTATAGGTATATTAAGTATGTATTTACAAATAAAAAAGTAATATATGTAGTAATATCAGTTATCTGGTTTCCATAGTACAAGCTCTGCTTAGTTTGGGATCAGGTAACCGTGTGTAAAAAATGACCCAGGATATTATTATTATTATACCTGCTGGACGACACTTAATTTAGTCAAGTTTAGTTTACGTTCCAACTCTCCACAGCTCTACCACAGCTCTACCATAGCTCTACCACGGCTCTTCCACAGCTCCACCACAGCTCTGTGATAATTAGCCCCAATGTTCAACAGTTTCAGTTAAAAGATGTGTGTGTTACTCTCAACAAACCAATAGTTAGTTAACATAACTTGTGGTAATCGGTGTTGGTAGGTAACACAATTAGCACTATTAGTCTGGGTTAATATTAGATATTAAGCACTCTATTGTGATGTGTTTTACCTCAATAAACTGAAAAAAATATGTGTCGCGAGTATCACCTTAATAGGGTTGTCGCTTACCAGACGGCTCTAATCACGACCTTAGATAGAATAAAACGGATTTCAGCGTTTCATTCTGAAAATAGACGTTGTTACGTTCAAACGTAAATAGATTTGCGACAAATACGAATTCACTTGAACCCGTTTACTAGAAAAGTGTGGAGTGCAAAATCTGGTAAGTGTTGTACATGCTAATAGAGCATTTCTAAGAGACTTGGATTTTATACAGTGTTAAGTAAGGCGAGGGACGTATTGAAGTTATAACCTTATTACATACATACATACATATACTAACGCCTGTATCCCACGGGGGTAGGCAGAGACTATTGATTGCCACATGCTAAGACTTCGACACAACTTTTTTGCTTCATCCACATTCATACATCTTGTCATGCACTGCCGTCGGTTGAGGGTGCTACGGACTTGACCTTTCTGGAAAAGACCATTAGTAAAAAATGAAGTGTAACGTCACGACTTTTATCCCCATTCGGGGTTGGTCAGAGGCTTGAGTGGCCATACACCACCACATTGTGGAGGTATTAACCAACTCAAAGCCCACGTTTCACCAGATAGTCAGAACCAACGTGACAGGTGGTGAACCTTGTCGCCGTGTATACAGGAACTGACTATTACCTAATCCCGAAGGATCGGTAGGTTTCCTCACGATGTTTTCCCTCACCGTTAGCGAACTGTAAATTATGCACATAGATGAAAATGCATCCATTGGTGCATGGTCCCTAGGCTACAGTCGCTTATACCAAGACCATTAGTCTAGTCGTGAAAAGTTCTTCTTGGGTGCCCTCTTCCGACGCATCCACTTACTTTCAATCATCGTCTCTACATGACTAAACCATCTCAGCATACTCTTCTCAATCTTAGTCACCACATCATCCTTCAGCTTGCATTTCTCTCTTAACCTAATTATAAAATAAAAGACGAATTAATTAATAAAATTAAGTATCAAGAGAAAGCTGAGGTTCTTTACACGAGTAAATTCTCTTTGATAAGACAGCTGTGCTGACAGCAGAATATTTATTAACATCATGAAGTAAAATACGTATTTACAACTACCTAAGTACTACTTATCTATACTTCTATACTAATACTAATTACTAATAATACTAATAATATTATAAAGATAAACGATTTGTATTTTCGTATGTTTGTAATGAGTAAACTCAAAAACTACTGGACCAAAAATTATTTCACCATTACAATGCTATATTATCCCTGAGAGTAGCATAGGCTATATTTTTCGGGATATCCGGGATACGAGATCCGGGATATCCGAGCTACGGGATCCGGGATCCGGTAAAAACGGTAAACGGGATCCGAGATACGGGATCGAGGATCAGAGTTCCGATTTTTTTAAATTAAAATTCTACGCGGACGAAGTCGCGGGGAAACGCTAGTCTCTAAAATATAACTTGAGCTGCCTATGAATAAAGATAAGAATTATTGCTCATTAAAATACAACAGTTGTGACAGTCCAGATGACTTTCGATGTCCCTTTAACTCTGAAGGGCGAAAGAACTACACAAAGCCCACTTCGCTTCTAAAACTTGCAAAATCAAATGTCAGCTATCGTTATAAAAACAAGAGGCTTAACTTTATAACTACGTTTGTAAAGAAAGTAGAAACGAAAGTACTTACACGTGACACTTTAACAAATTTAAAAGGTCTGAATTATTTTCTAACAAGTCGTTTTTGTACTACTTACTTAGATTCTGTTCAAAACGAGTTTTTAAATTAATAACTGTGAGCATACCACGTCCCCAAGCTTACGGCCCGCCTGATATTAAGCAGTTACTGTAGCCTATAAATGCTTGAAATACCAAAGGCATCTCTTGCTGGGTTATGGGATATAGAAACGGGAATAGAGGGAGTAGGATTTAGGCTTCCGCCTCTTTCACTCACGCAGCTAAAATACCTTCATTACGCCGATTTTCTGTGACGAGTAAGGGTGCGTTTCCACTCACGCGGAGCGGAGCGTGAATTGGCCAATGTGCTCGAAATCTCCACTACGCTCTTGGCCCATCACAGTTGGCCAATCACAGTCCTCCGCCCAGCTCCGCATCAAAGGAAATGCACCCTAAGGCATACTATTTGAACAGTCACATGTTTCCCTCTTTCTTGGTAATGTCTGGACTTCAATTTTCCAATACCCGCTTGCATATTGGATTAGAATGTCGTTGTGGGAACTCGACTGTGTTGCATGCATCCGCGGGTCTAAATTTAATCCATCCCTGTCGCGCCCTCGTCAGCGGAGCCCCGTGGGACCAGTGCAAATATCTCACAGATTAAAGACTAAAGAAAGAGGTGCCCTTATTAGATATATGTATGAAAAAAAACGTGGTCATTGTTTTTTCATTTTCATTGTTCTATCTACCGGTAAATAGTTGAACTACTCGCTTCGTTTTATGTCGATGTTAGTACTAGGCCCACCACTCGGCCGAGTTGCTTAGGGCCAGTCCCCTTAGTAATTGGTTCATGAAATATCTTCAGTTTCAGTTTCGCGACCCAATCCGATCAGTGGGAGTATAAATAAAAAAAGCGTGACATTTTCAGCCTAAAAAAGGTTTTAATACGCGATATTCCCTGAAGGGTCGTGCAGAAATGTGCCTACTACAGTGCATACCTAGGTACATTTTGTCAATTTGTATTTTTCTGGTTTATATGACTAAGGGCCTCCGCAGACTTGCTACTTTTAGCATCGGCGATCGGCGATTTTGATGCTGCGTCTCGCTCGTTCGCGCTCGAAGAAACGCGACGCAGCATCGATACGTCACAAAATCGTCGGTCGCCGATGCTAAAAGTAGCAAGTCTGCGGAGGCCCTAAGGTGGCAAACAAACTTAAAGCATGCTTGGTGTTAAGCAGTTATCGTAGCCTATAGATGCTTGTAATATCAAATTTATGGCTCGCACGGTACCGACCTGAAGGGGAGTGGGACAAAAGGAGGGGTAAGGGGGTTAGACATCCGGCTCTCTCACTCATCGTACGAAACACAGCTGTAAAACTTATATATGCCGATCTTCAAAGTCCTATAAATTTTGTAATGTGAAACATTTTATGGATTAAAAACTCGGAATGTTCACGTTTCAGAATCAATTTGGCGGAATTTTAATTCTGAAACAAGCTTGCTCGCATGCTAAATGAAGAATTTTAAAACCATTTTCATTTCCATGAGAGTGTTTGGGGTTTGCACACGATTATGGTACAAAGAATTTTTAACAACCATCGACGCAACGATGAAAGTTTATAAAATATTTGTCGGTCTGTGATATCAGAACTTAGCTTTTCCCCGGGACTCGTCGAGGGTCAAACCTTGGCGTCATCTTTTGACACTATTGTCTATCCTGGCTTATAGGAATAAAAGGGAGTGTGTGGCGGACTTAGTCACATTTAGACTGGCCCACATCATCAGAAACTTTATGATAGACATTTTATAGACTACCTTATGCAGTCCACATAAAGCACCCAACTATAGTCCGGCAAATTTCTGATATGCGGCGCTCAGTACAAAATGTACGCACTGACAGTAAGTCATTACTGTGCGGCCGGCCTTAAAAAGGTCTGTGATATCGTATCTCTAAAACAGAAGAACCAATTCTTATGCTGTTTTTTCGTTTACAACAAGAAAGCAAGTCACGAAGCATCGTCTGTAGTCGTATTTTTAAGAGCTCGTGTACATTTACAGTCGGTGAAAGCGTGAGGACCATACCGCTGAAGACAAGATGACGCACGACGCGGCGCGACATCGTGCAGAAAAGAGTAAGTACTTCACAGAGGTCATGACCCTCAGCTTGAGGATACACGACGCAAGGAGGAAAAGCGTGGGGTGTTATAGCTTCTGTCGGCTTGCGTGGCACGTCAATTTTTGCATCGGCATGCCGACGCCGCCAGCGACCGCGGGCGTTTATCGGAATTCCATCGCGCGCTAGAAACTGCCGCCGGAGGAATGCACCTGCGGAAATGGACAAATATATTACGAGCTTAACGATAATGGCTCTTAAATTTTTGTGATTATATCTATACCCTACTAATATTATTAATGTGAAAGTTTGTATGTTTGGATATTTGTTACTCAATCACGCAAAAACAGCTGAAGGGATTTGGATGAAATTTCGCACACAGATAGTTTATGACCTCGATTAACACATAGGATACTTTTTTATCATGTAAAAATGTTAGGTTCCTGTGGGATTATTAAAAAACTAACTACAGGACGTATCGTAGGTACGAAGGCGCAGTGCAGAACAGCTAGTTTTCTAATAAATCGCAAGAATGTCAAACGCACTAACGTGGATTGCTACAGGTTTATGCCAGATAAACTTTATCTTTATTTCCATTATTACAGAGTATATTTTTTCATTAGGTAATTGTGTTTATGTGTGGATAATTTGCACCCCTTGAAGGCTAATTGTACCTTCCCCACCCCTCAACGCCATTCGTCAATATGACAGCGCATCTCAAGGGACGCTTATTTCCGCTACATTGGGAGTGAAAAATGTTTACACGAATGCAAATACGCGTTAAGGGATTAAAGGGACAGATAAATGTTACAAGTTTGGATATCAGCACATACTAACTTGCAAATGTTGTTTTATGGATTGAGGGAACATGGTACTTATAAGTATTTTTAAATATAGAGCATAATTGATCTATCAGGTTCTTAGGTAAAATCGCAATGAGAAACCACCATTATAAGTACAGTCAACATCAACACTAAACTTCTGTTCAGCGCACCAGCAGCGAAATTACTCATCTGTTATCGCACTCGGAATACGACACTCAAATTAAAAGCATTTTAATGGGTGTTATTCATGAGAACGACTGCTTCGTACTGTGTCCATGGACTCGGTTTTAGGACATACTATTTTAGATAGTCACATGTCTATTTCCTGTTAATGTCTTTGTATTCCAATATACTTTTACTGTACCCACATTGATTACCTCCCAAAGCTTTAAAAAGTATTTCTCCCAATAAGTGAGCATTTAGCGTCATTTTATTTTTCCTCTGAACTCTCAAACGCGAGACGAACGCGCAAGTAGACTAAATTTTAACGAAATTACGTGGCGTCTTAAAGCCACACGCGGCGCGCGTAGGAAATGAGGTAACTGAGCTCATTTCCGCACAGAACGTCACATGAAACGGAATATTTACTGGAGTTTTCAATTTAATGAAAATAAGTGTAAATTATTCTGCGCGTTCGTTTTCTCGGAATGTAGCGTTGAGTGTACTTTATTTTAAATGTAAGCTTTATATTTTGTTAGAAGGGAGTATACCTACGAGGTGCCTACTTGACATTGTGAAGGGCTTATAAAAGTACAACATTATTTAATTTTATAACAGTTAACTATTAAGGGATTAAGATTACCGGGATTAGGTAATAGTCAGTTCCTGTATACACGGCGACAAGGTTCACCACCTGTCACGTTAGGTTCTGACTATCTGGTGAAACGTGGGCTTTGAGTTGGCTTAATACCTCCACAATGGTGGCGTATGGCCACTCAAGCCTCTGACTACCCCCGAATGGGGACACAAGTCGTGACGTTATATTTTTTTATTTATTTTATTTATTTTCTATTAACAGGTAACTATGAAATATTTACCAGCTACCTATTTTAACGTTTTGATGCAATCTTTTCGCAGTGTTTAAGTTACTATTTCATAAAGTTAATTAAAACAAAAATCTCTTGGCATTACTTATTCAACAACAAAATGGATTTATTTTGAAAACAAAGTTGCCAATTTGTTTTTCCTTTCTAACGAAATGTGAAGTGAATCTAATTTGAAACATTATTTACCTAATTTATGTGGAAAAGGCTCTTCACTTTATTATATATATTTACCTAATGTTTGAAAAGAAGGGCGACTAACTATGTCCTAAATGTTTTGAAATTAGTTTTCATATTTTACTTATTTCTTTTAGATAAAATAAAACCTCTCACAGACCAATAGATTAGAGATTAATTTACAGCGTATAATTACGAAGCAACCTGAAAAGCTTTGAAGCTTCAGCGATTATGAAATTAAGAACAGACAAAACAAAGGATATAGATTTACAAAAGGGTGCCCCAGCTCGGCTCCTAAATAAAATGTTTTAATTTTTACGCAAAAACAACAAAGCGTATAAATATAAAAAAATGTCACGATTCATAGACAGGCAACGTAATTTTATAACAAATAGAAATAATTCCTTTGAACTTTAGAATAACTTGTGTGTATTGTAATAATAAAATTTATGTGTTTTTTATTTCTGTCTGAAAGCGCGGGTGAGAGTGAATAAGATTGAGTATGTGAAGTGAGACGTCTGCTCTAGTACGTAATACAAAGCAGAATGGAAACGGGCCCAAAAGTATGTACGCCTTTTTTTTTTTCGTTATGGCGTCGCTTTTCGCATATGCCAGTGTCAAGTAAAATATAATAATATGACAGTTTATTTGCTGCATCAAGCACAGGAAGACCTAGTCTAGGCCTAAAATACCCCCCCAAACCCTATCAGTAAAGTGGCGGATACTTTACTGACAAATTATTATGACTTCGGTTTAAAGAATTTATTTTCTCAAAAGAACATACATAGTTCACTTAAATAGAGAAACTTAAATAATGTTAACTTAAAAGTAAGCAATAATACAGCTGTCTGAATTAAGCAGGTGACATGAGATTATAGAAAAAAAATAAAAAAAACAATTTTATGAGTTTGTTTTATCCACAAACTCATAAATCCATTTTAGAAATCCTGTTTATCTAATAAATACAACTTAATCTATTTCGAAATATGATTGATTGTAGCAGATTCTTTTATATTTCTAGGTAACTTATTATATAGTTGAGCTCCTTCATATTGTATATTTTTCTTTCCATAGTTTGTTCTGATCATTGGTAGTTCAATATTATCTTTTTGTCGGGTATTATAACGGTGCGTTTTGGGTTTAAATGTAATTTGTGAGTGTATATTTTTTGTTAGTATCTTTTTTATTAGCATGCATGTATGATATGTGTATAGCTTTTTTAAATTAAATAGTTTAGTCTTATTATAGATTTCTTTTGTTGGTGTTAGGTAATTGAAGTTAAATAGGACTTTAATTATTTTGTTTTGTGTTATTTGTAAATCATGTAAATTGGTATTTGCAGCTTGTCCCCAGACTTGTATCAAGTATTCTAGATGTGGCTTAGCTAATGTGTTATATAGAGTGTGCCGTAATTTAAAAGGTACACATTTAGCGACATTACGTAAGGCTCCTGATAATGGAATTAATTTTGATCTTACGAAGTCAATGTGCCCTCTAAAAGTTAATCTACTATCCAAAACCAGGCCTAGATACTTCTCTTGGTTTGTTCTTTTTATCTGTTGAGAGTCTATTGTAAGTGGGGAAAAGTCTGAAATCTTTTTGTTTTTTGCAGAAAAAAATATCTATGAAGTTTTATTTATATTGATTGTTAATAGGTTCAGCTTTAGCCATGAATTTAATATATTAAGGTCTTGCTGAGCTTTAGTGATAACTTGATTAGTTGAATTATCAAAATAGAAGAGGCAAGTATCGTCTGCGTAAAGTGTAATATGTCCCGTCAGTCCAGCCTTACTAATGTCGTTAATGTATACTAAAAAAAGCAATGGGCCCAAGACCGATCCCTGGGGGACACCGCACACTATTTCAGCACGTTTACTTTCATAATTTTCAATTTTAACTACCTGCTGTCTATTTATAAGATAACTTTCAAAAAATTTATAAGCATTTGCGGTGATGCCAATACATTTCAGCTTTTCCAAGAGTATACTATGACTAACTGTATCGAACGCTTTTTTTAAGTCTATAAAGACTCCTAAGACCAGTTGCTTCTTGTCAATATTATTTTTTATTTTTGAGACTAAGTCAGTTGTTGCTGATAGTGTATTGAAGTGTGGTCGGAATCCATATTGATATTTGTAAAGGAAGTCTATATTAGTAAAATATTGAGATCAATCATCTATAGGCTACGGTAACTGCTTAACATCAGGCGGGCCGTACGCTTTTTTGCCACCGCAGTCCCATAAAAAAAAAAAAAAAAAAAGATAACCGGTTATATAACACTTTCTCAAAAATCTTAGATACTACAGGCAGAACTGAAATAGGGCGGTAGTTACCGGGATCAGTTTTCGATCCAGCTTTGTAGATGGGTGTTACCTTCGCAACCTTAAGGCTATCTGGGAAAACGCCATTATCAAGACATTTATTAATGCAGTTACTCAGATCGCTTGCAATCAGGTTTTTAATACATTTGATGGCTTTAGTTGTTATTCCATCTATACCAGAACTAGTATTATTATCTACGCTGTCAATAATTTTGACAATTTCGTCCTCTGTACATGGCTGTAAATCTGATAGTGTATAGTTATAGTTGCTGTAAGTGTAGGTATTTGTTGTGTTAGAAATTTGAGGGTTATTTGATTGAATTTTTTGAGCTAATATAGAACCAATAGTTGCAAAGTAATTGTTAAAATGGTTGCAAACTTCAGAGCCATCAAGAATAGTTTTATTATCAATTATCAATTTTGGGGGAGTACAACCGTAATCAATTTTATTTTTTACTAATGTAATAATCAATTTCCACATCTTCTTTGAATTTCTATTACATTTATTAAAAGCTTCATAGTAATATTTCTTCTTGTCAGTGTCGATTGTTTTGTTAACTCTGTCTTTTGCAGCTGTAAATCTTGATTTTAGTTGCTCATTACTGGGATCTGTTAGACTTTTTGGAGGAACCCGAAAATCATGTTTTACCACTTTTGTTCTAATTGCTCACACTCACGCACATTTATGAACATAATATAATGGTTAATATTCCACCAACATTACACATTATAATACAAGGAAACACAAGTTTTGGAAATTAAAACAAAAATGACAACATCACTTTTTCACTTCCCGCCAAAAAGTCTATGTACGCCTTAATCAAATATTCTATTTACTCATAGTGAAACTGAAGAAAGGCTTAAACGCAAAATAGTGTAAATAATAAAATACGTACCGTTAGGATTAATGTGAAATCTCTGTCAGACGAGATCCGTGGAAATGGGAGCACTTTAGCACATATGCTTGTCTGCCGTCGTTAGTGTTAATAGTCTTGGTGTTTAAATCACTTTAAGCTTTGTTTTCTGGCAACTAAGCCATTTGTTGTGTACAATACCGAATGGTTACTTTAATGGTGCTAAGTTTTTTAAAGGCACACCTAATGGCTCAATTATTTCAAGCAATTTAATTTAACACATAAGGCAAATGACAGGCCCGTTAGCGTGGTTGGCGCGGTGGCGCCTTTCACGCTGCAGGTCGTAGGTTCGATTCCTACCCGGGACATGCATTTGTGTGCATGAACATGTCTGTATGTCCGGAGTCTGGGTGTATATGTATATTAAGTATGTATTTACAAATAAAAAAGTAGTATACGTAGTAATATCAGTTATCTGGTTTCCATAGTACAAGCTCTGCTTAGTTTGGGATCAGGTAACCGTGTGTAAAAAATGTCCCAGGATATTTTTTTTTTTTTTTTTTTAAGCTGTTAGAAGCATCCACAGACAGTAAAAAAATTATCTCTTTGGAAGCATCTGAGGTTGTTAACATTTAACATTTTCTTATTCTAATCTATTTTGTACATAAAAGCCTAGGTGAAGTAGAATACTTAGAATAAATTCTAATCATTAAAATGGACTTGAAAAGCAATCTCAATTTAAGCATCTATTTTGCATCCAAATCTTTATTGAATCTACAAAAAAGTCACTCACAGCACTGTGTAAGCTCGTCCGATAAAATCTGTATTGTTAGTGATAAAAGTTTTTTATAGTTGTACAAATGTTCTTAAGTTTATGTTTCAGCTTTCGGGGTACAGTTTAAAGACTTCAGTGAAGCTATTATAATTAAATAAGGACCTTTATACACCGTCTCAAGAATAATTAAGACCTAAGAGTACTAATTAGTAGACTACGCGGGAATGGCAGTGAATTAAGAGATGTTCCTAGTTTAATAACGGTATATAGAATGGTATATAATGTAGATATCTTGTAACGCGGAAAATTCTTGGATTTTGTACTAACATTCACGAGTAGAACCTGCAATAAAGGTGATAGAGCCAAGCTGTAGCCAATTGACTGCAGCTCATATACGGGCTGGCTCGACCGGGGTAGTACCACCCTGTCACAGAAGATCGGCGTATGACAGCTATTACAGCTGTGTTCCGTACGATGAGTGAGAGAGCCGACAGCCCCTCTCCCTCCCCTTCCCCTCCCTCCATCCCACTTCAGGTCGGCAATGTGCGAGCAATGCCTTTGGTATTGCAAGCATCTATAAGCTACGGTAACTGCTTAACATCAGGCGGGCCTTACGGTTTTTTGCCACCGCAGTCCTATAAAAAAACCTGCGTTTATCTATTCTCGTTTCGTGTTGACGCCAGACCCTGAAGTCCACTTATAATTAACCATGGTGAAACCCTGGTCGGCCATCTGTTAGCCGTCCTCTGGCCGACATACCGACGACGAAGAATTTACTATTAACAATCCAGAATTCACAAAGGTAATATATAGAGACCAGTGGTTTTCCATTGGTTTTTAGCTGGCGGACTCGACGCCCGGGACCATAGAGATTATAAATAGAAGAGATATTCTTAGTAGATTTCTCTATGAAACAACGCGTGGAAATTTGCGCGGGATGGCGCGGGTGGTGGGGGTTAAGAAATATGCCCCCGCGATTATTTCTATCTACCGGTATATAGCAGAACTACTCGCTCCATTTTATGTCGTTGTTAGTACGTAATTCAACTTTATGCACTAGATGTCACTAAGTGTAGGATGGTAAAAGAACGGACAAATGGTCGCCATCTAGTGTCGATATAGAATTATAGTTGGGATGCGAACGTTTGCAAGACGTCTGCACAGGATGAACGCCGACAGCACACTGACTTAAGCCACGCCTACTGTGATGACGTCACGGGCCTAGTGGAGTCTTCGGGCCCGGGTGCTTAGACCCACTCCCCTTGGTATTAGGTCCATGCCCAGGACCGATTTCAATAATAACGACTTAATGACTTGTGACTAACGACTTAATGACTAACGACTTAATGACTTGTAATGTCATTTACATCATTTAAGCGGAGCGTTATGTAGAAACGCGTGTCTACGAAGCCACTTGACTCGGGACCTGTCGTAACCTAGACAAGTGGCTGTCGTAACCTATAGATGCTTGCAATACCAAATAATAAGCTGTAAAGGAATTAAAAAATCCCCACAAATTACACGTGTCACCATCCCTACGCCGAATTTCTGTAATGATACATATTTGCAAAAGAAATCAGACTCATGAATACTTAACGAATCGAATGAACTCGCGTTCAATGATGGCGCGTCGGTGATAAATCACGCCATATTTTCAATATTCAAGTTAATAATGGACTATCTCTTCATTGTATTAGTACATTACTGCCGCGGTCTCTAATGAGTGTGTTGTTGACCGCGTTGTTGATGGCCGAAAGCGCGGCGCAGCGCAGCTCCAGGCGTCCACAGCGCGGTCAGCATTGCAACCCTTGATGGACAAGCTAAAATAAAGGCCTAGACCAAAGGTCGAGGCCTTTATAGCGCGGCCAGCAAGGGTAGCCATGATGACCAAGCTTGGAGGCCGTGAGCGTAGCGAAGCTTAGCTTGAGGCCAGTATAGCGTGGTCAGCAGTACACTCATTAGAGACCAAGGCTTGTATAGTGCTTTACTCAAAAATGCGACTATTAGTTTAAACAAAACTAGCTAAGTGGGTATAAAAATTAATACAATTATATTTATATTTTTTGAACTATATCTATAGTTGTGTATTTTCTCTGTTTACGTTTCCATTGCAACGGCACGACCTACTCGTTTTAACCGTCAATCAGATTTTTAATAACGAACCATAAACATAACTGTTTGTTTCGTTTCCATGGCAACGGTCAAATAACAAATATAATGACGATAATACCGGGTAATAATACATTGTATGGCTAGTAGCTCTTGCAGTACGACAAATCTGATTTTGCTCGAAGAAGGTTTGTGAAATAATGACAACATTATAAACTTTTTTGAGTAAACTCTATTACAGTATTATTACAGTTCTTACATAACTTAGCTTACTTAACTTTTCAAGGTGGTAAAGCCAGGCTGTAGCCAATTGACTGCAGCTCATAAACGGGCTGGCTCGACCGGGGTAGTACCACCCTCTCACAGAAGATCGGCGTAAAGCAGCTATTACAGCTACGTTTCGTTCGATGAGTGAAAGAGCCGTAAGACCACCCCCCCTCCCCCTCCCTCCATCCCAGTCCCCTTCAGGTCGGCAATGTGCGAGCAATGCCTTTGGTATTGTAAGCATCTATAGGCTACGGTAATTGCCTTACATCAGGCGGGCCGTACGCTTTTTTGCCACCGCAGTCCTATAAAAAAAAAATTTAAAAAAAACTTTGACACCTAAAAAACCTAAAGTTAAATAATTATTGGCTCATGTTTGTGTTTGTGCAGAAAATAGCTGAAAATGTTTGGCTTCCGGCTCTCCCACTCATCGCAGGAAACGCAGCTGTAATAGCTACTTTACGCCGATCTTCTGTGAGAAGGTGGTAGTACCCCGGTCGAACCAGCCCATATAATATGAACTGCAGTCAATTGGCCACAGAAATCGTAAAGGAAAATAAATACATTAGATGAAATACCTTTCATTTTACTTCTAAACAATAAATCTCTACTGTTATTTTCGAAAAACTGATATAAATTACCTATTACAGCAAGAAAATGACTTATCACATTAACGCGATATGATTGATTTTAGCTATTCCTAACAGTAATGGATAAAGTAGTTTTATACAAGAATCTTTTTTCATTGTAGGAAAGTAGTAACATGAATAGATAAGACCCCAGATCTCTCCCACAAGAGGTCTGGGCGTCTTTAGAAGATTCCCTCCCCGTCAACAAAAAGAAGGTACCTACGTAGGGACTAACTCAAATAGTACCTACTAATTAATAAAAATGGTGCCTTGGAAGTTATAAAATGATACTTAATCATGTTCGTCATTCCCTGAAGTTCCCCATTAACATTTACAATAATTAGTTTTCCCAACAACTACTCATCATCATCATTATTTCAGTCAAAAGCCGTCCACTGTTGGACATAGACCTCCCACAAGGTTTTCCACAACGGCCGGTCCTGTGCCACTTGCATCCAGCGGTTTCCCGCGCAATAGGTCGTCGGTCCACCTTGTGGGGGGCCTACCCACTCTACGTCTTACGTCAAATTCCTAAAATTGTAGTAGCACAGACCACTTACTAGAAGGCATTCATACCACGTTCATTGTGCCACGCATACCGTTCCGATGTAAACTATTTAGAGGATTTCCATTCTAAGACATTCCGGACTTGAAGACGGGAGCACATACTGCGGCGCATCGTCGAGACGTTATACCGTTGTAAAGGTGCGTTTCCACTGACGCGGAGCTGGGCGAATTGGAGGAGAGCGGACCGTGAATTGGCCAATAACGGTTCTTGAAATCTCCACGCATCAGACATCGAGCACTGTGATTGGCCAATTCACGGTCCGCTCCTCTCCACTCCGCCCAGCTGATCGTCAGTGGAAACGCACTCTAAAGGACGCGTGAGACGAGATCACGAGATGAAACGCTAGGTAGCAAGTAATGATCTATTTATTATACAGAGTGTTCCAAAAGTGAGAAATAATACTTGGAGGTTTGGATGAGTATCGGGGGTAGAATTTATTAATGGTATTGATTTTTTTAAATTCCATTTTTTTCCCGCCAAAACTATGTAAAATCTTTACAAATGTGTGTTTATTCTGCCGAATCTTAATTAATACGGTACTCATTTTACAATATCATACCATGTTATTGTTCTCACAACGAACATGTCATAACTTTTCGTCAGTTTTCCCGAACAAAATACGCACCAGCCGTCTCGGCGTAATTACAGAAGTTCACTGAAAACTTGTATATAAGTTAGTAACACTTAAGAAAATACCACACGTAGACTCTACCCGACACTAGTCGCTTAACTTGAAATGCAGTTCAGCTCAGACCTCGGGACATTTCCAAGTAACTTAGCACTCAGTCAGCCGGTGAGCTAAACTTTTGAAATGCCGCTAGTGACGGCTATCTCGCGATAAATTCTCGGAATTATGTCCACTGGGACACTTACAGTGGTACAGGGCTACCTACAGGCTTCTTGACTTGTACGCAGAACTATCCTCACATAATTGCAAAATATGCGAACAGAATAAAGATTGTAGTGGAGGCATAGGTGGTTGCTATGTAGAAATCTCGTAATACTCCACCATACTCTACCATACTCTACCATACTCTACCATACTCCACCATACTCTACCATACTCTACCATACTCTACCATACACTACCATACTCTACCATACTCTACCATACACTACCATACTCTACCATACTCTACCATACACTACCATACTCTACCATACTCTACCTAACACTACCATACTCTACCATACTCTACCATACACTACCATACACTACTATACTCTACTATACTCTACTATACTCTACCATACTCTACCATACACTACCATACTCTACCATACTCTACTATACACTACCATACTCTACCATACTCTACTATACTCTACCATACTCTACCATACACTACCATACTCTACCATACTCTACCATACTCTACCATACTCTACCATACACTACCATACTCTACCATACTCTACCATACACTACCATACTCTACCATACTCTACCATACACTACCATACACTACTATACTCTACTATACTCTACCATACTCTAACATACTCTACCATACTCGACAACCAATGCTATGAACTGGATGGACGCAACCCACTTTACTAGCGTAAGTATTATTTTCTAGTATTTTCAAAAGTCAATAACTTACTGCTACTTACGTATTTGCCTATGGAAAAGAATAACCATAGACTTTCTTGCCGACCCTTCTCAGCGGAAACAACAGCTTGAACCGATAGTAGGTTCAGACTATTTTGTAAGTGCATTTTCTGGCCTAACGTGAATAAAAATATATTTGTTATGATTATACTGATGGTGTAATATCCCCCAATTAGTGCATAGAATGCAGTTTGGTAAACAATATAAGACATAGTACTTTGCGCGCTGAAAGCAGCTGCAAATCCAAATCCGGGTAAATCTTGATTCAAGACGGATTTAGCAAACAACGAATAGCAGAAACATGAAACTTGTGCAGCAAGTTGTGAAGACAGCTCGCTTCCAGTTTAAGCTTCGTTGGAAACACGGCAGGTAACTAGTTATTGTTTAACTTGGTAACAAAGTTTGCACAGCCTAGCTGTATTTCAGACCGCAATGTGTTTTGATGACTGCTTGGCGCAGTGGAGCGAGCGTTGGCCGCTCGGCTCACTGCATCCGGTGGCTGCGGGTTCGATTCCCGCCAGAGACAAATTTCGGAAACGGCCTTTTCGTTATTTGCCCAATGGCCCGATTCATGTAACCATAACCTTAACGATATCTCAGCGATATAGTCGTTGATAGCCTTTTCGTAATACGAACGCCCCTAGTCCATTGTACGGTACCCATAGTACAAACTGCTTAGTTTAGGACCATACAATTGGTGTGTTAGTCTGGCGATATAAAAAAAAACATTTTTTACGGACCGCTTACCGCTTAGTTTAGAGGTCTGAGTTGAGCGTAAAGTCCCTCGACTATCTCTATACCCGATGGTGGTTGCGCTAAATATACAATACGCGATACGAAATGGTAATAATGTTCATGTTCAGGAAACGCAGCTTTAATAGCTACTTTACGCCGATCTTCTGAGAGAGGATAGCATCACCCCAGTCGAGCCAGCCCGTATGTGAGCTAAACTTTCCTCCACCAACGATAAATTCATGCATAGGTAAAACAGGTAGGTATGTATTTCAGGGTACGTTCAAATATCGCGCACGTTCGATAAATACAAAATTCGAATACAAAATAGAACTACATTTAAATCCACCAACAGTTTGAATAAAACAGAGCGATCCGCTACGTCGACGATTCGGATGCAACTTTTGATATTTACATTTTATTTGTGGACTTAGATTGACAAAATTGCACACCGGGTGTGTTTGCGAGCGATCCAATAACGTTGCGATTGAATTTTAAAACATTTATATTGAATTCAGACGATTTTAATCTGGTATCGAGCCCTTGAACCCTCTCATATCGAGCCGTGTGGTTTCCATACATGAGTTGCGTTGCGTGGTCAATTTATTTAGTGAATAATTCCAATATCCCAATTATAACCCAATCAAAATCCTAATTAACGATCGTTTGGCGTAGTGGTTCGAGCATTAGCCGCTTGCTTGACTCATTGGTTGGTTGGTTGGGTTCGGTGGTTGCGGGTTCGATTCCCGCCAGAGGCAAATTTGCCCTCGCTCATACTTTAAGCCCGTTAGTTTATGCCAGTTTAGTTGTACCAAAATAATCAGCACCATTGTCAAATCGATCGATATCTAATATCGATGAGGTATAGAATAGGCACCATACTAAAAAATATAGCACGAATTCAAACATTCAACACTACCTGCGTGCGGTCCATTTGAAAATAGAACAAACATTCGAAACTCGAAACGCCACACGCTCAACATTTTTACTTTGCTGTTTTAAATTCCCGAAACACTAAAAGCTAGTGCCTAAAAAACTTTCCCGACGACCGATCAATTTCGTCTGTACACTGTCAATATAAAGCCGATAAATGTACAGTGCTACCAACTTATCCGTTCGGGTGGCTAAAACTGGTACTAATGAAAATGTTAAACTTTTTGAAGGGTTTTTACAGACACAAGCGACATCGTTGCCTGAACTGATAAGTTGGTGCAATACCTAATAAAACGCCGATGGTAACTGGCACCACGCGTCGACAGAACGAAATGGTTATCGCGACATTTGTAGTTTATAGCACGATGATTTATGTGGGGGTAACATGGCAATACATCATTAGGCGGGCTCGTTTTTCTGTCGATATTTTTTTATCGTAAATACTAAACAATACGTACCTACGAGCAGGTACAGAGTCAGATGGTTAACACTAATGACGCCTTTAAAATATTCTGACAGGAAAATTACTTCATGCAGAATGTTTTTACTAACTGTATTATAAATGTGAAAGTTTGGATGGATGTTTGTTACTCAATCACGCCGTTTTGGAACACAGATAGTTTATAACCTGGATTAACACATAGGATTTTTTTCCCGGACGCTTTTTATCCCGGAAAAATGTCGGGTTCCTGTGGAATTTTAAACTTAACGCGGACGAAGTCGCGGGCAGAAGTTAGTGGAACATATAGGAGCACTAGCACAATTGCTGGTGTGCCCGTTACACTAGGTATGTTACAAGCAAAGAGATTTATAAAAAAAAACTCTGACTAGGCGTCTAGGTCTAGGCCTCTATAAATAAAACTTGCCGTTTGATTTGAATTTAGAAATTCCAAGTTCCTTTATTAAATTTAAAAATTCCTATTCGTTATCGACAAGTGCTGCCAACTGTATTAATTAAACGGCTAGTCCGTTTCCGCTAATGTCGCGCGATAAATCTGAACCGAACCTTACTTTTCACATTATCAAGTTTAATCATTTCCGCCGTTTGGGATTGGATGAGAGTGCCATTCCGTCTGTAATTAATCCACTTAAAACGCCGATTCTGCCATAATTAACTTCAGTAGTTAGGAGGTTTTAGAAATTAAATTGGACATATTATTTGTAGCTTCGAGACAAACAATATCTGTCAAAGACGGCAACTTCTAAAAAAGTATTAAACGATCGAAATGAGGCGACAGCGCCATCTGTAGGCGTTGGAGGGAGTCCACTTACATAGGCCGGCATCGGGGCCAATCGGCGGAGAGCACAGTATGGTTTTCACCGCCAAGCAGTCGAGTCACATGCTTGGAAACTCTCTTCGTGCCATTCTGAAATCACTTTGGAACAACGCTAAGTCCCACTAAAGGTCCACAATACGAGAAAAAAGACTCCTTATCCTTCCTTCTCCGTCATATCCAATACATATTTTGCACTTGGGTAATTGTGGGTAGGTAGGTACTAGGTACTTATTAAACTTGTTTGTTCATTGATAAATAAACACATATATACTCCTTTTTTTGGGCAGTCGTGTAAAAATACTATTCCAACCTAAGTAATTCGAATGAATAAAACAAATCTATAAGAGCGCTATAATTACTTAATTACGAAACAGATAACAAAGGTTTCGGCTCTTAGCAATTACTTGATGAAAAATAGGTAGGTACTTACTTAATTAATCAGTGAAAGCAATGGACAAAGGATCTTCTAATGGTTTTCAAATACAACCAAAAGCAGTGTGATTGTCAACAAGACAAAGTTTTATTTTAATTAATAAAATACTTTTGATATGATCATATGATGAGTTGTTTTATGTAATAACTAGTCGTTTTAGGTAATTACAATTTCATATATCGAGTAGGTGAGTAAAGGCATGGACAAGACATATAAGAGGACTTGGTCTAAGCAACCGGGCACTATGACTCAACTTAGGTCCTGACGTCATCACAGTAGGCGTGGCTTAAGTCAGTATGCTGTCGGCGCTCGTTCTGTGCACACCTCTCCCGAATATAATTCTACTCGACACTAGATGGCGCAACTTTGTACGTCTCTTTTACCATCCTACACTTAGTGACATCTAGTGGGAAAAAGTTAAACTACGTAGTAACATTTACATAGAACGAAGCGAGTCGTTTTGCTATTGACTGATAGATAGAAATTAAAGAAGTGGGTGGAATCTAACACCCCTTCACCCGCGCAAATTGTCACGCGTTGTTTCATAGGGAAATCTAATAAGAACATCTCTTCTCTCCATGTTCTCTATGGGTAAAGGTACTACTAATTATATTTTATTAAAATATTCGTCCATATTTCATATTGATGGGGTCTTATATCCTGGTAGATTATGTGTATATTTCAAAATGATATAAATAAGTAGGTGTTTTAATATTTTTTTTAGGTAGGTACATTGTATGACGGTATCGTTGGCGTGGTTGGCGTGATGGCGCCTTTCACGCTGCAGGTCGTAGGTTCGATTCCTACCCGGGACATGCATTTGTGTGCATTATCATGTCTGTATGTCCCGAGTCTGGGTGTATATGTAGATTAAGTATATATTTACAAATAAAAAAGTAGTATATGTAGTAATATCAGTTATTTGGTTTCCATAGTACAAGCTCTGCTTAGTTTGGGATCAGGTAGCCGTGTGTAAAAAATGTCCCAGGATATTATTATTATTGTATAGCTTATCGTTGGCCGTGTACCAACCAACCTACCTATATTAAATTTGATAAAAAATCTGGATTATTTACTATTCTACCTCAACTGTGTGGAACAAGTATAAATAATTTCAATTTCTGTTCAAGTAAGATGGACATCAAGAAATCCCGTAGCTTATCATTTTCTGATTCCATTATTAGATAAGCACACCTACTCGTATATTTGAAGCGGTTGAATGGTTTTCCTGAACCCCAAATTTTCCTCAATAGGCAGGTATAATATCTTCAATCACGAAATTTGTCCCGTTCTCCCTGAAGACACGGTTTACAGCACCGCCCGTGTACCATATTTACATAGTCGTATAAAATATTTTTTTCCGGTTCACACGGGGACAAAATTTCCATAGTATACTGGGATTCGTAGTGAAATACCTTGCAGGTTATTTACGAATGTTTCAGTCCCTTGAGTATATTGCTGAACAGTTTTACAGGCGCTGCTTTCGCTCGAGAATTTTGGCTGTCTGGATTGGTTGCCCACGCACTGACTGATATCAAAAATAATTAATTGTGACGTGAAAAACGATTGAGTCAAAAAATCCAACAATTATTTTTATTATCTTTCCCCATCTTTTGATAAAAAAAATTATAAAAAATTCCAAGTCGTTTAGAAGCAGATAGAAATTTAAAGTCGAAAATAGCTTCACTTTTGCATTTTTTTACACACATTTAAATAGCAAGTAGTATTTTTCCTGAATGAATTTAAAGATAAAGATTTAATGAATAATGTGATTTTACACAAAATTTTACTCAAATCATCAAAGAGGTGGTATCGTCCAATCATGCCTATTTTCAGCGATAACTGCCTTAAGCCGATCTATCTCATATTATATGGGCTGCCTTGACCGGGGTAGTTAGTACCCCCCTTTTTTTTTTTTTTTTTTTTTTTTTTTTATAGCCAAGGATGGCACACTGGCAGACGGTCCACCTGATGGTAAGTGGAAGCCGCCGCCCAGGACATCTGCAACTTAAGGGGAGCAGACGCGGCGCCGACCTTTTAGGGACCTGTAAACATGCCTTTTGAAGAACCCCATGTTGTAGTGCATAGGAAAGACTTCGGGAGGGAGATCGTTCCACAACTTGCACGTGCGCGGAAGAAATGCTCGCGATGCACGTACATTTGTAGGATACCAGGCATCCAAGTGGTGTGGGTGAAATCTCTCCCAACGTCGAAGTGTGCGATGACGGAAAAGTGACGGTGGCACCAACTTAAACAGTTCATCAGAACACTCCCCGTGGTACAGACGGTAGAGGACGCACAGAGAGCCAACGTCTCTCCGGAGACTTAAGGAGTCTAAACCGTCTGTAAGCAAGGGATCATCAATAATACGAGCAGCCCGGCGTTGGATGGAGTCAAGTGGAAGGAGGCGGTACTGGGGTGCACCAGCCCATAGATGGGAACAGTACTCCATATGGGGACGGACCTGAGCTTTATACAATAAAAGCCGGTGTCCCGGTGTGAAGTACTGCTTCGCTTTATTCAGCACCCCGAGCTTTTTAGAAGCTAACTTGGCTTTTCCCTCCAAATGGACTCCAAATTGGACTTCGCTCGATATTTCGACCCCGAGGATCCCGATGCTTTTGGAGATATTTAGGGGAGTGTTCTGGAACCGAGGCACTGGACTAAATGGGTTTTTTTTAGCCGTAAACGCACAAACTTGTGTCTTGGAGGGGTTGAATTGGACGAGGTTTCGTCTACCCCAATCTGAGACCTGCTCCAGGGAGGTCTCGATTTCAGACACAAGTCTGTTCCGGCTCTCCTGCACTGCAGCACGAGGGATGTTTGCTCGGCCTGTGTAATAAGCATCGCCCGTGCTGTCATCCGCATAGCAATGAATGTTGCCAATAGGCAACATGTCATTGATATGCAGGAGAAACAACGTGGGCGATAGAACAGAGCCCTGGGGAACGCCAGCATTAATGGGTGTGATGTCCGAGTATGAACCGTCAGAAATGACCTTGATACTCCGCCCAGATAAAAAGCTGGCGATCCATTTGCACAATCCCTCGGGAAGTCCGTACGATGGTAGCTTCGATAAAAGTGCCTTATGCCAGACCCGATCGAATGCTCTCACAGAAGATCATAAAGTAGCTAGTACAGCTGCGTTTCGTACGATAAGTGAGAGAGCCGGAAGCCCAACCCCCCTTTCCCTCCCCTTCCCACTGTCCCACACCCCTTCAGATCGGCAACGTGCGAGCGATGCCTTTGGTATTGCAAGCATCTAGTGGCTACGGTAACTGCTTAATATCAGGCGGGCTGTACTTGCCACCTTAGTACCATAAAAAAGCCGCCCGTCATTCCAGACAGCGCGAAAAGTTACGAACTTCAGAATCAACCCTTTCAAGGAACGCAAAAAGAATATTAACGAAACGGAACTCCAGCCGAGTTAGGTGAGATGTTGTTTTTAGTTTTTACCTCCATTAATTTGGAGAGGGGCAAAAAGCCGTAATTAAGAGGATCTCTGCATTATCAGAAAGTTTTTATCGCAATTCATTGTGTCTTAACACTATAGCATCTAGGCAAATACTCATTAAACTTTGTACACAAACCCTACCTAAACGTCCATTAAATCCGTAACTAAACGATCAGAGTTTTATCACCAAAACCTTTTTTTAAACCTTACAAAGCTTGTAAAAAAAAATTGTTCCGAAAACAATCACCCGCCCCAACGATTTAAATACTGAAAAGTAATAAATTCGACACTACAATGGCAACACTAACAACGGATTTTTGGACGCGATAGGAAAAATAAATAAATAAAAACCGGCCAAGTGTGTGTTGGACTCGCACATAAAGGGTTCCGTACCACCGTAGAATAAAACGTCAAAAATATCAAGTTTCTTGTATGGGGACCCCTTTATTTTTAAATTTTATTTATTTTTTAGTGTTTGTCGGTAGCGGCAACAGAAATACAGATTCTGTAAAAATGTCAACTCTCTACCTATTATGGTTCGTGAAATATAGCCCGCTGACAGACGGACAGACGGACGGACAGCGTAGGCTTAGTAATAGGGTCCCGTTGGCACCCTTTGAGTACGGAACCCTAAAAATGGCATCGCGAATAGTACGTGTGAATTCGACTGAAAATATGACATGTATTTTTTACAGAGCGCCGCTCGCTGGGGACGTTGAAAATGGGATTGTCATCCGGGAAACTGAGCTAGAGATATTTGCCTCTGGGGCCTGCCGGGCGGGCAGGCGGGCAGGCGGGCGGCATTGATGGATTAAATTTAGATACGAAGATGCATACAGTTGCGATTCTAAGTTCAATATTGAAGATTGTATGGCTGAAATAGATGCATTTCGGCGAAACAGTCGCGTTTTGATATTCCGGTCTGAACTTTTTCGGACGTTACCAAGAAGAAGGAGACACGTCGTTTGCGGAAAAAAACGTTGTAAGCATGTCGTTATAGCCAATATGGCTCATCTTCCGTTGAAATAATGCCATTGATTTATGAATCCGCTAGATTAATAAATCAATGTTCGTTATAAAGAAATCTGATCAGTTTCATCAGACATTCTGGATTTAAATCAGAACCAATGACCTAATGCCCCATCGGCCATCAGTTCTTCGGGCTATGTGCCCCGCCCACAGCCACTATCACAGGGCTATGTCGGTGACCTTGGTTTGTCTACGTATCTCCTCATTTCTGATTCGATCTCGTAGAGAAACGTAGAGAAAGCCTGATTTATCCCTGTCCAAAATGAAAGTATCTACCACACATTATCATACCAAACCATAGTTAAAAGGAGGTATTGAATAGGTATAACTGGTACCTAGTATAAAATTCTCTTTGACCACAGCACAGGCGTACCGCTTTTATTTTCCAAACCCGCTAAGCATGAGCTAGTAAATAACATGGTGGTATACGGCGGCACATTATTGTTTAAATAAATCACGGCACAGCTTTCGGGTCAAGCTCTCTGGGTTCCCAAACTAATAATACCCGTATATAACTTTTTTAATATCACCTCAATGTAATGTATGAGTTCGTTATCAAATATTTAACCAAATAAGCAAGTATTTCATATTTCATTTTCATTGTTGGAGAATGCTTTTATTGCGCGTATCACTGGTTTTAAAAAAAACTCACAAACGTTTTTAATAGAGGTAACATTTATATTGTGTTTTAAAGGGACATAGGTATTTTGTATATATTATACATAATACATAATTGACATACAACTTGTTAATTCCATGGTAGGTATGTAGTCATTAACCAAAAATCTGAATTTTTGCTTCAGCATTACGCAGATCGGATCGGATCTGTAAAGAAAGTAATTTTGAGTTTTTCTTAAGAAATTAAGAAACAAACATTGAAATCTACTCAAAACGCAAAATTAAGGGTTTGTAGGCTAAAAAGTGAGTAAGGTAAAAAACATTATAAGTAGGTATCTTATGTCGAAGCAAATCCAAGAAATTGAACTTCCCTGGAAATCAATCACTGACAGTCGTCTCATCTCATGTCATTATTCATACGAGCATGGAACGAAGGGAATATCTATAGTCGTAGGTACCTATATGACAAATGTGTCCAAATGTGTTTCGTATGAGAAGTACTTTTAGAAGAAAATATCACAAAACATATGAGTAGGTACCTACTCTAGGGACCCATAAATTCGAGGGGATTCAAGTCAAGTCATAGTCATACCTAGTCTACTTCGCAGGCCTTGTGAGAGTTGGCGGACTTCCCTTATTACCAAGAAAGAGAGATAAATGTGACTGTCCTATATGCCCTACTAAATGGAGTTAGGACACACTAACCTACAATAGGTTTACCTGCAATAGGTTCAGAAAACCGAAACTAGGTTGTATTTAACTAACTTTTTTGCAAACCTCACATTAGGTTTTGCATTTAACCTAATTTTTTTTCTCAGTGTTCCATATTATCTGCTAAAATGCTGCATCAATGCTTTAACCATACCTATCTCCCTTAATAAGAAGGAATGTAGTAGGTACCTAGTGGGTACTTATTTTAAAAACTTCAAGTTTAAAAACTCCACACTCTATTCGAACTTTATTCTAAGTGAAAACTTTACGCAGCGTAATTTCTTAGTGCACGGAGCTCGGTTGTATTTCGTTTACCCGATCCCGACCCTTTCATTACAAGGTGCCGAACTTAGTTCCAGAACGACCCCCTTGGGGCAACCCTGGTCAGTTTATTAAAAAAATAATAGAGACGTGAACTCACACGTTGTTTTTTTTACTGGTAAAGTAAGGACGCGATAGGCAAGCCAGGATTTCAGTTTTTTTTGCAGATTTGTAAAAAAAAAATGGGGGTTAATTGGGAATTCCTCTTTTTTTGCTGTCCGTTAAAAACTGAGAGGTAGTATCTTGCTATCAGCACTTTAGCTAAATAGGTAGGCTACTATACAGGGTTACTGAAGTAACCCTGTATAGTAGGTACCTTGTCTTCCAATAAGTTAATAGGTATTTAAAGAAGTTCCAAAAGTTCAATAACAAGGTGCTTAGCAAGCAAGCCACCTATCCCTGAGCCCTGTTTATGTTTGTACATACCTACCTACTGCGTAAAAAAGGTTTCCGAGCAATGTTTTACGTGTTCACCGCTAGGCAAAATTACACATTTTACGATACCTACAGGTGTTTTTCGTTTATTTTTATTATACAACACCTTTATATTTTGTGGAATTTCACTTTTACCCTTCTTTTGCCGAATAAGTTGGTACATAACCCATGTATCGAATATAATCTCACTGAGAACTCAATATACCTACCGATCTCTCTCAAACTAGAGAAACATACAAGAAACTTGATATTTTTGACGTTTTTATTCCACGGTGGTATTTTAACCCCTGATACACAGAATACATAAGGCTGTAGTTGATAGGTATACTACCTACCTATTAGAAAATGGTTAAACAAGGTAATTAATAATAATTCAGTTTAACATTTTCTACGAATTGAGAATGGAGGCTAAAACATAATGTTTAGGTGAAAGACAACCACCTTTAAGTAAATTGTGAAATAGTAAATCGTTCATTCCTTTTACTTCTCGAAATAACACCAAATATCTATTCACTGTGCATTCACAATTATTGCGAATAAAGATCTACCTATTAGGTAGATAGTAGGTAGGTACCCTTGCTATTTATTAACTAGAAGATTTCACATTGTTAGGTAGGTACCATGGACCAGTTACTAAGGGGACTGGCCCTAAGCAAGTCGGCCGAGTGGTCGGCCTAGTGCTAACATCGACATAAAACGAAGCGAGTAGTTCAACTATTTACCGGTAAATAGTAAAATTAAAATGAAAAAAAAATGACCACGTTTTGTTTCATACAAATATCTAATAAGGGCGCCTCTTTCTTTAGTCTTTACTCTGTGGTAGGTACTACTTTACCACATAAAAGTGCCAGCCACAAAGTGGCTTATCGTGTGCTTTGTGTCGCTCTTTCACAAACAAATCTGTTCAATACACTCTATTGTAAAAGAACTAGATAAAATGAGTATAGTAATATAGCCTTGGCGAAGGCACTATCGCACAATGACTGTTGAATGCGCTACGCTGTTGCCAGTTGACTGTAGCTCGTGGGCTAGGCCGACCGGGTAGTATCTTGTACCAAATCCGAATAAAAACGTTTCGTTTTCATTTTCGTGGGAACCCGTGTGAAGTAGGGTCCGACCGAGATCTCGGTCTCGGTTTCGGTCCCGGTTTCGGTCTCGGCCGATCGAAAATTTATGTGTTGGTCTCGTTTTCGGCGAAAATTTTGGGAAATTCTCGGCCGGACCGAGACTACGCATGACTGAGGAATTCGTGTGAATTCGTGAATTTTAAGACGGCGGTTACACGCTCATTCTGGCGTCAGTTCAGTCCGTGACCTTGATCACGATGAGACTGATGCGAGATTGATAGACTGACAAAGCACATTACATTACACGATCATTCAGACTGACCGTCAGTCCTACTGAAAATTTCTACACGATAACGCTCGGTATAGATATGGACAAGAAAAAAAGCTTGTTTAAAATGGAGTCTTAATGCCTTGAAATAAGATTTAATTTTCTTTGGCGCAATCGGCTGTCAGTATGGCAAAATGCATAATTTTTGAAAAAAAATACCTATATTCAAAGTTACTGGAATCGATTCAGTAGTCAATAGAGTGAATTCTTTCTCCGGGGCTAATGGTTGAGAAGGGGACTTCGGGACGTCGGGACGTCGGGCGGCGCAGGCGGCGACACTAAATCCTCGGCGTGCGACTCCATCTCTGTCTAAGCGGTGACTGAAACCAGACTGATAGCTATTAAATACACGTTCAGTCTGGCGTCAGTCTGACCAGCAGACTGATAAAAAATATTTAAATATTTAAATATAACCATCATTCCCGACCATCAGTGGTGGTTCATCACCACCTCCACAATGTGGTGGTGTATGGCCACCCAAGCCTCTGACTATCCCCGAATGGGAATAAAAGTCGTGACGTTATATATTTCCCGACCATCAGTCTACGCGTACACAGTTTCCAGTCAATCTGACATCAATCATGTATTGAACTGACGCCAGACTGAGCGTGTAACCTCCGTCTAAAGTTGGCGCGCGGTCTGGCTCGGTCGCCTGGAAGTAGGTACCTACCATTTTTTTCTATGCTTTTATAAGTAATTTCTCGGTCTGGCCGAGAATTTATTTTAATCTCGGTCTCGGTTTCGGCCGAGATAAAAAAAACTACTCTCGGTCAAAGAGAATGTAATGTAATAGAGTCTCTTAGTCGGATCTTAGTGTGAGGACAGCTATTGCGTGATAGTCTACTTAAGTCTAGGTAAGTACCTCTTGAGATATAATCTAGGTAGGTAAAGGTTAAGGTCTCGGTTTTTTTTAAGATTCTGAGATTTAGGTACTAGCGATTATAATAAATAAAAATAGGCTCTGATTCAGACGGACCAAGGAACGGCCGATAGCCCGATACCGAGCGAGGAGCATAGAATTTAATTATTTTATTAATAATGTAATTATGCATTCTGTATGTACAAATAATCAAATAATAATCTCTTCAATAAGTACCTTTAAATAATTCACTTAGATAATTCCACATTTGCCAAAACTTTATGGGACATTTTTATGTAGGTATTGTAGGTACCTCAAGGAATTTATAAGTGAGGTAGGTACCCTTGGAGGTACCTACTAGAAGTGGGTGCTTAAACGAAAAGCCGTTTGAAAAGTTCGTTTTTTTTAGTAAGCACACAAGCGCGCTTACAAGTACAAGCGTGTTGCTTTTAAGCAATGACGTCAAGGAAGAGAAAGAAATTCCTAATTATTAAAAAAAGTAACCTTATGGGTATGAAAATACAGCTCAAATCAATATTTAATTAAGTTAACCTTATTTCTTTACCCTTAAAAAGCAATACATTGATACTAAATTATATTAGATTAACAACCATATTTCTATGCACATAAGGCTCACTATACATTTTTCAGCAGATTAGTTTTTGGCTTTTTTAATGCACAAAAGCACTAGAAAAAGTAGAAAGCTGAAAACTAGGTAAAAAAAGTTTTTGGCTTTTTGCTTGAACTTATGTTTAGTAAGCATTTTGCTTTTGTTGTCCGTTTATTGACGGACGAACTTTTGTTTAATTTATAAAAGCAGAAAAGCAAAAAAGCACTTTTTACAACGACTTTTAAAAACAAGCACAAGCGTAACAACGTGCTTTTAATATAAAGCCGTTTATCACATCTTTAGTACCTACTCTGGGTATGGACGTGTGAGTGAGTATCTAACCGTGCTAGAAGTGGGGGCTTAAACGAAAAGCCGTTTGAAATAGTAGATTGTATCATAAGGGAGCAAAATAATATTTTTTCGGCGAGGGCGCTTTTTTGAATCCAGAGCGAAGTGAGGGATTCTAGAGTAGAATCCCGAGCGTAGCGAGGGATTCTTTAGTAGAATCCTGAACGTAGCGAGGGATTCAAAGTACGTCGCCCTAGCCAAAAATATTTTGCGCCCGAGAGATACACTCTACTTTTCATCACCCTCTATGAGAAAATAAAGGGCTCCTCATATTTTATTGTAATATTATTATTTAATAAGACATTTAAAGGTGGTAGAGCCAAACTGTAGCCAATTGACTGCAGCTCATATACGGGCTAGCTCGACCGGGGTAGTACCACCCAAGATCGATCTTTACGCCGATCTTCTCACAGAAGATCGGCGTAAAGTAGCTATTACAGCTGCGTTTCGTACGATGAGTGAGAGAGCCGCAAGCCCAACCGGCCCAACCGGGTCGGCAACACTCGAGCAATGCCTTCGGTATTGTAAGCATCCATAGGCTAGTTCGCGCGTTTTAATTTGATTTATTTTTTTATTCAGCTGGCGGCTCGACTATGGGCCCCGTCGCGTCGTACCAGCCAGTCTTTATTCAAACAATATTTGTGTTGGATTTATTTGGCGCTGAACACTAAGATATTCAGTTCTAAATTCAAAAAGTGCGCCGCAATTTACTTTCCCGCACACTTATTTCATAAGTGTGCGGGAAAGTAAATTCATTCCGGCGCACTTTTTGAATTTGGAACAAGTTTCTTATACACCGCCTTAAGACGATACAAGAAAAAAATGAATTTTAGTTTCGGGGTGTGGCTAGCGTCGCGTGAGCTGCCGAAGGATATATATATCCCTCTCGCTTAGCTAGGACAGAACAGCTATGGAGTAGACTATAGTATAGTTATTTTTTGAAGGAACAATATTGTTTAATTCGTACAATTAAAATAATATGTCCCAGTGCACCTTTTAAAATAGATGAAATGGATGAAAATATTCAAATATATTTTTTTCGTTTTATATGGGATTTTTATGTCGAGTGTATTTGAAAAAAATAATTTAATTTCTATGTTGTTTTTATTGCTGAAGACAAAGTAAGTCAAAAGAAGACAAACGATACCTACAATATGCTGATAGATACGTATAACAATATTTCGATCGTATAATAGCCTATAACCAGCGGACGATCCAGACGCGTCCAACGATATCTCATTAGTCAAATTATTATGATAAAAATAGTTTGGACGTTATACGGGAGCAGATGAACATACATACATATCGGTCAAAATCATAACCCTCCGCCCACCGTAGTCGGGTAAAAATGTACATACTCTGTGTCAGTGACTGACTGCCGGATATGAGTATCTTTTTCATGTTTCGTAGGCAAAGGAATACTTTGGTACTTAACTTCGATGCCGATCATGAAGTCATCAGCGGTGTCATAATATTTTTTTTTACCATATTTAATATTTTTTTAAATTTAATTTTCAGTTTTTATTAATTTTATTGATTTAACTTGCATTTATTTTTTGTTTATCTTTTTATCTTTATTTTTTTATCTATCAAAATCACCCTTAGACTGGTTACCGCCACAGGTGACAAGAGGGCTGGCTCTTTCCTTGCTCAAAAAAATAGCTTGACAACAGGAACAGCTTGAATACAGGGAGGACATGCAGCCAGTATCCCACGCGGACGGTATTTGTTTAATTAGGGGTAGGTTTTTATTTTATTGTATTTTATTTTAATTTATGTTATATTATATTGTATTTTAATAATAAAACATGAATAATAAAAATAAATATATTTTTTTTTTAAATTTAATTTTACTTTTATTAATTGTTTTATATTTATTGTGAAATTATAATAATTTTAATAATCAATATTGAACTATGTCTGAAACAAATACATTGAATTGAATAATTTAAATACAAAAATTATCACATTAACTCGTTAAATCACGGTTTACACCCGCTGGAACGAAAAAGATCCTATCATGGTAGGTAGGACCTGAGGGTTGGCCAGTTAATTACTTAAAATACACTATATTTATTTCAAGAAAACATTCATAAGATCTGAAGGCGTCGGACTCGCACATAAAGGGTTCCGTACCACCGTAGAATAAACACATCAAAAATATCAAGTTTGAGACTTTATTTATTTATTTTAAAATGTTATTATATTTTTAGTATTTGTTCTGCACCGGCAACAGAAATACACATTCAGTGAAAATTTCAACTCTCTACCTGTTACGGTTCGTGAGATACAGCCCGCGCTGACAGACGGACAGACAGACAGACGGACAGCGTAGGCCTAGTAATAGGGTCCCGTTAGCACCCTTTGGAACCCTAAAAAGTAGCCTATGTTCTCCGCCAAGACCCAGTCTATCTCCATACCAAAATTCATCAACATTGGTTCAGCGGTTTAGCCGTGAAAAGGTAACAGACAGAGTTACTTTCGTTTATAATATAATAGATTGAATAGGACGGACAAACATTTTCCTATCCATATCTGTAATGTTATTTTTTACGATAATTTATTGATGTATGATATATTTATTACTTGCCCATCCATACCTACAACAAACGCAATAAAGCGACTCCATTGTTTTGACAAGCAATGTATTCCCACTGTCGGCCCAAGACCATGCTGCAAGTATATAACAGTAAGCGAAATAGGGAGTTTTTACAGAAATGACACGAATAACTATGAAATGACAAGAGATGACACAAAATGACAAGAGATGACACAAAATGACAAGAGATGAAAAGAAATTACACAAGACAAGGAAAAGCAAACGAAAATCACGCTGCAGTGCAGGTCGTAGGTTCGATTCCTGCCCAGGACATGCATTTGTGTGCATGAACATGTCCGCATGTCCCGAGTCTAGGTGTAATTAAGTGTATATTTAGTTTGTATTTACAAACAAAAAGTAGTATATGTAGTAATATCAGTTATCTGGTTTCCATAGTACAAGCTCTGCTTAGTTTGGGATCAGGTAGTCATGTGTAAAAGAATTTCCAAGGATATTTATTTATTTATCATAGGCGTCGGCGGACTGTAAATACTGTACTGTACCTGTAATGTGGCACGACCATAATATTTTTTCGTAATATTTTTTAAAAAATCTTTCACAGGTCCGACGTCGAACAAGTCCGAGCGGACACTGACAATACAAAGTTAGAGAGAGACATGGTTAGTTCAAGTACTTAAAATGTGAGATGGCGATATTGTGCGCGCGCTCGGAAATAAACAACGTAAGCGCCAAACCACATTTACTTGAATTAAAAAAAAACTACTTCATGAATTAAAATATGGTTGAAGGGTAGTTTAGATATCATTATTTGCTATGTTTTAGAAATAATTTCGTGATCTAAATCGTAAAAACATCGTGGTAGCAAGGAAAATTGTAAATAATTAGAGCTCATTTCATAAATTTTTTTTATCGAGAAAATTTCATCAAATCGTGATTTGGATTTAAAGATACTCAAGATAATATAGTCAAAAATCATACATCTAAATATAAGATTCCTAGTCCACATACTTACTTAAAGAAAAAGTAGAATAGAAAATCAACCAAATTTCGAACCCTCATCTTAAAACACCACCTTTGGGCTCACTTAAAGGCGAACCAAGTCGTCCTTTTCGAATAGATGGGATGATTAAAAACTAAAACCCGACTACTGAAAAATCGCGCTCAAAAAGTATGAAACAAGAAAATATTCTCATCTAGAGGATAGCCGTGGTCCGTGTAGGTCCTTTAGGGCCAAATGGCATATGAACACGGACCACGGCTATCCTTTAGATGAGAATATTTTCTTGTTTCATACTTTTTGAGCGCGATTTTTCAGTAGTCGGGTTTTAGTTTTTAAACTTATTTTTTATTAAATTATTTTGGAGTTATAGGTAACAATATATATATTTTTGTAATGTGCTCATCAAGCTCTTTCATTTGATACCTCACACGGTTTCATTAAAAAATGTTTTTTTTTTAGTTCATGACATTATGTCCTCTAGAGGGCGCCATATGCAATTTTATGTGACGTCACATAGCCTATAACCAGCGCGCCATTAAGCCGCTTCTAACGATACCTCATTTGTCAAATTACGACAAGTCGTTTGGAAGTTAGGTGGGAACATATGCACATATATACATACATACATACATACATACATACATACATACCGGTCAAAATCATAACCCTCCGCCGTAGTCGGGTAAAAAGTAAGTTTTTTTACGTAAGCACACAAGCGCGCTTACAAACACAAGCGTGTAGCTTTTAAGCAATGACGGCCAGAAAGAGAAAGAAATTCCAAAAATTTACAAAAAGTAACCTTATTGTTATGAAAATACAGCTCAAATCAATATTTTATTGATTATATTTCTTTACCCATAAAAAGCAATACATTGATACAAAATTATATTAGATTGACAACCATATTTCTATGCGCATAAGGCTCACTATCAATTTTTCAGCAGATAAGTTTTTGCTATATAAAAGTTCAATGCACAAAAGCACTAAATAAAGTAGTAAGTAGGAAACTAAGTAAAAAAGTCAAAAGCAGAAAAGCACTTCCGCGCTTTTTACAGCGAAGCACAAGCGTTACAGCGTGCTTTTAATATAAAGCCGTTTATCACATCTTTAAACCGTGCGTTTCCACTGCACAATAACATGTTTTCACAACATATTGTTGTCTCTATTTAATGACAGCAAAAAAATAGAGACAGCAATATGTTGTATCAACATGTTTTTGTGCAGTGGAAACGCACGGTAATAACAGTCTGTCATGGAATTAAAAGAATTTAAACTCCTTGGCGATTTAAATGTAGTCTATGGTTGGTATGTAAGAAACATTTTTGGTAGCTGGCAACATTATTATTTCTAGTGATGTGATGTGATGTGATGATAATAGGTGATTTCGATTATATTGCTGTAATCGATATTTTCTATAATTTTCGTACGGTTTAAAGAATTAATTGAAAGTAAAAAATAATAAAGGGTACAGTAAAAGAAAATATCGTGAAGAAACTTGCATGTCTTAGAAAGTCTAACAATTTTTCGAAAGTATGTGAAATTTATCAACGCGCATTGGGCCAGCGTGGTATATTAAGGCCCTTCGCATTGAGGGGAGTCCCGTGTTCAGGAGAGGGAAGATAAAATTGCATTTTTTTATATACTTTTGGTCTCAATGTTTGTAGTAGGTAGGTACAATAATTTTCAGTCAATATCCCAATAGATCCTGATAATGATCCTGACCGATCCTCATCGTGAGGAAACCTACCTATCCCTCGGGATTAGGTAATAGTCAGTTCCTGTATACACGGCGACACGGTTCACCACCTGTCACGTTGGGTTCTGACTATCTAGTGAAACGTGGGCTTTGAGATGGTTAATACCTCCACAATGTGGTGGTGTATGGCCACTCAAGCCTGTGACTACCCCCGAACGGGGATAAAAGTCGTGACGTTACACACACACACACACACACACACACACACACACACACACACACACACACACAATGATCCTGATGCAGTCCTGTATTTCCTGAAAATATGGATGAAGTAATAAGATATTTTGGTTATTTACTAATACGATAAGAATATTAATAATGTAAACCATTTTTTAGAATATCAAGTTGGATTAAAATTCCATTAAAATACATCGACTTATCGATTGTTTGTTGTATTAGAATTTTATCGATAATATCGATTCTGTTTTGCCCATCATTAGACTTTTCCGTGCCGTGTCGGTGGTTTGTGGAAGCGTAAAATTTAGATTTTTATTAATTTGTTAACTGCTAATTTAGATACATTCAAGATGAAGAAAGTAATATTTATCTGTTTGTTATCGATTTCGATGTGCCTCAGCGTCCCGGCTGATCAACAAGGTAAGATTCAACATCTGTTTCCATAGATGTGCGTAGGTATTTCACAAGAATTTTCTCACGATAGCTGTCTGATGCGTAGAAGCTTTGGCATATAGCATACATAACTATCGATAGTAGTTATTGCTTATCAATTACTTGTTTGCCTTGCAATTTCGGTGAACGCCCATTCAAATTTTACTTTGTTTTATTGTCAAGGTCGCTGTAATCAATTTTTTATGCTCAATAATCTGGTTGATCGTCTATGACGCGGCATCGTATCACGCACATTTCTAAGTATTTTAATATGCATATCAGAATATTATGTAAATTCCCCTTATCATGTTTATCACAATTTTATTTATCACGTTTCCTTATGTGTGAAATACCTAAGGCAGATATTACATATTAACTAAACAGTAATTTAGTAGGCACCTACCGAACATTAGTTCTATCAGAACTACACTAAGCTATTAGGTGGTACTGAGAATTTCACCATTTAACAGATTATTTTTTGCATAAAGGAGGTATGTCTACTGCCATACTGTAGGTACTCTGGTTCAAATATTAATTTGAAATATTAAACATACCTACAACCTGCTGGGATTTCAACCAAGCAGGAAAGGAGAGTGATTTGCAAAGAACTAACCCTCGATTTACAGAACATTCACAAATACATGGTTGTCGCTATTATTTTTGGTCATAATGTAGAGACAACATATTTTTCAGTAGAAAGCAATTGTTTGATCAGTGCAAACACCATTTTTATCATAACAAAAACAATATGTTGGTACCTATGTGTTCTTTTTTAGCACTTGGACAACACAAACTGTTGAGGAGTCAACAAATTCATTCGCTCCTCGGACGAGATACAATCAAACTTCTGCATGAATGTAGGTGATAATGAGGCACATAATAAAAAAATATAGGTTTATTTAGGAGTTGCCTCTGTTCACCTGGATGATTTCATGATTAAAGGACACTAAATATTTCCTGCATCTGTGATATCCCCTGGGTGATTAATTCACCAGGACAGGCAGGCCAGGCAGGACTGAGGCGACTTTTTGTTCCACGTTGTGCACCTAGGTGATAAAACCGAGGCACAACGTGGAAATACCATAGGGAAATACCCTTCCAATGGATAGTTCAAATTCCAATCATAATATCTTAATAATATTGCAGCCATTTCTGTCTTAAAATATTTGCCAATTTGGGCAGTGGTTTTTATAATTAGCATAACCAGTTAGGTTTGTATATTAAAAATACCCAATCATTAGAGTGCTTAGTATCTAGTATTTATGTATTATTGTAGTATCAATAGTGGATGCATAAAAACATTGTGAACAAACATTCTCAAGGGCATGACTGTATTGACTACAGGTTGTTAGGTGTTTGATGTTGATATATTAAAAACTGCATGCATAGCTGCCATGTTTTCAATCAACTTATAATTTCTATGAAAATTGGTGATGTTTCTCAATTTTTTTTTACTTGTTATTCAATTGTATTAAGTATAACATCCTGGGTCAATACAGACCACTATATTATCTAATCAGCAGTTTTTTCTCATTTCTCTCCATTTAGTGAAATTCTACAGTTAGCTTACTAGTACTAACCAAAATAAGAATTGTTTAATAACAAAAAAATGCTCACTGTCAGATTCAACATGACTATGACTGAGCCATAGACACTAGCAAAATTTAGCGATCATAAACATGAAAATTGGAAGATGAATTGATTCCTCTTAATAAATAAGTAAACATACATATACACTATCACATCCATAGTTCCTGAACGGGTCAGTGGTGGTCCACATTTAACCAATGGTAATTTGGTCTCAATACTAATTAAATATAATTAGACACATTTTCCCTCATTGAGAGGGAGATTTAGGCCATAATCTACTACAGAAGACTAATTAATATGTTATCATATTTCAGCTGAAGTTGGAAAACAAACTGCAGGCATTGCTGGTACACCAAGTCCTGCCAATGACACTCAAACAGCACCACCAAGTGCCAATGCACAGCCTCAAGGCACACCTCAAACTGGGAATGAGACCACAAACAAAGCAGTGCCTACTGCTGACACAGCCAATAATAGTACCCAGGCAGTACCATTAACCCCTACAGAATCTGATGCATCGAAATCTCCAAACACAACTGATGCTAAGCCAGCCATTCCGAAAACTGATGCTACCACTGAAAATGCCACGGAAACAGCATCAAAAATAACCCCTACTACTGTGAAACCTGATGATAATGGCAAAAACAAAACAGTGACTCCAACTACAACAGTTTCTCCAGCTACAACAGTGTCTCCAACACCAGCGGCGACAAGCCCACCTACCGTGCAGTCTAGTGCGTAAGTATCCCAATGTCATCAAACGATTATGTTAGTATGATGGCAAATAGTCAAAGGTATCGAATTTCATCTGCTAGTTGATTGATTGGTTGTGGAGAGTTAAAACCATTAATTTGATATGGAAGATGGGAGATTAAACTCTCCGTGGTTCAAACTATAATATTGCCCTTATGGCCCTTAGTGTGTAAGAGAAGTGTTTAAGGCCATAATGTTAAACTCAAACATTTTATTTTCTTTCCAGGTTCCATGGACCAAGCTTCATTGGTGGCATCATCCTGACTCTAGGTCTCCTTGCAGTCGGTTTTATAGGCTTCAAATACTACAAGAAGCAACACGCTGAAAACTATCACACTCTCTAAACAATTGCTCTTAGTTCCCTCGTATATTTTAAGTAAGTGCACCAAATAATGTATAAGTTTTAATTTTATATGGGGTTTTATAATTTCATTAAATTTAGTTAGATGATATTTTTTTAACATAGTGCACTTTAAAAATAGGTAAGTACTGAAAGTTTTTGTATTCAATGAGGAATATCAATTTAGTTTATTTCGAATTTCACTTTAATCTCATTTATCCGAATTTATAGGTGTTGGTCGTTAAGTAACTTTACGAATTGTGTTGCAATTTGTCTATTATTAATAATGTAGAATTAAGTTTATGTAACTATTAGTAGATTTTGGCATTTATTTTCTTATTTTGCTTGCTTAATTTTACTGTGGTTAAATTTCGTGAGCCTGTATATTATACCTATCCTAGCTAACTTCTTAAATATTATATCAGCAATTAAAATTTGTAAATTATGAATGTATCTTATGTGAATTATTGAGATTCAGAAGTTCGAATTATGTATATTGTAATCGGCAGCTACACTGTTTATCCCTAAGTTTTAGTGCAATATAGTTATTGTGTAATTGATGTCCTGTTTCTAATAACTGTGCCATGTTTCGGATTTCAATGTAAAACACTGCATTGGTAAAATTGTTTATACAGCTTCAGATACTATATTTCAAAGATAGCCATATGTATGTATATTTATTAATGTTAAGTGTTATTATAGGGAAACGCAATGTGATGAAAATAAGGGTCTAAAGTAGTACCTATACTGATTTGGCATAAACAAGTTAATCGAATCTCATGATTATTAAGGTTTTGCTCTAAATTGCAATCTCAATATCATTATTATCATTCAGAGAATCTGCATTAGATAACTAGTAGAAACTTTTTTGTGCCAAATCAAATACCAATTCTGTATATTTTGATTTGAGTTGTGGTTTAGCACACTATTTGTAAACTTGGGGAAAGTTGATTCCATCCTAAAGTGCTCTTAAAATCTGAACTATTTATGGATAGTTATTCGAAAGGTTTACAAACCACTGTAAAAATTCAATCCTGTCAACTTAATACTGCTACTTATTCAATGTCAGTCAATGGTTATGTTAAATAAAGGTATAATATAAAACAAATCTTTTACTCATATGACATTTATTGTGTTGTTACATACATCCTATGTTTGAGCTACACTGACTTTATCACTTACTCTTAGATAAATACTGTAATTGGCACTTGAGGCACTGACTTGTATAACTAATGAGATCTTGTTTCAAAGTGATAATCATCAATTGACCCCAATCACAGTTTAACTTATACGCACAATCAAATTGTAGACTGCGTATAGGGGCCGTAATTCGAATTATTTCACGTGTAATTTTAGGAAATTATTAATCGGCCGCAACAGTAGAGAACAACTGATATATCGACTTGCTAATATTAGCCCCGACATTACGACTATGATCGCCATACTTGAGGTTAGCAAGAAGGAACTGACCCTCCTTCTGGTCACATTTCTCATACGCTTTTATTAATGAGTGCGGTGTACTATATTTGCTTGTTATAGCTAAAGCCTTTTCAACTGTCAATCCTTTTAACTGCAAAAGCAATTTTATAAATGTTTCTGTAACTGTCAGCGGTTTAGTTTTGGATGATGATTTGTTGAAATATTCAAACGACATAAATTCTTTGTCTCCTGGTTCATCATTCCGACCTTTTAGTGTTTTATCCTGAAAAGACAAAATGGAAGTCAAAACCAAACTAATTTATCAACATAATACACACAGAATAATAATGAGGCCCCTACCTTAAACCTAATAGTCAGTCTTTTAGTCATCATAGCTAAAAATCTTGCAGAATTTGTCAGGGAATCAGTTATGTGAACTTTGAATCCATCTTGGACCCTTGTATTCGCCAATGCCTGCATTAGGGATTGCAAAGGAAGCCCTACATGTTTATTGCTCCCGTAACTTTCCACCATATAAATCACATTGTCTAGACCACATTTCCTCAATCTGAACTTTTGTTCATGGAATCTCCCATCTTTGACACTTGCGCCAAGATCATCCATTCTTTTTCTCTCTATAATGTATGGAAGAACAAGTTCTTGTTTACTGTCTCTGTGCCTCGCTATCCAAGTGAAATCACCCACTTTTAAGCTCCTGTACTCATGTTTCAAATCTGGATACTTGTTGAATTGTGCAACTGTGGGATCATTCTTCTTTGACAGCCTGGAAATATAATTTTAATTAGTTATCAGTTTTATCTTTTAAGATTTCAGAGCTTATGATTGTTATATCTGGTAGCCATGTACAAATAATAATTTAGTCTGAATTGTGAATTAATAGATGCTATTGCTCAAAACTGGTCTATCAGTTTGGGAGCTATAAGAGCACAAAGAGCAAAGGAGTGGTTACACCCCATGGTCTGATAAGTTATTCTTCTTTAAAATAATGGCCCACCAGGATAGTTGGTATTGAGTGTCAAGAACAAAACGATACAGAAAAAATAGACAAATATGTGACCAACCACTTTAGATAACCAAAATTGAGGTTGTCTACAAGATATTATTAACCTTTCTTGTAACTTTTACCAGCTCAATGGTCAGGTAATTAAGAGCCATAACACACCGGGACGCCATGGCGACGTCGCCAGCCACCGTAGCCAACTAATTCGTATTGAAATGTATTGCAGGTAACACACCTGGTGATGTCACCATCAAAATAAATTCTTTGGATACGTAGCCGGCAACTTCACCATGGCGTCTCGGTGTGTTATGGCCTAAGATTTTATAGTAAAATAGAATATACAAGATACATACCCACCAGTTTCATTTTTATCTATCAACAGTATGATATCAAAGGAACCTGCTGCCATTTCAATAACATTTACTCCACAATCAGCTACTATACCATCATTACAAACCAAATTAACGGTATCTGCAACTACTCTAGGTTCATTATTGAAAATTATATCATTAACTGTTGGTACTGTTTTGCTGTCTCTTTTAAGTTCCATAGCTAATTCTATGCCCAGCTCTGTCAATGAAAATGCAACTTTTTTACTTCTAGTTTTCTTGACCAAGCCTTTAGTAACAAGTCTGGTCATATTAGACCATGCTGTATAGTGTGTTTGCGGTTTAGGCCGTGTGAATGATTCCTCCGAATGATTTTGAGCGTTCTCTATTAGCTCTTCTTTAGTAAGTGAAGGTCTATTTTCTAGGGAGTGTTCTAGCAAAGTGACCAGGATAGCATAAGCACCCGAGCGATGGGCAGGTCTATAAACAGTACTCCTTTTAGATTTCTTACTGGTGCCACTGCTGTTTGGACTAACAGGTGCTGAAACTGTACCAGGATTTTGTGAGCCAGTTTTAGATGGTATGTCCTCAGTTTCATTATCTGACAATATTACAGCATCTTCTACTGGATTGTTAATTTCAATTTGTTTACCTGTGTTTGACCTCGTATTTCGTACATTTGTTATACAGTCAGTGATATTGTCATTACTACTAGTTTCATTTTGTGACTGAATATTATGTTCCGACTCTCTCAAATTGAAATTGTATACTTCCAAACGCTGGTCTAAATACATGCATAACTTCTTTTCGAACCCTTGTAGTATTATACATTCTGCACCTGATTTCAGAGGTAATGGATACTTTGATATGGATGATAATGCGTTTTTCAGCATGGTTTCCAGTTTGCTTTTCTTCTCCTGTGCCTCTTCATACAGTTCCTCCAGCCAGGCTTGGAAGAGAGGGTTTGGACGGGTACGTTTCAAAGTAATTCTCTGGCAGTTCGATTTGATACTCATTGTAAAATCAAATTATGGATTTACGACGCCTGTACTTATAATAAATGTGTATTGTGTACCTGGTACCTGTAGTTACAAACAAATGATTAATTATCTCAATAGCAAGCAATACTACCCTTATTGGTATTCTCTCTGTGTGATTATTATAATATTTTAATTGTGTTGTTCTGCGACTATAGTTATTTATTTCTAAACAATTACGGACCTCTTGGAAACAATACAATAGATAAGTACAAACTACAAACCAAAAAATACAAAATAATACGAAAACGGAAAATCGATCGTTCATGTTTGACATTGACGTTTGCCACAGAAGTAGAGATGTGCCGAGTACAGCCTGACTCGAGTACTTAGTAAGTACTCGGGGACTCGAGTACTCAGATTATAGAACTCGAGTACCCGGTACTCGAATACGGGTTCCGAGTACTTGCTGTAACAGTTGTAGTTTTTTAGAAAATACGTTATAAATCGGGGCTCTTGCCAAAATTTTCACCATTTTCTCCAATTTTCACGAGTGCAAGTACAACGCAGTAATTAAATGTGAAGCTCGGACGTTTGAGTGGTTAAAAATACATAATACAAAAGTACTCGAGTCCTATTAAGTACTCGACTACTCTTTACAAGTATTCGAGTACCTGTCCGGGTCCCCTGACTCGAGTACTTACTCGATTCTTTTTTTAACGAGTACCAGAATACTCGAGTACCAAAAATAGCGTACTCGGCACACCACTACACAGAAGCAAAATAGAATTGACGAACGCGAACGAACCAAAGACATAAGAACGAACATCTACAAGAGAGACATGCACCCACACGGGGCAATATGATCGACAAACCGACTTAAAATGGCGAATGGCTTTAGAAGAAAATAAAATCTAGGGATGAAAATTCTATGAATATCATTTTATTTTAATGGCAACATTGACTGCTGAGAAAGGAAAGGAAGTTTGTTTCTTCAGCAGGGCTGCCAACTTAGGGTAATTTACGCTTGATTTAAGGTAAAAATTATGCTATAGGGCAGGGCTTCCCAAACTTATTTTAACTGTGACGCCCTTGGGAAGTTACCATATTTTTGCGACGCCTTGGCCTTCTTGCCATACATACCTACTCGTTGTAGTTCTAGCCTAATTACAATTTGTCAGAAAAATGCCAAATAGCATCTAATTTTTTTATTAGAAAATAAAGGACAAAACATAAAAACAAAAATGAAAGCAAACAAAAAAGATAAAAGCAAACATACCCTTTTTTATCTATTTTCGTTTGTTAATGAGAAGGATGTGCTTGCTTTTCTGAGCATAGTTTCTCGTAACGAGGCTCAAGTTTCGAAATTGCCACTCTCGTCTCTGTCTCTAAATTTATTTTCGATCTGTACTTGTTCTTAATTACTGCAACTGCAGAGAAACCTGTCTCGCACAAGTATGATGTCGCAAACGATAATAAAACCCTCAATGCTGCAGTGCTGATGGAACGATATTCTTGATAAACTGAGCTCCAAAATTCAAGTAGCTTATCCTTGTTGTATTGGAGCTTAAGGCTGGAGTCACAGGACAATTCTATTAATTATTCTTCTTCTGCTGTCGAAGGTGTTGATGGTGAGGTCGACTAGAAAGGGTTTCTAACCCAGTCATATTTCTACAGATTTTCGGATTTAGATGGCCTCATGACGCCCCTGGGATAATACCGCACAGCTTGGGAAGCCCTGCTGTAGGGTATTTTTAGGGTATGAGATTTCCAGTGGCGTAACTAAAGTGGGGCAGGTGGGTGCCATTCAAAGGGGGTGCAAAGTTCGCAAATTATTACACTTAATTACCAAAATCCCTCCTATTTACTCATATGACTAGCGTTGCGCAGTTACGTGTGTTTGTGTTTTGTTTTGTCACCCTCTCGTATTGAAGTAATACTAATGTCTATAAAGTGAACTAATTATTTCAATAAGTACCTACAAAGTCACTATGCATAAGTAAATAAATAGTTTTACATTATTTTAGTTGTTTTATTCTTGTTATAAACGAACCACGATCCCACTTCCACAATCTCTTCTCCTAGCACTGTTTGCTTTTTGGCGAATGGCGTCAACATACGCTACATAAATTATCGTGCTCGCCTTCATTTTCAAGGTAGAAAAAAATATAAGCATAAAAGCATAAAAAATAAAAATTTCACACTTGCTCTGCTTGTTTCTCTGTACTTGCATATTTTATTATTTTTATTCCTCGATTACCGAATGCAGGTATAATAATTGCAGGAGCTGTAGAAAATATGTATTGTGCTCGTGCAACTCCCTCATTTAGGGTTTTTTTTTAATAATGCAAAATCTAGGGTAAGTTGAGACCATTCTTGAATCTTGTGGCACTGTATTCGGGTAAAAAAAAAAAAAAAACTTGGCAACCCTCTTCAACCAAGATTGGAGAAGTGTCGCGTTGATTTGTTTTGAAAATAAATATGGTTTTTTAATTTGTTATGAAGTGATTTGTGCTGAATAACAGAGCAAAATGTCGCTCGAAATCCCATTGAGGACCACCGATGAGGTGATTTTATCATTACTGCGATTTACGTCGCTCATTTTTCCCTCGAACGAAAGTGTCAGTGTCGTAATGTATTTTATTTTTGTGATATTTAGGTGATTGAGCTTGATCCGGAGCAGTTACCATCTGGAGAGGAAGTGCTGGAGATATTACAGAAGGAACGTTCGCAACTCAATGTCTGGATCAATGTTGCTGTAAGTAAACTTAACCTCAAACTTTGTTTATGCATTACAGTATTAGAATCTATTACACGTAGCTACAACAGTAACTAATGTTATAAAGTGATATTGCACCTGCAGTTACTCCATATCAATAGCAATACTATGTATGTTACTTTTTCAAACGAACCCTTTTAGATTTGCAGTGACAAATAGTTTACACTGAAACTATAACAACAAAAAATTGAGACAACAATATGTTTTTTTTTTCGGTGCGACCCTATTTTTTTAGGGTCATTATATTACATGTAATCTTATAGGTTTATTCACAAAATGTTTAATTCACTATAACCATAATTTCATTACATAATAACAACACTATCAACAGTATTTTTAATAATTTGGTGTTTATTTATTTTATTATTAATTCACAAGAAAACATTACAGCCTCTGAACCTTACCTTAGCGGTGCGGCACGACACTACCCAACCACAATATAGAGGTGCAGCGTGATACTTTCTCCATATAGCAACACTTTAGCTGAATATAGAATTTTGTCATGCCGTGCCTTTCGCTGCTGGTGCTATTACCACACTTGAAGACAAGAGATAGCCCATCACTTGCACATGCCACTGCAGTGTGGTTGAGGCCATATAAATCAATACCTCCAAAGTCCCACGTCTTTCCATATCTCCTAAGTGCGTTTTAAGCTTTACCAAAACACTTTTTCCAGCTGGCTTACTACAAACAAAGGAAGATCGATGACTTCCTCAAGATCCTGGAGTCGTCCCGAGCGGACGCCAACATCGACTACAGGGACTTTGAGAGGGACCAGATGCGGGCCCTCGATATGTTGGCCGCTTACTACGTTCAGGAGGCCAATAAAGAGAAGACTAAAGACAAAAAGAAGGAGTTGTTTACGAAGGCGACACTCCTTTACACTATGGCTGATAAGATCATTATGTATGATCAGGTACGTTCTTTGTCTATAGTATAGATTAGTATAGACTCTATACTAATACTAATCCATCAAAATTATAAAGAGGTAAAGTTTGTATGATTGCATGTAGTATACAATCTCTGGAACTACTGATCTGATTTCGAAATATTTTAACTGATAGAAATCAAACCCCTGAATGATATATTAAGCTATTGGGAGTGATACTATAGCAATAGTGCCATTGACATTAAGTCAATGCATGGGGCTTAGAATTTCTTCCTCTTTGTTGTATCCTCATGACTAAGTGCTGTACGGAGGGTATCGCACCTGATGTCCGCTTGGTAGCACAACCATTTCGGTGTCGGCTATCGAATCACCCACTGGTGGCGCAACCATAGTTGCCTCGTGCGATATCGTACTAATGGAGGTGATTCTGGGTTGTAGCCCAGTAGCCTGTGCCACCATCTACATTTATTATACCTATTATCATCACTCTATGGTCAACCAAGAAAAATATGAATAGGAACTTCCACCTTTATCCACTGATCACATGTCCACATTTTTCTAGAACCATCTCCTTGGCCGAGCGTACTTCTGCCTTCTTGAAGGTGATAAAATGGAGCAAGCGGACGCCCAGTTCAACTTCGTACTGAATCAGTCACCTAACAACGTGCCCTCACTGCTCGGCAAGGCTTGTATTGCATTCAATCGCAAAGACTATAGAGGAGCATTGGCCTTTTATAAGAAAGCTCTTAGAACCAATCCTGACAGTCCAGCTGCCTTGAGGTTGGGTATGGGACATTGTTTTATGAAGCTGAATAATCAGGAGAAAGCTAGGTAAGCATAAGTTAATAAGTTTTTATTGTCGTCAGTAGGGTTAAGGTTTAATTTAGAGTAGTTGGATGCATGCTTTGGAACAAGTGGTGTGCAGTTAAAATCATCATCCTCTGAGAATGTTGGTGATTTGTGAATTTTAATAAAGATTATGACTTGCTGAACGGTGAAGAAATCTGCATGAATTTCGTGAATTTCGCTAGCATGCACTAGGCCAGCATGGTAGACTCTTTATTATCTTCGTAAAATCGTAAATTAAAATTCTTGGTCGACTTCTTGGCCATTTGTTAGGAGACCTTTAGGGTGAGGCCTCATTAGTCCGTCGCGTTGCGTCGCCGCAACGGATGAACGCATTGTAAACCAGCGCATCACCCTCCGCCGCTTCGTGTCTCGTCTGTCGATCCGTTGATCCGTTGCAACTACGCAACGCAACGCACTAATGAGGCCTCACCCTTAACCGACATAATGTCGACGGCCCAGAATTTACGAACGTAATATTAATCGTAGTTTGCCCCGGTCTGGGTGTCACTGGGATAGCCGCCAGTCGATTGTATGGTAGCCATAGTACAAGCGTTACTTAGTTTGGGACCATACAGTTGGTGTGTTAGACTGACGATATTTAATTGTCAGTGGGTTGACTGTATAGTATATTTTCAGGATGGCATTTGAAAGGGCCTTGCAACTAGATCCGCAGTGTGTGGGCGCCCTCGTAGGGCTGTCCATCCTCAAGCTAAACCTCCAAGAGAGTGAATCCAACAAAGTGGCAGTGATCATGCTGTCGAAAGCGTACGCTATAGACCCCAAGAACCCCATGGTGTTGAACCATTTGGCTAACCATTTCTTCTTTAAAAAGGTAAGTGTTTAAGGGCAATAGACATCCTATGAGTAAGACAGCCGGAAGCCCAACACGCCCTTCAACTCCCTCTCTCCCACTCCCCTTCAGATCAGCAACGTGCCGGCTTCTGTGGTATTTTAAACATCTATAGGCTACCGTAACTGCTTAACATAAAGCGGGGCGTAGATACTTTACAATTGAAGTGTTTGTTTGTTACTACTACTTTACTACAACTACTACTACTACAACTTTTTATTAAATCCATATGAAAGTATATTCGGTGCTTATAACAAACAAGATTTTTATACTTGTTGCGCATCTGTCTGGATGTTTGTTCATTCTATTCTCCGAAACGGTTGGACCCATTTTGACGGGACTTTCACGGGCAGATAGCTCATGTTATAAGGTAAATTCCACGGGCAGATAGCTCATGTTATAAGGTAAATTCCATGCGTACGAAGTCACGAAAAAATACTCCACGACTGAATATGGGTGCTTTGTCCTCAGGACTACACGAAAGTGCAACACTTAGCGTTACACGCGTTCCACAACACTGAGAACGAGTCTATGAGGGCTGAGAGTTGCCACCACTTGGCCCGCGCCTTCCACGCGCAGGGCGACTGCGACCAGGCCTTCCAGTACTACTACCAGGCCACGCAGTTCGCGCCTCCCAACTTCGTACTACCCCACTACGGACTCGGACAGATGTACATCTATAGAGGGGACACGGAAAATGTAAGTTCACGTCAAAAATATTAGAGCTCACAGGTTCAGTATTCACAGTTAATTTAATGATGAAATAAGTAGTGACAAACACATCCTGTATCCAAAACTAAGCAACGCAAACGCTTGTAATATGGCTACCGTACAATGGACTGGGGGCGATCCTAGTGAGACCCAGTCCAGGGAAAATGACGTAAAAGGTTGTTTTCGAAATTTGCCTATGGCGGGAATCGAACCCGCAATCACCCGATGCAGCGAGCCAAGCGGCCAACGCTCAAATGCTCGCCATGCGGTCCTCAAAGTTAAAGAGCGAATAAAGGATTCGCTCTTTAACCCCTTCAATATTTATTGGTTCCACGCAACTCATGTTTTGTTCTATAAAAATATTTAATCAATCGCATCTTTATAGGCCGCACAATGCTTCGAGAAAGTGCTAAAAGCGCAGCCGTGTAACTACGAGACGATGAAGATATTAGGCTCGCTGTACGCGAACTCGCCGTCGCAATCGAAGCGAGATATCGCGCGGCAACATCTCAAGAAAGTCACCGAACAGTTCCCCAATGATGTGGAAGCATGGATCGAGTTGGCGCAAATAATGGAGCAGAATGATTTGCAGGTACGCTTTGATACTACCCCGGTCGAGCTAGCCTATACAGGGTGAATTTAAAATCATGGGCATCCCTTTAAACAGTGATTCTACACATGATTTAGAATATTTAGGGAATATGACCCAAAAATCAATTGATATTTTTTTTTTGCCCAGATAAGGTATAAAGGCTGACTCCATTAGGCGCGTCGAATCGACTCGAATCGAATCGAAGAAATTCGCCTCCTATAATGGTCCAGGGTTCAAACCCCGGCTCGCACCTCTGGATTTTTCGAAGCCTCGCATGTCTTAGAAAATCTAACAAATTTTCGAAAGACATTTAAAATCCACCAATACGCACTGGGCCAGCATAGTGGATTATGGCCTGAATCCCCCTCGCATTGAGGGGAGGCCCGTGCCCAGGAGTGGTACTTTTATAATTATTTAATTGTAATATTTCGCAGGGATCACTAAACGCGTATAGTACAGCGATGAAAATCTTGAAAGAGGGCGTGAACGCGGATGTGCCAGCTGAGATATTGAATAATGTCGCCGCCCTACATTACAGGCTCGGCAATCTGCAGGAAGCTAAACAATACTTGGAGGAATCTCTGGAAAGGTAATGTATAAGCAACTTTAGCGATTTAACAAATAAGGGGGCGTCCATGAATAACGTGAGGTGATTTACCGAGACAAGGAGAATACCAAGAAAAAAGGAGACATGTGATTATCGACAATAGTACCTATGTCCTACTAAATGGAGTCCATAGAATCACTCAGTCGTTCGCAGAAAAGAAAATCAAGTATGAATATCACGCATAAAATGCCTTTGAGTGTCGAATTGCGAGTGCGCTAACAGATGTGTGAATTTCGTTGCATGCAGTGATGCGCTGACAAATCTAATGATTGCAATGTAATGAGGTACCATATCTGCTAAAATAATACATCAATGGTGTATACTTTCTACCCTCGAAGACCACGCGAGCGGGCCCGCGGGTAAATGCTAGTTGTTTATGAGACTCCGACAGCATCTTTCCATTTTATATTTGACGACCGCTGAGCGCAGAGGTTCAAGCGTAGCCCGCTCGGCTCACTGTATCGGGTGGTTGCGCGTTCGATTCCCGCCAGAGGCAAATTTAAGTTGGCCTGAGGGGTCTACTCTTTGACCATCGAAAACGAAATTTCGGACGAAATTTCCCGTATTTCCTACCACGTTTCTCATTCATTCCGACATTTCTTACGAACGAAAATTGTTTGACGTCTTGGTCGTCGTCGAATCTAAACGTCAAACAATTGTCGTTCGTAAGAAATGTCGGAATGAATATGAATGAGAAACGTAGTAGGAAATCCGGAATGTAGTTTTCGTTTGTGAAAGAGTAGGTCCTCTGGTCTGGGTGAACTCGGATCGCCCCCGGTCCATTTCACGGTACCCATAGTACAACCTTTGTTTAGTTTGGGACCATACAGTTGGCGATATTATTTATATTATTATTATTTATATTTTAGAGCGAAAGCAGACGCGGAACAGTTAGACGCACAGTATTACAACTCCATTGCGGTGACCACTACGTACAACCTGGCGCGACTCAACGAAGCGCTCTGCACGTACAACAAATCAGAGAAACTTTACAAAGATATATTGAAAGAGCACCCCAACTATATCGACTGCTATTTAAGGTAAGTTGCTTTAAGGCCCGCCACATACATACGGAATTCCGTTTTGAAATATCGAATTGGGGTTTCCGAACGCGATACGTCCATATATTTGGATGGATTTACTGCGTTCGGAATCCCCGATTCGATATTTCGAAACGGAATTCCGTACGGAAAATTTCGTATGTATGTGGCGGGCCTAAACGTCTGTGTCTATACCCGCTGGATTGTGATTGGCCCGATACCCCTATGCAAGCATTGATAAGGTTATACGAGCTGAATTGCACTTTTTTGCGTCGTGAAAGGAGTCGCTATTTATTTAAATAACAGAGTATTTTTTTATGTAATTAAGGTGGTAAAGAAGTGTACGATCCGTCTGATGTTAAGCAGTTACCGTAGCCTATAGATGCTTGCAATACCAAAGGCATCGCTTGTACATTGCTGACCTGAAGGGAAGGGGGGGTTGGGCTTCCGGCTGTCTCACTCATCGTATGAAAGGCAGCTGTAATAGCTTTTTTACACTGATCTTCTGTGAGAGGGTGGTATTACCCCGATCGAGCCAGCCCGTATATTAGCTGCAGTCAATTGGCTACAGCTTGGCTCTTCCACCTATATGTCTTCGTAATGTAATCTGTGCGTCTCTTCCATAGGTTAGGTTGCATGGCCCGCGACAAGGGCCAGATATACGAGGCCTCCGATTGGTTCAAAGAGGCGTTGAAAGTGAACACGGAACATCCCGACACGTGGTCACTATTGGGCAACTTGCATCTAGCCCAGCAGGAGTGGGGGCCCGGACAGAAGAAGTTCGAGAGGATACTGCAGAATGCGACCACATCCAGTGATGCTTACTCCTTGATCGCACTCGGTAAGTGCTTTAATTGATGTATTATTTTAAGGGTTATACAGGGTGAAATTTCGGGGCCGATTTTGATGAAAACCAAAACTGCATACTTAGATTATTTTTAAGGTTCCGTACCCAAAGAGTGCCAAGGGGACGGTATTACTAAGCCTCCGCTGTCCGCCCGTCCGTCCGTCCGTCTGTCAGTGGACTATAATTCACGAACCGTAGGTAGAGAGTTGAAATTTTCACAGAATGTGTATTTCTGTTGCCGCTACAACAACAAATACCAAAAATAAAATAAAAGGGGTTCCCATACAAGGAACTTGTTATTTTTTACGTTTTTATTCTACGTTGGTACGGAACCCTTTATGTGCGAGTCCGACACGCACTTGGCCGGTTTTTATATTCCCAAGTCGGGAACCGATCCACTAGATAAAAAAAAAACTGATGGAATTCCGGGAAGTAATGTCAAATGGCACTAAAGGCAAATGTTATTTTCTCGCAGGCAACGTGTGGCTACAAACACTGCATCAGCCGTGCCGCGAGAAGGACCGAGAGAAAAGACATCAAGAGCGCGCGCTGCAGATGTACAAGCAGGTGCTCAAGACCGATCCCCGGAACATCTGGTCCGCCAACGGCATCGGCTGCGTGCTCGCGCACAAGGTAACATACCCCACGACTTTACTATACTACTAGCTTCTTCCCGCGACTTCGTCCGCGCATAATTTATCCCACGGGAACCATACATTTTACCGGGATAAAAAGTAGCCTATGTGCTATTCCAGACTATAATCAATCTCTGTGCCAAATTTCATCCAGATCCGTTCAGCCGTTCTGGCGTGATTGAGTAACAAACATCCAAACTTTCACATTTATAATATTAGTGGGATTGGCCGAATACTCAAATGTTTAAGTCTCACTTAGCAGTTTGAGACGTTAAGTTGAGTAGTTAAGCAGCTCTCAAATTTCAGTAGCGTACGGGTATTCGGCCGCTAGCCCGCCGTTGACATTGCATACGGCGCCGTCCGTAGACGGCGCCGTATGCAATTTTTTTATGACGTCACATAGCCTATAATCAGCGGACAATTCGCTTCCAACGATACCTCATTTGACAAATAATGATAAGTAGTTTGGAAGTTATGTGGCAACAGATGAACATACATACGACTCAAAATCATAACACTCCGCCGTAGTCGGGTAATTAAGGAAACGGCCTTTTCGTAATTTGCTCTGGCCTGGGTGTCACTGGGATCGCCCCCACTCCATTGTATAGTAGCCATAGTACAAGCGTTGCTTAGTTTGGGACCATACAGTTGGTGTGTATTAATCCACCAAGCCAACTAGGCACCTGTCGGCGGGGAAGCCGCATTCACCCGAGTGCCTAGTTGGCTTGGTGGACTAGTATGTCTAGCGATATTTATTTACTTGTCATACAATAGGATTTTCTTGTGTCCAGGGTTGTATAAACGAAGCTCGCGACATATTCGCGCAAGTGCGCGAGGCGACGGCCGACTTGCCCGACGTGTGGATGAACATAGCGCATATTTACGTAGAACAGAAGCAATACATTAACGCGATACAAATGGTAAGTGCAGCTTTTTAATAAAAAAAAATATATCCTGTCGTTAAACCTTATTCGTTGTAAAAAAAAAGTGGATATTGATAAATTCTTAGATGTCGGAAATTGAGGGTAAAAAAATAATATGAAAATATTACTTTATATGGTGAAGAAAAACATTGTAAAGAAACCTGCATGTCTTAGAAAATCTAAGCTTTTTGTGTAATCCACCAACTCGCGCTGGGCCAGCGTGGTGGATTATGGTCTGAATCCTCCTCGCATTGAGGGGAGGCACGTGCCCAGGAGTGGGACATTGAAAAGGGCTTCTTCTTATCGTAGGGTTAATGGCAAAGTCTCATAATATTATTATGTATCCAAACACAAATAATATATCATCACTCACTATCATTACTCGAACTCATTTTTATTATTATTTGCAATAACTTAAACTTACTATACCGAGAAAAAAGAAATTATAAGAAAAATGTACATGACAGTATTTTTTCAGCGCGCGTTGCTATTACATTCTCTTTGGTTGCCGCGTAATCCTAACCGGCCAGTAACTTCTTCATACATTAAGCGTTGGTTTTTTTTTTCACATTCAATTCAGAAGCACGAACGCTGACCAATCAGGAAGGAGAAACAAAAACTCCCGTGGGAGCAAAATAGAATTTTGCTCCCGCTAGCCTTAAAAGGCAATTGACGTTTTTCGAATAGGTGTGTTGAAAAAACATTTATATTGTATGTATAGTACGAGAACTGCATCCGCAAGTTCCGCATGCACCACGACGTTGAATGGCTCACGTGGGTGGCGCGCGCGCAAACACTAGCGGGCCGTTCAAGCGCGGCGCGGTCGTCACTGCTGCGCGCGCGCCGCGTGGCGCCGCACGACGCCGCGCTGCTCTACAACACCGCGCTCACGCTGCGCAGGAGAGCCGCGCACGTGCTCAAGGATGATAGGTCGGATTTACATCTGGTGCTGCGGGCGGTGCACGAGTTGCAAGTCTCACACAAGTAAGTGCTGTTTTTATGGAAAACTAGCTTCTGCCCGCGACTTAGTAAAAAAAAGCCTATGTGCTATTCCAGACTATAATCTATCTCTGTACCAAATTTCATCCAGATCCGTTCAACCGTTCTGGCGTGATTGAGTAACAAACATCCATCCTAAATTTCACATAATATTAGTGGGATGGATATGTTTGCGGCTTCGCCCGCGCGGAAATTGATGTGTATAATTAGCCTCTGTCTTATTCTATAGGCTACACAATCTACGTTTCAAATTTCTTTAAAATCGGTTTCGTAGTTTTGGAGATACGTGGCAACAAACATTCACACACGCACGCACTTACCTTCGCATTTATAATATTAAGTAGGATAGTCACTAATATGCATGTGCATAAACAATTTATAAAACCGAAAAGCGGACAAGTGCGAAACACTCTCAAGAGGAGTTGAATTTTCAAAAATGCTGAAAATTAGATTTTTTATTTGTAATCAGCAGCCTAAATAAGTAGTAATTTTCATGTCTTTAGATTCAAAAAATATTAGACCCCGTATAAACTTTCGTCCCTTATTTTACCCCCTTGGGGGTGGAATTTTCAGAAACACTCAAATTAATATTTTTTATTTGTACTGAGTAGCCTAACTACAAATGTTCAGATTCTAGTTTCAGAAAAAATTTGAGCCCCCATACAAACTTCCACCCCTTATTTTACCCCCTTTATGCTTAAAAATGCGTATACGAGCCTAATACATACATAATACAGATGGGTTCAAAAACGCCCTTAGGTCCCGTGTTAACGAACGTTTGAAAGTAGAATTGTAATTATACAGGGTGAAATCTTGAATGGTTGAAAAATTGAAATATCCGTTCTTTCTTAGTCACAACTCACAACAAATGTCATTCATTTTTATTTACCTATGCGCGAGATAGAAGTATTTTTAGTTGAGTCAAATTTCGTTTAGTTGTGACACAACAGCAACAGAATGAGGGCAAAAAAAATCAGCTCACCAAATTTCGCTCTATTCGATTGGGTCAAGCGACCTGCCACTACATTTCTATTGGTGTCACTGAGTGACGTTATCTGCCGCTTCACTTCTGTCGGTATACAGGATTAATTTTTCAAGTGGGCGTGCATGAGGCTTAAGTTTGCCGTATGTCATTACTTCCCAGAATTCGTTCCTTATTAGCGACAGTATCGAATGGTGTAATAATACAGTATGATTTATTTTTTTCAAAATCAACGGGTTCGATTCCTGGCTAAGACTATTGATTTTTCAAAAATCCAATGATGCGGGTTTAGTTTTCATCAAAATCGGGCACGACACTCCTTTTACTACTCTTCGCTATTCCTCATAGTTTCGGATTTGGCCATGCACGCCCACTTTAAAAATTCATCCTGTATACAAATTATAATGACACACACATAGGCACCCCCACTTGTGTACAGTTGTACACACTTAATTTGGCGTCCATTAAATAAGTGAGGTGTTTAGGGGAGAGTGGGTCGAGCCGAATCTCACCCAATCTCTCGTGAGGGTGAGGGGGCTCTCGGCAAATATCACGTAATTTGTTACCGCAAGAAACAGCGTAAAATTTCGAGAAAACTGGATTACACAAAAAATACGCATTTCAAAAATCTCAGATGAGATTAGTAGGAGGGGAGAGAGGGTCGTTTCAAATCTCACGACATCTCACCTGTAGCCCGATTCACGTAACCAAAACCGTAACGATGTCTCAGCGATATAGTCGTTGATAGCCTTTTCGTAATACAAAAAAGCTATCAACGACTATATCGCTGAGACATCGTTACGGTTTTGGTTACGTGAATCGGGCCACTGGGCGGAAGGGGGTTCCAAAATTCGCCGAAATCGCCTCACGTAATGAATGGACGCCTCCTAAGTGTCTTCGGCGTTATTCATTCTCTCGTGGCGCCATGCCTAGATCGGTTGATTGTCATGATTACCCGGGCAGGTACTTCAACCGTCTGGCGGTGACGGAGGGCGGGGAGGGCGGCGAGGGCGGGGAGCGGGCGCGGCACGAGGCGGGCGCGGCGGCGGGCGAGGCGCGCGCGTGCGGCGACCTGCTGTCGCAGGCGCAGTGGCACGTGACGCGCGCGCGCCGCCAGCACGACGAGGAACTGTCCCTGCGCGACAAGCAGCGCGAGCAGCGCGAGGCCTTCCGCAGGCAACAGGTACTGGACCATCCCGCACAGGACTCTGTATGCTGTGTGCGGAGCAGCGCGCGTGCGGCGACCTGCTGTCGCAGGCGCAGTGGCACGTGACGCGCGCGCGCCGCCAGCACGACGAGGAACTGTCCCTGCGCGACAAGCAGCGCGAGCAGCGCGAGGCCTTCCGCAGGCAACAGGTACTGGACCATCCCGCACAGGACTCTGTATGCTGTGTGCGGAGCAGCGCGCGTGCGGCGACCTGCTGTCGCAGGCGCAGTGGCACGTGACGCGCGCGCGCCGCCAGCACGACGAGGAACTGTCCCTGCGCGACAAGCAGCGCGAGCAGCGCGAGGCCTTCCGCAGGCAACAGGTACTGGACCATCCCGCACAGGACTCTGTATGCTGTGTGCGGAGCAGCGCGCGTGCGGCGACCTGCTGTCGCAGGCGCAGTGGCACGTGACGCGCGCGCGCCGCCAGCACGACGAGGAACTGTCCCTGCGCGACAAGCAGCGCGAGCAGCGCGAGGCCTTCCGCAGGCAACAGGTACTGGACCATCCCGCACAGGACTCTGTATGCTGTGTGCGGAGCAGCGCGCGTGCGGCGACCTGCTGTCGCAGGCGCAGTGGCACGTGACGCGCGCGCGCCGCCAGCACGACGAGGAACTGTCCCTGCGCGACAAGCAGCGCGAGCAGCGCGAGGCCTTCCGCAGGCAACAGGTACTGGACCATCCCGCACAGGACTCTGTATGCTGTGTGCGGAGCAGCGCGCGTGCGGCGACCTGCTGTCGCAGGCGCAGTGGCACGTGACGCGCGCGCGCCGCCAGCACGACGAGGAACTGTCCCTGCGCGACAAGCAGCGCGAGCAGCGCGAGGCCTTCCGCAGGCAACAGGTACTGGACCATCCCGCACAGGACTCTGTATGCTGTGTGCGGAGCAGCGCGCGTGCGGCGACCTGCTGTCGCAGGCGCAGTGGCACGTGACGCGCGCGCGCCGCCAGCACGACGAGGAACTGTCCCTGCGCGACAAGCAGCGCGAGCAGCGCGAGGCCTTCCGCAGGCAACAGGTACTGGACCATCCCGCACAGGACTCTGTATGCTGTGTGCGGAGCAGCGCGCGTGCGGCGACCTGCTGTCGCAGGCGCAGTGGCACGTGACGCGCGCGCGCCGCCAGCACGACGAGGAACTGTCCCTGCGCGACAAGCAGCGCGAGCAGCGCGAGGCCTTCCGCAGGCAACAGGTACTGGACCATCCCGCACAGGACTCTGTATGCTGTGTGCGGAGCAGCGCGCGTGCGGCGACCTGCTGTCGCAGGCGCAGTGGCACGTGACGCGCGCGCGCCGCCAGCACGACGAGGAACTGTCCCTGCGCGACAAGCAGCGCGAGCAGCGCGAGGCCTTCCGCAGGCAACAGGTACTGGACCATCCCGCACAGGACTCTGTATGCTGTGTGCGGAGCAGCGCGCGTGCGGCGACCTGCTGTCGCAGGCGCAGTGGCACGTGACGCGCGCGCGCCGCCAGCACGACGAGGAACTGTCCCTGCGCGACAAGCAGCGCGAGCAGCGCGAGGCCTTCCGCAGGCAACAGGTACTGGACCATCCCGCACAGGACTCTGTATGCTGTGTGCGGAGCAGCGCGCGTGCGGCGACCTGCTGTCGCAGGCGCAGTGGCACGTGACGCGCGCGCGCCGCCAGCACGACGAGGAACTGTCCCTGCGCGACAAGCAGCGCGAGCAGCGCGAGGCCTTCCGCAGGCAACAGGTACTGGACCATCCCGCACAGGACTCTGTATGCTGTGTGCGGAGCAGCGCGCGTGCGGCGACCTGCTGTCGCAGGCGCAGTGGCACGTGACGCGCGCGCGCCGCCAGCACGACGAGGAACTGTCCCTGCGCGACAAGCAGCGCGAGCAGCGCGAGGCCTTCCGCAGGCAACAGGTACTGGACCATCCCGCACAGGACTCTGTATGCTGTGTGCGGAGCAGCGCGCGTGCGGCGACCTGCTGTCGCAGGCGCAGTGGCACGTGACGCGCGCGCGCCGCCAGCACGACGAGGAACTGTCCCTGCGCGACAAGCAGCGCGAGCAGCGCGAGGCCTTCCGCAGGCAACAGGTACTGGACCATCCCGCACAGGACTCTGTATGCTGTGTGCGGAGCAGCGCGCGTGCGGCGACCTGCTGTCGCAGGCGCAGTGGCACGTGACGCGCGCGCGCCGCCAGCACGACGAGGAACTGTCCCTGCGCGACAAGCAGCGCGAGCAGCGCGAGGCCTTCCGCAGGCAACAGGTACTGGACCATCCCGCACAGGACTCTGTATGCTGTGTGCGGAGCAGCGCGCGTGCGGCGACCTGCTGTCGCAGGCGCAGTGGCACGTGACGCGCGCGCGCCGCCAGCACGACGAGGAACTGTCCCTGCGCGACAAGCAGCGCGAGCAGCGCGAGGCCTTCCGCAGGCAACAGGTACTGGACCATCCCGCACAGGACTCTGTATGCTGTGTGCGGAGCAGCGCGCGTGCGGCGACCTGCTGTCGCAGGCGCAGTGGCACGTGACGCGCGCGCGCCGCCAGCACGACGAGGAACTGTCCCTGCGCGACAAGCAGCGCGAGCAGCGCGAGGCCTTCCGCAGGCAACAGGTACTGGACCATCCCGCACAGGACTCTGTATGCTGTGTGCGGAGCAGCGCGCGTGCGGCGACCTGCTGTCGCAGGCGCAGTGGCACGTGACGCGCGCGCGCCGCCAGCACGACGAGGAACTGTCCCTGCGCGACAAGCAGCGCGAGCAGCGCGAGGCCTTCCGCAGGCAACAGGTACTGGACCATCCCGCACAGGACTCTGTATGCTGTGTGCGGAGCAGCGCGCGTGCGGCGACCTGCTGTCGCAGGCGCAGTGGCACGTGACGCGCGCGCGCCGCCAGCACGACGAGGAACTGTCCCTGCGCGACAAGCAGCGCGAGCAGCGCGAGGCCTTCCGCAGGCAACAGGTACTGGACCATCCCGCACAGGACTCTGTATGCTGTGTGCGGAGCAGCGCGCGTGCGGCGACCTGCTGTCGCAGGCGCAGTGGCACGTGACGCGCGCGCGCCGCCAGCACGACGAGGAACTGTCCCTGCGCGACAAGCAGCGCGAGCAGCGCGAGGCCTTCCGCAGGCAACAGGTACTGGACCATCCCGCACAGGACTCTGTATGCTGTGTGCGGAGCAGCGCGCGTGCGGCGACCTGCTGTCGCAGGCGCAGTGGCACGTGACGCGCGCGCGCCGCCAGCACGACGAGGAACTGTCCCTGCGCGACAAGCAGCGCGAGCAGCGCGAGGCCTTCCGCAGGCAACAGGTACTGGACCATCCCGCACAGGACTCTGTATGCTGTGTGCGGAGCAGCGCGCGTGCGGCGACCTGCTGTCGCAGGCGCAGTGGCACGTGACGCGCGCGCGCCGCCAGCACGACGAGGAACTGTCCCTGCGCGACAAGCAGCGCGAGCAGCGCGAGGCCTTCCGCAGGCAACAGGTACTGGACCATCCCGCACAGGACTCTGTATGCTGTGTGCGGAGCAGCGCGCGTGCGGCGACCTGCTGTCGCAGGCGCAGTGGCACGTGACGCGCGCGCGCCGCCAGCACGACGAGGAACTGTCCCTGCGCGACAAGCAGCGCGAGCAGCGCGAGGCCTTCCGCAGGCAACAGGTACTGGACCATCCCGCACAGGACTCTGTATGCTGTGTGCGGAGCAGCGCGCGTGCGGCGACCTGCTGTCGCAGGCGCAGTGGCACGTGACGCGCGCGCGCCGCCAGCACGACGAGGAACTGTCCCTGCGCGACAAGCAGCGCGAGCAGCGCGAGGCCTTCCGCAGGCAACAGGTACTGGACCATCCCGCACAGGACTCTGTATGCTGTGTGCGGAGCAGCGCGCGTGCGGCGACCTGCTGTCGCAGGCGCAGTGGCACGTGACGCGCGCGCGCCGCCAGCACGACGAGGAACTGTCCCTGCGCGACAAGCAGCGCGAGCAGCGCGAGGCCTTCCGCAGGCAACAGGTACTGGACCATCCCGCACAGGACTCTGTATGCTGTGTGCGGAGCAGCGCGCGTGCGGCGACCTGCTGTCGCAGGCGCAGTATACATAAGTGTTGTATAGCAACTGAGTATTTTTCGCTAATCCTCGTCGAGTGTTGCCATCTACCACAACTTGGAAAATTTACCCTGTATAGCACATACGCCAAATGATATTTGTTGTGTACTGTTTCTCGAACCAACATTGATCTCCACCAATGCGAGGCCTCTAATTTCGTTGGAGAGGCGCAAAAGGACAGGTACGCACAATCAAATAAGTGATGGAATTTTAGAATATTCTATGCTTCTTCTACTTGTTCTTTTCGTTTGATTAGTGGGCAACCTGTTGTCAGTTGTTTTACGTGCCCTCCAAAGCACGGAGACGCTCAGTTCAAATGCCACTAAATGGTCACCCATCTCAGACTGACCTTGCCAAGCGCTGCTTAACCTCCTTAATTAATTCTGTGCTCAAATTTTATAAATATCCTTGTACCAACAGGAAGACGAACGGCGCCGTCGCGAGGAAGAGCAACAGAAGAGCACAGTGCAGATGCTGCAGAAGCGGCAGGAGTACATGGAGAAGACGAAGAACGCGCTGCTGTTCGCGGACATGCCGGCCGAGGGCAAGGCGCGCGGCCGCGGCCGCCGCCGCGACGACTACATCTCCGACTCGCCCAGCGACAGCGACCGACCGCGCAACGACGGGGAACGGTCAGTACACACACACACACGCACACACACGCAACCACTTACAGTCACCACTCACACACACACCCAACCACTCACAGTCATACACTCATACACATACTCACACACATATATACACACACCCAACCACTCACAGTCATACACTCATACACATACTCACACACATATATACACACACCCGCTCAACCTCACTCACACACTCAACCTCACTCACTCACTCAACCTCACTCACTCACTCAACCTCACTCACTCATTCACACACACACTCAATCACGCACGCACACAAACACTTACAGTCACACACATTCACACACACGCACTCAACCTACTACTACCATTTATCCAGAATGGTACCGGAGCTGTTGGAGTCGCTGATAAAGGGGAGTGAGACAGAGGGAGGGTTGCGGGTCTTAGGCTTCCGGCTCTCTCACTTATCGTACGAAACATGCCATTTTACTACTTGCATTGTACTACTCCGGTCGAGCCAGCCCATATATGAGCTGCAGTCAATTGGCTAGAGCTTGGCTATACCACCAATAAATGTGTGTTGTTTGTTGATGGATGTGTGTTATTGTATGACAGACGCGAGGCGAAGCAGAAGCGTCGCAAGCGCGAGGCGGGCGAGCGCAAGGGCAAGTCGCGCAAGCGCTCCGGCAGCGACAGCGACCCGCCACGCAAGCGCGGCAGGAAGAAGGTACCTACACATCATTATCACCACTATTTCAGCCAAAAGACGTCCATTGTTGGACATAGGCCTCCCTCAAGGTTTTCCACAACGACTGGTCCTGTGCCACGTACATCCAGCGGTTTCCCGCGACCTTCACCTTACATAGACATACAATACTCATACTACAGATATCATACTATATTTAGGATACATCACTAAATCCCTGTTAACTGTCCCACTGCTGGCCTTTCTGCCTTCCATTGCAGAGGAGAGTTTATATTTAAAAAAAAATACAACATATAGATATATGAGAATAGTTTTATGTGCAATGTGACCAGGGGCGCCGACTCCGTGGGTGCTCGGGGGCTCAAGCACCCATGAGAGCCAAGTAGTGGGTGCTGAGCACCCATGAGCCCAGACATTTAAAATAGATCAGTAATCGGTTTTGAGCATTATTTCTGAAACCTCACCCGTTCGCACGTTTCAATTGATTTATTTAGATTCGTATTAAAACGCTAGATTTTAAGTACCTAAGAATATTTTCAAGGTTTTTGGGATTCCAAGTTAGAGTTAGAAACATTACATCCAAAAATTATTATTCAAAATATTACATGAGCGTTTAAGGTGTGCTTTTGGATTTAGCCATTTTTTTTTTCACTTATTTTCCCTACCTCTAAAAAATGCATCACCTTTTTGTTCTACTGCTTGTCAGTTCTTTGCATCACGAGCACCCACTGGATTGTTTAAAAGCCGGCGCCTCTGAATGTGACTAAATGATAATGATACCTAAACGTATTTCCAAACTTCGGGTTTAATGATTTTTTACATGGCCCTAAATAAGGGACCAATTCTATAGGCAGTTGTGCGTTGTTGTGCAACGGTGCCGTTTGTGTTGAGCATTTATTGTTGCCTTCGATACGAGACTTCAATCTAAAACATGTATCACCAACAGGGCGAGAAAGGCATCGGGCGTCGCGAGAAAGCGAAAGCTAAAGCGGCGGACGAGAAACTCAGCGCGAAACAACGCGCCAAGATCGTGTCTAAGGAGACCATCTCTACGTCCGAGTCGGAGTCGGACTCGGGCCGCAAGCCGCGGAGCCGCAGCCGCAGTGGTAGCCGCAGCGGCAGCGGCAGCCGCAGCGGAAGCCGCAGTCCCCCCGCTAACAAGGGCAGAAAGAGGATCATGTCCGCTTCCGATAGTGACAGGTGTGTATTAAGACTAACGGCCGAATACTCGTACGCAACTTAAATTTGAAAGTTGCTTAATATGACGCACCATACAAAAAAATTACAGTTAATGACGTCTCAAACTGCTAAGTGTGACTTAAATAATTAAGTAAACTTTGAGTATTCGGCCGTTAGGCCCGTATTAATAAATCGATTAAACTTGAGATTAATCTTAAGATTCAGTTTTGACGTTTAATGTATGGATCATCTGTCATAAACAACATCTTAAGATCGATCTGAGCTTTGTGATGCGTTTATTAATACGGGCCTTAGGCAACAACACCAAAATTTATAGAAAGTTATGATGGGACTTGCATTGCAAATGAGTTTTGTAACTAGAAATGCTTTGTAACACCATTGTAAATTAGCAAAAAAACTCTATTAATATGGGGGCAACTGTGTGGTCACAAAGTAGGCAACACTTGTACTATAGCTACCATACATTGAACTGGGGGCGATCCCAGTGACACCCTGACCAGGGCAAATTACGAAAAGGCCGAAATTTGCCTCTGGTGGGAATCGAACCCGCAACCACCCAAAGCAGTTAGCCGAGCCAATCGTTTTTCAGTACAAAATGTATGGGATTTTTTTTTGGCGATTTCTGTCTTTTCTAGTACTCAACCCTTGAATGGTCCGATAGAGTCTTTTGATCCCTACATGAAATAGAATCGATGAGAAAACAAAAAATATTTTGGTATTCTAGCATTTTTCTCGCTGACTGTCCATTTTTTACCAAAATCTGTGAATGCAGTTCTGAATATTTCAAAAAGTTAGGAAAGGTCTCCTAAGAACGTTTTCGTGTAACTATAACGGTTCAAGTAGCTGCCCTTACCGCCCCGTCTCAAAAATCCACCATGTATAAGTATAAACTTTTTTTAGGTCTCGTTCAAGATCGAAGAGTCGTTCGAAGTCCAAGTCGCGCAGTCGGTCCCGATCAGGATCCGCCAAGAGTCGTCGTTCGAGGTCTAAGAGCAAATCACGGTCCAAAAGCCGATCGAGGTAAGCAATAGTACCATGTTTACTTCTATTTTCCGAACGATAATGAATATGGAACGGGTCAATGACATAACAAATTTTCAGGTCAAAAAGCCGTTCTAGATCGAAGAGTCGTTCGAGATCGAAAAGTCGTTCTAAATCGAAAAGCCGTTCCAGATCTAAGAGCCGGTCTCGATCGAAGAGTGGATCACGTTCGAAAAGCCGCTCGCGTTCTAAAAGCGTTTCAAGATCGCGGTCCAGGTATTAAATAATTTATATTTTTTCTAGGTATTTCTTAGTTTCATAGTCTATTGATAAAAAAAAATTAACATATATTAATTACATAAATAGAATCGTCGATATGTATGTGACTGCATATAAACAAACTTCTCCAAATTAGTTTTGACTTCGGCCTCTGATTGGCCGTTTTGAGACGACCAATAAGGGGCCATCCATAAATTACGTCACACGTAAAGGGGGAGGGGGTAGACGAAATGTGACATTGTGTGACAAGGGGTGCCCTCCCACCCCGTCCTAAGTTTCGTGAAATCACATTTAAAAAAAATACAATATTTAAAAATATGTGAAATCACACTATGGAGGGGGGGAGTCTCAAAAATGTGACCAACTGTGACAAGGGGGGGGGTCCAAAAATCATGAAATTCGTGTGTCTTAATTTATGGATGGCCCCGAAGTGAGCTGATCTGCCTGGGTAGGATCTCTGGGTGGTCATAAAATTACCACCTTGTTCTAAAACAACCTAGTTGCTGGAGGTTAGAATTACTTACCATGATTTTTTGTTTACAGATCTAAAAGCAAGTCCCGTTCAAGATCACGCTCCAAGAGTGGTTCAAGGTCTCGTTCTCGGTCCAAGAGTGGGTCTCGGAGTAGATCCGGCTCCCGGGCCTCTCGGTCCCGTTCCCGATCCGGCTCCAGATCTAGATCCGGATCTAGGAACTCCAGACCGGATACGCCAGTCTCTAGGAAATCCGTGTCCGCTAGCGAGGACGAAGCTTAGACATATTGTGTATAATATAATGTACTTTAGATTTTCCGTTTCAATTTACTTACCCACGAGGTAAATTATGATTTTAATAAAATGATAGTTCATTAATTGACAATTCCATATTATATCAGACTGCGGAATTAAAACAATATCCGGCGAAGACACGAAAATAATCCATGGTCTGTTTAAAAAGCCAAGCGGCGTTGTATTTCTGGATGAAAATAAAAATACGGTCCGAATTGGGAACATCCTTATTTGAAGTCGGGTAAAAAAAGAGTTATGCGAAATAGCAGGCAGGGTAATGCAACTTCTTTTTTCGCAAATCCCCTTTTCATTTCTTTCCGTTCAGAAGTACTAAGTCGCTTGGCTCTAGACGGACTACTAGAATCATAGCTTTGCTTGATATTCTGTATTTCCTATCTTTGAATTGCTATTATATTTTATCACCCTTCAATTCTTGTAGTTATGTTTGTTCTCAATTTCACCCCTTTGTCTGCCGTGATACATAAATAAAAAAATTCAACCCCAAAAGCGTTATTTTCTTTTCATTTTTATATTATACGTGCCCCACTGCTTCACCAGCTTGGAAATTGATATTTAAGCCTCTGTGTTAGTCCAGAGCCTACAATAGCTACGTTTCAAAATTAATTAAAATCGGTTTAGTAGTCATGGACATAGAGTAAAGACTTAAGAAAGAGGTGCCCTTATTAGATTTCTCTATTAAACAACGCGTGGTAATTTGCGCGGGATGGCGCGGGTGGTGGGGGTTAAAAAATACGTGGCATCTATCTACCGGGAAATAGCTGAACTACTGGCTTCGTTTTATGTCGATGTTAGTACGTAGTTTAAATATTTGCACTAGATGTCACTAAGTTAGTGTATGATCATGAAAAATTACGTACAAAGGGACGCCATCTAGTGTCGAATATAATTATATTTGGGATGTTAACGTTGGCAAGACGTCTGCACAGGACGAACGCCAACAGCACACTGACTTAAGCACGCCTACTGTGATGACGTCACCGGCCTAGTTGTGCGACGTTTAAGCAACGCGGCTTAGCTGCTTAGACCCAGTCCTTTAGTATTAGGTTCATGGTCATGGAGATACGTGGTAACAAACATTCACACACACTTTCGCATTTATAATAGTAGGATACATTTGAGGTAAATAACACAATACATCATGAAAACATTGTATATTTAATACCAATTTAGAGTACATAATTTAAATGATGTTTAATATTCATATTCCAGAAAATCAATACTTATAGACAATTTAATGGCCTCCAGCGTTTAAATAACTCGCAACAATTCAATAAATAGCTTAAATACTTTATAATTAACGTAACACAACCATCGCACTTGTGGAATAACTTTGGTTAAAACTTTTATGAAACAGTAAATAATCGTTCAATTCCAAGGTGACTACATCCGATCACTAATAGATTTATCTAATGGACTAATGTTGCTATTAAAAACCTTATATTAATTTTTAATAATTGAGCTTCAACTGTTGTTAAAATCTGAAAAACAATACCAACAAACGAATTTCATATACACTATTGATAAAACAATGTAGGAAAATAAATCACAGATAAATACTAAGGGGCTGTTTCAAAGTCGCCGGATAACTTCTATACACCAAATACGTTTTTAGTTTTTCCACCGAATATCTATCAAAACGTCAATTTTATTTGGTGGATAAAGTAATAAGACGGTTCTTAAACAGGACCTTAGGTTAGTTACTACATAATATCCATTGCTTACAATGCGATTAAAATAAGAATAGGACGGGCTCTCGGCTAACTTCACTCGCTTAAGTACGGTACCAAGTACTGTACTTATGAGTGAAGTTAGCCGAGAGCCGCACCAAGTTCCAGTTGCGACGTCACAACATGGCGCTAGGCCGGTCCTATTCTTATTATAATCGCATAGTACACTGTCCAATTTACAATTAAACGATACATCTAACAAATGGGTGTTCATACAGTCTATTTAGAATAAGAAATGGTGATCAGATTTCATTATTTATGAGAAGATTCTTGATTTTAATGATTCTTTGGGTTCAGCCTTCACTAGTATTATAATAATTTATACAAATACCAGATACAATTTCTCAATATAACTACTTACATTATTTTTTTATACAAATTTTGCTATTTTCATATTGAGATTTAAAATGAGTAAAATTCGAGATTGGCAGTATTCGTTTCTCGAGACTAGTATTTATTTATTGCTAGGTAGGTATAGTTAAATGGAGCATTTTAGACGAATTATTAATTCTATTTTAATTTTAACTATAATATTATAGTGTGCGCTATCGTCTAATATGACTAGTATTTTTCGTTAATTAGGAATGTGAGAAGTTACTATCTTTATACAACTAAGACGGCAAACAAGCGTACGGCCCGCCCGATGTTAAGCGGTTACCGTAGCCTATAGACACTTGCAATACCAGAGGTATATCTCAGGCCTTTATCTCAGTTCATAAAAAGTACTCTGTGCTAAAATTTGCTTTGTTAAAATTTCTGGAATCACTTCAACATATTCGTACCAAATATTTAAATTATTGCAGGTATATTATAATATCAATCGTTCATAATGAATAATAGAAATGCTGAAATTAGTAGACATTCTTAGAATGACGATGAGACAAGGCGGACCATTTTACATTCGAATATTCTAATCTAATTATTACCGTTAGATGGGTATAAAATTAGCTATGTCCTATAACATGATTTTTAGATAATCTAAAGAGATAGTTTAGTTCTAGTTTTGTCTTGGCGTGTGTTCGCCTGAGCCTTTGCTCAGGCGAACACTTGTCACGGATCATGTCGCGCCGAGTCGCTCTCCCTTACTTAATGCTAAGGAGAGATTGAGACAATGTCAATTGTCTCACGTTTTAACTTGCCACAGCCAGCTGTGCTGGGCCTGCTGCACGAGTTACCATAAACTGTAAAATTCGCCTAAAATAAATATAATTGTATCCACTTTCACTTTGGGACGCAGCAAATTACTATTTGTATTTCAGAATCGTCTGATAACTTTTATTCACTGATATTTTATCCCAGATACCTGTAACAAAACCAGAAGTCATTCAGGAACTGAAACACTTTACAAAATTATACTAAATTTTCCCTCTCAATGAGAATCAATACTAGTTCAACAAATCAACTCACAATGAACGCTATAGTTAAAACTAAGCTTTCTTATCAATATCATTTTGAAATCATCGAAATCGGTCCATCCGTTGCGCTTTTATAACACATTTTATATAATGTGCTTGTGACGTCACACGGGACCGTCGTATTGAAGGCGCGCTTTACCCGCGCCGGCCGCCGTTCATTACAAAGCGCGCGTGGTCTAAATGACGTCATAACAACCGCGCGCGAACTTCGCTAGTAATTTGGTCACAGCTTCGTCATTTTTTGTCGTAGACCAAAAATTTTTTCACTGTATGTTATGAATTTCTTAGCTCTATAAATCTGCGTTCTCAACTAAATTCGTTACGGGTCTCCATTACATCCGTGCATAGATTTGAATCGTGTTATCTACATTATCTTACATTAACAGGCGTCTCTAGCGTGCTGCGCTCCGTTCGGCTGCGCGAATGTGAGTGTACCGTTGGGCGCGCTCTGCCCGCCCAGGAACGAAGTGAAGGTCGTGTCTCTGCTCATGGGCGGCTCCAGACCTTCTATCGGTATGCAGTCGAGGGTTGGGACTGTGTACTCCCTGCATAACAACATCAGTTTAGATCAGACATAATAAACAACAGGTTTTAGAATTTTAGATTAACGACATTTGGGTCAGGTAGGACTTTGTATGGGCGATTGAATTATAAAGGGTGAATTTTTCAAGTGTGCGTGGATGGCCAAATCCGAAACTATGAGGAATAGCGAAAGGTACTCAAAGGAGTCTCGGGGCCGATTTTGATGAAAACTAAAAAAAAATGTTACTATAGTGACGTCGGCGTGTGAAGGAGACCACAACAGTACATTTCTATAGTAAGCATTGTGACGCGGCGTACCGGGACGCTGTAAGCGGCTGATGGCATTTAATAGGAGACCACGGCCTTATAGCTACTTTACGCCGATCTTCTGTGGCAGGGTGGTACTACTCCGGTCGAGTCAGCCCGTATATGAGCTGCAGTATGGGCTACAGCTTGGCTCTACCACCAATAAAGTAGTAAGTTAGATAGATAGATAGATAAGACTTTATTGTACACCATTGGAAACAAATACATAATCAAAATGACAAACAAAACAAGAAACAGTGTACAGTATTATCACAAGCTGCGATCACTTCCAGACAATCTATGGATAGAAAGGATTTCGTGTTCTAAACAGGGTAGAAGTCAGCGGTGTACCTACTAAAATAAAAAATAATTAAATTGGGAAAACGCACTTCTCACCAGAAAATCGAAACACATTCATTTATTGGATGAAATTTCTAAAATTTAAATTCAAATTTGTGGTACACCATTGTGTAGAATAAACTGCCAGCTATTTATTGGCGTATTTTTTTAATGATATCAATCATTTTTTTTATTTAAATGCTTGAATAGTACTTGCAGTACTGTTTCGTTTTTTTTATGAGAAGTGTATTATAGTTACATATTTAAATTGGTACTTACATGGAGACATTGTCCTGCGATTGCACCGAGTCGTGGACGAGCTGCGGCAGTCGGTCGGGCTGCGCGGGCGGCGCGGGCGGCGGCCGCGTGCGCCGCGCGCTGAACAGGAACACGCCCGCCATCGCCAGCGTGTACGACAGGAAGTACAGCGCGTGGAACTGACACATTCACACATTAGAGGCATTAGGGTTATTTATTGAGGTACTCACACACAGAAGATCGGCGTAAAGTAGATTTTACAGCTGCGTTTCGTACGATGAGTGAGAGTGCCGGAAGCCCAACACCCGCCCCCCCTCCTTCAGGAATGCCTTTGGTATTGCAAGTATCTATAAGCTACGGTAACTGCTTAACATCAGTCCACCTGATTACTACTTGTCCTATGAAAAAAAACTCTACCAAGCCACCTAGGCACCTGTCGCCGGGGTGGCCGGATTCACCCCTGAGGGCCTACTCTTTTACAAACGAAAACGATATTTCGGACGAAAATTTGCGTATTTCCTACTAAGTTTCTCATTCATTGCTACATTTCTCAGGAACGAAAATTGTTTGACGTTTAGATTCGACGACGACGAAGACGACAAACAATTTTCGTTCGTAAGAAATGTCGGAATGAATTAGAAATGTAGTAGGAAATACGGGAAATTTCGTCCGAAATTTCGTTTTCGTTTGTAAAAGAGTAGGCCCTGAAGTCCTATTATAGTTGGCTTGGTTGTGTAGTAAAATCTGCTATCCTGATGTGGGCTAAGCGATAATTTTAGTACTTATCTCCTTGACCTTGGCATTAGGTTATTCTATCCACCTTCCATTTTCGCGTTAATCAATATCGCGAGACCCTACTTTGTGAAATAATTGGAAGTCTGCATAGGTTCCTAGGTTTCATATCGAGCAGAACTGTTCGGATAATTCTGAGTAACAGTCCAACCGGCCATCTGTTAGCAGTCCTTTGGCCGACAACATGCCGACATCCAAGAAATGCCGATGAAGGCCCTTCGCACACGGGTCGTAAGCGTAGTCGTCTCGTAAGCGTATCTTCAAAACGCAACGAGTACGAGACGTGCAAAGTTCTACCAACGACTCGTAGCGTAGATACGTCTACTTCTTACGTCTTTTGTAAGCGAATTCTTGTACTATTTTGTGGCGACCTAGACTCTTTCACCGTCACTGTCCATACTTTTCACACATTATAAATTCGAAATTTATGAAGAGAACGTTCTTATAAATTTCGAATTTAGAATTTAAAAAAAAGCTTGGTTTTTACGCCAGCACGCTACGTACGACTATCGTAATGACGATGAACATCTCATACGATACGCTGCAACACCGCTTCGTCTGCGGACTTGTTTAGAAATGTACATGCACGTATTGCTCTCTTCTACGCTCGTATAACGATACGCTTACGTTACGACGCCGTGTGCGAAGGGGGTTAGAATGAAGAATTCACGAAGATAAATTGGTTTCGCAATGGACAATTATTAAGAGGCTCAAGGCCCTAGAAGTGTCTGATAAATTAAATAAATTGCTTCCAACATACAGCTAATATTTCTACAAAGAATTTCGTAAGTTAACTCACCTTAAACTGAAATATATGCATCCCAGCAATAAGTGTATAATAATCCGCAGATAAGAAAGACAAGTGCAGTATAATAGACCCGGCATCTCTCAGCATAAAACACTGCAGAATTTGGAATACCGTCTGCACAGAGCAGTAACTGCTTAGTTGTATGATTGTGTCAAAATCATACCAGTTAAACATGGTCAGTTCACTAAACTCTAGGAAGAACGTTTGAGTGCATGATACTATGCTGCCGATGAGACCGAGCAGCGATAGGTAGTCTGAACAGGACTGGGTCTTCAACATCATCTCTTGTAGCACTGTGACCATGGCATAGAGTAAGGAACCTCCGAGGCATAGCATGTCACCTACTAGTTGGTTTTTGCCTGAAAAAAGTGTTTTAAGAAGTCTATGACTGGTGTATGCGTAGTGGTCTGAGCATATGCGGCAGGATCTTCCTGGCCTGGACTGAAGGGAACTACCTCCAGACCATTGTCCAAAAGTTACTTTTCCCTATGATGTAACAGCCCAGGCCAGAGAGAACCATTTTTTTTCTGGCATATGCTTAGACTCAATTATGGTAGCATAGAAGAGTTGCTTAGTTTTGACACAGGATTATTTATAACTTGAAAGTCAAATACTTTTGAGAGCTTTTATGCTTAAGGCAGATAAAGAGGTAAAACTAATAACAAGCATCATTGCATGTGGTTTAAAAAAATAAATAAAGCAAAAGGCTTCATCATGGTTGCATTTAGGTTACTTAATTGTTTATGATTTAATTAAAAAACTAACTTACCATCAGTAGGTGCTCCCTCCACATCTGCCCACACAACACATACCACAGCCATCAGGCCCATCGTAGCCCCCGCCACATGCACAACCCCGAGCCTCTGCCCCCTCCAGGCGCCTCCAACCAGGGCCGCACCGACCCCGCTGCATGCTAGAAGCTGTCAGCTCAGCACTGACGTGAAGCGTTGTGACATTACTAGAAGCCAGCTTGCTTCTACATCGAGAGTACAAGCAATGATTACTACCCACCATCTTCTGGAAAGAGTGTAAGTAATTTAATTTTTATTGTTTTTCTATATTTTTGATAAGTAGACAGACGATTGAAAAAGTTAAAAAATTATAGACAACCCTAATATTTGATTAATAATTTTATTTATGAAATAATTGTGCTTTATGGTCAGGCTACAGAATTATTTATGGCCTAAAATTTAGCCATTGGAATAGGTCAGCAACATGGCTACAAAAGCATGGTAATAAACAACTTACTTGGACACTTCTTTCAGCCCATTACAAAGCAGGGAAGGGGTGAACAATATAAACAGGGCTAAGTACGGGACCACGAGCTGCCCGGTTGTAGGAAATTGCCAGGTAGCACTCTGCAGTAGTGTCGTCAATATACATTTACCACTCAGCAATAATGACAGAACCTGGCCCAGAATTATGCTCCGCCACACTTGCCTGTACAAACAACAAAACATAAACACCCACGTCGCTTTGAATAACAACAAACGCAAATTGAATGAAATACTAGCCATCGCCCCAACTCTGAAAAATAGGATTCTATTTTCTCACTGAAACATGGGTTTTCCATAGTGTGAGTGGATGTAATATTGGATATTTAACTCGAATATTTCTGGGTGTGGATGAAATTGTCAATTAAAACAGTTATATTCCAAAAAAATGCCATAATTTCACATACAAGGTGCGCAATGGCTAAAGTGCAAAACAATATGTGACTATTGAATTGATTGATTGACTGACTGACAGGCTGGCTGGCTAAAACATGATTTTAGGAAATGAAGGTGTCCTATTATGGTGGCTTTAAAATTCTTTAAGTTGTGAAGAGTGCTAAAAATTAGTGAACCGGCCTAATTAACGTCACTTCTAAAATTAGACGGATTATATCCACCGCCATATTGATAGTGGTCCGTTTTATACACTTTGGGAATTAAACAATTCATAGATTAGTATGGGAGATAATACTCTTCTAACTTTTTGGTTATATTATATGCTCTTTGCTGACAGTGACAGGCAGACAGACAGACTGACAAAATTGACAGACTATTTTTCGTTCAGAAAGTTAATAAAGAAGATCCAAAGACCAAGAATTTCATACTTTATTATTGTCTTTTGTTCGTCATTTTTGTCAATGGTTGTTTGAAATTTATAATGTTTTATTCTCTGTGTTTGTTTGTTTGTTTTTGATTTTGAGGTTTGATTTGTTTGATTCTTGACTTGAGAGTTTGAGAGTTTTTTTTGTAAATACATACAAAATATTAGTTTGAGACTAATAATATATTAAATAAATTATATTAAACTCACCTGTCCACGCAAATATGGGAGACGGTAATAACTAACCTAATTATAAAAACAAAAAAATCCGGCACTTATCTTTCATGTTACACATATTTTCTTTATTATTTTACAGAGGATGTTATTCGGAGAAGACTATTAATCGATGGAGATGGTACTGGAGACGACAGGAGATTGAATGTGCTACTTAAAACACTCATAAAATGGTGTAACAGTAATGATGAGAAAGCTGATGAGAGGTTAGATTTTGTCACCATTCATTTTATCATAAATCTGTTGTTTTAAACTTTAAAGTCACTATACCAAACGCAGCTATTACAGCTACTTTATGCCGATCTGTGGGAGAGTAGTACTACTCCGGTCAAGCCAGCCCGTATATGAGCTGAAAGAAATTTACTACCTATATTACCTAATGATTGACTTAAAATTCTTGTTTCAGCAAATCTACTCATGATCGTATGCTCGCGCAACTCGCACAATGCGAATTCGCCGTCACAAAGTCACAGCTAGCTTCCGAAATGATGGCAGCAGAGCTCAACAGCTACGAAGCACTCTCCAAGGTATTAGAAAAAGGTATAGACGTTGCAAAAGGCAATATAGAGAAAAGTAAAGGTGATCTCGCTCAAGCAAAAACCGTACGGAAGAATCGTATAGAGTATGATGTACTGGCAAAAGTAATCAGTGAACAGCCAGACCGTAAGGAAACTTTGGACCGTCTCAGCACTTTAAAGACGGAGCTTGCGAGTTTAGAATCTACAAAACAGCAGTTAGAAAGCCGCCTTAGTTTAAGGAAGAAACAGTTCCATGTATTGGTGACTTCAATACACCAGTTACAAGCATTACTGGATGAGCCTGAAGATACCGAATCATTGTCTGATGATGTAGATATGAAGGATATTGTAAATGAGTCTTAATTTTTTAATAAAATTACTTAGCTATATTTTAGGTAATTTCATTGCTTCAAAGAGTGTGGGAGTGTCATATGACTACTCATTACATTTAATATTTTAGTACCCTTTACCTTGAAACATGAATGAACTAATAGGTTTATGTGGAGGTACTTTACTCATGTTATTGACTAAAAAATAAGCTGTTGAGTCATGACCTAAATTCACAATGTAATAGGTACATATTTTAATGTATTAATTTAGAGCGTCACTCAGTTCTCTATTATTAGATGTTTAGGATTATAAGGCCTTTTTTTTGTATTGGCAAAATGTGAGCTCTGCCCTACCCGGAAAGTTTGTTTTTAATAATCCACCAAGCCAACTAGAGACCTGTCAAATGTGACGTCACCCGCACAACAAGGTGATGGCGGGGTGCGGGCGGCTTCCCCGCAAGCGGTGACGGGTGTGCGGGCGGGGAAGCGCATTCCATCCGAGTGTCTAGTTGGCTTGGCGGAGTAGTCCTTGTTTAAAATGCAGTAGGTATTAAACGCTGCCCAAGAACTTTCGCAAGATAATGCAACGCCCCCAAGTGGCCAATGCAGACAGTAGGTACAAATTTGCATCATCATCATGTCAGCCAAAAGACGTCCACTGTTAGTCATAGGCCTCCCCCAAGGTTTTCCAACACGACCGGTCCTGTGCTACTTGCATCCAGCGGTTTCCCGCGACCTTCACTAGGTCGTCGGTCCACCTTGTGGGGGGCCTACCCACGCTGCGTCTCGACGTGGTCGCCACTCAAGAACCTTTCTGCCCCATCGGCCACAGTTCTTCGGGCTATGTGCCCCGCCCACTAATTCGCGTAGTAAATGAATATCTTGAATGTCCCTAAAAACCAGATGATTTTATATCAATTGGCTTACCAGTAAACCTATTCGTTCCGTCCAAATAAATGCCCAATTCTTGTTCAATAGGTACAAGTAGTTCACCTAAGTAAGCACTAAAACAATTTTATGTTACGTGTCGGTTTACGGTCGCATGTCCTAGATAATATTTGTGGGTATTCCCTAATGTGTCCGTCACAATTTGTTCTTGAAAAACCAATAAAACTACGTAAATTTTTAACAATCCACCTGCGGATCGTACGGTCTGGAAAATTACACCTTATTTTTCTTAGTTTTTTTTTAATAGAACTGAGGTGGCAAATAAGCGTACGGCCCGCCTGACGTTAAGCAGTTACCGTAGCCTATAGATGCTTGCAATAGCAAAGGCATTGCTCGCACTTTGCCGACCTGAAGGGGAGTGGAGGGAGCGGAGGGGGTGTTGGGCTTCCGGCTCTCTCACTCATCCTACAAAACGCAGCTGTAATAGCTGCTTTACGCCGATCTTCTGTGAGAGGTGAGCTGCAGTCAATTGACTACAGCTTGGCTCTACCACCTTCAAAAGTTACCGTCACAAGTTTAGTGACTGTGATGTTAGAAGGTACTATTTCTGCTAAAATAATACATCAATGACTTAACCTAAGACCTACCGAACCTTTTAAACCTTAATTATTTTTATAAAAAAATAAAAACCGACTTCAAAAAAACCTGGAGCACTAAAAAGCCTGAAATAATATTTCTTTTACCACCACTGCCTACCCCTTCAGGAAAATCAAGCGTGATGATGTGTTGTCGAGTAATTGGAGTCGGTGCCAATCTTGGTATGCCGAGTCTACCTACTATAAAAGTAAGAAGATAGATTGGCACCGACCCGAAATACTCGATAACACATCATCACGCCTGATTTTCCCGAAGGGGTAGGCAGTGGTGGTAAAAGAAATATTATTTCAGGCTTTTTAGTGCTCCAGGTTTTTTTGAAGTCGGTTTTTATTTTTTTATAAAAATAAATTTATTTCATGATTTTTAGTGGCGCCATACAAACTTTATCACCCCAAATTACCCCTTTAGGGGGTGACTTTTCCAAGATTCCAAAACAAAAGTTTTTTAATTTATTATATGGAGTTTACCTACTAAGTTTCAAGTCAATCGGACACAAATATATTTTTCTACCGTACTTCTACCCCTAGTTTCCCCCTTTGGGGGTAGATTTCCGAAATGATTTTTTTACGGGACCAAAACGACTTAGTCACCTACCAAATAACAGTTTAAAAAGAAAAATCGGTTCATAAACGTTAGAGATAAACGGTAACTCTCCATACAAACTTCAACACGTCGTTTTACCCCTTTGGGGGGGGGATTTTTCTAAAATCCTGATACATGAGTTTCATTATTTCTTATGCAAAATATACATATTAAGTTTCAAGTCAATCGGATAAAAAAATTTTTTTCAGACGACCTTCACCCCCCAAAATTACCCCCTTAGGGGTTGATTCTAGGAATTATTTTTTTATGGGACCAACTTGGAGCTACGATCTACCGAACAGCAAAATAATTTTTGAAATCGGTTCATAAATGCCGGAGAAATCGGTGAACATACATTAAAAAAAAAAAAAAAAAACATGCATACAGCCGAACATTGAACCTCCTCCTTTTTTGAAGTCGGTTAAAAATTATGATTAGGTACCGCCTATACATATAGTTAGGTAGGTATTTACTTATCTTCCTTTGTGACTGACCCAACGCTACCTACAGATAAGTATGTCCATGCATACCTAACTTATCATGCTAAAACATGAACATAATCCAACAAATAATAACGCTACTTCGTTTAAATGTCTACATAAATGTCATCGTAAACCATACAGACTTTATGTCCCAACAGTACATAGCCGAAAACGAAACTTTAGCGCGCAAGTCCACATGACTTACATAAAGCCGGCATTCGGAGTCTGAAGCGACGTCGGGCGCACGCGGCCACTCCCGACATTCGGCGACTTACGAAAGAAAATGCCTTCTTGGTGGGACTACCTACACTTCAACCGACAGTACCAAAACAAACGCAACTTAGAAGAGGGCCTCTTCCAAATAGCATCGCAGACTTGTAACATCCTAGTTAAAGTCAACAACACGAATAATATTAACTTGACGAGGAATAACAGGAGCGATGAGTATGGATGCGCCGGACCACCTAAAGGGAAGAGTTCCATGCAGATCTGCGTTCCGAAGTACAGGAAGAATTCTATTACGTCGGGCTGCAATCCTGGATTGTCGGTGAGTTCAAGTTACAATTACAAACTAAGTAAATTCCTCGTGACAAGTTAGGAGCTCCAAACTTTAGATAAAGACACGTAGCGCTTCATATTTACATGAAGAAGGAACATATAAAAGTACTTAATAATTTCTTAAAATTACAAAATATAGGCAGGCACGTCTTCCCGTTGTAAAATTACATTATTCGTACCAGCGGACCTAATACGGTCCTTATGCAATATTGCTAATGAATTGCATTGTAATTCATTTTTATGTTTTTCTGAGGAATCCTTAGCAATTCCGCTAAGTTTCTGTAGAATAGTGACACATTTTACACCATTCGTGACAGTTTCACGGAAATTTAAGGGATTCTGCTGGAGGGTTGGAAAAATGAATTGCTTTAGCAGAATTGCCGCAATTCATCTTTGTGACGGTATTAACCCCACAGGTGAAACATTACAGAAGTAGGTACCCATGTGACGGTCGCGGCGATATTACAACTAAGTAGCTACCTTAATATACCTTTGAAAACTTTTACAACCAATACCTTATGTCCTTGTCTTCAGTGTAAAAGATGCATAGGCGCGCAGGGCATGTGCAGGCTTCATTGACCATCAATAATAACGATATCAATACAGTACAAATATAACATTCATGCGGCGTAGTGCATTTTGCGGTGCGATACAAATACCAAGCTGATTTCACTTGAGGTGGGCGAAGTTGGTGAACTTTGTGTCAGTTTGTTTGTGTTTAATATTGTTTGCAATGTGGCGTGTGATGCGACCGTTGATGGTGTATCGATTTTGCACGTGGAGGAAGACACTGCGGCCGCAGCAGACGCCGTCGGGGCTCGGCGGGCGACCTTGTTCCAATTATTCACTTAACCGAGGTTTTCTTTGCTGTATTTTCGGATATAACTCTTGATGCACTTTCCCACGCACTCGGTATTGATTGCTTTAACATAGGTAACTATTTTTATACGGTCTATTGTGTTTTTTATTTATACTACCTAGATAGTATTTACAATATTACAAAACTACAACTAAAAGTGAAATAGAAAATAGGTAATAAAAAGAAATCAAAACAATACTAGATACAAAAGGTCAATATCGTCGTCGATACCAAATTCCCAGCAGGCTGGCCGCATTTCCACGATGTCAAGCAAGACTTATTTGCTGCGCGAAATAAAGGCCAGCCCGCCGGTCACGTGAAGCGGCGAACAGACGCGCTGCAATATCCATAAAGAGGAGACGCGTTAGGGCTCCATGTGCCCAGGGTTTGGACCTTAAACAGCTCAACAAAGTTGACAAAGCGGTGACAAAGGCCCGATGAATTATGTCATTGATGGCTGGTCAGCGGTATCCAGTAACCATCAGGTGGACCGTCTGTCCGTGTGCCTTGCTCTACGTAATAGCAATATTGACACCTACAGATCTCGCATCGTAACATATCTATTGCTCTATCAGTTATGGTTGTAGAATTTGATGGTACATACTCAACTCATAGCAACATGCAATATTATACTAATTCTTATTTACAACTGCCTGCAAACACCTAATACCTAATAGTAGTATTACTACTTAATTCAAGTTAACATTGCTCGTAGGTAGGTACGTAACGTAATGGAGCGGTGATTCCGTGAATAATATTTATAGTGCCGGCCGTGTGGGTAATATTTTCAACCCATAATTTACTAACAGTGCATCGATCTTTCGTGTTACAGCAAGTGGGTTGTTGGACTAGTGACCGGTTTATTCCGTTCGTGTTTTAAAGGGTTAAAACATTGGTAAGTTAGGTATATAAGTTGATGCACTTCAGTTAGACAAGGAGGCTATAATTGAAAACACGGGGAAAAGAAATCTCGCACTCTCTAATATCTATAGAGTTATTCCTTACACGATTAAATAAAAAATATATCAATTATTGACACAGAAAGTTACTTTGCCTACTGTAGGTATATTTATTTATTGAATGAAATAGCTACAACTTAATAAAATAGGTAATAAATACCTATAGGTATTAAAATAGAAATATTAATCGACACGTGAATCCCGCCCCTGGCCCGATTAGCGTTCGCTTTTAGCATAAGCCTTTGGATGCCAATATAGACAACTATGTTATCTAAGTCAGTTTCATCGAGAATAGAATGCATTATGCAAAATACGACGTGGACTGAAGACCGCTGCTTTTTATTATTTTGATAAAATTTCCAAGGTTTTGAAGAACAGAGAATATTTAACTTTGACGGGCCCGTTAGCGTGGTTGGCGCGGAGGCGCCTTTCACGCTGCAGGTCGTAGGTTCGAATACTACCCGGGACATGCATTTGTGTGCATGAACATGTCTGTATGTCCGGAGTCTGGGTGTATATGTATATTAAGTATGTATTTACAAATAAAAAAGTAGTATATGTAGTAATATCAGTTATCTGGTATCCATAGTACAAGCTCTGCTTAATTTGGGATCAGGTAACCGTGTGTACAAAAATGTCCCAGGATATTATTATTATTATTATTATTAACCATCAAATTTATAGAAAGGTATGAAATACTTACACGGGCATTACAAATCACTCTTGTTCCTAGAAATGCTTGGTAAAACCATTGTAAACTCGCTAGAAATGTATATTAAGGCGGTTAGACATTACCTATGAGTTATCTACCTACCTAAATAGATGGATATTGAATTTTGTTACGAATTTCTAAGTAATTACGGTAAAGGTTAACATGAACGAATAACTATTTTATAGGAAGGTAATAACTATTTAATAGTATTTCGTGTAAGCATCTCGTGTAGATAAAAGAGATCACTTAATGACGCTTTTAACACGAAAAGATCTATTAACTCTACGCCAAGTTTTTTCTCGCGTCAGTAAAAGGTTTATATAATTTACGTTGCATTACCATACCGAGTGGAAGAGTAAAGTATAGTGCAAAAAACTGAAATGGAGATGAACCTAAAAACATTACCTACCGGGAATTCTGTGTTACTGAGTACAAAAAAGAGAGACCCAAGCTTTAAACAAAAATGGTGCTTGCCAATGACGTTTTATATAAAAGACCCGACATACACGAACATTAGAGCTCTAAAAACAGCACATTACATACGGTGTACCTCCTCTGTCGAGGTCGCGTTTCCGATTCGCAGCCAGAGTTAAGTTAAAATGTAAAATTTTCAATTTGTAGACCCCGTGGGCCTTACTGAATCCAACTGTTTACTGCATCGCCGAGGCATGAGTACACGAACGAAATAAACTAATTGAATTTGTAAATAATTTGCCAGTGTAGACTCACAGTTAGTATCGACGTTGTTTAAACATGCCAACAGATAGTAACACTAATTGAATATTAATAGCATTATCCTTTGCGTCTATTAACAATTAACCCCATTTCCATGGAAATTGCTTTCGGGGTTGATATTGTCAAAACTGTTTTGATGAAGCGTCAATATTAAGTTGTCGATAATGGTCCAAAATGTACTGAAGGGCTAGACAAGTGATGAACGCTAATCGAATAGAATAGAATAAACAGCACAATGTATGGAAATGTCAAACGTCGCTATGTAGATCAACAACAAGTTGCTATGTAGATCACGTGACTTATGTCATTTCCATGACGCTTCAACATGAAGCGTAGCGATTTGAACGAACGCCTGTAGGCGTTAGCCACTTGTCTAACCCTTCTGAATACCTTTTGTTTTATGACGACCATTTGGCGCAGTTGTTCGAGCGTAGGCCGCTCGGCTCACGGCATCGGGGTGTTGCGGGTTCGATTCCAACCAGAGGCAAATTTCGGAAACAGCCTTTTCGTAATTTTCCCTGGTCTGGGTGTCACTGGGATCGCCTCCAGTCCATTGTACGGTAGCCATAGCACAAGCGTTGCTTAGTGTGGGACCATACAGTTGGTGTGTAAGTTTGGCGATATTTATTATGGTTTTCAAATTTTTAGGACATTCGATATTTTAAAATATGTATATCGGTATGCGAGTGTGAACATGTTTAGATCTAACTTCGTTGGTATGAACCACAGAGTAAAGACTAAAGAAAGTGGTGCCCTTATTAGATATATGTATGAAAAAAAACGTGGTCATTGTTTTTTCACTTTCATTGTTCTATCTACCGGTAAATAGTTGAACTACTCGCTTCGTTTTATGTCGATGTTAGTACTAGGCCGACCACTAGGCCGAGTTGCTTGGGGCCAGTCCCCTTAGTAATTGGTCCATGGTATGAACTCATGTGTTAACTCCGATGTATGTAGTACGATGAGAACAAGTGCAATGTTGGGAGGTACGATATCTGCTAAAATAGTATATCAATGGCTCTCAATCTCTTTACTTTTAATAACACCTACGCTAGTTGGGTATCGCAACCAAATCAAATACACCCAAATGTATTCATTCAAAGTACTTAAGGACAATTTATGGAGTAACTTATAGGTGATACTAATTTCGCAGCTTACTTAACTAATTACGTGTTTCTACAGCGTCGATTTTCGGTGACTAACGGTTTCATTGTACGACATTTTTTTTATATGACTGAGGTGGCAAACAAGCTTACGGCCCGCCTGATGTTAAGCAGTTACCGTAGCATATAGATGCTTGCAATACCAAAGGCATTGCTCGCACGTTGCCGACCTGAAGTGGGACGAAGGAGGGGGTCGGGCTTCCGGCTCTCTCACTCATCGTACGAAACGCAGCTGTACTTTACGCCGTTCTTCTGTGAGAGGGTGGCAATACAATGGCTGTCGATATAATGACGTGTTTCAGTGGCTTTCACCGAAATTAACAGCGTGACCTTACATGGTGTATGAAAAACAAGTTATTTTCCCATGGAATAAAGGGTTTTGCATATCATGTTTGTATCGCGATCGGGTCACGACTTTCAACTGTACTTTACACAAGGTTTTTAATTTATTTAATTAGTTTTTATACAAGTTAATACCTATTAACCATTCGGTCAATAGGTCAAGCCCCTAATAAAAGGGTTTATAGATTTTTGGTCTAAAAGTCCCTTTTTAGGGTTTAAATTAAATCGAAGAATTATTTATTTTTGAAAGAGTATGTATTTAAGTTGTAAGGTTGTTTTAGTGTTTTAGGTCGCTAGTAATATTAAATTAAAACATACGAGATTTTGGTCCAATGACTGTTCAAGCGGAAGAGCGAGTTCATTTTTAGGGTTCCGTACCCAAAGGGTGCCAATGGGACCCTATTACTTACTTACTAAGCCAAGGCTGTCCGTCTGTCCGTCTTTCAGCGAGCTGTATCTCACGAGCCGTAATAGGTAGAGAGTTGAAATTTTCACAGATCTGTATTTCTGTTGCCGCTACAAATAATAAAAATAAAATAAAATCTAAAAATTAAGGGGTCCCCATACAAGAAACTTGATATTTTTTACGTTTTTATTCTACGGTGGTACGGAACTCTTTATGTGCGAGTCCGACACGCACTTGGCCAGTTTTTTAAACTATGTTACAAGTTAACATAATTCTATACTGTTATTTTTGTCTCCCGCTTTGCAACGGAGGGAAGTGGAGAATCTTCTTCCAACTCCTCCTATCCTTTCTTTTGATTAAATTCGTGCGGGTTCCAAGACAAGTTGGCTTTTTCCCGGGTCTCGTCGAGTGTCGAACCTTGGCGTTATAGTTGGACACCATTGTCTATCCTGGCTTACAGGAGTAACAGTGTTGGGAGTGTGTGGCGGGCCTATTCCCATAAAAAATCAGTTGACATTATATAACTTGTACAAAGAATTGTAGTGTTAGTTTGCCAACAATATTATTAATTTAATTTCTCCATAAATTGTGGATTACTACGGCAAATTTCCACCATATTATTATTGAGTATACTAATTAAGTATTACAATATAAAATATTAAATACAGAGGATCAAAGTGTCGCAAGAGTTGCAACTAAAGGTCTTCATGTGCAACTGACGCCCGCACGTTTGTAATAAATTGCTCATTACCGCGCTGAGCTCCGCATAGCTCTTTGCAATTAGTTGCAGCTGCAATCTTACGTAAACGAGTTTTAGCTTCAAGTCTGAAATTGTTTCTACGATAAAGTTGAAGTAAAATTGTAGTTTGAGGTACCTATACTTAGGTATAGGCACTTCTTATTTGTTGCATTAAATTCTGATACTTAAACACTGTGAGTAGTATAGAGATGGAAAATTTCACAGGGGTAAGTATTTGAAAAATCATGTTGAATAAGTTGTCATCGTAGCCCCTGCTGCTGCCATAGGCAGGGACTGTTATAATCATTGCAATTAAATGGTTAAGTGTTTAGTACTGAACGGCATTCATAGTATGTACATCATCGACGAGCGACTCATAGGATCGAATGTTATAGTGAAAATTCGCTGTGGATTCAAATAATTTATTGTGAAAATGAAAAAAACACGTAATGAAAATTAATTGTAAGTAGGTACCAATCATGGACCAATTACTAAGGGGACTGGCCCTAAGCAACTCGGCCGAGTGGTCGGCCTAGTACTAGCATCGACATAAAACGAAGCGAGTAGTTCAACTATTTACCGGTAGATAGAACAATGAAAATGAAAAAACAATGACCACGTTTTTTTTCATAACTATATCTAATAAGGGCACCTCTGTCTTTAGTCTTTACTCTGTGGTACCAATCATTTACATGCCTCCAGTAGCGGCATTTTACGATGGCCGGTTTGACATGTGGGGAGGGGAAGAAAATGAACCTTATTATAACGGTATAAGACTAGCCGTTTTTAAAAATAGGAATGTCAAAAAATGAATGCAAAAATTAATTTTATTCCGTTATAATAAGGTTCATACTTTCCCCCTCCCACATGTCAAACCGGCCATCATAACGTGCCGCAGGTATAGTGAGTAGGTATCAAGTCCTATCTTCGTAATATAATATAAGAATATTTTTATTATTGCACTGATAGCACTAAAATCAATAGAAATGATAAGTGAGCAGTAACATCTGATTTGTATTGATAAAATGCCACTTGACTATGCAATGATAAAACAAATTATGAGTGACTCAATGGCCCTATATTATACCAAACCAAGTCCAACCATAGATTAATTTTGGTTTCCGCGAGCGCGCGTGGAACTTTTATAAATCTACTATGGTACCTGGATTACCTGCCTGTTGGTTAACTTACCAATATTTTACGATTACAAATCATGACGTCATACTTAATTGTTCTCTTTCAAGATCTAATAACAGTATCTAATAGTTTCTGCGTTCCGGCATACAAAGGGAAGATATTCTAAGGCAGGTCATAAAATACAAAAAACGTATACTTACTTGAACTAACAATGACGAGTGGATTACTCATGGTAATAGGTTTATAAACCTCTTTAGTTATAGACTAAGAACTTATTATAAAATATTATTTTGCCCGCAGCCCTCAACCTCATATCAAAATGCTTGCCTATCAACTAACCCAGCACCGATACCACAGAATAAATATTTATTAGTCTTAATAATGATATTACTAGTATATTTCCTGCCCTAATTGTGCCTTCATGGGCCTGCTAAATTATTGAATCCAACCCGCTTCGGCCTCGTAACAATTTCTTTCCATCCATGAATTTTACTCGAGGTCGATACAAGACAATGCTATCGAACTAAGAATCTCGCATCGGAATTGCAAATGCCGTGCGCCGAACACGTGTGGCGTATTGAGAAGTCAATTTTGAACGTTGGTGTGAGGGAAGTAAAGTGAAAGTCTTTTTTGCATTCAAAGATGAGACTACCTAGATTAAAGTTCGAAGTAGGGTTACCTAACTAGATCTATTTTAGTTAGTATTTATCCTCCCGAAGTCTTTCCTATGCACTACAACATGGGGTTCGTCAAAAGGCATGTTTACAGGTCCCTAAAAGGTCGGCGCCGCGTCTGCTCCCCTTAAGTTGCAGATGTCCTGGGCGGCGGCTTCCACTTACCATCAGGTGGACCGTCTGCCAGTGTGCCATCCTTGGCTATAAAAAAAAAGGAACTAGGTGGTGAAGGACTAGGTGGTTTAATGGTGCTACAGCCAATCGACTGCAACTCATATAAATGGGCTGGCTCGACCGGGGTAGTACCACCCTCTCATAGAAGATCGGCGTACAATAGCTTCCTACGATGAGTGAGAGAGCCGGAAGCCCAACCCCAACCTCTCTCTGTCACTCTCCAAGTAAGGAAGCGTGCGGGCGATGCCTTTGGTATTGCAAGCATCTATAGGCGACGGTAACTGCTGAACATCAGGTGGGCCGTACGCTTGTTTGCAATCTTAGTTATATTAAAAGGTGGTGATTACAGTGCGGAGTAAAGTATCTCATAATACTTTACTTTGGCCAACAAGAAGCGATACGGATGATGTACGAAATGAACGGATTATTTTATCATGCACGTGTACATTTATTTTTGTACCGTGTTGTACTTGCCACCGACTTCTACTTGAACGTTATTACCATTCTGTGTAACTTCTCATTGGCTGTAGTAACTAAGTGCATATAAAGAGTAGCATTTTTTATTATAAGATGACTCTACCACGAAAGTGCTTTGTTATTCGTCCACCATTTTGCTAAGCAAAATAAACACCAACATTGTCTTGGATCGATTTAATTCCATTCAAACGGAACACGATCATCAATGCTGATACTTCGAATTCTTCGGCAATAAAACAGGTCAAACGCAAATGAGCCCTACATTGAGGGTTCCGTATGAATTTTTATAGCGAGAAAATAACACCTCGTGCGTGAAGAATGTTATAGGCATTTCGTATTGGCGAATATTCGAGGGAAAAGTGATTACAAAATAGTGACTTTTCGACTGAACCAAACTTATTTAAAAAGCTCTTAGAAAAAGTACTGGCCAATAAAATATAAATAAAGGTTGAAGGAGCATTAAATAATTGTTCGAAATTTAAAATCATTCTTGTGTTCTTTAGCACAGAATAGGTACTTAATAGACGTAACACGATATTGGAAACAAGAATATAACAAATAGATGGCTATTCTAAATAGATGGTGGTTGTTTAAAGCTATTAATTTAGTCGAGGCAAATAAATTGAGGCTCAGATAATTAGGATCCCATTTCATAAAAGCTTTTGATTAATCAGTATCATTAATCGTTGGAAACTTATAAGTATACAATAATTATTCTTCATTAACTAGTTAATTAATTATTGTTTTTTATTTACTGTACAAAAACGAAACTTCACTAAGCTAACTGTGTTTGCCATCCTTTTCATCTAACGTAGCATATGAGCAAGACGGATAACATTTGACATGTGTCAAATTTAAATGAGATCTAAAATGACATTACTTTTAAATGTCCGTTATTTTGGAAAATCGTTTATCGTTGTCTAGTACCGATCACTCTCTGTCTTCGTATTTACGTTGGCATCATTAATCTTTAAACAGTTTAACTTTTTTATTGACCTTGGTGTTCGTAGAAACTACTTCAAATACGGTTAAGAATCAAGTTGTGATCGCCGCAACGGCGCTCCATTTTAACTTGGACCTTGTTCGTTTCATTTGTCACCACTAAATCGGTTTCTTTTGTCTGTGACATCGTCAAAGTAGACTGAATTCTTCGAAATATTCGAAACATTTCACGAAATACGAGGTAGTATTCCTTTCATTAATTTATTCTGTAATTTACCAAAGTTTTCGCGTGTATTTTTATTTATACGTTTCTAACAGTATAATATAATGTTCGCGATAAATAAATTTACATTTACATTTACATTCAAACATAATACTCACGCTTGTATCCCACGGGGGGTACGAAGGTTGCCTCCCGCGTGTTAATTACGCATAAATACCTACATACTAAACATATTCATTACGTTCATCTTTAGAACGTATAGTTACACTTAAAAGATTAAAATTGCTGCAATCAAAATCTTTGCGGAATTCCAAAAACCGTCAACAATCTACCGTTTATTTACCGTTTCGCCACAAGTTTGGATAACCTGTGGCTGGATGTTCCCGCCGTAGCCCTTTGCCGTAGCCTCATTGCCATCTATCACGCCACACCACACTCGATTCGTAACATGTCATCGAGTCCAATTGAATACGTGAAACGCGATCGAATCCAATTTACTTGGAGCATTGGAACTGTGCAGTGTCAAGGATCTTTTAAAATCCTTGGATGCTGTTATAATAAACTGGTTAGAGAGACGTTATATCGGGGCTGCTTATAAGATAAACCCCAACATGTAGTATAGAATAGTTTTAATCAAATATAAGTAAGGAATACAATTTTATAGCAGTAGGAAGAAAAACCCAGACAAAACTCGTCCGTTTTTCGTTCTTGAAAGATGTCAGTTTTTAGAGGAAGAAATCAGCCATAAACAACCGTCACCAATAAGGTTCTCTAACACGTTACTTGTTCGACAGGAGCGGAAACTTTAAAGACATTGCGGGAAGCTAATTAGTTACGTAGCTAAATGGAGTTTACGTTGTTGGGTAGGTGAGTATGTTTGGATGAGAAATTGAGATCGTTGACGACAAAATTAAGCATAGGTACTCCTACCTTAAAAGGTTGGGTTAATTAGTGACTCTACTTCAGTTAAAAGTAATGGATTTTCAAAAATATTGCGTTATTCGCGGATTTTCTTACTAGAGATTTACTGAACGATTATAAAGTTACTTTTGCCTCACTTATTGATAATTATACGTCTGGAAAACTCCCACATTTTCAGTTAAAACAAAATGTTTCAGAAGCGTAGCTGTGTGGCTGAACCTTATAGTATTTTCCACCTATTCACTTTTCGTTGCCTAGGGCGGAAAGGTTAGATAAGATCGTCCAATGGCTGTAGCCATAAAACGTAGCTCCATCAACACTAATCAAACGATTGTCTACACGTATCGTGGAATATTTTATACCGAGATGCTATCGTGTGTGTCAATTTACTTACGTTGTTTCGTTCCCAGCTCACTTACCCTGGGTTTATACGTTTGGAGTTTGCTAGAGTCACTAATGACTATATAAAATTGTACAAATATATTTTGTCGGGTCACCGATAGCTGTACAATTTGCTTAATTTTTTTACATAACCGCTATCGACAGTGTAAACTAATGAGAGAGCTACCGAATTTTCTTGTCTATATTAATAATAATAATAATAATATCCTGGGATTTTTTTTACACACGGCTACCTGATCCCAAACTAAGCAGAGCTTGTACTATGGAAACCAGATAACTGATATTACTACATATACTACTAGATATATATATATATGTATAGAATACGGAACACTCGTAGTTTTTAAAACGCACATTTTTCTGCAATGGCCTCCGCAGACTTGCTACTTTTAGCATTGGCGATTGGCGATTTTGATGCTGCGTCTCGCTCGTTCGCGCTCGAAGAAACCCGACGCAGCATCGATACGTCACAAAATCGCCGGTCGCCGATGCTAAAAGTAGCAAGTCTGCGGAGACCCTGGTGACATACCTATGTAGTAAGGGAGTGTGTGGTCTGAATAACACATACTGTTGATAATATATCTTCATATCTTAAGTATGCCTTTGAACTTACTACGGTAGCAAGTGCAGTTTACCGCAGTTGACAGATCTGACTAAGCTGAACTCGTTCGTGGTTGCATTATAATATCTATTTGCTTTCATTTCCCTTGCTTGAATTTTCAGCTGTGACTTTCCTCTGCTCAAGCTGTGACGTAATAATTTCTACCGTTCAACATCACAGTTATATTTTAGTTAATTCATTATTAGAGAGCACTTACCTAATGAGTGTGTATTAAAAAGCTTTTTGAATTCGTTTAATTTTTAATGGCATCCCCAGACAAATTGCATTTAATATTCATAATGTATCTTTTATGTGTAGCTTTGTTCTTTATATACTACTGCACACCTATCTACTTTAGTTTTTAGGGTTCCGTAGAACCTACGAAGAAACCTAGAAACCTACCTACAAACATTAATTAGGCTATTTATAAAAAAATATGTTAGAGACAGAAAACTAAATACTTCTTTAGTGTGTTGATAATATAATAATTAAAATTATAATGTTCTTTTATACTTAATAGCTGTCGTACAGTTATATGCCTCGCGTGGTATTGCTGCCATAAACTTGAAAGTTGACTTACAGTAATTTATCAGAATTTGTTTGATCGTTCTGAGCTTGTTTCAATATAAGGGCCCCACTCACGCCATTCAGCGATTAGCTAGAACAACTAATGTTACAAAAATCCCTAGAATTCCTACTGTTGAACACTCGTGGACTACGGCGCTACGGGCGTAGCAGTGCTACGAATTACGTAGCATTTTGCTACAAGAGATTTTGCTACGTATGTCGAAGGTTGCTAAATGTTTATTAAAATTTCGATTAGTATGGTATACTTGTTAACACAATTTCACTTGTATTGCTAAATATCTTTGTTTTTATTCCAGGTACGTACGTAACCAAGGCTAACAATAAATTTCTTCAAACTGTACTTTGCCTTAATATTTAAGTGCTCAGCGTATTTACGAAGCAGCTCTAAATAAGGTTACTTCTTTACTTATTACTACTTTGTTGTTGGAATAACGAAGTTACGATATTTTATTGTGTCCCTACGGTGCTACGGCGCTACGTGCGTAGACCTTCTACGCAATTTGCTACGAAATGTAACATTCGTGCATACAGATATTGCACTATACTTATATGGACCAGAGGGCCTACTCTGTTTCAAACGAAAACAAAAAATCGGACGAAATACGCGTATTTCCTACTATGTTTTTCATTGATTCCGACATTTCTTACGAACGAAAATTGTTTGACGTTTAGATTCGACGACGACGAAGACGTCAAACAATTTTCGCTCGTAAGAAATGTCGGAATCAATGAGAAACGTAGTAGGAAATACGCGAATTTTTCCGAAATGTCGTTTTCGTTTGAAACAGAGTAGGCCAGCAGGAGCCCAGCGTGCAATTCGTGGATTTGAACGAGCGCCGTCCAAACCTAGTCGATTCGGTAGACGAGATGATAGGCAGAATACATTGTTCTAGATGTTTCCACTTTCAGCGGTGGGGGAAGCGTAAACATGACAAAAATTTTTTTTTGTATAAAAGCAATGACATAAAAATACTCAAGCGTGTCAGATATTGATACGTTTCATGCTCCAACATGATAAATTGCAAAAAAAAAAATTACTCGAGCGCGCCAGAATTTGTAAGCATCTATAGGCTACGGTAACTGCTTAAAATCACGCGGGCCGTACGTTTTTTGCCACCGCAGTCCTATATTAAAAAAAAAAACTGAGGGGGTGAAAAAGTGAAACTTCCAGATGCTCCCATTTCTTAGACTGATGATCAAATTAGCAAAATTGACACTTTTGACACTTCTTAGCTAGTAATGAATCCCCCTTATCTTAATCTGACGAGTTCGAGTATTTTAAAATGGTCTATTTTTTTTTTGGTTCCCCTGAGCGAACCCACCTATATTAAGGGCTCATAATTTAAGCTATCTCCCTTATCTTAATCTGACGCGCTCGTTTAAATCCAGAAAGTCCTTCTACGGCTCCCCATCCAATACTATCTATGCACATATTTATAGTTATACACATACAGTAGTGGCTATATAATTAAGAACAGTATATACTGTACGTCTGTCGTCAAAAAAGAAATTGAATAAGCAGGTCGATTCTTCGCTTGCATAATTTTTCCGTGATAAAGAAAGAATACAATATACGATGAAATAATGATTTCATTTGTAAAAATCGCGGTCGTCCAATATTATTCTAAGCTGATAATTCCTCAGTACATACATAAAAGAGCTGTTGAAAGCGTAATTGAACGGGCAGGATTTAAAGATTTGATTTTCATACAGCGGTTTAATAATACTATTTAGAAATATGTTATAACTTTAGAAGAAACACTAAATTTTAAACTTATTTTGGTTGTTTCAATACTAAATAGAGACCATATGGATTTAATTCAATACATAAATACCTTGTTAAATTAGTACCTTATTGTATTCTATTCCCCACTTATTTACGTGAGTGTATTTTGCAAATATATATTTACGTTCGAGACAAGGAAGTGAATGAAAAAACATGAAATGTGTAATAAACCGCGTTATCTCTCCCCGAAAGCCGTAAAGTTGTCCAAAGGGGAGGGGAGGTAGAGCTGAACTGGTGGTAACTGTTAACGACCTAAATCGTAACAAGGCAGAAACCGTAAACTTTCAGTGCATTTCTTCGAGAATAGTTCATATTTCATGATAGCATAAAAGGAACATAAACTGATAAGTAATAAGTGGTACCTACATAATATGAATCGTTTATCGCGCTTAGGTAGATCTTCGATACTAAAGGTAGGAGTTCGATGCAAGCGGCAGACGGCAGACGTCAGTCGATCTCATACAAATTGTGGCGATGACATGTGCCGCGACGGCAGACAGCATTACAATTTCTATGAGATCGACTGACGTCTGCCGTCTGCCGCTTGCATCGAACTCCTACCTTTACTGCTTGTAATAAAATTATTTGGTTTTAAAGTAGGAACGTGAACTCACCGAGGTAATCTTAATTAACAGTATGGTCTTAAGAATTCATCTCTAAAGTAGGTATCTACTTATAATCAATAGTAGCTATATTCACTTAATATAAAGTGAAGCTTGGCGCTAAAAGCTTTTTAATCGTCTTGGAGACGATGGAAGGATCGGGGTGGTGGATCGTATCTCATTTCTTGCATAATGTTAATAATTAAAACTAAAATATCTACGTATTTGTGCCGTTTGCCGTGGAAACGTTTGGCCCATGGAGTCATAGCGCTAAGGCACTGGTTAAGAAAATCACCCCCAGACTGATTACCTCCACAGGTGACAAGAGGGCTTGCTCATTCCTTGCTCAAAAGTAAATGCAGGAAATGCAGCCAGCATCATTCATCATTCTTGCCACCATCCCACGCGGACGGGATTTGTATGATCAGGGGTAGTGATGTAAAATGTTATTCGGTAATATTTCTGGTTAAAAATAAATAAGTATTTGGATGTTGCCATATCAAGCGAGCTGCCACGTCCGAGCTGTCAGTTATGACACTATGTGTCCCTTTGTGGTAACGCTAAAATATTGTTTTTTGACGATTTATAAATGCTACATGAATACCTTTACATGAATAAAAAAAATAATGAATTTGAATTTATGCGTTCCCGCGTCAAAACTGATTTCGCGGGCACGCCTCTCGCCTCATATAGACGCACCCATTGGGAGAAATAAAAAATAATAGGTAACCTTTCACAGAATAAATTTTTGTGTCTCTTGCACTTTACAATCAGGATCTTAAATTGAATGATGGCTATTGACTTCTATTGACAACACAATGAACCTTTGTCTCACACGACCCGGCCATCGACACCTCGCGTGTTGCTTTTATATCTTACTGGATGTGTACTTTATTAACACCTACTGTGTTATATTAAATATGTAGATATAAGTTTTTATATCTACTTAAGCAAATTGTAATTCGTAAGTACCTATCTATCTTCCATACAAATAAATCAAATTGAAGTGTGTTTGGTAGGTCAAAATAACAGCTTTTTACTATTACGTTCATGCTAAATGCATATGAAAGTATATACGGTACTAATAACAAAAAACTGTGTTTTAAAAATTGTCTGTCTGTCTGACTGTTTGTTCCGGCTACTCTCCGAAACGACTGGACCGATTTTTGACGCGACTTTCACTGACAGATAGCCGATTTTATATGGAGTAACTTAGGCTACTTTTATTTACGCGCGTACGAAATCGCGGGCACAGCTAGTATTAATATTAGGGCCATAACACACCGGGTAGCCATGGCGACGAGGTCGCCAGCCACCGTAGCCAACTATTCGTATTGAAATGTATGGGACGTAACACACCTGCCGACGTACTGGCGACGTCGCCAGTCAATACAAATTGTTTGGATAGGTACGTGTGGTCCGCGACGTCGCCGTCGCCATGGCGAGCCGGTGTGTTATGGCCCTTAATGTATAGCAGTTTTTATATCTACTTAAATTGTATTTCGTTAGTAGTGCACTTATTGGTTGCAATTTAAATATTCTTAAGTGGTTTTCGGAATAAGTGGTCTAAGTAGGTAAATAAATAGCAAGTGAAGGCTACGTGTCTGCACATATATTGTAGTTTATTTGATATTTGTAAAGGGTCTTGTTCATTTTATATTATTCAAGTTACATAATACACCTAGTAGGTACATAATATATTAACTGTAACTGTTTGGTCCCAAATAAGCAATGCTTGTACTATGGCTACCATACAATGGACTGGGGGCGATCCCAGTGACACCCAGGCCAGGGCAAAATACGAAAAGGCCGTTTCCGAAATTTGCCTCTGGCGGGAATCGAACCCGCAACCACCCGATGCGGTGAACCAAGCGGCCTACGCTCAAACCACTGCGCCAATCGGTCGTCCAGTCACTTAAATGTGAAATTTCCCATTCTTCACGCCATTTGACCATTCTATTAGCCAGTACCAAAGGTCGAGGTCATTGCTCACTTATCACTCTATTACGTAAGGGCTGGAATATTTGCCTAATTTTGTTATTACACAAGTTGCTAGGGTTACCTGAATAAATGTACCCATAGACCCAGTTCTTAGAGTAGCCGTCATTTCAATTTTGCAACACATCCGTTTCGATTTAGATTCTTAAATTGGTAGAGAGATAGAGTAACGACACGAAACTTTTTCTAAAATTAAGCACGGATATGTTGAGATATACTTTTGACAGAGAGCTTTTAATAAAGAGTTACAGCTCTAGTAGAAACGCCGGTTTAAGATAGTAACTTATTTTGTTCTAACCTACGTCGTCCCACTGATGGGCAAAGTCTCCTCCACTTTTCTCTGGCCAGTTGCTACGAAATGCGTCGTCAATACTAACTTATGTCATCAAAATAACTAATTATTAATCTCTACACGACTCAAAGGGACTTGGGTAGAATCTTCTGGTTGCTGCGAATATTTCGTGACATCTCTATCATTGTCGTGGTTATGAATATTTAAAGGGCAAGCTTCTGAACAATGAGACCCGACCTTTTCTTGAAGATGTCTTTTATTGCCCGTCATTTCCCCCGGGCGCGCCAAGTTTCACGTCAAATGTTTCCTTTGAGTCTGTACAAACATGATATCGGTCTCGTCTCGACCTCTTTAAATTTATATTTTCGCGAGAAAGCGAAACATTTTACACAATTTTATGTTCGTGTTTTATTACTTCAGTCGACTTTCTTCTTAAGATGTTCAAAGAACGCGAAGTAATATAATAATGGGAAGTTTGTTTGAGTTATAATTATTTTGTAATTAAACTTAGTTTATACATACATTATACCAACGTCGAATAACCACACAATATCGTGTCAATAATTATTGGGATATACGGGCAATAACAATATAGACATCCGAAAAACTTTAGAACAAAGTTTCTTATAAAGGAATTATTATAGGTAGTGTGGATTGTGGCATTATTAATTTTAATATTATGACTATCACATGGTTGCATAGAATTTCATTCCCCATAAGATAGGTAGGTACAGTTGATGGTGATGTGGTAAATTACCCGAACGATTCTGCAAAGGTTATCGCATTAAAAAGATTGATACATAAAGACCTGTTGTTTTGTTAAATCGATAGTCAGAATGAACTGTTTATTACTAAGTTGTTGGTCGCACGCGAAGTTGATGACCTTTGGAGAACTAGAGCCTGTTTCGATATAAACCATCATTAGGGGTCATTTTCACGGAAACCGGTTACAAATTGTACTACATTAGCTGTGTGGGGAAATAACATAGAACATACAACTACTTGAGTCACGTAATACATACTTTTATAGTATGTATGATGCTATAGTAGGTAAATATTATTCTAGAAAGAATAAAGGGTACAGGCAGGTACAGTCCTCCCCAAAAAATGGTTAAGCACTGTTTGTCCCTAGTCGTGGCAAACAAAAAACTACGTAGCAGGGATGCGTTCAGAGAGTACGCATCGAATGCAACTATTCTTTCTAACGCCGTTCTGTACTTCAGAGTGTCGTGTTCAGTTGCGGCGTCAGAATGAATAGTTGCAATTGCTGCAGCCTCTGAACGTGGCCCAGAGGATACAGATTTTCAATGATTTTTGACACATTTTTTAAATAACATCTTTTATATTTACCAAAATACAATACCTGAATCTCCTATGTCATTGACGAATGTACTTTGGTAGGTACTTATTTAGGTATCACGCCGAGATTTCTCTTTCAGTCGCATGAAAACATATTTGTCTTGTTTGCCTTGATGTCAGAATGCCAGCTTGAACAGTACTGTGGGTAATTTTTCACATTCTCTCTCAGATATTCAGTTCTACGTGAATACCTATGTAGATAGATACCTTATATACCTATGTATGCTTTAGCTTTGACCTTGAGCAGGTTGTGAACTCTCTTTGCAAAGTACAGTTAGCATCCAAACACCTACTACTTACCTACCTAATTAAAAACAGAGTTGGAAAAAAACAGGAAATTTAAAATGAAAACTGTTTAAAACATGTTTAAATCAGTGTTTAAAACATTGATTTAAAACAGAAGGAAAAAATCACCGTGTTTAAAATATGTTTTAAACACGGTGTTTAAAACAAGGTGATTTTTTCGTAACAACCCTGATTAAAAATACATAGTTTCAACTTCAAACTCGTTGACATTTGACATAATATTCTTTGGGAAAACTGACTAAATGTCAAATTTATTTGGTAGTTATCTGACGATTGTGAAACAAGCGCTTAGAAGTACAACATACGTAATAAATTAGGTAGAGAAGGGAATTATTAAGGAAGTAGTTCTAGCATTGCTTGCTTTTACCTATTCACTATAGCAACAGAATTGCTGCTATGTAATAATTAGATAATTTACTTTTGATGTTGACTGTACGTACGTACAATGCCTTGTTTGTCTCCATTTCATTTCGTCTGTCGGTATGGGAGTGGTAGTCAGACGCTACGCTTTAGTTTAAATTAATTATAATATTTTGATTCATTGAATTTCGTCCCTAATATACTTAGCAATATGTACATTTCAGTAAAATAAAATTTTAGCATTTATCTCCAAGTCTGATATATTCTTTGTACCTTCAAGGAGATATCAATTGAAACTGTTAATTAATATTTATTTTTCTACAAATTTACATTAAGTAGGTACCTATGATTACTAGACTATTCCTATACTACCTAGAGTCCCCATGTCTACCTGTCTGTCACACCACGCTAATAAAACATTCACCGCTCTACACAAAAAATAATCCGGAAAAGTGTGAATGGGTTCCGTACAAACTCCTTAGATGATAAATTTTCAAAAACGCGAATAATTAAGTATGTTTTTTATTTGTAATTTAGTAGCCCAAATACCTACTAATTGTCATGTCTCCAGCTTAAAAAAAATGGAACCCCTAAAAACCCTCGCGTCTTATTTTACCCCCTTAAGGGGGGAATTTTCCCCCTATATTGTTAAAATGTCATGTTTCTTACACCAGCGGTTTGGGCTGTGCACTTCTTCACAGACGGTCAGACAGATGGACAACAAAGTGATCCTATAAGCGTTCAGTTTTTTTACTTTTGAGGTACGGAACCCTAAAAATTTTGGGTAGTAAAATCCTGCTTGTCAGAATGATAAAGCAGTTTAGACACTTTATCCCCTTAACTTGGCGTGTGTCTGGCGGGACCGGGATTGGAGTGGTCTGAACCAATTTTATATTACATTGCCCACTGGTAACAAGCTCTAATGGATTAGAGATTGAATAAAATGTATGTGCTGCAAGCTACGAAGGAAAATGCGCTACTTCAGTAAGTAGATTTTATTCAGCCTCTTGAAAATGTTGAAACCAATTTTATACTTAATCTTCTTCATACTACGTGTTTCTGAAAATTTTACATCGTTTTCGAGGTTATTTTTTTTCAAAATTTCCGAGAGAAATTATTTGAAAAAAGTGTCCGAATTACTCATTTGGTAGGTACTTATTTCAAATAAGCAGTGTTTGTTTGTCCAATTTTGTATGGAACCCTGAATACGAGAGGCGGTCATTCTATTTTGTACGCCAAGGCATTCGACAAAGTCTGGCACAACGGCTTGATTTACAAGTTGTATCTCATGGGTGTGCCTGACAGTCTCGTGCTCATCTTACGAGACTACTTGTCGAATCGTACCTTTAGGTATCGCGTCGAGGGGACGCTCTCTGCTCCCCATCCCATTAGAGCCGGAGTCCCGCAAGGCTCCGTGCTAGCTCCCCTACTATACAGTCTGTACACGAACGACATTCCTCGTTCGGCCAATGTACAATTAGCTCTTTATGCGGATGACACCGCCTTATATTTCTCACACCGCAACCAAGCGTACATCACGCGCGTCCTCCAACGCGCAGTCAACACTCTCGGAGAGTGGTTCAGGAAGTGGCGCATAGAGGTGAACCCGGACAAGAGCGCAGCCGTGCTCTTTGCCAGGTCCACCGCTCGGCGCCCTTCCACGCGTCGCATTAGGTCCAATTTAGGTACGGTCTCTTTGTATGGCCAACCCATCCCCTGGTCCAAAACAGTCAAATATCTGGGTGTCACACTCGATGGCCCCATGACCTTCGGTCCTCACATTAAAAGAGTCCGCAACCGAGCCGCCTTTGTGCTCGGTCGCCTTCACTATCTTATATGCAAGCGGAGTAAAATGTCCCTTAGAAATAAGGTGACACTTTACAAAACTTGCATTCGTCCCATCATGTCCTATGCGAGTGTTGTGTTCGCTCACGCGGCCAACACTCACATCAACAGTCTCCAAGTCATACAGAATCGCTTCCTTCGTAAAGCCGTGGGAGCCCCGTGGTTTTTGAGGAACGTAGACCTTCACTCAGATCTAGGCCTAGTCTCCATACGGAAGTACTTCAAAGAAGCGTCCGAACGCTACTTTAAAAAGGCTTCCGATCATTCGAATGCTCTAATCGGCGCCGCCGTCGATTACGAGCCCGCGCACTTAGACACACTCAGTAGTACCTACCGCCGCCGACCGCGGCATGTACTACTCGGCCCACCCGACCCACTCACCGTGCTCCTCGACTCAGATGCCGAGGAGACCGACACACGCACACTACCCAACATACACCGACCTCGACGGCGAGGTCGACGTATTCCCTCTTCCGCCAATAGGTGCCTCTATGCGCCTGCGCCAGCAGGACCTAGACGCACCTAGGCATTCGACAAGCCCGCTGAGTTTCTTGCCGGATCTTCTCAGTGAGGTCGCGTTACGATCCGGTGGTAGTTTTTACCTCCGTTCTCTCTCTAGAGACAGCAGCCAAGCCGAGGCCGAGCCCTATGTGGCGCCCTTGAGCGTGCTGTCCCCTACCCTTCTGGTTGGAGCGCACTTTGCACTCACCAAAGTCCGGGTGAAGTTGTAGAGGCCACTCTGGCCAACAACGTATTGTCAATTCAAAAAAAAAAAAAAAAAAAAAAAAAAAAATTCTATTTTGTAATTTGTAACATCATCACAATGTAGGTATGTACATAAATACAAAAAACTAAAATATACTAGGTACCCCATGTTTTGACTGAAAAGGTACATATTTGATACAATGTGTTCTTTGAACGTTCTTCAGTCATTTACATAATAAAGAAAACATGTCAGAAAGAACAACAAAAGCTTTACGACAAAAGATTTGTAGGCAGTGTCCTTGACCTGCCTCGTATAGAGAACTTTGAAATTTTAATTATTGTTCGTAGATAGTATACTTACCTACTTATTATGGAAATAAATAAATACCTACCTAAGGCATATAATAAGGATATACCTACCTATATATTACTATTAAATAGTTTATAGGTAGGTACCTACCTAATTTTCATAGGTACTTAGTACCTACAAGTACTTCGCAACATTTAATAAACGAAGTTGTTAGAGTAGTGAAAAATAAAATAAAAGGTAGGCAATAGGCAAATCGTATAATATCTCGAGGTACGTAGGTAGTTACCTGATAAATCCACATATAGGGAGGTATCCACCATAAATGGAGGTCAAAACAACAAATGTGGAGTTCAATGTACTCTAGTATCGTAAACAAACCAACTAGGCGCCGTTTTATAAAAAAATAACTTGAAAAGATCTATTACTAATAAAGAAAACCGCTTCCATTAGGTACCTGTCATATCATTAGACGCAATATAATAAGAAATTAAACCAGTGTAATAGCTTACGTTAAGGTAGGTAAGGTAAGGTATCACTTTGTTTAAATAAAAAAGGAAAGCTAAAATAGAAAGAAACGAAATTTTCCAGGTAATAATAAAAATACACGACGACTTGATTTTTTTGGCAATTGAATTCCCGCCCTATGAAAATATAAGAAAAGAAAGACTTTCCCGCCAAAAAAGACGGCCACTTCCAGCTACTAGTGCTGTGAACCCTTTAGAATTTGTTACTCAATCATACATAATCGATAAAACCAGTTACGATATTGTTATTATCATACATAATCGATAAAACCAGTTACGATATTGTTATTATAGTTATAAGACACGCAATATAATATCACATAATACGATACTATGCGACCAAATAGCTTTGAATCTTATTACGACCATGTATAGCACTATACGTAAATTATTGCCGATATAGCTTCCCGCTGAGGTTTGGTAAAGGCTTTGTTATTTTCCTGCAATTTAGTTCAGGAAAGCCGGGCTTAATGTCGCGTATAATGTATACTTTCTATTATATCACGGTCAAAATATTTTGTCACAGTACAATTTAGTGAGTTGACGTGCCTACACGACAGGCTAGTGGAATACATTATTATTTAAAAAAGAGCTTGGATTTTATCATGTCTGCATGAAATGGGGTGTTTGTCTATTAGTTTGATATCAGTGTGAAGTTTTACTACTTTAAGTTGGAGGTGAGTTTATTTTAGTAAGTAGGTACTAGGTGCGTACCTACCTATGTAGGTTTTATTTTTTTTACTAGTGGTGCGTTCCACTCACTGTTAATTTTGTAATTTTCGTTATTTTCGATCACAAATCTCCGTTCCACTCGCACCAACTTGTACTGAAAGTGATCATTATTATCGTTTTTAACACTTTTTGTGGACGAAAATAACAAAATTAACAGTGAATGGAACGCACCAAATATAGGTTGCCTATTTCTCCTGTATATGCCTTCATGCCATACCTACAGAACTTTCATTTTATAAAGCTATAAATCTATTCATTTTATAAAGCAACGTCCTATATTTTTTCTAAAAGTACATACAGTAAAAAAAAAGTGGTATTAATAACGGAAACTTTATTGTGCTACAAAATGTATGGGTACCTTATTAAATCTAGTATCGTAATAACTATGTTCGAAACTGTGTTGCCCTGAATAGTTTAGCGGTTTGAGCCAAGCTAGTATTTAAAATGCACATGCACAATGCAGTGGTTGCCGACGTCATCTACTTTGCAGTAATATTTTTGCTACTAATGCGCCTGCACGGCTTGTAAAGGAACGTCCGAATTTACAAAAATGCAGTTTAATACGTGTTGTTTTTGTGATAGCGTTTTAAATGTTTTAATCGGTGGTTTCCTTAATAAAATATTAGTAATACATAATTTCTTGCTTACTTAGTAAAGAACTAATTAATTAAATGGTTCGTATTTATTTAATCTAATGAACGCTGATGAATTATTTTGTTAATTTGTAGTAAAATAAAATCTTAGGTTTTTTTATTTTATATTCAGTATTTTATTTCATTTTGTATTTAGTTTAGTGGGTGCAAATATTTATAACCTTAGTTCTTAATAAATTAAAATGTCTTGGTTACTAATCCCCAAAAAATACACATTATAATTATTGATTTTAATCGATATTGATTACAATTTTATATCGATGGATTTAATGTTATAACTATAATAACTATTTCCGGTGAAATGTCATCTTATTCGTCAATGAGCTGTCAAAGTCAAGTCAAACAAATGCCATGCCATTGCATCCTGCCAGTGCCAACGTAACTCTTTCTTTGTTGTGTTTTGTTTATTTTACTACAAGGATTAGATAGATAATTAGGATTTTTTAACTTCGTGAATGTAGTCATATAGTTCTTGTTTTTAATCATGGGATACCTAATGTCTGTAACAAAATATATAATCGAATATTTTAAGGTTAGTGACAATTAATTTCCTACGCAAAGTTATTTATTACATAAAACACGATTATTAGATTATTATTATGACACGAAATACCCAAAACCTTTATAATTTATCTTGAAATCCGTGAAATTATAATTGGTGCGTGCCTAATACGATAATAAAATTGTGAATAACACTTGAAACTCTTTCGAGTTCTATATAAGTTGTGTTTATTTATAGGTAAGTTCATTTTGTTCATTTGTTTTAGACTGTGCTAGAATCTGGGAGTGTGGGGAACGCGTCGTCGTCTGATGAGGAACTGGAGCAGTGGGAGCAAATATTTATGATGAGAGATGAGAACGGAAACAGTTACAATGATAAGTGAGTACCTTCCCACAGTTCATCCTTTATATTTGAAGCAGTACTAACTTTGTGATTATATCCTCTTTGGTATCAGCAATATAGTCAACTTAGAAATGAGCAATTTATTAAGCATTCTATTTTCAAATTGGAAATCAAAGTTTTTTCTAAAACCAAAATGTGTGCGGCTAGTGTTACACATTCTTTTTTCAAACTTAATCTGTGTTATCAAGGTAAGGGCCCCTTTACACTTTGTGTTTTGTATGTACTTTAGGATATGTTTTTTTTTGTGCAGGAGGAAGAAACGCAGCATATGGTGTCGTCCCTCATGCATCCCGGTGTCAATAGTTATAATACTGATAGTGTTGGTCGTGTTGGTCCCCCTGCTCGACCAGCCCAACGTAGTGCAAACGAATGCAATTACTACTCCAGTCTCTTTACATTGCTCAGATGAGTGTAGGTGGGTGAAAAGTATTATTTAATTTCTTAAAAAAAAAACTTAAGTAGAATCTACTATTACTCCTCCACCAAGCCAACTAGGAACTGGGATAGAATGCTACTTCCCCGCCCGCCACACCTCCCGCACCCCGCCGCCGCCGCGGTGCGGGTGACGTCACATTTGGCAGGTTCCTAGATGGCATGGTCGAGTAGTAGTTACTATAAAAAATGGAAGCTTCCCTACTATTCCAACTAACGGCCGTATTTACAAACAATACCTGTGTAAGGGTCAAGTTCACCAACACATTAATGGACCGCCTAAGGACCAACCTTAACAATGAAAGTAACCACTGGCTGTGTTTGCTTCACAAGTATTTTTATTTTTTGTCAGTATGCATCATGTGTCTCACTAGTGATCCTATTTTAATGGTGTTTTCACTATTTTATAAGTATATGTTAGACTTACTAAACAATGTACCTCATTAACATTGGACAAAATATAGTGTCAAAAAGCCATTAGTATGACAAAACTAATAAATCACTACAAAAATCGTTCCATACTATAAAGTTCCCTATTTCGACGGAACAAGGTCAGTCAATCAAAATTAATCACAGCGTTAACTACCCATAATGTTGTGGTAGACAGTGACTCTTAGGCTGCCTGCACATTATAAGAAACTTACTGTCAGAAAAACGCCGAAAGGTGCTCCGTACATTTTGTACAGGGTCTCTAAACTATGAGAAATTAGCCAGACCGATTGGGTGATTTATGTGGACTAAATAAGGGTGTTACCAGAACAATCGATCGATGATAGAATGGGTTAGTAAACGTCGATCAATAGTTTCTACCACACCGATCAATGATAGAATGGGTTAGTGGACGTCGATCAATAGTTTCTACCACACCGATCAATCATAGAATGGGTTAGTGGACGTCGATCAATAGTTTCTACCACACCAATCAATGATAGAATGTGTTAGTGGACGTCGATCAATAGTTTCTACCACACCGATCAATCATAGAATGTGTTAGTGGACGTCGATCAATAGTTTCTACCACACCGATCAACGTTGATCGATGAAATCGATCGGCGATGGATCGATTTGTTAATCTACGTTTTATAGAACGGTATCCGTCGATCATTCAAACCTACCACAGCAATCGATCAACGTCTATTGATCGGCGATCGATTGATTGGTGTGGTAACACCCGAAAATTTATGTCCATAAAATTTCTGTCCGAATGTTTCCGATGATGTGCGGCCGGCCTTAAACGACAATTTTTCGTTTGCAGGCTATCATTAGTGGAAAGTATACCGGAGGGGCACATGTATCCGCCTAACGTCACGCACATGCCCACTAAAAATGCGTGGTTAGACTTGATAGATGAAGCTCAAACTTCTATAGAAATAGCGTCTTTTTATTGGTCCCTTAGGTATAATGAAGAGTATCCTTACAATTCCTCTATAGAGGTAAGTTTTGTTTCCACCTGTATTTGTTAACGGAACATAAGTACTTATCACTATCACTACATCACTACATATTATAAAACAAAGTCCTCCGTCTGTCTGTCTGTTCGCGATAAACTCAAAAACTACTGCACCGATTTTCATGCTGTTTTCACCAATGGATAGAGTGATTCTCGAGGAAGGTTTTAGCTTTATATAATTTGTCAAATACAATATGTTAAAAAAACCCTGTCCGACCCGAAAACGTATTGTTGGGTATCGAGATTAGATTCCATTTTTGTAAAAAAAATCTTTTTTTTATTTTTATTTTTTTAATTTTTCAAATTTTTTTTTTCATTTTTTTAGCATAGTTTGTGTCCCACTGCTGGGCAAAGGCCTCCCATATTTTTTTTGTAATACAAATACCCTGTTTACATTTTTTTTTTTTTTAATAAAATGACGTCATCACACACTTTGTGGTCTGAGGTGACGCCACACGATCTAACATAATTACTTCCGGTAACGGTGTTGTCATATTTTTAAAATTAGCTACATTTTGTGGGAAAAAGGCAAAAAAAAATGGCACTTTAAATGTTCATTAATATGTTTACTATCATGATTTTTTTATTTTTTATTATTTTATTTGGTCATGTGATTGGGGAACCTAATTACCGGTTTCGGCTCGGACAGGGTTTTCTTAACATGTTGTATAATGCTAGAATGTAATGATATTTGTTGGAGGTGTCGGAAAAAATAAGCCGTCCGGGAGCTTTTGGTCGCGATAACAGAAATCCACGCGGGCGAAGCCGCGCGCATCAGCTGGTGCTTTTTTATTAAGGTAACAAACAAACGTACGGCCCGTCTGTTGTTAAGCAGTTACCGTAGCCTATAGTTGCTTGCAATACAATACAATACTTAAGGCATCGCTTGCACGTTGCCGACCTGAAGGGGAGTGAGACAGAGGGAGGAGAAGGGGAGAGGGGGGTTGGGCTTCCGGATCTCCCATTTATCGTACGAAACCGATACGATAGCCGTACGCTTTTTTGCGCAGTCCTATAAAAAAAATGGTATCTGTAATTTTACTATTTTGTTCCAGGGCGAGCAAGTGTTCCAAGCGTTATACGCTGCCGGGTCAAAAAGAAATATTAATTTAAAAATTGCTCAAAACTGGCCCAACAAAATTTATCCTAACGTAGATACTGCATATTTAGTCAAGAAGAAAGCTGCACAGGTAATTAAATAATCCGTCTTATACACCCGTGTGCATATTGAACAATTGTCGAGGTTTAACGTCGTATACTTCTGAGCTAATATTGTTTGTTATATTTATCAGGTTAGAAGTCTAAACTTCTCAAAGTTACTCGGGAACGGAATCCTGCATACAAAGTTTTGGATTGTGGACCGAAGTCATTTCTACATTGGAAGTGCCAATATGGACTGGCGGGCGCTTACACAGGTAACTAACAAGTTGATCTGTAAATAATTAATAGAACGGTCCTTTAAAAAATATTAATATACCATAGAGAAATGAAATGCGTCCACTCGAAAAATGTGTCTAAATGATCACCATTGAAATTAAAAAGTAATGCACATGCAGGTTCAATGCCAACTTCTGATGATTAAAGTACGATCTCGAGGTACGATAAACATGTACTAGAGGTACTGAAGGATGTAGACGTATTTAGAGGATGCACAAGCATTTCAAGGATGTAGACGCATTTCGAGAATGCACACGCATTTCAAGGATGTAGACGCATTTCGGGGATGCACACGCATTTCAAGGATGTAGACGCATTTCGGGGATGCACACGCATTCCAAGGATATAGACGCATTTCCCTCGTAGATGAAAAAAATACTGATACTAATTACGTGTATGGGTTAAAACACTAAACTCATCGACCGTAACTTTTTCCATAATAATCATATAATTCTCACTACCCATGCTATGTACTGTGCAATGAAACAGCCGCCTTGACACTGAATAATGTAATGTGTCGTCCACAGGTGAAGGAGCTCGGTATACTCGCGTACAACTGCTCCTGCCTCGCGACTGACTTGGGGAAAATATTTGATGTAAGTTGCTCTCGCCTGTACCTATTTTCTTTTATAATCAGTTTGTTTAAAAAAAAAATTGTAATGTCACGACTTTTATCCCCATTCGGGGGTAGTCAGAGGCTTGAGTGGCCATACACCACCACATTGTGGAGGTATTAAGCCAACTCAAAGCCCACGTTTCACCAGATAGTCGGTACCCAACGTGACAGGTGGTGAACCTTGTCGCCGTGTATACAGGAACTGACTATTACCTAATCCTGAGGGAGGTAGGTTTCCTCACAATGTTTTCCCTCACCAGTTTGTTTTTAATATTTATTTAATACTAGCTGTGCCCCGCGGCTTCGCCCGCGTGGAAATTGGATTAGCGTATGTCTTATTCCAGAGCCTACACTATCTACTTTTCAAATTAACGGGCCCGTTAGCGTGGTTGGCGCGGAGGCGCCTTTCACGCTGCAGGTCGTAGGTTCGATTCCTACCCGGGACATGCATTTGTGTGCATGAACATGTCTGTATGTCCCGAGTCTGGGTGTATATGTATACTAAGTATGTATTTACAAATAAAAAAGTAGTATATGTAGTAATATCAGTTATCTGGTTTCCATAGTACAAGCTCTGCTTAGTATGGGATCACGTAACCGTGTGTGCAAAAATGTCCCAGGATATTATTATTATTAATTTCATTAAAATCGGTTTAGTAGATATGGAAATACGTAGTAACAAACATGTACACACGCTTACTTTCGTGTGTGGTTAACAAATGGAGCATTATATTTTTAGTTCGTAATAAGCCGCGCAATATTAATGTATGGGAGCTTTTCATTAGCACCCCTTTTGAGTATGCTTTCGTGTTAATATTTCACAGTAACTCTGTCTGTATTAGACCTCTGTTATTTTTCCTTCCACTAACCAACGTCTGGTATATTACACTCTATTCTAATGACATACAACTCAAAATAAAACGAACGACCCTAATCACCTTTGAGTTAATATCCGTATCGTGTGTCGCATTTTAAATGTTCTAGCGTTCATTATTGCGACGTGGGTTTTTTTACAGTATTACTGTTATTTCGCTTCGAATGTAACAGTGTAATTAGCTACACTTTTATAATTGTGTCGTTATTTCTTGCTTAAACCTATATTTTATAAGGTTATACAGTTACCGTTATACAAATGTACGGACCATCTTCTAGTCACTAAAGATCCGCTTCATATTTACACCAACCCTCCCACGGTAATATTAATAGATTTCGGAAAATTATAGCCGGCGCACACCGGGGACGGCAGTGGAGAGCATTTTAATTTTTATCGATCGAATTTAATACTTATCCAATCGAAATAAGGTATAGGTATATTTCAACGCTCGGTTATCGACCCTGAAGCATCTCGGAGCAGTTTTCTCGGTGCACCGAAGAGCACGCCGGAGCACCTTATTTGGAATGGATAAGTATTAAATTCTATTGATTAAAATTTTCGTCGTCCCCTGCCGTCCTCGGTGTGCATCGGCCATTAAGCACCATCTTCTCACGTAACGTTACGTCGCAAGCATGTTCGTCTACGTTCACTTGATATTTTTTTTCATAAATAAGAATTAATGAAGATATAGAGGTACCAAGTGGCGTCGTCTACAAGCGTTTCTATGAATCGCTACGCTTCATGTATAGAAATGACGTAAGTCACGTGATCTACGTATCGACTTCTGATGTCATTTAATGGCGTTTTATTTATAGAAACGCTCGTAGAAGAAGCCACTTGGCTATGGGGCAGACGTCATAATTACGAGCCACAAATAAAAGCTGCATAGTAAACATGAACGCTAGTACTGTAGTGCAGTGTCATTGCCGACCGCAAGGACGGACCTTGGTAAACAGTGGCCAATGTTATTTTTAGTGCAACTAATGCATGCGACGTAATTAAATATTGTATCGAGCACCCTTGTCCCCTGTACATTACAGACATGTCGGTCTTAGATCAATATTAGTACTCCGTGAATTTATAATGATTCTGTTCCACGAACTTTCATGATGAATTAATTCACCATGATGTACTGATATATCAACGGAAAATGATTAAAAGTGGGGCTTATTAATTGTTGACAGTACAAAATAATCAGTACAAAGTATTCGTTGCAGTTTTAAGTACTTACTAACATTCGTATTTGCTTCATAACTTGCATTTTCGCACCGCAAAAACGCAGATTGAAATTTAAGACACGATGTACCTAATTGTATTATGTGACGAAAGTAAGTGTGTGTAAGTAGATTCAGCAGTAGGTATAATAATTTACATAAGTAATACCGTTAAGTCAAATTTAAGAGTACCCGTAGTTACACAGAATGATGATCAATAATTGCCATTAAAATTGCCCGTTAGCGGCAACTAGCACGGGGTTGCACGATTCCAACCAGCTATGCTGTAAACTTTCCCCATAAAATTTGTACTATATCAAATCCGAGCAATTAATGGAGGAATAAAAGTTCGGTTTCAAGGCTGCAAAGGGCAAAGTCCTGACGTTTATGTTTATTGGAATTTATTGTCCTGCGTTTGTTTTTCGTGTTGTTTTCGGCTTTCCAACGTTCAATGATATTTGATACATACCTAGCTAGGCAGCACGACTTGACGCGTGATGAGACAATCGCGTAATGGAATGGCACATCCGTTTCCTAAACAGGACAGTCACATAATACGCTGACGAGCTATCCCCACATTTCCACACTACAACACATCTGTTAGCCGTCCTCTATTCGACAACATGCCCAATGCCAAGAATTTAAGATTTACAATGAAGAATTTACATAGATAATATTAGAGACCAGAAGGGCTAGCCAAGTGGCATGAACGCTAATCGAATAGAATAGAATAAACTTCACAATGTATGGAAATGCCAAACGTCGCTATGTAAATCAACAACAAGTCGCTATGAAGATCACGCTTGAGATCACGTGACTTATGTCATTTCCATAGATGAAGCGTAGCGAATTTGTAGACGTCAGCCACTTGTCTAGCCCTTCTGAAGGGCTAGACAAGTGGCTGACGTCTACGAGCGTTCGTTCAAATCGCTACGCTTCATGTATGGAAATGACATAAGTCACGTGATCTACATAGCAACTTGTTGTTGATCTACATAGCGACGTTTCACATTTCCATACATTGTGAAGTCTATTCTATTCTATTTGACTAGCGTCCATGTTGGCTAGCCCCTCCGTAGACCCGAGACCTTGCATGTTTTATGGTCGTAATTCATCTGATATCAGATGAATTACGACCAAAACAAAAAATATTCAAACATTTTCCTACTTTTCATCACATGTTTAAATTCAAATTCGTATATTCACTTGGGTGCAATTAAAATCAAGCTAAAGCCAAGCCTTTCAGGTTCGTTCACCTAAAAAGTTAAAGATCTATCAGATTGAGTTACATGAGTATCCACAGAAAATCGTCTCATAAGAAACAAACTTTTGTCTACGTCTACAATTTAACTTGTTTTCCTAATCCGTCCGGTGAGGTTGACAGATTTAAGTCGGGTCTTTTACCCTCATAACCGAAACTAATGTAAATTTTAAACGACAAGAAGTGGTCTGATTAGATATGAATAATTTAGCGTAACTTTTGGCTTTAAAACTTTGTATCTAATTGAAGTGAAACCAAAGAATATTGAAAAACTACAGTAATTTAGCAGTTTTTTTAAATCTGAATTGTACCACTGCTGGGCTAAAGTCTCTCCCACTACTTTCCAATCTTTCTCGAAGGCGTCTAAGTAAGAATACCCCTTTCTGATCTCCGGCACTAATGGCCGAATACTCAAACGCTACTCATATGTTGGCCCGTATCAATAAATCGATCTCAAGATTGAGATCGAACTTGAGATGCTGGTTTTGACAGATGTACCATACATTAAACGTCAAAACTGCATCTTAAGATCGATCTCAACTTTGAGATGCGTTTATTAATATGACCCTTACGGCCGAATATTCAAAGACTACTTAAATATTTAAGTCCAACTTAGCAGTTTGAGACGTCCTTATCTGTAATTTTTTGTATAGTGCGTCAAAGTTAAGCTGCTCTCAAATTTTAGTTGCGTACGAGTATTCGGTCGTTAGTCCCACTTAGCAGATTGAGACTTCGTTATCTGTAATTTTTTTTATGGCGCGTTAAAGTTAAGCGGCTCTCAAATTTGAGTTATTTACGAGTATTCGGCACATATTCAGTTCTTGGCCCATTTGTCCGGGTCATAAGCCTCGTAACAAATATTTGTCTTGTATCTCCAATACAGGTGTACTGGAGTCTGGGCACGCCGGACGCGGTGGTCCCGGACACGTGGCCGGACGAGCTCAGCACCGACATCAACATGGAACACCCCATCAACATGTCTGACGCCCAACGCAGTTACGGCGCATACATTACGGTAAGATTCATTAACGAAGTCAGCATTTCATCATTTTTAGTGTCCGACCGTTACAGGACTTTTACCGAAACTGAATCTTCGGTATCTGAGGGCTTACTCTTTTATAAACGAAAGCGAAATTTCTGATGAAATCTCGCCTATTTCCTACTACGTTTCCCATTCATTCCGACATTTCTTACGAACGAAAATTGTTTGACGTCTTCGTCGTCGTCGAATCTAAACGTCAAACTATTTTTGTTCGTAAGAAATGTCGGAATTAATGAGAAACGTAGTAGGAAATACGCGAAATTTCGTCCGAAATTTCGTTTTCGTTTGTGAAAGAGTAGGCCTACAGGACTTTTACCGAAACCGAATCTTGGGTAAGTATCTGTTTCAGTTTCGGCCGAAACCGAATCCGAATGTTCGGTCGGTCACCATAATTTTTATAGAGGATGAAAAGGGCGACTAAGGACATTCCAGTGGGAAATACATGTTTGCGGTGACACATTTTTTGGGTGCTTATCACGTATATGACGGATTATCCTATAATATTGAATTGTTCTACGTATTTTAAATGTAATTTATTTCTTTTAATTTTTGATGACCGCTTGGCGCAGTGGTTCGAGTGTAGCCCGCTAGGCTCACTGCATCGGGTGGTTGCGGGTTCGATCGAGAAACGGCTTTTGTTCGGGAACGTATTTTGTCCTGGTCTGGGTGGGATTAGGATCGCTCTCAGTCCTTTGTATGGTTGCCATAGTACAGCCTTGCTTAGTATGGGACCATATAGCTGGTGTTATGTCTGGCGCTATTTATTTATTCTTATCTTATTTTATGGGCATTAACGGATCAGTGATGAAAGGTAAAGGTAAGTGATGATAGGCGGAAAAGCAAGAATTAAGAAAATTAAAGAGAATAATATTTTCATAAGAAGGTATTGGTACCTAGATAAATAAATACGGGTCTTCACGAAAGCATTCTAAAATAAACACATTACCGCAGTTCCCCAAATATGTCTGGGCTTGACGTTGCGATACCGTATCGTCGCTCCCTCGAGACGGTTAAATTACACAGATTTCCAGTTTACTTCGACGCCGGCATCATTACCATTACTTACGCTTCGAAACTTGCGAGGCAAATTGTTGGTGATAATTTGAATATAACAAGCGAATAGATTCACAATACACATTCGACAATAACGCTTTTAAATAAAGCTTTGGTATTTCTATAGGACTGATGTGCAAAAAAGCGTATCGGCCCGCCTGATGTTAAGCAATTAGCCTGTAGATGCTTGCAATACCAAAGGCATTGCTCGCACGTTGCCGACCTGAAGGGGAGGGAGGGTAAGAAGGGGGGGAGTGTTGGGCTTCGGGCTCTCTCACTCATCGTACGCCGATCTTCTGTAAGAGTGTGGTACTACCCCGGTCGAGCCAGCCCGTATATGAGCTGCAGTCGATTGGCTACAGCTTGACTCTACCACCAATGAGCTACGATAAGTTTATTTGCTTTCATCATCGTTCTGCTTTATAAGCTAGCTAGCTAACTAGCTTCCGCCCGCGGCTTCGCCCGCGTGGCCTACAGGAACCAAATGATATATTTTTCTTCAGAAACAAACTCAAGGGTAGAAACTGATTGCATTATCAAAAATACTGCATCAATTTTCGGCTTTCAACTTTCACCCCCTATTTAACGCCCTTAGGGTTGGAATTTCGAAAAACCCTTTCTTAGTGGATGCTTTCACTTCACAAAGAACACCCCCTCCAAATTTCAAGTCTCTAGGACCAGCGGTTTAGGCTGTGCGTTGATATATCAGCCAGTCAGGACTTTGAATTTTATATTTATAGATTGAGTCGCGTATATACACTCAGGTACACTTCAGCGTAACGTAAAATTCTAGCCAACGGATTCCATATCTCATCTTGCACATTGCAAAATTGTCCTCCAGTAGCTTACAAATAAACATAACGTCGTTGATAATAAAATCCCGTAACGGCTTATCTGTCGTTAAAGCTAGACAGAATGGCGTTGAAACGTTTGAAATTGGCAATATCGCAAGTGCCGCGGCCATTCCATTTAATGCTTTTATGACAACCATCCGGTAACCTTGCTGGTGGCTGCTGACTCACGGCGAAGGCTCTTGCTGTTTGGCTTCCTGGGCGTATTCAAGTCGCATTAGGTTTTAGGGCTTCGGATGTTGTTTTGACGTGACCGCGTTGTTTGAGTCGGCTAGGAAAATATGATGTTAACCTAAGTGCTATATCGCACGAGGACACCAGTGGTAGCGCAACCAGTCGCTCCACCAACCAAATGTATAGAGCTGTATGGAGGCTATCTCACCAGCCCCCCGAGACAAGTGGCATAAACGCTAATCGAATAGAATAGACTTCACAATGTATGGAAATAACATTACAAGTCGCTATGTAGATCACGTGACTTATGTCATTTCCATACCATGAAGTGTAGCGATTTGAAGGAACGCTTGTAGACGTCAGCCACTTGTCTAGAGTATCTGGTGTCCGCTTGGTAGCGCAACCAATTCGGTGTCGGCTATCGAATCACCCGCTGGTGGCGCTACCATCGTTGCCTCGTGCGATACCGCACTGTAATACACTGTAAGCTCATATTGTTACGAATAAATAAATAAATAAATAAATAAAGGTGGCGATTGACATGAATATTCGCTCGATATGAGCTCGTTACAAGTCGAATATTCGGCATGTCAGGGACCCTACCACCACCTCTTATAGCAGTATTGTTTTAACGTTTCAGCGACTTTTTGTGCAATGACGTTTCTTATTGTCATGACAATAAGGTACGTCATTGAACAAAAAGTCGCTGAAACGTTAAAACATTCCTATAATTGAATCGCGACAAGAGGTCGTGGTGAGACCCCAGTACAGCGAGCTGAGCAGCTCGATGACGAGCGCCGAGCACACGAGCGCGCTCCACCCGGCTGTCGGTTTTTTGGCGAATCCCTTTGAATGTTACATGATGCGGAATTTACACAGGTCTATTTTCTATTCCGCCGCACGACTAGGAACAAAAACGAATAAAATCCAGGATTTTGTTTCTAACCGCACGGCGATAATCGACCCGTGTAAATCCCCCATTACAAGTCAGTCGCTTAACGCGAGCTCTGCCGGAAACACTACTGCTAACTGGTGGGAATGGAGAGGATATATTCGTCGCGAAAATTCAGGTGCCATGAGCATTTACACACAACGAACAAATTATCGGTGCGAATATTCACATCGAGCAAATGCTCATGTCAGTCGCCACCTTAACGCTGGCGTCGCCACCTCTTCGGGGTAATTTGATTGGATGAGAGTCTTGAAAGGGATCGATGTTCAGTCAAGGGTGTAGAACTAACAGTCGTGTTAAGTAGGTATTTAGTTGGGTTATTTATGACACTAATTAGTATTTCCAACTAGTAAAGGGTAGCCGCATTAATGTTCCCCTCGGTACTCGTAAAACTTTTTACAAAGTGTCAAAGGTCGCTTGCCAAGCTGTGTTCTGAGAACGCGAACGACTTTCATGAGAATATCCATAAAGGTTAGGTCACAAATACAAGGCGACCTTGACCTGCCCGTCCGGCATCGAGCTACAAAATGTTAACTACACTTAATAAATAATTACGACAGAAAACTAATGCGATTTTATTTAGATAAGTTTGAGGAAGAGCGATTGATAGGTTTGAAATAGTGACATTGATATATTATTTCGGTAAAAAGTTTACCTACACGGCCATGAAAGTTAATATCAAGGACGATCGGTAACCAAATAATTACCGACTGTCCGGTTGTAGTAAGGCTTCAAATTGGTAGGTATGTTATAGAGCTTTCCGGTACTTATATGGAAGTATATTCTATAGTGGAATAATCGACATGATGTTTATAGGTTTCATGTTTAACACGGTTTTAAAACTCATTATATTCGAAAACTACGGGTCTAATAGCGACACTATGCAACATTGCAGCAATTCTGAAAAAGCAATTCATTTTCCGACCCTCCAGCAGAATCCGCTAAATTTCCATGAAACTGTCACGAATGGCGTAAAATGTGTGACTATTGTACACAAATTTAGCGGAATTAAGGAACTAAGGATTCTTCAGAAAATCAGAAAAATGAATTGCACTGGCAATGTTGCATAGCGTCACTATTAGCTCCCCTGTTGAGCAAGAGTGATGAGTAGGCAATCTCAAATGAAGATCTTTGGTTGTTTACAAGTTTACACATAAACTGTACCCATAGCACCGAATCAATAATAGTACTACTACGTTCCATATGCTGCCTGTTGCTCCGTGGCGTTCCACGATAAACAGTCCGTAGTATACCGTACGTTGTGTTTGCAGCGATAAAACCGAACCCTCTGTCATTAGTCGCACGGTCCCAATATTCAGACGTGCGTCTAAACATATACTTAGGTACGGTCTTATGGCCTGCGCACACTGGCGGATGGCAGGGGAGAGCATTTTAATTTTATCAATCGAATTTAAGACTTATCCAATCGAAATAAGGTATATATTTCAACGCTCGGTGATCGACCCTGGAGCATCTCGGCGCAGTTTTCTCGGTGCACCGAAGAGCACACCAATGCACCTTATTTCCATTGGATAAGTATTCAATTTGATTGATAAAATTAAAACGCACTTCTCTGCCGTCCGCCAGTGTGCGCAGGCCATTAATCATACACGTTCTCTGATCGACATTAAACAATGTGTAGGCTGTGAACAAATCGTTTCGTAAAAACCTTCAGTTAATTAAATATTTTACGTTTAACTTCTAGCCAGCTATTTTACTAACTATTTTACTTGATGCGCTCATAGCCAGCTGCAACCACTGATCGGTAAATGATCGTAGGTTAAGCAACACTCGGCAAGGTCAGTCAGAGATGGGTGACTATTTAGCGGCATTTGAACTGAGCATCTCTGTGCTTCGGAGGGCACGTAAATAGTCGGTCTCGGTTGCTAGGCAGCAGTAGTTAAGCCTTGTCAGAGGCCTTCGGGCGGCTTGAACAACTCTGACAACAGGTTGGCCACTAACCATACGATAAGAAGTAGAATTATAACTCAAGAATAAAAACTGCCTTTTGCAGCGATTACTTCACCATTGTCCATATGTCTTGTCACATATACAGGCTGACTGGTTAAAAACTTTACATATTGAAGGACATCATAATTTAACGTAACATAGAATGTTTAAAAAAATAAAATTTAAAAAAGGCCAATGAACTACAGAGAAAACCTTAATTAAATTAATGTGCTAAAACTCGGAAATTGTGGACACCGCTATCGCTAGTACGCGTGTTCTGCGCGAACGGAGTTAATGACACTTGATAGATACGTCAAATCAAGGAGGTACGATCCTGACCACGCTTATTGTTTTGAGTGGATAATTAAAGATAAATTAGGCAAATATTAGGTGGCTATTTTTTTTACATAATTAGAACGAGAATCGAGTACTGAGCACTCTCTATCAATATGTAAAGTGTTCAACCAGTCAGCCTGTATATGAGAGTGCAAAGTACAATATATTCCAAAGCAGTGCGTACCCACGGTCACCGCACCGTACAATTTGTGTATCGGTTTACCATCGCTCGCCTAGTATAGGCTGCCAAACTGACGATGTTTATCGCGCTGGGTGTGTCGGATCGTGTCGTTTGCCACTACGATGTCGATCGATATTACGCTGACACTTTTTAAAAGCCTAAACAGATATGGGAGCATTCTGTGTTCGGAGTTCTTAGTCGTCTCCATAATACGCGCATGCCGCGCGACCCAGATTTGCCTCGCGAAGTTTGACATATCAAACAGGCAAATCTGCCCCCCGCGCAGAGCGAGCATTTGCCTCGCCTAGTTTGGCCTAGTCATGATACAGAACGATGTCAAACCAATTGTCAAACAGATTGCTCGGGTATACTCTTCTCTGTCTAGTGTGTAGCTTGCCTCGCCATTTGCCTCGCGCGGCATGCGACTGAGGCAAACGTGCGTGCTTCGCGAGGCATGTGGGCGAGCAGCCTCGCGCGGCATGCGCCTGATGTAGACGTAGCTCTCAAACAGTAAGACGGTCGGACTACAGTCCGCAGTGGCGGTTTGAAATTAACGTGGACTGAATGCAGAACTCTGGAGGCTCTGTGTGTTTGGGCTCTTTAGGACTTACCGCAGTTAAATTACGTGGTCAGACGTCAAAACCCCCCGGCGCGGTGCTCGGTACATGTGTCTCATGTACATACTCGGTAGACGCTTTTTCGAATTTAACCGAACCGAATTTAACATGGTTAACCATTGAAGTAAATTTACCCACCGAGAAAGAAGAGACGTAAAAAAGCTATGATACCGCACTGGGCCAGCGTGGTGGATTATGGCCTGAATCCCCCTCGTATTGAGGGGAGGCCCGTGCCCAGGAGTGGGACGTTAAAAGGGCTAAATTATATTTATATATGATTTTTCTTATATTTTTAAGCATAATAGTTATGGCTCATTCTTAATGTGACCATTTTAAGTGGACCGTCGGTGTCAACCTTTTTTTATTGACACCGAAGTTCAGCATAAAACGGTCCGACTGAGAATGAGCCACATGCTGTTTTTTTAGTTTGAAAGACAATATTGTGTTGGTTCAGAGTTCGCCGCCGCCGCTGAGTCCTGCCGGGCGCACCAACGACGCGGACGCCATCGTGGCGACGATAGAAGCCGCCGAGGAGTTTGTGTACATATCCGTGATGGAGTACGAACCCATGTGCACGTTCACGCACAAACTCACGTGAGTATACTCAATTACTTACCCAAGCTTTATAAGTACTATAGACTTGTAATCGGTGTATTGCTTTGGTGTTGCAACGTTTTATTAGTGGCGATACTGCGCACTTATAGTGACGTCACGACGCTTTATAGTGTGAATTTTAAATATTAACCTACTTTGTCCCACTGCTGGGCAAGTCTCTGCCATCTTCTTCCATCCATCGCGGTCTTGGGCTCTCTCATACCACCCGTCTAGATGAGCGTCGAGGTCGTCGCACCACCGTTTTTTGGGTCTACCTCGGCGATGACGTTCGTACTCTGGGACTCGGTAATCGCTTTGGCCCACTTTTCCGAGCTCATTCGGCTCAGGTAACCCGCCCAAGTCCACTTAAGTGTAGCTGTTTTCGCTCCTACATCCGCGATACGGGTCATGGAACGCAGCAGGGTGTTCGCACCCGGTCAGTGTGTTTTACACTGAAAATGCTGCGCTCCATTGCTCTTCGGCAAATATTTAGTTTGGACTTCTGAGCCTCGGTTAGTGACCAGCCCCCCTAGCCAAGTGGCTTTGTCTACAAGCGTTTCTAATTAATCGCTATGCTTCATGTATGAAAATGTGACATAAGTCACGTGATCTACTTATCGACTTGTAATGCCATTTCCATACATACATTTAGAGAAACGTTTTATAGAAACGCTTGTAGACGAAGCCACTTGTCTAGGGCCCCAGTTCTGGGCACCGTAATAAGGGAGGGACAGGATAATCAATTGCACATGTCGATTAGATCTCGTAAAATTAGAGAATCTGCACAATCACTGTGTAAGCCAATATACATGTTTCCAGTTTCTGGCCGGTGATAGACGACGCGGTCCGCAAGGCCGCCCTGGAGAACAACGTGAGGGTGAAGTTACTCATCAGCTGGTGGAAACACTCCTCGCCCGCGGAGGACCACTTCCTGCGCTCGCTGGCCGCGCTCGCGCAGGCCTACCCCCGGGTCGACTTACAAGTGGTACCGGACCAAAGACTTTATAATAACAATAATACTTTCATGAATCCCACTTCTGATGTCGGATACCGAAGGATGGGTCCGTCTCTTTTCTCGTATCGTGGGTGCTTATTGGGACTTTATATAGCGTAGGTCTCAAAATGGCACGAAGACAGTTTCCAATCGCGCGTCTCGAACGCTCGGCGCAGGCCATAATCCACCACGCTGACCCAGTAGGGATTGATGGATTTCACATGTCTTTCGAAAAATTGTTAGATTTTCAAAGACATGCAGGTATCCTCACGATGTTTTCCGCCGTAAGCAAGTAATAATCATATTAAAGTTTATAATTCGCAGTTGATTTCTAAAAGTCCAGAGGTGCGAGCCGGGGTTTTAACCCTGGACCCTAAGCCCGCAAGGCGCGTGCTTAACGAATCGGCTATCACTTCTTTTAAAGAGTTTATACGCAGTAAAAACAACCTACTGTCTATTGTACGGACCAATACAGGCTTGGTACTTCGTTTCATTCAGTATGTCCTGTCCTATCCCCCTGTCCCACTACCCTTTAGGTCGGCAACGTGCGAGCGTGCATCGATAAACCATGATATCTGCTTAAAAAGTTAAGGACAGTATCCTAAGAACGTTTTCTTGTAGTTACCTGCCTTTACTATCCTGTCGAAAAATAGACCCTGTATTCTAATCCACCCTTAAATAATATCTTATATTTCTTACAGAAACGCTTCATAGTACCATCAACGCCGGACCAAGATAAAATCCCGTTCGCCCGCGTGAACCACAACAAATACATGGTGACAGACCGCACCGCCTACATCGGCACGTCCAACTGGTCCGGAGACTACTTCACGAATACCGGCGGCGTCGCCTTCGTGTTCCAAGACCAGAATAATGAGGGAACTTTCCAAAACATTACCGATATAAGGAAAGACCTGCAAGAGCTGTTCGAGAGGGATTGGAACTCGCCGTATGCAGTGCCGCTGAGGAGGTTATAGCGATGATGAAGTGTTGAGGCTATTTTTACACGGTGATGTTTAAAAGTATCGATTTTATTATATGGGTGTTAGTTTCGCGAAAACCACGTTCGATTTCGTATCATTTTGGTTTTGGCGTTCGACTATAGAGGTGCTGTTCAATTTCCGATACAAAGTGACTAAAGTCCGACGGTAACCGCTATGCCGCGCCTTAGGTATGCGCGGGGAGGCGGGGAGTGGGAAGGCGAGAGCGATGAGCCCCCCGTCTCGCCGCGCGCGTACCTAAGGCGCGGTACAGCGGTTGCGGTCAGACTATAATAAGAATATCACTCCTCGGAGCATTGACCTAATGATGCTACGGCAAGAGAAAACCATTGTGTACTTTATCTTCAGAAAAGACATGAGGTTTTGTTTGGGCAAAATGCAAGTATTAGAAAAAGAATGTGGTTTTTGCGAGCTATCTAGCTGGTTATAAACCAGCACAGGTTGTGATAACTTTTGGCTAACTCTGGTGTCGGATTTTTTAGACCGCCCGAAGGCCTCCGATATGACTTAGATCCCAAGCAGTGACTTGGACGAATTACACAAGTATCAAGGTGATCAAATGGGGGTTTCAGCTATGTTCACGACACAGATTTAAGTCTGATGTGACCGTGTAAGAATGGCCAAAGTAGATATTTTCTCAAATCTTCCCACTTGTTGAATTTTGTGGTATATATTGTGCCAGATTAATGGCATGTGTTTACTTGATGTGTTGTCTGTTTTTAATTGAAGCACACTAAAATGTGGGCAGACTAATATGTAGTAGAGAATACTTTTTTTGTATTATTTTACCTTATTATTATTATGTGGGTACTTACTGGGATTTTGGCTGTAACAAATTATATTTGGGAAAATTCGATTCATATTGGATACATCGATGTTCTGTGATCTCAAATTAAATTAAAGTTCTTTGACACTGAGTATTAATATTGTGTGGCGTGCCTTTGAACTTCGTGTGTATGAACTATTTCTTGTGACGCTATAAATATGTAGATTTTTATATCTTTTTAGATGTATTATAAATTTTAAGGAATTTAATTCCTACTGTGTGAGCACATCATCCATTTCAACTATAAGTGTGTTTTCTAAAACTGTGTACTCACATTATAGTGTAACTTTTGACCAAAATTATATTATTGGAATTAAATAATTCAGCTTGACTTGTAGATCGATAAATGTAGCTTGGACTAGTATAACATGACCAGCATTTTAATATGATGATATCGCATAATTAATGCTTTAACTAAGTAGTGTCGAGCAAAATTTCTGTCATTAATTTTATATAAGCCATGAATTAACTAGAGAAATAAAGTAGATTGCAATAGAAATGTTTCATACATATCAACATTATATAAAATATCCTTAGTATTTCAAATAATTAAAACGGTATTAGCGACTTACAGATGTACATAAATAGATTAGATTAATAAATTGATTGACTGATCAAATACATGAGATGTACATACCCACTTAAATACTTATAATAATGTGAGATTTGTCAGGGGGTCATGGCGTCATCTCATGTATTAATTAGCGTGTTATATCTTGATAATGTTTACGCCATAGAGTGCGTTACCATAAAGCAATAGTAGGAAGTTATATCAAGACAATACGCGTGCTACCACAGCTGAGACGGGGTTGTAAATAAAATGATATAATCATTCATGTTGTATCTATCAATTGTCCTATCCCTTCCAAATATAAAAAAAAAATAACGTAGAGGGTAGTCACACAACTAGTGTAATTTTATTTAACGCCATCTACCATGTAGTAGATAAACAAAGTACTAGAAGTTACTGTGACTAACTAGAGGCAAGTGGGTAATTCAGTCTAAAAATGTGCATGTGCGTGTGAATTTTAAATAAAATGAAAGCCGTTTTTTCTATAAAATGGTTTTTAATACTAGTCATCTGTTGTATTCTATAGAACATTCTTAGCACCACTCAATACATCGTAAAACATCGTATCAAAACATGAAAGTACCCAGTGATGCACAGAAACAATAAAATATATAAAAAATTACCAGAAAACATTTACAAAACAATGTTGTAGGTTTTTATAACCGCGAAATGTTTTCTAATGTACAGATAAATTAACCTTATACTAACGTTGAAATTAATAGTGGCGCTAATTCTGTTGTTTACAAAATACGCATCTCAATTTATCACAACGAAAAATATTGCTATCTTGCTCATACATTACGACCGTGAGAGGGACTGCAATGCTTAGTTTAGTCAAATTTCGTTTTTGTCCACAGAATTACCGCCACAAAGTCAATCTAAACAACTAACGAAACTGAAATAATCACTGGCTAAGTCAATTTAAATGTTCTCATTTGTGATATTACTAAAGATATTAATGAAGACATCCATTGTTTCCGATCTTGGATTGGATTCAATCTAAAAGTCGCAGACAATTCAAAACCGATCGACGGGTTGAATTTTTAATCTACATATCTATTTAAACCATCTGTGAGAAGGTCGAATTAGTAAATTACTATGCATGGACCAACGATTATTTGGACACCGCCCTCACGGACAAGCTTCCGAAACATTACGCCTTTATAAGTTTACCAATCACAATCCATTATTTTCGATAGACCAATCACAATGCTTGCTTCCGCCGCACGCAACTTTTTTCGGAATTATTTCTGCTAGTTATTTCCAGTGCGAAGCCCTAAAGGTTAGTCCGTGTGCTAACAATAAAGTTATTAGCAGTCAAATCGAATAACGTCCAAATAACATCTATGAATCAAAGTATTTCATTTGAACAACAAAATAATGTAATAGTATACTATATTAGGTGATACTTCACATGGCGTACTTGCACAAATATTTGCGTTATCATGCCATACAAAAAACCCTTAACAAGTTGATTTGTTTTGGCCGAATTACGCAGATATTTGCGTGAATACGCCAAGTGAAGTACCATTACGCGTGTGTCGCGCTATCTTCCACGAAGTCCCTCGCCTCTTCCTGCGTGACGCACTCCACGTGGGACACTTTGTTCCTGAACTTGACACCGTAGAACTTGTGCGCGTGCTCCAAGAGTTCCGGCCTGAACGTGGTCGTGATGAATTGCGCTGATGTTGACAGCTCGTGGATCATGTTCGCGATCGCTTTACGATGTTGCGCGTCCAACGCCTGGGGAAAATAAAAGACCACGTTCATAGATATGACACACCGAGCTATGGAGATTATTTTAATTTCCAAAACTTGTAATTCCTTGTGTGTAATCTTGGTGGAATATTAATCATCATGTTTTCGTAAAATATGCGTGAGTGTGGGTGGTAAACATGATTTTCGGTCTCCCCAAGAAGACTGGTATTTTGTCAATTAAGTATCCGCCACATTACTGATACGGTTTGGGGGGTATATTAGGCCTAGCCAAATGCCTTCCTGTGCTTGACGCAGCCAAGAACTTAAAATATATGTCGGAGAACGAAAGATGCAGTCGTCTCTTTTCTCGCATTGTGGGCGTTTAGTGGGACTTTAGTGTTGTCTCAGAGTGATCTCGAAATGGCACGATGACAGTTTCCAATCGTGTCTCGACAGCTCGGCGGTGCAAACCGTACTCTCCGCCGATGCCGGCCAACGCATGTGGACTACAGACTACAGTCCAACGCCTACAGATGGCGCTGTCGTCCCATTTCCATCATCTACGTGGTAACACTGTGCTCCCATCGTTGGTGTCTCGGTCAAGGTATGATGGTGTTTTAGGTGGATCTGACTTAAGTGCAGACAGACGTCGAGTGAAGTTACTTAAATATGGAGATTCTACCTCATCAATTGTGGAAGTTGAAGGTTGAAGGTTCAATACTTATTAAAATTTGCTGCTACCGATATACATATTTCACACTACCCAGTGGGGTATATGTATATGGGATATTTGCTTTTCAAATATTCGAAAAGCGAAGCCATAACGAACAACGAAGAAAAAGGGTCAGTATGTCACCTGATCGATCTCGTCGAACAGGTAGAAGGGCGCGGGGTCGCACTTCTGTATGGCGAAGATGAGCGCGAGCGCGACCAGCGACTTCTGCCCGCCGGACAGCTGGTTCATCTCGCGCATGTCGCCCTCGCCGCCAGTGAACGACACCTTGATCCCTACGCCCGAGAACTGGTCCGCGTTCGCGCGCTGTCAACATAAACAGTACATTATATTATAGTCATCTCAAATAAACAGTACATTACATGATATAAAACTGAAATTAATATAGGATGTTTGTTTGACTAGTATAGTTTTTTTATTCAAACACTAGCTGTGCCTCGAGGATTCGCCCGCGTGGAAATTGATGTCTTATTCCAGAACCTACGCTATCTACCTTTCAAATTTCATTAAAATCGGTTAAGTGGTTATGGAGATACGTGGTAACAAACATCAATGTTTCAATTGGTTTCGTACAGAATGAACGAAACCAATTGGAACATTGACAAAAAAAGTTACGCAAGCGCCCCGCTGGACGCCATCTTTGCTTACCAAATAGGACAAGTATAAAAAACGTACTATATACACACACACTTACTTTCGCATTTATAATATTAGTAGGATAGGTAGGATATTTTTTGGAAATGAAAACGCTATTATATTTGCTAAAAGCAATAGTTGAGAGACAGTGGGGTCGCGTTCTTTACTCACGGCGATGACATCACATGCCAGTATGTACAGTATAGTAATATACAGTACATTGTACTGGCATGTGATGTCACCGCTCTTAAGTTTCTCTCTAAGGAACATTAAACGTTGATATTTCAGCCAATTTCAATGTTCTTTTAAGATAATCATAAGACATAATAACTTTCTATAAATTTGGGGTTGACGTAGCCGCGGGCACTGCTAGTAAAAAATATTCAAATAGTCAAACGTTAGTTTCCTTGAGAGAGGTGTCAACATACCTCTGCGATCTCCTGCACCTCGTCGGTGGCGACGCGCATGATGAGACTGCCGCGGCCGTGTGGCACCAGCTTCTTGAACACCTCCGTGAAGTACTTGCTCACTTGCTTGAACGTGAACTGGATGGCTTCCAGCTTCCTGTGCTCCAGCGTTTCAATCAGCTCACGGATTTTCTCGCCTCTGAGAATATACGCAAAAAATATATTACATTTAAATTAAATTTGGACCTACCATGGATACGTCCGATTTCGCTTCCGACTTTCTGATCAGACTAGTGGATTTGAACCCGGCTGTCGGATCATATTGATCGTATTGAATAATCAAAGAAATGTATGACACTGCCTTCAGACTATCGGAGAAGAAAATCGAACGTATATTCCCACCCTTAAAAATGATCGATAAAATCGAACTCCCCTGAGGTGTTAGTGGAGTAATAATTAAAAATAATACAGGAAATAACTACAACATGTGATACATCGTGGCAAGACTCGGTATAATTTAAATATCTAGTTTATTCCAAAAAAAAACTTTTTTCCGGATCGGAAACGCGACCTCGACTGAACAGATCCGGCAAAAACTTAGAGGGCTTGTCTTTTACAAATAATGCAATATTTTTATCGCCACTTACAATGTACTTTGGTAAATATAATAGCTTCAGTGTGCTGTCCTCCGAACCTAACCCTTTTTATTTAGGAAATGTAAATGTAGTACAGTACACGTCTATCTATTCCTTCAGAGGATACAGGCGTGATAGTGTGGTAGATATTCATAAAGTATTGTAACGGATACGCTAATTAGTTACAAGTTATTATCCAAGAAAATTTGTGTCACAGCTGTTTTAAACGTAACTCGCTAATCACTGTAAAACAGCTGCCAAGTGCATTTTAAACTCACTTGCGACAGAATCAATACATAATTTTAATTATTTTATATTTTGTTTCATGTTACAATTGATTAATAGAATTTAAACGTTCACTTGTTCCCAATGAACATCAAAGTTTAATGTGAATTTAATTTTTATACAACAAGAATAAAACAGTGTGTGGTTTATTTCCCGTCCGTCGGATGTAGTCTTCGCATTGCCTTAATTACAATAGACACCAAAATCTCATTTTATGTATGTCAAGTTAACTACTAGTTACATCGCAATTAACATCGGGGTGAAGTTTAATGTCGACTAGTTCTGCAAGTTATAAATATTTTGGAGCACGTCGTTTCACACGCAGACGCGATAAGACCGTCGTAAAGGGAAATGCATTTTTTATTTCTTCTTACAATACTCGCGTCTACTTCGGCCGTCAGCGTGAGCCGAATATGGGATTTTTTTGAAAATATCATCAATTTTACGGATGCAGTCACAACTGCCTATATTCCTGAAGACGCAAACTTGAATATCACCCAACTGGTCCGCAAATATGGATACCAGTTACATCAACAATATGTGGTTACACAGGATGACTACATTATACATTTTCATAGAATATCACGCGACGATGTGAAGCCAAATGGTCGAGTTGTGTTCCTTATGCACGGTATATGGGAAAGTTCTGACAGTTGGGTGATTCAAGGGCCTAATAAAGCGCTGGCGTATGTATTAGCGGACCAAGGATACGACGTGTGGATGGGCAACGCTCGAGGCAACAAATACGCGCTCGGTCACTCCACCATGAACTCTAGTATACCCGAATTTTGGAAGTTCACTTGGGAAGAAATAGGTCTGTACGATTTGCCAGCTATGATAGACCACATACTTCTAGCAACGGGAAGCAAAAATTTGTACTACATAGGACACTCACAAGGAACTACGAGCTGTTATGTACTACTGTCTATGAGGCCGGAATACAATAAGAAAATCAAAATGATGTTTTCGTTAGCGCCGGAGGCGTGGATGGGGAACGTGAAAAGTCCCTTAGTGCGGTTGTTATCGCCGTACAGCACGCTGGGACAATGGTTGCAGAGTTACGAGACATTTTCACCGAGCACAGTTTTATTTAACAGAATAAGTGCGTTTTTATGTAGTGTCGTGCCGGTGAGATGTGACAACTTTTTGTACGCGATCACGGGGTATGGGAATAAAATAAACGAGACACTATTGCCCGTGATATTTGGTCACATGCCGACGGGAGCGTCGACTTTACAGTTCCTTCATTACGGACAATTGGTGACATCGGAGCGGTTTTGTCGATACGATTACGGGGAAGAGAAGAATATAGAAAAGTATGGGCAGAAATCGCCACCGGATTACGATGTAAGCAACATCTCAGTGCCTATGGTCATATACTACAGCGGAAACGATTGGTTATCGGACCCCCGCGATGTGGAAACTTTGAAGAAACACTTACCTAACGTGTATGCGTACGTTTATTTGGGAGATTTCTCGCACATGGATTATGTTTATTCATATGAAGCAATCGACAGTATATACTTGAGAATTATTGCACAAATTGAGAAGTTTGAGAAGAACAGTGATGTAAATATAAATAGAGTAAGGTTTAATTTTAATGTAACACAGGACTAATTATCATGTGACATGCAAAAACGTAATTATTATACAACCAGACATATTTGGACCATTCTTTGTTTGACCGTTTCCCGTGTGACCTCGGTGGCAATTTAGAAATTAGACAAATCAATTATTAAGGTGCTCGTATAAATGCCTAAATTATGCCTACATAATTGATTCATCCAATTAAAAAAACATCGAGGTCAGACGAAGAATGTTCTATTTGAGAAGTGACAAAATCACGCGACAACTTTTGTAGTATGATTGACTGCACATTTCCAGCATAACGTGAGCTCTCTTTATTAGTGACACTCTTGATAAAGAAAGCTCAGCTTATACTGGAAATATTCCCCGAGATTCAGGCGACATTATTTCGTCGCTACGTAACTGTATAGCAACATTTTGTTGCCGGTATATGTTAACTCACCCTATGTCGAGTTCCTCCTTGCGTTTGTAAAGTTTCTCCTTTTGCTCTGAAAAACTGATGAACTGGTCCAAAGCTTTCTTGTTCACGTGATTGTACTTTTTAAGATGTTGGTTCGCTTTCTCGAGCTCCTTGAACAGCTGTAACAATTTATTGTATCAAAGGAAATGTAAAAATGTAACGTCACGACTTTTACCCCCATTCGGGTGCAGTCAGAGGCTTGTGTGGCCATACACCACCACATTGTGGAGGTATTAACCAACTCAAAGCCCACGTTTCACCAGATAGTCGGAACCCAACGTGACAGGTGGTGAACCTTGTCGCCGTGTATACAGGAACTGACTATTACCAAATCCCGAGGGATAGGTAGGTTTCCTCACGATGTTTTCCCTCACCGTCAGCGAACTGTACATTATGCACATAGATGAATATTCATCCATTGATGCATGCCCCACCGGGGATCAAACCTGGGACCTTCTGATTGCTAGCCCAACCTGTTCACCCCTAGGCTACAGTCGCCATCAGAGGAAATGTCTCTAGCATTATTAAATGAATAGGTACTGAGAATTCGGGCCTTACTTTTTCCTTTCAACCTTATTATAAGTTATACCATAGCCATAGTATAGGCGCTCATAGCCAGCTGCAGTCACTGATCGGTAAACGATCAGAGGTTAAGCAACGCCTGGCAAGGTCATTAAGAGATGGGTGACCATTTAGTGGCATTTGAACTGAACGTCTTTATGCCTCGGAGGGCACTTAAAAAGTCGGTCCCGGTTGTTGCCATCTATGCAGCAGCTGTTAAGCCTCATCAGAGGCTTGCGGGCGGCTTGAACTACTCTGACACCAGGTTAGTTGATACGAAGAAGGTGAAATGTCGTTTTATCACGTTTTCTCTCAAACAATAATATCACTAAGGACCGAGTTCCCCAACACACTAACGGACTGTTACCAGTATATTATCAATCGGTTTTCGCTCCAACGGTCCGTAAGGGGCCATCCATAAATTACGTCACACGTAAAGGGGGGGGGGGTCGACGAAATGTGACATAGTGTGACAAGGGGGTGGGTGGGGACCTAAGTTTCGAGACGTCACGTTAAAAAATCGAATATATGTATATGAGAACTGAAAAAAATATGTGACGTCACACTAGGGAGGGGGAGTCTCATAAATGTGACCAGCTGTAACAAGGGGGAGGGGTAAAAAAAAACATGAAATTAGTGTGACGTAAATTATAGATGGCCCCTAAGTGGTAAACTCGGGCCTTTGCTACTTTTATCTTCAACCATAATTTTATTATTATAAGTTAGTATTTACCATTTTGAGGGATAGTTTTTGGTATTTGGAGTGTAGTTCGGGTGCGTTGGGCAGTGTGCCGAGCGCCGCGATCTTGTCCAGTGATTCCTGTATCTTCTCCTGCAGCAACACTTCCTTTGACGCCAGTTTCTCAAAGCCTTTGGCGTCTTCCTCCATTTTGTCTTGCACTTCTTTTTCCTAAAGGAATTATAAAAGTTTATTTATAAGTAGCTATTTAATTAATGTATAGTTTTTATCGACCACTTAGCTGCGCCCGCGACTTCGGTTGCGTGGAATTTAACAAAACCTGTTTGTTAATGTTTGCTAAACTAAAAGTAGCCCAAGTTACTCCATATGACATCAGCTATCTGTCAGTGAAGTCCCGTCAAAATAGGTCCGGCCGTTTCGGAGATTAGCCGGAAAAATCGTGGGCACAGCAATATGTACCCTTTTTATACCGCTGGATGCAAGCAGCGCAGGACAGGTCGTTGAAGAAAACCTTGGGAAGGCCTATGTCCAGCAGTATTTTTTTTTAGTACTGTATTGGCAAAAAAGCGTACGGCCCGCCCGATTTTAAGCAGTTACCGTAGCCTATAGATGCTTGCAATACCAAAGGCATTGCTCGCACATTGTCGACCTGAAGGGGAGTTGGATGGAGGGAGGAGAAGGGGGGTTGCGCTTCCGGCTCTCTCACTCATCGTACGTAACGCAGCTGTAATAGCTGCTTTACGCCGATCTTTTGAGAGAGGATGGTACTACCCCGAGCCAGACCGTATATGAGCTGCAGTCAATTGGCTACAGCTTGGCCTACCACCAATAAAATTTTGTTGATATATTATTACCTTATTTCTCCACTTGTCGAGCTCCAGCTTGAGTGCCTTCTCGTTCTTGACAGCGGCCTGCACCTTCCGCTCGACCTCGTCCAGCTCGCGGTTGATCTGTTTAATACGCTTCTCTGTAGCCGCTAGGTCAGACTTGCTGTTCGCCAGCCGCCGCTTGCGGTCTTCCACTGAGATCTCCTGCAGGGCTTGCACTAGCTCGTCTTTACGTCTGTTACAACAAAAATAATAATCTATTTATATAAAAATGAATCCCTATTTCCCGTTGTCATGACTTGACGCGAGAACGGCTGGACCAATTTAGATGATATTTTTTTAGAATATTCCATGAAGTTCAAGGAAGGTTCTTACATTTCAAATTTTTTTTAAATTGCTCGGAAAACGCTAAAAACCCAGTAGTTCTGTAAAAATTATGATTCAGATTACTTTCAATAGATGGCGTAACGTACGCCGGTGTCAGATGGCGACTACAAATCGTGAGGAAACCTGCATGTCTTAAAAAATCGAACTTTCGAAAGACATGTGAAATCCAACCTGCATTGGGCCAGGGTGGTGCAGTATGGCCTGGCTGTAAAAAAGTCATTTTTTTTACTACTTAGCTATAACTAACAAACGTACGGCCCACCTGATGTTAAGCAGTTACTATAGCCTATAGATGCTTTGATTTTGGTAATAATAGCCTTGTTCGAGGCCGACCTGAATGGGAGTAAGACAGAGGGAGAAAGGGGGAATTTGGGGCTCCTGCTCTCTCACTCATCATACGAAACACAGCTGTATAAACTACATTACGTCGATCTTCTGTGCGAGGGTGGTACTACTGACCGTATCAGGTTATTGGTGAGCAGGTTCTCGAGCTTGTTCTTGGTTGCCTCGAGGTTCATACGCGCGCTGAAGGCCTCCTTGTTCTCCTGCGTGAGGCGGCGGATGGCGTCGTTCAGTTCGTCCACCTTGCCTTGGTCCGCGGTCGACAACTGCTCCATCAGCTCCTATACAACCAATAAACAATATACAGGATGTTTCAGAATTTCAAAATACTCGAGGGTTTGGATGGTATCGGGAATAGAATAAAATTAAAAGGTATAAAATATTAATTGAAATTCGAACACTCTTCGAACATTCGAACTATCATTTCTTTTGAAAAGAGTAACCATTGAGTTTCTTGCCGGCTCTTCTCAATGGAAGCAACATTATGAACCGGTGGTAACGCTAGGATATTGTATTTATTTGTATTTTTAAACGCTACCGCTTACATGACAAAAAAAAATTACTTTGACTCTTTTCAAATATTTTTTCACGCCAATTTTGACCAGGGTTGTTACGAATAAATCATCATGTTTTAAACATTCAAAAACAATGTTTTTTTCCCTCCTGTTTTAAATCAATGATTTAAACACATTTTAAACAGTTTTCATTTTAAATTTCCTTGTTTTTTTGCAACTCTGATTTTGACATATTGGAATATCTCAAGAGATGTTTAAAATTTTCACAAACTGTTTGTTAAATATTAGTGCTTCTCCTAAATAAAATGCATCCTAAACTCAGAAACTATGATAGTTACGTATAAGCTGTCTTTAGTAAGCATCTACATATCAGCTACCGTATACAGGGTGAACTTGAAATCATGAGCATCCTTTTAAACGGTGATTCTACTCATGATTCCGAACATTTAGGGAATATTAATCAACAGATCAATTGATAAAAAATGATTGCCCAGGTAAGGTAGAATAGTTAACTAGTTTTCGAATTTGCTTACTTGAGCAATATCATTATTATTTCGTATTTTTGAAACAGTATGGACCCGTAAAAAAGACCATACTGTTAGCACCTACATTGAACAATGAAATGGTGTACCTGATGCAGCTCGGACTCGAGTCCTTCCTTAGTGGCCTGCATGGCCTCGAGACTGGAGCGGCACTGCGCCAGCGACCGCTCCTTGGGCCCGCGGAACCGCTCGATGGAGCCCAACTCCTCCTTCATCAGCCGGATGTCCGCCTTCACCTTGTCGAATATGTCTCTGAGGATAACCAACCGATTTTTCTCTACTATTGATAAATGGAACTCGACTGCATTATACATACAAACCTTCCAGAAGTTCTCTGAATGAAAGTGAAAACCGCATCAAAATGTCTCGTTTTATAGTGTTTAGGTCCGTCAGAACAATGGTAGTCGATCGATCTATTCTATACTAGCTTCTGGCAGTGAAAGTCTTGTGTAAATCGGTCCAGTCGTTTCGGAGATTAGCCAGAACAAACATACAAACATTTAAAAAAAAATGCTTTTTTGGTACAAGTACCGTATATAATTAAAAACGCATTTAGTATAAAGCTGTTATTTTGACATTAAAAACCATTCAATTTTATTTTATTTGTATGTACATATATATATAGATATTAAAAACCATAGACGGAAAGAGAACGATGTCAACTCACTTGGCTTTCCCCTGTTTCGTTTCAGTCCTCTGCATTTCTGAAACGATACTGTTGATACTCGTTTCAGTCTTGTTCAGCTCTTGCCGGAGGGTGCTCAACTCTTGTTCGAGAGTGGTGATCTGTTCCATTAGTTCCGAACGGGTCTTCTGCATCTCCAGACGGGAGCGGGACTGGTTGAAGTAGCCCCCGGTGAGGGAGCCTTTTGAAGATACCTGCAGATAATATTGACGCATAAATACGTTTACGTTACGTTTTAATACGTTTACTCAATTCACGTTGTCTAAAATGATTTCTTCGCTAAATCCAAGTGGAGCAAAGCAGAAGAAATCAAATCTAATCGTTCTAGTTAGTTAATTATTTACTATTTGCACCGACTTTTTATATTGGTTTTATATCGAGTATCTAAATAGCTTTTCATCACTGATACGCGGAAAGTAGGTCGAAAGGTGCCTGAAGAGCCGACAGAAAGTGATACTTTTCTGATCGGGCAAAATCGTGTTTCCAGAACGGGCAAAATCGTGTTTCCAGAAACACGATTTTGCCTGTTCTGTCACAATTTCGACGATTCTGTCAAATTATAAAAAAATACAAGTTCTATTTTCAAATTTCTATTGACGTCACGACTTTTATCCCTACTACTACTACTACTCTACTTCTTTTTTCTTTTTTGTTGTGTGTTTTCTTTTCTTTTTTGCCTCTGCCTTTTTTCCCTTTTTCTTTTTCTTTTTTTTGTATTTTTTCCCCTTTTTTTCCTTTTAATTTTTTTTGGCTTCGTTTTTTTGTATTATTTTTTGTCATTTTTTTGGTTTTTCTTTGTTTTTTTTTTCCTTTCTTTTTTTATTTTTTACTGTTTTTTTATCATATTTTTTTTACTTTCCTTGTATTCGTGATGAAAAGCACAGTGTTACCTCGGGTTAAAGTAACTTATTATTGGTCCCTCGAACTATTAGTGTCCTCGCTACGCTCGGGCGCCAAACCCCGTCTTGGGACCAATAATAAGTTACTTTCCCCTCGGGTAACAATGTACTATTTTATGTGTCAAAGAAAGAAAATATGATTATTTAAGCACTAATATTCTGTTTGAGTGAGACCCCTGGTACTTTTATATTCTGCGAGAGAGACACACCACTTTGTACAAAACGCATTTCACAGATAAAATATTTCAATCTCACTACATTAAAATTCCGTACATAAGAGACGTCTTTTGTACGTCATATTTCTAGTCCGTTCAGGAGAACGAACTCGAAATATGGCACGCGAAATTGGCAATGAACAGATAGTATTACATTTTTATTTTATTTACAAGCTGGAAAAAATAAGTACGCGAACGCAAATAGCGCGGTTTTCGAAACTGGTACCACATTTATCACATGTCACCCACTTTCCAGCTAAACAAATGTTCCTAACACAAGAACAGTTGACCGAATGCCAGTAACAATGATTGACCTGTAGAAATAGAAACAAACCTGGTCTCCCTCGAGCGTGACGCAGTCGAGATGGAACTGCTTGCCGAGTTCCGTAGCACACTCCAGGTTCCTGCAGATGAGCGTCTTGCCGAATATGTACTTCATCGCTTTCGCGTACTTCTGGTCGTACTTCAACTTCTGCACCATGGCGATGGCGTTCTGCGAACACATTTGGTACTTGTGGCAAAAACTACAGGGTTGCTAAACTTTTCTTGAGGAGTTTTATGAGACATTCATTCATTATTTGTCAAATTATGGTAGTAATAACTCTACGTGGTTCGCCGTATGTCATTACTTCCCAGAATTCGTTCCTTATCAGCGACACTATCGAATGATGTAATAATACAGTTTTTTTTTCAAAATCAACGAGTTCGATTCCTGGCTACCAATATTGTTTTTTCAAAAATCCAATGACGCCGTTTTTGTTTTCATCAAAATTGGCCCGTGACTCCTTTGAGTACTTTTCGCTATTCCTCATAGTTTCGGATTTGGCCATCCACGCACACTTAAAAATTCACCCTGTATACTATAGTATACTGTATACTCACGTTGTCGCTGGGGTAGACCATATCGCGAACCTGCAGACGGTTTAGCGGCATGAAGGTAACCTCTCCGGGCAAGCTCTGCCGGTTCATCTCCTTCAGGATCTTCGTGCCCACTGTGTCTGACTCCACGATGTGGTGGAACAGCCTGTTGCCCGCTGTCACCTGCATCATCATCATCATCAAGTCAAGTAAAGTGTGTTTTATTAATGTAAGGGTCCATCCATAAATTACGTCACACGAATTTCACGGTTTTTTTACCCCTCCCCCCTTGTCACAGCTGGTCACATTTGCGAGACTCTCACCCTCCCTAGTGTGACGTCACATATTTTTTAAAATTTTAAGAAATATTAAAAAAATTCGTTAACAGTTCTAATTTTAATACTTTGATTATTAGATTTTTTAATGTGACGTCACAAAACTTAGGACTCATCCCCCACTTGTCACACAATGTCACATTTCGTCGACCCTCTCCCCCCTATACGTGTGACGTAATTTATAGATGGCCCCTAAGCTAGATGTAGCATTTACGAATCGTTAGCATAAATATTTTAGCGTTACCAGCGGTTCGTAATGTTGCTTCCATAGAAAAAAGCCGGCAAGAAACTATTTCTTATAGTATGTTGTTCTGTATCGCTAATAGAACACAATATTTGCATTAATTGTTCTGTACTTAAAAATAGTTATTTGTGTTACATAGGGCCAAAGCGATATTTTGTTCCACGAGAGCGTTATTTTGAATTCAGAGGAAAGCAAAGGATACGCGAGGGATTCTAAAGTAGAATCCTGAGCTTTGCGAGGAATTCAATATACGCCGCCCGAGGACAAAATATTTTGGCCCTGAGTGATACATACTATTTTTCATCACTACCTATGAGAAAAAGAAAAAGCGACGTGTACCTACTCGAAATTCTCATAATATTATGTAGTATCCATGAATAATATGAAATCACCATCATTACTCGACCTCATTTTTCATTATTATTTGCAATAACTTAAATTTATTAAACCGAGACAAAAGAAATTAAAAGAAAAATGTACATGACAATATTTTTTCAGCGCGCGTTGCCATTACATTCTTTTTGGTTGCCGCGTGGTCCTAACCGGCCAGTAACTTCTTCATACATTAAGCGTTCGATTTTTTTTCACAAGCAATTCAGAAGCACGAACGCTGACCAATCAGGAAGGAGAAACAAAAACTCCCGTGGGAGCAAAATAGAATTTTGCTCCCGCTAGTCTTGAAAGGCAATTGACGTTTTTCGAATGGGTGTGATGAAATAGTACATTGTTATCCGAGGGGAAAAGTAACTTATTAATTGGTCCCGAGACGGGGTTTAGCGCCCGAGCGTAGCGAGGGCGCTAATAGTTCGAGGGACCAATAATAAGTTACTTTAACCCGAGATAAACACTGTGCTTTTCATCACGTATACAAGGAAAGTAATAATAAAATAATTTAGTAGCTAAAGAAAAAAATAGTGAACATTTACACATACAAACACATGTATACTGACGTAGATTGCGTATTTTGCTTTTTGATATTTTGACGCTGTCACTTTGTTTTATTTAGAGGCCAGTACTTTTTCAAACATTATAAAAGGTTTTAGTCTGTGATTATAGATTCGGAGCAGGAACGATTTGTGATTGATTTAGGGAAAAATTGTAAATATTTTGCCCAAATGTATGTTAATTTAAAGAAATAGTTGAAAGTAAATTATAATAAAATCTTAAAAAAATATATATTCTTTAATTAATACTTAACTTTATGTTATTTCAATTTTACATCGCGCTGTAATTGAGTGGATGTAAGAAGGTTGGAACTAATGAATTCTCTGTGGTTGGAACATAGTTCAATAGAAACTCGTATTTTTTTATAATTTGACAGAATTTTGACAGAACGTGCCTAATCGTTTTCTGGATATACGATTGAGCCCGTTCTGTCAACGATTTTGCCCGATCAGAAAAGTATCACCTTCTGTCGGCTCTTCAGGCACCTTTCGACCTACTTTCCGCGTATCAGTGATGAAAAATATATTTTTCTAATTTATCCGAGTGATGAATAAGCAAATCATTAAAAAAATTGGTACAGACAATTCAAAATAAGTGACCGTGCCGCGACGCGTCGAGCGTGAAAACAGCTGATAAGCCGACGGGTGACCAAAAATCTGTTTCAAACTATATTTTTTTGTAAATGTTAACATTGTTTTTTTTTTGTATAAAACCTAGTACAATAAACACATACAACATGTTAAGAAAACCCTGTCCGAGCCGAAACCGGTAATTAGGTTCCCCAATCACATGACCAAATAAAATAATAAAAAAAAAAAAACATGATAGTAAACATATTAATGAACATTTAAAGTGCCAATTTTTTTTGCCTTTTTCCCACATAATGTAGCTAATTTTAAAAATATGACAACACCGTTACCGGAAGTAATTATGTTAGATCGTGTGGCGTCACCTCAGACCACAAAGTATGTGATGACGTCATTTTATGATTTTTTTTTTATGTAAACGGGGTATTTGTATTTCAAAAAAATATAGGAGGCCTTTGCCCAGCAGTGGGACACATACTATGGCAAAAAAATGAAAAAAAAAAAAAAATGGAAAAATTATAAAAAAAAAAATTAAAAAAAAGTTTTTTTTCACAAAAATGGAATCTAATCTCGATACCCAACAATACGTTTTCGGGTCGGACAGGGTTTTTTTAACATATTGTATACACTCCTTTTTTGGGCAGTCGTGTAAAAAATACGTGTTTCTTGAACTCCGTTTATGTATAAAATATCAAAATTTGCGCACTGTTTATTTTTTTTTCTGTATAATCAGCTGACGAGTTTAAGTTACAGTTGATTCAATACATCACCTCAACAGCAGTGTAAATGGTTTTGTCGCAAGTGAAATTCTCTATAACGGGCCCGAAGTACTGCGTGGCTATTTTGGCCCACTCTCCTCCTCGCTCTTGGAATGTTTCTAGCACTTTACGCACACTGTCCCTGCCGTTTAGGATCGGCTGTAAGAGAAAATGAGTTTTTATCTAACTATAAATCTTCCATAACTATTCGACTAGCTATTCGGTTTGATACCCGCCAGAGGCAAATTTCGGAAATGGCCATTTCGTAATTTGCTCCGGTCTGGGTGCCACTGGGATCGCCCCCAGTCCATTGTACGGTACCCATAGTACAAGCTTTGTCTAGTTAGGGACCATACAGTTGAGTATGCTTCTCTGGCGATATTTTGTTGTAAGATAGATCCAAGATAAAATATTAAAAATATATTAAAATGTAACGTCACGACTTTTATCCCCATTCGGGGGTAGTCAGAAGCTTGAGTGGCCATACACCACCACATTGTGGAGGTATTAACCAACTCAAAGCCCACGTTCCACCAGATAGACAGAACCCAACGTGACAGGTGGTGAACCTTGTCGCCGTGTATACAGGAACTGACTATTACCTAATCCCGAGGGATAGGTAGGTTTCCTCACGATGTTTTCCCTCACCGTCAAAAAATATAAGGTTTAATATCTATTGTAGGTTATGCAACAGGATTACCTTTCCTGCCATAGAACGAAGCGCTTGGTCTGCTTTCGCTAAATCGTCTTTCAAAGACGATAGATTTTGTGTTAACGATGTCTCCTTGCGCCAAAGTTCACTAAAAACAAAAAAATATTATTAACCGAGCGACCCCATACAAAAAAACCCACAATTAATTGTCACATTCCATAAATCATCCCTTTCCATAGAGTAAATACTAAAGAAAGAGGTGTTCTTAGTAGATATCTCTATGAAACAACGCGTGGAAATTTGCGCGGGATGGCACGGGTGGTGGGGGTTAAGAAATGCGTGGCATCTATCTACCGATAAATAGCAGAACTACTCGCTTCGTTTTATGTCGATGTTAGTACGTAGTTTAACTTTTTGCACTAGATGTCACTAAGTGTAGGATGATGAAAAATGACGTACAAAGGGACGCCATCTAGTGTCGAATAGAATTATATTTGGGATGCGAACGTTGGCAAGACGTCTGCACAGGACGAACGCCAACAGCACACTGACTTAAGCCATGCCTACTGTGTTGACGTCAGCGGCCGAGTTGTGCGATGTCTAAGCAACGCGGCCGAGTTGCCTAGATCCAGTCCTTCTTTAGTATTAGGTTCATGTGTCACTATACCCGGCATTTTTTAGTCCTCTATGATCTTAGGTAGTGATGCCAACATTATAAAGTAATTTTAAAGCGGCCCAGTCACGTACCATCCAACAAAAATGTTTTTGCTTACCGTCGCCAATTGGCGACAGCGCGCATATGCCTCGAACTACATTTATTTTTTAGCTGTTAAAGTGAATATACCCACGAACGTAAATACATACTGGACTGTTCACTACTGCACAAATATGATAAAACAATTGTCACGATAAATAATAAATTAATTTATTTGCTTGATTTAAAACTAAGAATCACTACCCAACGATAATATTATTTTGGCATGTCAACTCGAAATGAGAGGGACACGGTCCCAACTAGGGCATCTCGCTCGGCTCGTTTTTCTGTCTAAGAATTGTCTAGGTATAATAGACCTTAAGGCAGCAGAATAAAGTTGAATTTCTTCTTAACCAAAAACTCAACTTGTCTATCCTCTATTAAAAGATCCTTGAATATACCAACTTCCTAGAGCTCTGTTCCTGGTCCTTCCTCTTCTTGCACTCGTAGTACTGTTTGTTGTGTTCGTCTATTGCGATGCGTTGTCTCTCCATTTCCTTAGTCGTCTCCTCTATACGCTTCTCTAGTTCAGTCAGCTTAGCCGCATCCCGCCGCAGATCTTCGCGGAGTTTCGCTTCGTGGTCCTTTTTGTCTTTTAATTGTTTGTTCAGAGACCTGCATTATAAAAAACTTTTAGGAATCTATTACCCCTCGTTTACACTGTCGCAATGCTCAAAATAAAAGACAACAGCATAAATTAATACAAGTATTGCGTCAGTGTGAACGAACCCTGACAAAGGCCGCACAATAATGTAGAGTCAAACTTTTTCACGCCTTTATAAACAATTATAGATTATAGATAAGGACCCACCACTCACCCTCGGAATTGTCAACCTCCAAAATTATAAACCAAATGAATTGATCGATAAAAGAAGAGGCCAACAAGACCTAACTCCCTGTCAGTCGAGAGTATCTCACCCTCGGAATTGTCAACCTCCAAAATTATAAACCAAATGAATTGATCGATAATAGAGGAGACCAACAAGACCTAACTCCCTGTCAGTCGAGAGTATCTCACCCTCGGAATTGTCAACCTCAAAAATTATAAACCAAATGAATTGATCAATAATAGAAGAGGCCAACAAGACCTAACTCCCTGTCAGTCGAGAGTATGTCTGTCATAAGTCATGGACCCTAACAATTAGCAATTCTCCGCAGACAAAATAATAATAATATAATTGCATAATTGTTTAACAATGGATTTCCGCAAAGTTACGCCTGAATCCATCAATTGCCTTTAACAATACGTTTACGTACTTCGCACGTGTACGTACTTGAGCTCGTTCTCGATCCAGCGGTCGCGGTCGTGCTTGGATGTGAACTGCGTGCCGCGGCCCTGCTTGGCGTACAGTTCCTGGCGGCGCTGCTGGTTCAGTGCGAGCGCGCGCGTGCACTCTTCCTCTCGGGCCTTCATCTCCTCGTACTTGGGCTTCAGTTCCTCCAGTTCGCGCTCCTTCTCCGATATCTGCTGCCGCAGCCGTTCCAGCTCCGCTTCCGCACGTTCCTAACATCAAAACCATGCGTGTCCTGAATTTTTCAAAGGTGCAGGATGGACAAATCGGAAACTATAGGGTAGAATTTGTACTTCGAGAAGCCTATTTTTATCCCAAAGATTTCATCTCTCCATGCTAATTAAATAAATAAAAAAACTCGCGAAATGATCGTTCTCGCATACACACTTTTGATCCCCTATTTCACCCACTTCAAGTTTTATTTTCGCAACAAAACGTAGCCTATGTCCTTCTCCAAGGTCCCGTCTATTTCTCTACCAAAATGAATTAAAATTGGTTCAGTGCGTGACAAATGTCTTGTCTTGGCGCTGGAACTAGCCCCACTGGAGTCGGCGCAGTATGTCACGTTTTTCCATTCATCGCGCTTTACTGTCATACTTACATCTACTCCAACCTCATTCATAGCACTCTTTATACAATCCATCCATCTTTTCTTGGGTCTACAGTGTATACAGGGTGATTTTTTTAAGTTTGCGTGGATGGCCAAATCCGAAACTATGAGGAATAGCGAAAAGTACTCAAAGGAGTCTCGGGCCCGATTTTGATGAAAACGAAAACTTCATCATTGGATTTTTGAAATATATGTCATTACATCCCAAAATTCCTTATTAGCGACGGTATCGAATGGTGTAATGATAGTGTGCGTTTTTTTATTCAACATCAACTGGTTCGATTCCTGGCTAGGGATAATGACTTTTCAAAAATACAATAATGCAGTTTTAGTATTCATCAAAATCGGGCCTGAGACTCCTTTGAGTACTTTTCGCTATTCCTCATAGTTTCGGATTTGGCCATCCACACTTGAAAAATTCACCCTGTATACAATATGTTAAAAAAACCCTGTCCGACCCGAAAACGTATTGTTGGGTATCGAGATTAGATTCCATTTTTGTGAAAAAAAACTTTTTTTTAATTTTTTTTTTTTTAATTTTTCAAAAATTTTTTTTTCATTTTTTTGGCATAGTATGTGTCTCACTGCTGGGCAAAGGCCTCCTATATTTTTTTGAAATACAAATACCCCGTTTACATAAAAAAAAAAAATTCATAAAATGACGTCATCACATACTTTGTGGTCTGAGGTGACGCCACACGATCTAACATAATTACTTCCGGTAACGGTGTTGTCATATTTTTAAAATTAGCTACATTATGTGGGAAAAAGGCAAAAAAAATTGGCACTTTAAATGTTCATTAATATGTTTACTATCATGTTTTTTTTTTTTATTATTTTATTTGGTCATGTGATTGGGGAACCTAATTACCGGTTTCGGCTCGGACAGGGTTTTCTTAACATGTTGTAGAAGGTAACTCACCTTGGACTTATTGTCTCCGTCGACGTCATCGCTCAAGTCCTTGATGCCGAGCTCGAGCTTGGTCTTCTCGCGCAGCATCTGCTGCTGCTCCGTGGAAAGTACGTCCTTCTCTTCCCGCGCGGCAGCCACATCCTTGCGGGCCTCCTTCAGTTTCCTACACAACATTTTCTTTTTAAGGCCCCGCTTCCCGGCCGAGCGTTTTGGCCGTCTGGATTGGTCGAGAGCGCACTAACCCCGCCCACTTTTGTTGCGAAAATATCGAAAATCATTGATTGTGACGTGAAAAACTATTGCATAACCAAATGGAACTTATTTTTTAGGGTTCCGTACCCAAAGGGTGCCAACGGGACCCTATTACTAAGCCTACGCTGTCCGTCTGTCTGTCTGTCTGTCCGTCCGTCTGTCTGTCAGCGGGTTGTATCTCACGAACCGTAATAGCTAGAGACTTGAAATTTTCACAGAATGTGTATTTCTGTTGCCGCTACAACAACAAATACTAAAAATTAAAAAAAGTTTAAAAATAAAGGGGGTCCCCATACAATAAACTCGATATTTTTGACGTTTTTATTTATAACTCATAAATTAAACTATATATAAGGGGAAAACTAATATTTTAACCATTAGTGATCATTATAACAGCTTTTACATAAATTGTTGACAAAAAATATTGTAAAACTACATTTTTTTACCAATTAATTAACTTTTAAGCGACAGTAGCGCCATCTAGTCGCATATGTGTAAACTAAAATTTTCACGGAATGAATATCAACTATTAAAAATTAAATAATATTATACGGTGGTTGGTACGGAACCCTCTATGTGCGAGTCCGACACGCACTTGGCCGGTTTTTTTAGTTATTATCTTTCTCCATCTTTTGGTGACAAAAATAATTAAAAATTCCAAGCCGTTTAGAAGGAGATAGAAAATTTAAGACGAAAACAGCTTCACATTGATATTTTTTTTCACATAGTAAAAGAGCATGTAGCACTTTTTTCTTGCTTATTTTTTAAAGATGAGGGTTCAGTAAATACGGTGATATTTTTTTCAAAATTATTACCCCACTCGTCTAAGAGAAGATAGCCTCCAAACATGCCTCGTTAGGTGCCTACACAGTCTTAAGGGACTGTGGTGGCAAACAAGCGTACGGTCCGCCTTTACGGACGCCCCCTAAGCAGTTACCGTAGCCTACAGATACGTGCAACAACAAAGGCATCGCTCGCATGTTGCCGAACTGAAGGAGAGTGGGACAGAGGGAGGGGGGCTTCCGGCTCCACTCATCGTACGAAACGCACAGTAATAGCTACTTTACACCGATCATCTGTGAGAGGGTGGTACTACCCCTACTACTTGGACTTTATTAAATTTTTTTTCCTAGTCGTGTGGCGGAAATCGACCCCGTGCCAATCCAGTTTGTTTTAGTCATACATTTAATTTTGTCAGCGCTGAATTTAAGAATTCTTCGTATAGACCCTATGTAACCTCGCAGTTCTTTTTTTTTTTTTATAGCCATGTATGGCACACTGGCAGACGGTCCACCTGATGGTAAGTGGAAGCCGCCGCCCAGGACATCTGCAACTTAAGGGGAGCAGACGCGGCGCCGACCTTTAAGGGACCTGTAAACATGCCTTTTGAAGAACCCCATATTGTAGTGCATAGGAAATACTTCGGGAGGGAGATCGTTCCACAACTTGCACGTGTTCAGTTCATTCGTACAGTTCGCACGTATCTGAAGCACGCGCTGACGCCAAAGCTTTGAAAATTTGCATCGTCAATAAAGGGAATGGGAAAAAATGGGAGAGGAGAGGGAAGAGAAACGGAAGGGGTTATAAATGTAGGCCTATCGAAACATTCGTTGCGTGCGGCGCATCGGGTCATGAGATATTGGACGTACCTGTTCGCTTCCCTGACGTGTTCTTGTGCCTCTCTGACCATGTCGGCATAGTGCTGTTGCTCTTTGCCGCTGTTTGAACGCAACTTTTCTAGCTAAAAATAAGTAAGTCTAGAATAAATAAATAAATAAAAAATATATATAACGTCACCACTTGTATCCCCATTCGGGGGTAGCAGAGGCTTGAGTGGCCATACACCACCACATTGTGGAGGTATTTACCAACTCAAAGCCCACCACCACATAGTCAGAACCCAACGTGACAGGTGGTGAACCTTGTCGCCGTGTATACAGGAACTGACTATTACCTAATCCCGAGGGATAGGTAGGTTTCCTCACGATGTTTTCCCTCACCGTCAACGAACTGTAAATTATGCACAGAGATGAAAAAATCCAGAATATAATAAATCCAGAAGAAAAATATGGAATGTGTTGCAAAAATCACGTTAAAAACCTATTAATACCAGATTAGTTTGCTTCAAAACAAACTTTAACATTTCTTATCTCTTAAATACTGTTCTTTATTTTCTGAATAAGAAAACATACTAGTAGGAAGTCACAGAGTTCACAGACTAAGCACATCAGCTCGTTCACTAATCGTATAAAACGCAGCTATAATTTACGCCGAAATTTTGTGAGAGGGTGGTACTAGCCCGGCATATAAGCTGCATACAATTGGCTACAGGTTGCCTTTAAGATGCACCCACATTATATAATAATATCCTGCGACATTTTTTTACACACGGCTACCTGAACCAAACTAAGCAGAGCTTGTACTATGGAAACCAGATAACTGATATTACTACATACATATACTACTTTCTGTTTGTAAATACATACTTAATATACATAATTACACCCAGACTCGGGACATACAGGCATGTTCATGCACGCAAATGCATGTCCCGGGTAGGAATCGAACCTACGACCTGCAGCGTGAAAGGCGGTTCCACGCCAACCACGCGAACGGGCCCGTTAATTTCAGATAATAATACCTCTTCCAGCTTCCGTTTGTTCTCGCGATGCTCGGTGTCATGGATGATGAACTCGAGCACGCGCCGCGCTCGGTCCCACTTCTGGTACTCTTTCAACTCCTCTTTCTCTTCTTCTAACGTTTTGAGACGCTCTTCTATTGTTTGAAGGAACTCGCTTATCTTTTCCACCTATAACAACATTTTTTATGTGACTAAAGGTAGGAGTTGGTTGCGGGCGGCAGTTGCAGCGACGTCAGTTGTCGCCGTCAGTTTCATACAAAATTGGCACGATGACATGTGCCGCGACAGCACGACGGCACTCAATTCTATGGGATTGACGTCTGCAACTGCTACCATAAGGTGGCGGTCACGTGACGCTTATGGACCCGCAAAGGTGGGCAAACGCCATCACAAATTGGGTACCAAGTGACGGACGCCGCAGCGGGGCAGACCCAAGAGATGGCGGGATGATTTGGTAACCTTTGCGGGAGATACTTGGTCTGTGACCGCTCAAAATCGTGCTTTGTGGAGAAGTCAAGGAGAGGCCTTTGCTCAGGAGTGGGACACAAAAGTAGGCTAAAAAAAAAGCTGTCAAAAGCATACAGCCTGCCTGATGTTAAGCAATTACCATAGGTTCTAAATACTTTCAATACCATAGGCATTGCTCGCATGTCGCCATCGTGAACGGGAGTGAGAGTGGGTTGGGTATCTGGCACTTTCACTCATCGTACGAAACACAGCTGTAATAGCTACTTTACGCCGATTTTCTGTGAGAGGATGGTACTATCCCGGTCGAGCCAGCCCATATATGAGCTGTAGTCAATTGGCTACAGCTTGGGTCTATGTAATTATGTCAAGTCCAAACTGTGAATGTTACGGACTAGTTTAACACTAATGCAGATTCAGTGATAAAAATCTCATAGTGAAAGATATGTACATTACCTTCCCAACAGTCTCTTTGAGTATAGTAACAGATTCCTCCCTGCGCTCATCATAGACTCTAGTTCCAGCTACTTCCTTTAGTAGCTTGAGCCTGTGCGAGTCGGGAGCTATCGCCATTTGGTTAATCTATGGGGAAATAATAGATTGGTGTAAAACATCCATTCCCAAAGTGGGCGATAACGCCCCCTTGAGGGTGCTGCAGGCCTAAAGGGGGCGGTAAGAGACCCAGAAAAAAAATGGGGGCATTGAGTAGACTCTACACAATGCCCCCATTTCTTTTCTGGGTTTCTTACCCTTTAGGCCTGCAGCACCCACATGGGGGCGTTATCGCCCACTTTGGGAATGGATGGTGTAAAACAACCTCAATATGTCACTAATATTATTAAAAAAACCTCACAATCATTAATTCCAATAAATATTTACAAAATACAATGAGAGCATAAAAGAAGTTGCTGGTTCCAATCCGCCAGAGGCAAATTGTGGAAACAGCCTCTTTCTAATTTACCCTGGTCTGGGTGTCACTGGGATCGCCGCCAGGTTTTTGTACTGTGCCCATAGTACGAGCTTGGCTTAGTTTGGCACGATACAGTTGGTAAGTTTGGCTATATGTATTATTCAATGACTCATAGACACAACAATTTCATTTTTTTTTAAATTGCTCTATCTACTCATAGACAATTTTTATAAATGGAACCGGACAGGATACAGTACAATTTATTAGTTGTAAAATTAAATTTATGCTATTTGAATTCAATCTTAATGATATCAAGTATGCATTTACTTACTTTTCCTTGTTTGACAATGTAATAGGGATTGGAATTAGATAAGCCAGCGCTTTCAAGGAGATTAAGAACTTCTGAGCGCGGCACCACTTTCTTATTGAGGAAGAACTGGTCTTTCTTGGAGCCAATCACACGGCGAAGGAATATTTCATCTTTTTCAATCTGCAAATAAGAACGGTGTTGTTTCATTTCCATTATCACAAATTAGTAGTACAAATCGCTGCCTTTATTTTCAGGTTTCAGGGTTCATTATCTACATTTTCAAGACAGTTTTAGGCACAATTACAGGTCTAGCCAGGAAATCTAAATGTGTTAGTTATCTTTTTAGATTTGCTTTGTAACCCAGGTATATTCTAAAATGATGTTAGGTAAGTATCTATTAATATTTCCTTTGCAAGACCCAGGTCTCACAATGAGGATCAATATTCTTGGTAAAGGTCCTTGTCAAGAAGACCATTTTAATACTTTTTTAGCATCACTCACTAGTTCTACACCCTACGTAGGAGAATGCTACCTACATAATAGATGTAAACAAACAACACTTACAGGTATTCTGTTATCAGAGTTGTCAAATATGATCTCCACAAAGGCAGATATGACCCTGGGGCCAGTGCCTTCGTGAAGTAAAGCAAGCCTTTGCTCCGGTCTGAGATGAGAGAACTCATCACTTAATACAAACTGTATGGCTGAAAAGAAAACACCCATATTTAGGAAATGTTATTGTACACATAGAGATTACGGGCCCGTTAGCGTGGTTGGCGCGGAGGCGCCTTTCACGATGCAGGTCGTAGGTTCGATTCCTACCCGGGACATGCATTTGTGTGCATGAACATGTCTGTATGTCCGGAGTCTGGGTGTATGTATGTGTGTGTATGTATATTAAGTATGTATTTACAAATAAAAAAGTAGTATATGTAGTAATATCAGTTATCTGGTTTCCATAGTACAAGCTCTGCTTAGTTTGGGATCAGGTAACCGTGTGTACAAAAATGTCCCAGGATATTATTTATTTATTTATTTTATTTATTATTAGACAACAGCCAAGTACACTAGTTGGGACATATTATGATTATTATGGAACAAGATTTGGAGGGAAAGTTAGGGACTTTTGTAAATAATAAACGAAACCATACTAACCATGGAAAAAGTTACTTTTACCCGAGCCATTACGTCCGACGACCACATTGTGTCGCTTATCGAAGGGCTCCACAACAATTTGTTCACGGTAACTCTTGAATCCTTGAATAATCACCTGTAAACATTGTTGATTACAACGCGCCATGCAATAAATATAAAAACCCCGATGAACTACAACAGATAGGTGAAAGTACTGATATTTTAGAGAAAAACTATGTCAATGAAATAATAATTACCTGTTTTATATGCATTTTTGCCCTTCGTTTATGTTAAAATTTATTAAAAATTAAAAACGAAACATCAACGAAACATTGACCGCCATTTCCAACAAACCAATGAATGAAATGAAATGACGTTGAAGACGTTGACAGTTGACGTATGTGAATGAATGACACTAACAGTGACGTTTCTGACATACTCTCTTTTGCTACGCGACCTACTTTTTTTTAGGGTTCCGTACCCTAAGGGTGTCAACGGGGCCCTATTACTAAGCCAACGTTGTCTGTTTGTCTGTCCGTCTGTCAGCGGGCTGTATCTCACGAGCCGTAATAGTCAGAGAGTTGAAATTTTCAACAAATGTGTATTAAGGGGGGGTCCCCATACAAGAAACTTGATATTTTGACGTTTTTATTCTACGGTATTACGGAACCCTTTATGTGCGAGTCCGACACGCACTTGGCCGGTTTATTAAGTTTGTTTACGGCCCTGGGTACAAGCCCTTTGGAGCCTCTTCTTTTTTCCAGACGCTCCTTCTCGATCGAGAGATATTTTTTTACTTTTTTGGCGGCAAGTGGATAAGTAACGTTTTCATTCTTGGTTTAATTTCCAAAACTTGTGTTTTTTTTGTATTATAATGTGTAATGTAGATGGAATAGGTCAGGGTTTCTCAAATGGTGCGTTCCATTCACTGTTAATTTTGTTATTTTCGTCCACGAAAAGTGTTAAAAACGATAATAATGATCACTTTCAGTACAAGATTGTGCGAGTGGAACGAGATTTGTGATAATGACGTGTGATAATGACGTGAAAATAACGAAATTAACAAAATTAACAGTGAATGGAACGCACCAATAGTGGGGTTCGCGAACCTCTAGGGGTTCGCCATTCGACGGCAGGGGGTTCGCGACAAGATTTACGTAATGGTGGCTTGATGACTGGCAGACAAAAACTTAGATGAAACTCTTCAAGCTGATTTTAAAAGATGTTTTTGATAGATTTTTGCGCATCTAGACAGGAAGAGTATCCCCGATTTACGTTCGTGCCCCGAACTCTTACGCAAAGCGGTGAATTTCCTTTTACCCTTTGGGGGCGTCCATAAACGTGAGGCATTTAGGGGGCAAGGAGGTCGAGCAAAATCTCACCAAATCTCACGTAATTTTTTTTTACCGCAAAACCAGCGAAAAATTGCAAGAAAACTGGGTTAAATTCAGTAAAACATGTTTCTCCTCTAGAATATAGCTTTTGAAAAATCTCACGTGAGATTAGAGGGGGAGGGAGGGGGTTGAGCAAAATCTCACGAAATCTCACTAAGGGGGAGGGGGGTCGAAAAATCCCAAAAATCACCTCACGTAACTTATGGACGCACCCTTTGCTACAACATACTTTTGTGAGGGTGGGTTTTCACACCTGATCATGACCTATTTTTTAGTCGGGGGTTTTTAAATTTTTATTTCATGCTTTTTAAACTTTTATTACCGGTGTACTCACTGCCCAGCTTGTATTAGCATGTGCTCGTCAAAACGCAACGTATGAGCCCAAACACAAGGTAGATGCCGTACATCGTTGAGGAGTTCTTCTGATGATGCCTGCGCATCAGGTCAAGGTTATCATACTTTGTAATATCATTGACAAGTGATAGGATTTCAAATTTCGTATCGATCAGACCTGTGGAAGTTGTTTATATATTTTCATCAACTAGAAAAGAGCTGATGGTCTTAAAACGGCTGAGCAGATTTTCTTGAAACATAGCTAAGAACACTCTCGATTAACCCACCTTTCAAACAAAAAAAACTAAATTCAAATCGGTCCATCCGTTCAGGCGCTATGATGCCACAGACAGACATACAGATAGACAGATACACACTTCAAACTTATAACACCCCTTGTTTTTCGTCGGGGGTTAAAAATAAGAAGAGTACCACGAACGTAAATACATAGATTCTTGGAGTACCTATAACTGCTAGGCTCCAAAGGGCCATCAAAGGGCCCAAGGGCCAAAGGCCGTACAACAAACTTAAAAAAAAAAAATATTCGAGTTCACCCTTACCGTGCGTTTCCACCAAAAAACATGTCGGCATACTTGTATCGCGACATGATGAGCCCGACATGTCTCGTAACATGTATTGTTGAGGGTAGCGTTTCCACTGCCTGAAGTCACAACATGTATACCAGCATGTCAATAGACTTGTTAGGGTTTTCGTTCACACTGGCACCCAACATGTATTAAGACTTGTATTTCAAAATGATTATTTGCCATAAATACTGTTATCGGAAAATGTGCGTAGACATTTCATTGTTGTGAAAATCCATAGAGAATATCTCGGTAGAGAGTTATTAAGTACATTATAGGGCCTTGTAATAATTTTAATGGCTGCTTTTTTATATTTTTCCCTTGTAAGCAACCATGACTGCGGCCCATACAGGCCTGCCCGACCGGGGTAGTACCACCCTCCCACAGTAAATGGGCGTAAAGTAGCAATTTTAGCTGCGTTTCATACCAACGATAAATGAGAGAGCCCGAACTGCTTAACATCAGACGGGCCGTATGCTTTTTTCCTAGAATTTTGCTCTTCTAGGAATACAATAGGTAGTTGATAAAAAATAATAAATAGGTATTTTAGCCTTTTTCATCGCTTGAATACACATTTTATATAATCTTGTACGTACTACTCCACCAAGCCAACTAGACACTCGGATGGAATGCGGCTTCCCCGCCCGTATAACCGCCACCGCCTGCGGCTTCCCGCCTGCACACCGCCACCGCCTTGTGCCGGTGACGTCACATTTGACAATAATCTGGTATTAAAAAAAATAACATTCGCCAGCGTGAAGTCTCTGAAAGCTTTGTATGATAACTTGTCTCGTAACAAGTTATTCACCAGTGTGAACGCTTTCCACACAACCAACATCAACATGTCGCAATACTTTTAGTGACAACAAGTCATGCGACATGTTGATTGTCCGTCAATGGAAACGCAACTCTATACATGTTGTGAGATCTGTTGAATTCTGTTGAAATCAACATGTTTTTGCGCAATGGAAACGCGGGGTTAGATACCTAAAGGCCGTTTTCACATTACACGGCACGGCAACGGCGACGGCTGTCACTGAGATATGTGAAAACTCTCATAATGGCATAAACAGCTGGCATAATGTGAAAACGGCCAAAGAATGTACCTGTAGTTTTGACAAGTGCGTACAGCCATAAGGGACAAAAGATGTATAATCCTGCTAAATTACGCTTAACCCTAGTGTCTATGGAATGTGATCTGACGTATACTACTTCTAAATTTGGTTGGGTGATGCTTTGTTTGGCTCATCCTGGACCAAAGACCTACCAAAAGTTTGTGCCCAACAAACTTAGGGCGATACGCAGAAAGTGGCAAAAGATAGTACGTCTATCTCTTTCACTCTTAGGATATCGGGCGTCGCTCAAACACGGTATTATTATTACTGTTTCATCTCTATTGATGCTTTCTTGGAGTTCACCATTGTGTTGAGTAGAGATGCGTTTAAACGTTAAAAAAAGAACACTGCAAAATGCTAATGCTAAAAAAGTAAGTTTAAAAACTAAAACCCGACTACTGAAAAATCGCGCTCTAAAAAGTATGAAACAAGAAAATATTCTCATCTAGAGGATAGCCGTGGTCCGTGTAGGTCCTTTAGGGCCAAATGGCATATGAACACGGACCACGGCTATCCTCTAGATGAAAATATTTTCTTGTTTCATACTTTTTAGAGCGCGATTTTTCAGTAGTCGGGTTTTAGTTTTTAAACTTACTTTTTATTTAATTATTTTGGAGTTATAGGTAACAATATATATATTTTTTAAATGTGCTCATCAAGCTCTTTCATTTGATACCCCACACGGTTTCATTAAAAAATGTTTTTTTTTTAGTTCATGACATTATGATCTCTAGAGGGCGCCATATGCAATTTTATGTGACGTCCCATAGCCTATAACCAGCGCGCCATTAAGCTGCTTCTAACGATACCTCATTTGTCAAATTACGACAAGTAGTTTAGAAGTTAGGTGGAAACAGATGCACATACATACATACATACATACATACATACATACCGGTCAAAATCATAACCCTCCGCCGTAGTCGGGTAAAAATAAATAACACTAAAAATTTACAGCTATTTTTAGAAACGTTAAATTTAAAAACATACAGATCGTTAACATAATTAATTCAATCTAATTTTTATCACAGTATCGCTACCGTAAAAAAGTTCCATATTTAATTTTTTTTGCCGTTCAATATCTATTTTAGAGTACATTTAGATTTTTTCTATTTAAAATGTAAACAACACTACACCAACCATTGAAATTTTACCCACACTAGATAACGAAGGTAACACGCAAATATAGGTTCTTGTGACTGCTATAGTTAACACCTTTCTTAGAATTTATTTAACAGGTGTTGACACTAAATAAATTTAGCTCTGTTAATTTAGCAGCTTATTAAATTTAGACTCATCTCTACCATTGACTTCTAAACAAACACAAAGAGGATGTAAAGAAAGAGACGGAACCTCCATACAACGCTTTTCGAGCTAACGGCTACTACTTACTATACTCTTTGCTAACGGCCGTTTTCACATTACACGGCACGGCAGCGGCGACGGCTGTCACTGAGATATTTGCGGGGTTTTCATTGGTCAGTGACCAGTTGTCATTGGTTACTGACCAATGAAAACCCCGAAAATATCTCAGTGACAGCCGTCGCCGCTGCCGTGCCGTGTAATGTGAAAACGGCCATTCGATGCATTATTTTGACACACAAAAAAATATCAGCTGTCAAAATGACATATCGAATAGTGCGGCGCCTTATGGTAGAAATATAATATCGATATCGATAAAATAGTGCTGCGCATACTGAAATATTACCGATATCGATGAATAGTAGTGATCCGTATTCAATACATAGGTATGTATATTATAATAAAAGACAAGGGTTAAAAATCATTTAATATTTATTAAACGAGTCATTTATTTTAATACAAGAGAATCTATCCGTAAAGGTTCGTTTAAATTGTAGCTTAATGTTAATACATAATATATGTTGTGTTAATCCTCACAATGGACAACCGCTGGTGATACCTACAAACATGAAATTAAAACAGTAGGTAGGTAGGTACCTTTTACAGCGTAGAAGAGCATAGGAAGGATTTTGGAAAATTCCACCCCTAAGGGGATAAAATAAGGGGTGGAAGTTTGTATGGGTGTCCTAATTTGTACGGTATTTGTATTAAACTAATTTCTTATACACTTTCAGCACCGGTGATTGAATTTTGTCAAAAATGACAGCACTTTTTCTCAAAGAATTGAGTGTGCACTTAGTTCTCGCCAGCCTTTCCACTAATTTTTTCTTTCTTGGCGTTAAAGATTCTGAAACACAACATATTATAAAATATAACACTCTTTCACACTAGGTTTCCAGGTAGGCATTTTTAATATTATTTCGGACTTTTAAAACACCCTCTGTAACTGAAAACTAACCAACGCAACTTTTACAAAAGCATTTGAAATGAAATAAAAATTAAATATTCATCACGACTTTTATCGCCATTCGGGGGTAGTCGGAGCCTTGAGTGGCCAACACCACCACATTGTGGAGGTATTAAGCCAACTCAAAGCCCACTTTTAACCAAATAGTCAGAACCCAACGTGACAGGTGGTGAACCTTGTCGCCGTGTATACAGGACCTAATCCCAAGGGATAGGTAGGTTTCCTCACGATGTTTTCCCTCACTGTAAGCAAACTCTAAATTATGCACATAGATGAAAATTCAACCGTTGGTGCATGCCCCACCAGGTATCGAACCTGGGACCTTCTGATTACTAGCCCAACCTGTTCGCCCCTAGGCTACAGCCGCAGTACACAAAGCATTTATAAGAACAAAATGCGATTTGTATTTCATAAATTTCTATAAATTTAAGGGGGAATTTTTTTACCTTCTTCATTTTCTATTATCCTTCTCTTAACACCTTTGGCTCTGACTTGTATCATTTCAGGTAACTCTGAAATAAATAAAAGATATATTAATAGAAGCCAATGTTACTCGGGGTAATGTAAGGATTCTAACGATACCCCTTACATCCTCCTGTACATGCATTTATAAGTTATAGTATGTTAGAGGATCTCCCATACATACATACATTCATATTTTGGGCTGTTGTGTAATAATAATTTATATCGTCTGAGTAACAATGCTATACAGTATGAGTCCAATGAGTATTATACCACACCAGAGTTGACAACTAAATAGGTGTTAGTTTTATAGATTTCGAGGTGAATTAATTAATGATGGGCTTCTGGCTGTCTCTCTCAACGTACGAAACGCAGCTGTAATAGCTACTTTACGACGATCTTCTGTGAGAGGGTGGTAATAACCCGGTTGAGCCAGCCCATATATGAGCTGCAGTCAATTGACTACATTAACACAAGCATAAGACTCCTATGATTATACATGCTACAAGGTCTTGAAGAAAAATTTGTCTTCTTTAGTAGTGTCCCTAATTAGCTGAACACAACTGTATATCTATACATTTAAAATAAGTAATCACTCTCTCATACCTGTAGAAACAGACGCAACTGCCTCATTTCTGGAGTGACTTGTGGGCTCGTGTCCTTGACCCGCTTTACTGGTCGATGGAACAATATTGTCAGGTACGGCAACTGAAATCATTATGATAATATTTCAGCATTTATTACGGGTTAGAAAAATACATATTTTTTTTTAAACTAACTAGTTGTTAGTTTCAAAGATAGATAAAAAGTTAAAGTTTTATTCTACATATAAACACATACATTTAAAATAAGTAATCACTCTCTCATACCTGTAGAAACAAACGCAACTGCCTCATTTCTTGAGTGACTTGTGGGCTTGTGTCCTTGGCATGCTTTGCTGGTCGATGGAACAATATTCTCAGGTTCGGAAACTGAAATCATTATGATAAATTTAATCGGTACAATATTTTATAATAAGTAAATAGGTATAAAAATAAAATCATTATAACAGTGGGTTTGCAATACATTATTTTTTTAGTACATAAGTAGTTAAAATACCTTGAGGATTTTTGAATATATGTAGAGGAAATTGCAACATCTGGGCATCACTCAAAGGAGACTGCATCAGATCTAGGCTGGGCACCGCACACTTCTTCAGCTTATTCCCTTTCTTGTTCATGTGTTTATTTTTGAAATGTTTACCACATATATGTTTGATACTATTCAATTTTTCTATAGGCAAATAAAGAAGATCTTCTTTACCAGTAACTTGAACCCATTTTTTACAACTGAAATAAAGACAAACCAATTTAGTTATGTATGTGTAATATCTTTAAGTACTTACATTTGTAAGGGCCTGTTTCAGAATCGGCGAATAAAATTTATCCAACAAATAAATTATAATGTCTGCCAGTTTTCAAATAGAGTATCGGTCAACATTTCAAATTTGTTCGAGTCTACGAGTTTTGTTGTTTGGCATCTTGCACTTTTGTGGATATGTTATATCTCCTAAGTTCTTAAATAACACACAAAACTAAGGTAACAGAGTCACTTTCTCCTAAATAACGAGTCCTGTCTCAAAATTATGTACACAGTTACACAGTATATGGGAGTCTCTTTCTCTAGATGGAATAGGAGTCCTGTCTCACAAATACACTCAGCGGAGGAGTAAATACTCAACTTCGACGCCAGTAACAAAGAAATACATAAAATAAAAAGCACTAATTCACAACACATTGAAATTTTTAAAATCAACGTGCCGAAACCAACAAAACTTCGAAATCCAACTTTTTTTTTTTTTTTTTATAAAATTAGTTTTACGGCCCCTGGGAACTAGCCCTTTGGAGCCTAACATCAGTATACTTTTATTACATTTTTTTCTTAATTCTACCTTATAACTACCTTAAATCTACCTTATAACTACCTTAAATCTACCTTATTTCTACCCCCCCAAACCCTATCAGTAAAGTGGCGGATACTTTACTGACAAATTACTAGACTTCTTGTGAGAAGCCGAAAATCATGTTTCATCACTTTTGTTCCAATTGCCCACACTCACGCACATTTATGACCATATAATGGTTAATATTCCACCAATATTACACATTATAATACACGAAAACACAAGTTTTGGAAATTAAAACAAAAATGACAACATGACTTTTCCACTTCCCGCCAAAAAGCCCCTCGAAATCCAACTTTTTTTTTTTTTTTTTTATAAGATTAGTTTTACGGCCCCTGGGAACTAGCCCTTTGGAGCCTAACATCAGTATACTTTTATTACATTTTTTTCTTAATTCTACCTTATAACTACCTTAAATCTACCTTATAACTACCTTATTTCTACCCCCCCAAACCCTATCAGTAAAGTGGCGGATACTTTACTGACAAATTACTAGACTTCTTGTGAGAAGCCGAAAATCATGTTTCATCACTTTTGTTCCAATTGCCCACACTCACGCACATTTATGACCATATAATGGTTAATATTCCACCAATATTACACACTATAATACACGAAAACACAAGTTTTGGAAATTAAAACAAAAAGGACAACATGACTTTTCCACTTCCCGCCAAAAAGCCCCTCGAAATCCAACGTCGCATCAGTGTGACCATATATATTATTCAAAACTACTGTAATATTTAGTTACATGACAAAAACTACTGAAAAAGTAATTTTAAACTCATAATTACTCAAAAATAGAGTATTACAGTAAAAAAACTTTCAAAGAAAAAAAGATTCAATACAAAATCACGTGTTTTAAAATTATCTAATTTCGCCTACCTAGCCAATACTAAATATACTGGCAACACTCTGTGTATTGGTAGCGAAATGGGGCAATTGGAACAAAAGTGATAAAACATGATTTTCGGCTTCTCACAAGAAGTCTAGTAATTTGTCAGTAAAGTATCCGCCACTTTACTGATAGGGTTTGGGGGGGTAGAAATAAGGTAGATTTAAGGTAGTTATAAGGTAGAATTAAGAAAAAAATGTAATAAAAGTATACTGATGTCAGGCTCCAAAGGGCTAGTTCCCAGGGGCCGTAAAACTAATCTTATAAAAAAAAAAAATAATGGTAGCGAAATGGGGCTTTTTGGCGGGAAGTGGAAAAGTCATGTTGTCATTTTTGTTTTAATTTCCAAAACTTGTGTTTTCGTGTAATATAGTGTGTAATATTGGTGGAATATTAACCATTATATGGTCATAAATGTGCGTGAGTGTGGGCAATTGGAACAAAAGTGATGAAACATGATTTTCGGCTTCTCACAAGAAGTCTAGTAATTTGTCAGTAAAGTATCCGCCACTTTACTGATAGGGTTTGGGGGGGTAGAAATAAGGTAGTTATAAGGTAGATTTAAGGTAGTTATAAGGTAGAATTAAGAAAAAAATGTAATAAAAGTATACTGATGTTAGGCTCCAAATGGCTAGTTCCCAGGGGCCGTAAAACTAACCTTATAAAAAAAAAAATGGTAGCGAAATGCATTTGTCGCAGTACAAAATTGCTGGCCTTCGAACTGTCCCCCCACTGAAACAAACATAGAAAAGTAATAGTCCGGAATTTTAAATTCTATTCAACTTTATAATTAGTTACGACAAACTATAATTTAAATCTAGGTAATAGGTACCACTTGTTATAAATCCGTGATTTTTATCCATTATTACTGAGAAATTTAAAACAATGGAAACGCTAACTATTTGTCGTTTTTGTCTTATTGACAATGTTCAACACGTAGTGAAGGATCTCCATCTGCAAGAAACATATGAAAGACTAACCAGACTACCGGTAAGATATATATTACGTACTTATGGTAGGCTAAATATTAGCAAGTCAAGAGTTACCTCTCAGTAGGTACCTTTTGTTTATATAAAAAAGATGGGGGTAGTCACATAGAATATGGAGAGAAGATAAATAATTAGGACTACCGACTAGACTAGACCTAACACCTGGGCTTCGGCCTCCCTTCAATGCGAGGGGGATTCAGGCCATAATCCAATCACCACGCTGGGTTGGTGGATTTTACATGTCTTTCGAATATTGGTGGAATTTTCTAAGACATACAGGTTTCCTCACAATGTTTTCCTTTACCATAAGGAAGTGATAATCATATTAATAGGTGTGATTCGCGTATACATTAAGAAAAACGTAAAGATGGGTGTAGGGGTAACCGGGTACAACTGGGGGTTTGAAACCAGGACCTAGGGCACGAAACACACACTTTACCACTTGGCTATTACTGCTTACATACACCTGTATTTTATTTTTCAGTGAAGGTTAGTTAGTAAAAGCTTCAATTAATGAGGTGAAAAAAAGAGTACCTATTTTAGAATACTCTATCACGTTTGTAGATTATATGTAGAGTATGCCTCTGCTACAAAGAGTACAATACTCTATAATTTAGTATGTGTATGTAGCAACTCTAGATAATATTATTGTGAACAACAGTACACTCAGTTCCAGACTGACATGAGACCGCTGGCAGTGTGCTACATATGCTATGCACAGCTGAGAGCCTCGCTCAGATTCAAGCTCAAGTGTCTGCAGGCCGAGCAGCTCCTGGCGCAGATGCTGGACGATCAGCCGGTGAGTCCTGTACCATCACACCTGCATCATTTAGAGGATAAACAGAAGGCAGGGTGTCATCTCAGTGTGTAGTAGCAAGCCCTCATCAGGCTCTCTGGTTTCTAATCCAGCGTCACCTTCCAGGCACTGAATCCAACCGAGATTGACCGATCAGCTTTCGACCAACTGTCCGTCAGCTCATTTGAACTGACTGACATTGAGAGCACTGATCATGGTGTTCGCACAAGTGACACGGGCAAACTCAACACTTATGAGTGTTATGTAAAACTGGGGAGACTTACCATAACAGGTGAGTTATCCAAGGATCGCGCCGATTACAGAAGAAACGCGCCGCATCGAATCGAATCGTATTTTATTGTACGTCCTTTCTTGGGTCTTCCCAATGATTTGGATACTTTTCAGACGATATTAACAGATAAATAAATATCGCCAGGCAATCACGCCAACTGTATGGTCCCAAACTAAGCAACGCTTGTACTATATAATGGACTGGGGGCGATACCAGTGACACCCAGACCAAGGCAAATTACTCAAGCAGATGAAAATTAATTTATAAAAAAAATTGAGCAGTTTTGTTTATTATTGAGAATAAATAAATGTTTCCTTTGAGTAAAATCAGCTATATAAGTCAAGAGCGCGCGCTTCGCCGAAAACGAAATTAATATATGCTTTTGGATTACCATTGCAGACCTTGCAGTCACCGGCGGGACTACACATTCGAAACCTGCCAGTGAACAAAACCCGTCCGACTTAGAAGACAATATACCATTGAATGATGTAAAAGAATTAAGAGGAACAAGGGAAATGAGAGTTGAACAACAGCAGGATAGATTGATGACAGGTAATATCCCATTTTAAGTACTTATTCGTAGGCGTCGTCGCCGAGGCAGGCCCAGGCAACGTTGGCGAGACGACCTGGATGCATTTTGTAGCAAGTGGCCAATGACAAAGAAGAGTGGAGAGTTGTGGGGGAGAACTTATCCCAGCAGTGGGACAACGCGGGCTAGAAAAAACATTACTTATGACTAAAGTCATGACACCCCCCCTTGTTTTTCGGTTCACTGCATCAGGTGGTTGCGGGCTCGATTTTAGAGGAAAATCGGCCATCCATAAATTACGTCACACGTAAAGGGGGGGGGGTCGATGAAATGTGACATGGTGTGACAAGGGGGTGGGAGGGGTCCTAAGTTTTGTGACGTCACATTTAAAAATCTAATTTAGCTAAGTATTAAAACCTAAATTTGAATTGTTAACAAAAAAAATTGAAAAATGTCAAATTTTTTAATAAATATGTGACGTCACACAGTGAGGGGGGAGAGAATGATAAGTATACTTTTTCTAGACTAGACTAGACTTTTGATAGGTAGCCGTATTATTTTTTTTAATTTCAGTACGTCCCAAAACGGAGGCATGTGAATCAAACCCCATCAACTATAAACAAGATGTAATAAACGTTACGTACACTGACGACGTTGAATTTGAAGCCAACCAACGTAATGATGATTCCGAAAACTGCAAAATCAAAATGATCACTGAACAGGATTTTATAACACGTGACACGTGTCCGCAAAACGTTTGTGAAAATTATTCTTATAATATAAAATATAATGATGATGCTGTTATTGAAAGTTTGAATGGTGATAATTCATATTTAAGTAGTGAGAACATATTCATTTGTCATAAATGTAAGAACAGTTTCAGTAAAAAGAATGAGTTGGTTAAACATATCATGCGTAACTGCAAGTCCCCTGTGTGTGAGAAAGGCTTTACTGAGAGGTATTTGAAAATAAATGCACGTACACACACAGGCGAGAAACCGCATGTGTGCAATGTGTGTCAGAAAGGCTTTATTAATAAGTCTGATTTAAAAAGACATGAACTTACACACACAGGTGAAAAACCGCATGTGTGCAATGTGTGTCAGAAAGGCTTTATTCGAAGGCCCGATTTGAAAAGACATGAACTTACACACACAGTTGAGAAACTGTATGTATGTAATGTGTGTCAGAAAGGCTTTACTGAGAAGGCTAATTTGAAAAAACATGAACTTACCCACACAGTTGAGAAACTGTATGTATGTAATGTGTGTCAGAAAGGCTTTATTCAAAAGGCTCATTTGAAAAAACATAAACTTACACACACAGGTGAGAAACTGTATGTATGCAATGTGTGTCTGAAAGGTTTTAATCAAAAGTCTAATTTGAAAAAACATGAACTTACACACACAGCTAAAAAACCGCATGTGTGCAATGTGTGTGAGAAAGCCTATATTCAAAAGACTTCTTTGGAAATACATAAACTTAAACATACAGGTGAAAAACCGCATGTGTGCAATGTGTGTCAGAAAGGCTTTATTTACAAGGATGTTTTGAAAATACATAAACTTACACACACAGGTGAGAAACCGCATGTGTGCAATGTGTGTCAGAAAGGCTTTACTCAAAAGACTTGTTTGAAAATACATGAACTTACACACACAGGCGAGAAACCGCATGTGTGCAATATGTGTCAGAAAGGTTTTAATAAGAAGTCAAATTTGAAAAGACATAAACTTACACACATAGGTACGAAACTGTATATTTACGATGTGTATAATAATAATTAAATGTACATTCAACTACGGACACATTGTAATGGATTTTTTCTTGCTAGCTAAATAAAAATCAATTTGATAAGACCAAAGTTTTATTTCGTAAAATCAATTTTATTTCCATGGCAAACAAAGTATATTTAAAGCATTGGCCACAATGATATTTATGGATACATTTCACAAGGCTAAACATGTATGAAGTGGCCAGATTACAATGATATTTACCATTACAACCATGGAGTAAATACTAAAGAAAGAGGTGTTCTTAGTAGATATCTCTATGAAAAAACGCGTGGAAAGTTGCGCGGGGTGGCGCGGGTGGTGGGGGTTAAAAAATGCGTGGCATCTATCTACTGGTAAATAGCAGAACTACTCGCTTCGTTTTCTGTCGATGTTAGTACGTAAGTACACTAAGTGTACGATGATAAAAAATTACGTACAAAGGGACGCCGTCTAGTGTCAAATAGGATTATAATCGGGATGCGAACGTTGGCAAGACGTCTGCATAGAACGAACGCCAACAGCACACTGACTTAAGCTATGCCTACTGTGATGACGTCAGCGGCCGAGTTGTGCGATGTCTAAGCAACGCGGCCGAATTGCTTAGACCAAGGAAGTTTTAAGTCTCTAACACCTGGAATGCGGACTTGGCAGCAAAAGTGAAGCCGACAGCGAGATACCATACTGAACGTTGTTTCCTTTGCCAACAAGAGTGACCATAATATTTTGAAATTTTGAGAACGTCCCCATGGACATCTGGTGAAAACGTGCTTTTGTTCCGAGATTGTTATGATAGGAAAATAATAAAATAAGGAAAGGGATGTTTATTTTCTTAAGAACATGAGTAGGTACAATAAATTAGTCTGCGGTGGCCAAACCACACGAGTGCCTGTCTGTATCTTGGCAACCTAAATGAAGTTACAAAATAGTATTTAAGATCGTAGATTTTGCCACTTTGTAATATAAAGTAACATGACACTTCACACGCTTGGACGTTGTCTAGGCTCTCCATATCTATGGTTTTTCCTATACTTATCTTTCCTATACTTACTCTTTTTCTATGCTATAAAAGGTACCTACTACTGTTAACATGTTATGTTTGATTTGGGCTGTGCAAGTTGTGACAGACGGACATAGAGACAGACAGAAGGACAACAAAGTGATCATATTAGGGTTTAGTTTTTTTCCTTATTAGGTACGGTACCCTAAGAATATCCAACTAATTAGACCATAAGACAAAATTAAAGGACAATGGGCAAAATTGTATGGGACTTGGTCCAAATATACACCACTGACGAGACCTACGTAACCCGATAGACCACTAAATACTGAGTAACTTTTACAAAGACAGATCAACAAAATAAGCTGTCAGTAAAAAAATATGGGTAGTTTAAAAAACATATTTTTTTGATTTCACCCTTATTATTATGTTTATACATTTTTTTCGAAAGGCAACAATACAAATACTCTTACTAACATTAAATAAAAATAAAATAAGCTGTCAGAAAGCAAAAAATGCCGTGAAAAATATTTCATTATTATTTTTGTTACCTGATGAAAAGTGAACAACAACAACAACAGCAGCATTCTTACGTATTTTCTGATGTTGCGCTTCTATAAAATAAATAAGCAGGTACCTTCTATGCGTTACCTTACTTTTTTACTTATCATCAGGTAACAATAATAATAATAAAATATGTTTCACGGCATTTTTTGCTTTCTGACAGCTTTTTTTAATTTTATTTAATGTTAGAATGTGAATTTATATTGTTGCCTTTCGAAAAAAATGTATAAGACATAACACTAAGTGTGAAATAAAAAAATTAAAATATTCTTCTAACTACTCATTTTTTACTGACAACCTATTTTGTTGAACTGCCTTTGCAAAAGTTACTCAGTATGCAGTGGTCTATCGAGTGACGTAGGTCTCGGAAGTGTTGGACATTTGGACCATTTTTGCCCATTGTCCTTTGTGCTAACGAAAAGGAACAGTGAGGGCAGGGCATTTTCTTTTAAAACTCGTTGTGTTAAATTAGGGACATAATCTGTCGGCTTAAAATGCTTGCTGCATATGACGGAATTTTGGGTAATTTTTCTGTAGCCAATAGGTATTCGTTGTAACCAATTTACACGCCTGGGATCTGTAGTTTTAGGTAATCTGAAAAAGACAAAATTGTTTTTTTGTTTTTTCTTGCTTAGGAGTAATCGGGAAGTGTAAAGTCAAAAGTCGTCCCGATTTCAAACAATTTCAATCGACAAACCATCGGTCTCGGCTTTTATTTTATATTGTCCATCAAGGGTTGCAATGCTGACCGCGCTGTGGAGCCCTGGAGCTGCGCTGCGCCGCGCTTTCGGCCATCAACAACGCGCCCAGCAACACACTCATTACAGACCGTGGCAGTAATGTACTATTAAAAAGTAACAAAAGGGTAAAGGAAAAAGGCCCCGAGAATTGCATTGCCTAGGGGCCCTGAAAGGGTTAATCTGGCCATAGACGTGCGCGTTCCTTGAGCGTGTGAACGACGCGAACGCCGCGTGCGAGCCCGGCGAGCCGTGACAACGCGGCGTGAGCGTCGCGTTTTACCAGCGTGTGGTATGTCGCGCGTTGCAAATGCGACCGACTTCAAAAAGTAGCGATGCAGTCGTGCGGCAACGAAAAGCGCGACTTTATCGCTGCAAAAGTTCCCGTGGACGATATTCCTCAGTTAACACAGACACATAATAAGATTGATATTATAGTCCTTTTTACTAACGAAATTTATGTCACCCGAACATCTAAAATGTACTTAACGTGGAAAACATAGTTACCCACTTACCTATGTTAAGATAATCCTTAATTCGGATAATATTCGCTTTTACACCCTTCCATTACGCATATTCTACCCATTTTATAAGAAAATTCAGCACAATCCTCTAGATTTAAAATTCGCTGAAAATGTCGTGTGTCACGCAAATTGACGTTCTGTGTTTCAAGTGTTTAATTTTATTTCTGCTACGATTCCTATAGACATCACGGAACTGACAATTACAAGCGAATTATTAAAGAAGGTAAGTACTTATTTTCAGATATTTATTTATATTTGAAATTTTAATCTTAGGATATTCTTATACTTTACCATAGGTATTTCATTAATCGACTTTATTGTTTATTATTCTTATTATGAAAATGTACCAAATTTAAAGTGATCGAATAAATATTAACTGACAACACAAGGGTTGAAAGGTTGTACTGTTAGAAAGGGAAAGAAGGCGCAGTTATAGGTATCTGGCTGGGACCGGTTTTTATAAAGCCTGCATCGTGGGCGTTAAGTGCGTCAGATAAGGTTTATTTTTGAATGAATGAATGGAAAATAAAGTTTGTAGTTCACAGTCCTTGAAGTGTTACGTTCATGGCTTAGACCTAGTCCTTTAGTATTGATTCATGATTACAACACAGGAAATCACAATACAGAAAATTACAGTACAGGAAATTAGAGTACAGAAAATTACAATACCAAAAATTAAATTACAGAAAATTAGATGGGTACCAAGAAGGTAGCGGTCCCGTGCGATTCAGCCGCCTCTTACGGCACGCCATCGGTAGGTAGGCGGTGACCCTATTCTGTCCCCCTGGAGACCACGGTAATAGCTAGGATTCCAGAAAATTACAAAAGGAAAATGCGAGAACATTCCAAAATGTTCCGGAAAGTTCAGTTACTCGAGTAACCAATGTCGAATAGTCTCGAACTTTCTAGAAGATTCAAGCGTATGAGACAGCAATATATGTTAGAAAAGGTTAGATGACCCACAACGAGGTATAAAAGCCGGCCGACATCGCCGGCACATGGAGTGGCTCGGCCTCGGAGTGCAGCTGCGCATACCGGGCACCGAGCTACGCATCTTTGCGGCGTACCGCCCACTTGGCCCTCACCTGGATCTGGCTGATGTCCACCAGCTGCTGGATTCGCCAATCCCCACTATCATAGCCGGCAATTTCAATTGCAAGAACCCGGCATGGAATTCAACCAACACCAACCGAGAGGGAAGACTTCTCTTCGACTACTCCGAAGCCCGCGGTTACACGGTGAGCGGCCCTGAGACCCCGACCCGCTACCCGGACACGGGTACCAACCACCTGCCCAACGTGCTGGACATTACCATCCACCGCGGGCTCGACTGCCACATCACGCAAGAAGCTCTGCCGGAACATCTGCTCTCCGATCATGTCCCGGTGCTTATTACGATCGCCTCCCGTCCTGTCTTCAGTAGCCGGGCAGCGCCACGTCACAGCACGGACTGGACCCGCTTCTAAGAAGCCCTGGAGACCACCACCCCATCTCGGTCTTTAAATACCCCGGAGGACGTCGACTCAGCAGCGAATGAGCTGACAACGGCTATACAGGACGCGCTCGCTACAGCCAAGCAAGACCGCGTACAGAGCGCCCGCAAGCCGGATCTACCGGCGCTCATACGCGGTCTTCTCCACAGGAAAAGGCTCCTGCGACACAGATGGCAGCAAAGCCGCTGTCCGACGCTCAAAACCAAGCTGAACCGTCTCGCCGAAAAAATAAAGGCCGAGATTGCGGCGCACTCCACCGAAAGCTGGGAGCGCCACATAGAAGACTTCGTGGGGGCTGGCCCTCGATTCACCGTCTCTGTTGCCAACTCTCGTGCACCGCAGCCCCAGTGCGCCCACTACTGCACGAAGACGGTACACCTCGCTTCTTTCCAGCAGACCGTACCGAAATCTTCGCAGAGTACCTAGAACGCCAATTCCGACCGAATCCGAACACTCAAGAGGGCCACAAACGAGTAGTCGAGCAACACCTGAGGGAGTACTTGGCAGCGCCGGTGGCACCCGAAGAGGACGCCGTCTTCTTTTCTCCGGGCACGGTCAGCAGGGTGACCAGAAAGTCCAAACCCAAGAAGGCCCCCGGAGCGGACTGTATCACCAACAGAGCGCTGCGACACCTGCCCCACCGCACAGTGGCAGCGTTAGCGCGCCTCTTCAATGGTATCGTCCGCACGGGGAAGTTCCCTGAATCCTGGAAGACCGGACACGTCATCATGCTGCCGAAGCCCCAGAAGAATCCGCTGAAGCCCGAGAGCTATCGGCCGATCACCCTGCTGCCATCCATCTCGAAGGTGTTCGAGAAGCTCCTGCTCCGCCACATCAACACCCACATCACGCCCCGCCCGGAACAAATTGGATTTCGGTCGGAACACAGTACCACCCTTCAGCTGTCGAGAGTACTCCACAAGCTGACGGCCTCCGGTATCAAGCGTGAGAAGGCCACGGCCACGGCACCACGGTCTGCTGTACAAGCTGTCATAGTCCCCTTTCCCTCGCCGAATCGTGCAGGTGGTCTCCTCCTTTCTACAGGACCGTCGCTTTAGACTCTAAAGTTTAGAGTGATGGTGGCAGGAGTCCAGTCAAAAGAGCGCCCCATCGCAGCAGGAGTCCCACAAGGCAGCTGCCTATCGCCCGTGTGCTACTCGCACTTCACCGACGACATCCCAACATCCTCTGGTACCCTCCTAGCACTGTACGTGGACGATGTGGCGTACCTAACCCCGTCGCTGAACGCCCAATTCGCTGCGATAAAGATACAGAGGGCCCTGACCTCTTACCAAACTGGCTCGCCAAATAGCAATTGTCGGTGAACGTGTCAAAGACCCAGGCTAGCTTCAGAAATTTTATTTTATCCATAATTAATATTTTAACATGGAAGATGCAAAATATCTTCATAATAATAAAAGAAGCAGACCTTGTACTATGGAAACCAGATATTACTACATATACCTACTACTTTTTTATTTGAATATACACCCAGACTCCGGACATACAGACATGTTCATGCACACAAATGCATGTTCCGGGTAGGAATCGAACCTACGACCTGCAGCGTGAAAGGCGCCTCCGCGCCAACCACGCTAAGGCTGCGTTTCCATTGAAGCGGAGCGGGGCGGAGTGGAGCGGAGAAGAGCAGTGAAAAGTGGCAAATGTTTCCATTGAAGTGGAGCGGGGCGGAGCGGAGCGGGGTGGAGCGGAGCGGTGCTGGGCGGAGTGGAGCGGAGAATAGCAGTGAGAAGTGGCAAATGTTTCCATTGAAGCGGAGCGGGGTGGAATGGGTCGAAGCGGAGCGGGGCCGCGTGTTCATATATTGTATTCGAAAGTCCGCTCAGCTCCGCTTCGTACCCGCCAGTCGGCACCACAGCCTGCTCGACTCCGTTCTATCGGGCTCGGGGCCGCGAGTTCATAAATTGTATTCGAAAGTCCGCTCAACTCCGCTCCGCTCCGCTTACACTGTTTCCACTGATGCGGAGTGGAGATTTCGAGCACTGTGATTGGCCAATTCACGGTCCGCTCCGCCCCGCTCCGCTTCAATCGAAACGCACCCTAACGGACCCGTCAAGGCTTTCGAAATTGATTTATTTTGGCGGGAATACACGTTCCTTTGACGTTTCTGCGCCTGTGACAGCAGTGACAGCAGTGACCGGACCGTCCAAGGAGATTGTTATTCTATCTCTTTGGGAATGATGAATGAATGACAACTCGTATTCGGATACATTTTTAAGATTTCTTTCGTCTCTATAACGAAATATTTTTGGATTCTATGATTTTATAGACTTTTGGCGGGAAGTGGACAACTGACTGATGTTGTAATTTTATTGTTCTTTGTTAATAAACTTTCTTAATTTTTGTTTTATTACTAAAATTTACGTATCTTTGAATTTATAATATTGTGTTGGCGGGTGGTAATATTTACCATTATTAAAGTATCTTCCACTATGTAGGTACTAATAGGGTTTTGATCCCACCCTGCTTTTACACTGCACGAGACATTCGAACAAATCATGGTGTTGTCTCTTAAGTGGGAGTGGGCCGGCCATGTGGCTGGCTCGCATAAGCCGGAAAGGTGAGTCATCATCACCAATTGGATTCCCGATGGAGGCCGCCGACAAAGGGGTCGACCAAGGAAGAGATGGCGAGGTGATTTGACCACCTCTGCGGGAACATCATGGCAAGAAATAGCCCAAAAAAGAGAGAAGTAAAGGCCTTTGCCCAGGAGTGGGACGTATTAACGGCCAAGTGCGTGTAGGACTCGCACGTAAAGGAACCCTTTATGTGCGAGTACCACCGTAGAATAAAAACGTCAAAAATATCAAGTTACTTGTATGGGGTACCCGTTATTTTTAAATTTTATAAAATTTTTAGTATTTGGTGTTGTAGTGGCAACAGAAAACACATTCTGTGAAAATTTAAAGTCTCTACCTATTACGGTTCCTGAGATATAGCCCGCTGACAGACTGACAGCGTAGACTTTAGGTACCCTTTGGGTAAGGAACCCTAAAAGTGAGTGTTTAAGAAGTTATTAGAAGGTTTGTATTTTGCTTATTTTATCAGTAAAATAAAAATAATGCTTCTATTAAAAAAAAAACATATTCTCTTGTTCACATCGTGACATGACGAGCTCTCACTGATACTGAGGTTTGCACAGTCCAGTTGGCACGAGCTTACGTGTGGCCACTGTACGGTGTTCCGTCTTTTTGTACTGGATTGCACAGGTAAGCGCGTGCGTGTAGCCAGCGCAATATAGACATACAATAGCAGTGATAACCGATTAGTTAGGATCCAGGGTTCAAACCCCGGCTCGCACCTCTGGATTTTTCAGAATCTATGCGTGAATCTTAATAACTTTAATATTAGACATACAAACTTGCACACACCAGTGACTAACAAAACCTCCGTTTTTAAGATCAGTTAAAAAGTTGGATGTAAATGTCTTGATTTCCCTATAGTTTACACATACGTTTATTTGACAGTACCTAGGTAAAAATATAAAGCACTTTTTGATATATAAATGTTTGCTCAAAAGTAAAATTTGCGAAATGTAACACCCACGTAACTTAATTGATAGACCGGATAGGCGACAATATTACAGTTGTTTCGTTATAAAAAAATAATCTAACTCGGCGGCATATAGTAACCAATAGGTAGTTAGTTACTTCACGGGCGGCATTACCGATAGTTGTATTGAACGGAGTGAATAAAAATTTATATAGCTTCTATAAGTGATTATAGGTACCTAAAAATAATAATATGCCCGTTATAAGAAATAATGAAAATGAAAAAAGTGACTTTTACAATAAATTTGATGTATTTGGCAGATATCAAAGTTTTCAGTTTTTTTTAATTTGTTTAACCATTGTTATGACTTCAATGACCCATATAAATTTCGTTTTTGTCGCTGAAAATGTTCAACATCGGTAAGATTTATGGTAAAACAATAATTACAAACATAAAAATAATAATTTAATAATAATAATAGCCCTTTTTAACGTCCCACTGCTGGGCACGGGCCTCCCCTCAATGTGAGGGCGATTCAGGCCATAATCCACCACGCTGGCCCAGTGCGGACGATGTTATCCTTCACCGTAATTTAATTATGAGTAATTATCTTTTTATTCAAGTACAGTCAGCGACATAAGTCGTTGAACTTTCTCAAAACCAAAATTTTTGTTCGTGTTATTATTTAGTTTCGAATATGTTTGTGAAATAAAGAGTGTTACTAATATGAAATATGTTATGTTATACATTTAAACGTAACATTCAGTAATGTGTTCAGATCACGAAAAATAGATAACAGTGTGCAAGTGATTTTACCATTACTTACCTATTAAAACAAATGCATGGACTATGTTTATTATATTACTTTGAATATAATATATTCTTAACCAAGTAGGTATAAAAACCAAGTAGGTATAAAATAGATTTTTCTCAAGCATCTAATAGGTAGTTCCGTATTATATGCATCCCTGTACATTTCCATACTGGTTTGTTTTTATCAACAAGTTGCTCGAGCAACAGTGAGTATCGACGGCATAAATTAATTACTTATTACATTGATATTACTAGATGTCGAGTTCCTGAATGTGAAAATGATTTATCAACTGTGGATGTTCCTTCATGGTGGCCGGAGAATACGGAATCAAAATGCTTAAAACCAATATTAGATGTAGAAAAATATAATTTAGCCAATCAAACTTGTAATAAATTTTCGTTCTACGACGCATCGGAAGATTGCCGGGATTGGCTTTACGAAAATAATAATTCTATTGTGACAGAGGTAGTTATGTAAATAAGTCAAGATTTAATCTGAATAATGTTATCATAAACAAGTATTTTAAGGACATTAAAAGGAATTTAACCTTTCAGCTAAATATTGCCTGCCAGCCATGGAAAATAACGTTGATTGGCGCCGTTCACAATGTTGGTATGTTTGTATCCATGATCTTTACTGGATGGATAGCAGATAAGTAAGTAAATTTTAGTGGTTTAACTTCAAAATAGTTTAAAGCCCTCTTGTTAAAGGTTGATTTTAAAATTACTATTATACAGCCAATCTTTCTTTCCCTCTCAATCTGTCTTTTCTTTTTAGGGTTCCGTACCCAAAGGGTGCCGACGGGACCCTATTACTAAGCTTACGCTGTCCGACTGTCCGTCTGTCTGTCTGTCTGTCAGCGGGCTGTATCTCACAAATCGTGATAGGTAGAGAGTTGACATTTTCACAGAATGTTTATTTCGGTTGCCGCTGCTACAACGACAAATACTAAAAATAAAATAAAGCGGTCCCCATACATAAAACGTAATATTTTTAACTTATTTGTCTTATGGTCGTTTTCCATACAAAATACTTCAACGTGTGACTCTAAATATCACCATTTTGGGGATGTTTGTTTATATTCTACGGTGGTACAGAATCCTTTAAGTGCGAGTCCGACACGCACTTGGCCGGTTTTTTCCTCTCTCAGTTCGCTTACGGTGAGGGAAAACATCATGAGGAAACCTACCTATCCCTCGGGATTAGGTAATAGTCAGTTCCTGTATACACGGCGACAAGGTTCACCACCTGCTACGTTGGGTTCTGACTATCTGGTGAAACGTGGGCTTTGAGTTGACTTAATACCTACACAATGTGGTGGTGTATGGCCACTCAAGCCTCTGACCCCCGAATGGCGATAAAAGTCGTGACTTTATATTTATTTATTTTCTTATCTGTCTCCCTTAGGTACATCTTGGACATAATTCACACAACATCTTATTATCTTTTAATTCTCACGTAATCATTAATTATAATACCTCTCACGGAGAACGCACGTGCTTAGTTAAAACGTGTTTTCCCAGTTGGAACTACTTTTAGTAGGTATACGGCTATGCTAATGCTAATGCTATCTCTAGTCTCGAGTTTATTGCTATGCTAGTCAAAAATAAAACTGGTTTTATTTAGAAAGCTATTTTATAATTACCCAGTAATTCTAGTGAGACCATTTCTCGCAAACAATTTTTTTTATATAACATTCACTACCACTTTTAACAAGACGGTAAAATATTCCTCAACGTCGTCACAACGGTTCGAGGTTAATGAATTTATTAGGTGTGCTATAAAAAAAAAAAAAAATGGAGATGAACCGGGTTTTAACGTGTTATGCTATTATACATACCTACGAAAAAAATACATAGACGATATAATAGGTAGGTTACAAATTGTTTTTTAATATTAATAACCAACCAAATACTATTATCAAGTACCAACTCTTAAGTTCCAAAATAGGTAGGTACCAATTCTTGATTGAGCAATGCGACAACATTTTTCAAAAATGATAAATAGCTACAAGTTGGTTACAAGGAGATTCGCTATTACATCATACGAGTGTTGTTACTTAGCACAACGTCTGTAGGTACCTATTGCAAATGTGTGTTAGATATTTAGAAAACAAAAATGACAATTCCTAATGGTGCAGACCCTACTTTGCAGACAGACTTGACCTAAAACACGATTAATTCATCAACTCGTTTACCTATGTAATAATCTGACAGATGCCGATTTACAATTTACAGAATTGGAAGAAAACCAACTACAATTGTTTGTTCAGTTGTTGCATCAATTGGTGTCATTAAGATCTTCCTCCGGAATTATTACGCATACTTAGCGGTCGAATTTTTGGAATCCGTCTTTGGATCCGGTCTTTATACAGTTGGAGTAGTTTTGTGTAAGTATGATTCTATTTTGTTCGAACAATACATAAATAGTGTCGAGAGGATCTTGTCAACTTTATATCGCGTTCTTCTTAAATTCCAGTGATAGAAGTTGGAGGAAGAAGTAAAAGAGTAATGACTGGAGTAATTTTTGCTTACGCAATTTACGTCGGGGAAATGCTCTTCGCTTTCATAGTAATGGGTTTGGGGTATTGGAAATGGGTGATATTGGCTGTTTATACTCCTATGATACTTTTTATTTTATACGTATTTGTATTAGGAGAAAGTACTCGATGGCAAATGCTTCGTGGAAAGATGGACAGTGCAAAGAAGACATTAATAACAATTGCGAAAATGAACAGAATAGATATTTCTGAGAAAGATATACATGATCTGAGTGATCAGGAATTAAGATTAAAGTTTGAGGTTGAAGAACAAATACAGAAGGAGAGTCTAAAAGAGATATTAGCATCTAAGGAGATAGTGACGCGTGTGCTAGTCACTTCGTTTTGCCTTTTCTCATCGAGTTTCCTTTATTATGGGACAATAATCCACAGCGTTTTATTACCAGGAAATAAAAACATTAATTTTGTACTATCTGCATTAGCGTCATTCCCTGGAGATGTGTTAGTTTACTTCATGATGAATTGGTTTGGGAGAAGGATAACTATTCAGTGCGGATATTTGATTTCTGCAGTTTTTCTTCTAGCACAAAGCTATTCACCGGATAGTGAGTACTTACTTATAAATCAAATTCGCTAGATATGTGTTAATTTAATGAAATTGATTAATGAAAATTATATTCGCATTTTTTCAGCACTTCCTTGGCTAAAGTTAGTCTTATTCCTGTGTGGAAAACTTGGTGTAGTAATGAGTTTTAGCGGTGTATGTATTTATAGCCTAGAATTATTCCCTACAAGTGTTAGAGGATCACTTTATGGTCTGGGAAGCACAATCGCTAGACTTGGAAGTATTCTGGCACCACTGACTCCATTGCTGGTAAGTACCTATATAATAGCTACCTACGTACTACGTATCTATACAAATATGTGTGCAGAGTCTATATAATTTTAATAAGTAGGTAGGTATCTACAATAGAATTATTATATAAAACGGCAGAGTCCTTTTGCGACATTTGTGTTAGAATAATCATAATAATTTTAGTCACTAAAATAATCTCTTCTCCTCTAGAATATAGCTTTTGAAAAATCTCATGTGAGATGGGGAGGGAGAGGAGGGAGGGGGTCGAGCAAAATCTCACGAAATCTCACCAATGGGGGAGGGGGGGATCGAAAAATCACAAAAATCACCTCACGTAATTTATGGACGCCCCCTAATGTCTCGCTGTTGTTATAAGCTATATTTTAAAGTAATATATAGAATATATTGTAAAATAAACTTAATATTTCAGATGACTCAAGCCGCCGCTCTCCCGTCCATTTTCTTTGCATCAACTGCAGTCATAAGCGCTGTGCTGGTACTCCTTACACCAGAAACAAAAACGTTACCACTGTTCGATACAATAGCTCAAGTTGAAGCTTATAAAACCATGTATAATACAAAACTTTGATACATACATTAATTAATGTTATACATTTATATCTTTTATTATTTCATACTAACACCATCCATCACCAATGCTAATTTATAATTCGTTTCGTGACCCACTACTATCATCAAACTTATAAAATATACCTAATACAAAATTAATATAAATTCAGTAGATATGATTTTAGTAGGTATACAATATGTTAAAAAACCCTGTCCGAGCCGAAACCGGTACTTAGGTCTCCCAATCACATGATCAAATAAAATAAAATAAATTAAATATTCGTGATAGTCAACATATTAATGACAATTTAAAATGCCATTTTTTTTCCCTTTTTCCCTCAAAATGTAGCAAATTTTAAAAATATGACAACACCGTTACCGGAAGTAATTATGTTAGATCGTGTGGCGGCACCTCTGACCACAAAGTATGTGATGACGTCATTTTATGTTAACGGGGTATTTGTTTTCCAAAAAAAGATGGGAGGCCTTTGCCCAGCAGTGGGACACTTACAATGCTAAAAAATAAAAAAAATAAAAAATTAAAAGGCCTTTATTACAAAAATATAATCTAATCTCGAAACCCAACAATACGTTTTCGGGTCGGACAGGGTTTTCTTAACATGTTGTATACTTTGATGGGACCCTGAGGATGGGGCCGTTAATGATAATTAGGGCTTGGAATAAAATAATCAGAGTAAAATAAGTATTCGTAATCAATGCTTGGAATGTTTATCAAGAACGATGTAAGTTTCCATAGCCATTTTATCAACAAAAACTTATATTACCTTTTTTCCAAAATGGTAGGTATTACCTAATGGTAAGTATTGCATGAAACTACTTTTTGATTTAAAAAGATATCCCACATGATGGGATCACAAAAAAATACCCCCATTTTCTATATACGGGGAGATACCCCAAAAAAGGTGAAGACGTTGAAGTGCACTATGACAGACTGGGACGGACAGGATGATCTTACAGGGGTTCCTCGTAGGAACTACGGAACCTTAAATAGCGTGTTCGTTTTTAGGGCTCCGTACCCAAAGGGTGCCGCTGTCCATCTGTCAGCGGACTGTATCTCACGAACCGTAATTGGTAGAAAGTTGAAATTTTCACAGAATGTGTATATCTGTTGTCGCTACAACAAAAAATACTAAAAGTAAAATTAAATTTAAAAATAAAGGGGGTCCCCATACAAGACTATTGATATTTTTGACTTTTATACGGTGGTACGGAACTCGTTATGTACGAGGTCCGACACGCAATTGGCCGGTTTTTAGGGTAAAAAGTAGGTATTACCATATGGTATTACCTCTTAGGTCTTTGGGTATTTATTACCCATTAAAACACTTAAGGGTACACAGAATATCCGAATATACAGATTGAATGAACCTGTTTGTTTCGTTCGTTCGTGTCGTGTCACTGTCATGTGTCAAATGTTTGAATTTTGAGTGATTTGTCTATGCACACTCGCTCAATCTAATTCTAACCTAGAAATTTCGTATTTTCTTTCTATTATTTCTTTAACGTTATTTTCATATTGAAATAATACCTATCCACATTATTACACATATTTATAATTTTCACCATGGATGGGTTTGAGATAAGAACGACGTCGAATAGTAAGAAGGTAAGATTACTTTGTAATATATAAATTGCGATCTCAAATTTCGGTTTTCTCTTCATTTCTTGGTATTTGCAGGGAAAAGGGTTGTTTGCTACCAAAAAGTATGAAGAAGGGGATATTATTCTTGAAGAGGACCCACTTGTTTCGTGTCAATTTGCTTGGAACGCGGCATATAGGTATCTAGCATGTGACTATTGCATGAGGTGAGTTCTGTTTTAACACTTATTGTAAGAAGTAAAGTTATTACTTAGATCAAGTACTTAAAATAGAGTTAAGTATCCCAGACAGTTTAAGTAATATATTTTTTATATGTATGAGATATACTTACACTGAAAATCTTTTTGAATAATTTGTTTTTGTTAGCACATATTTTTTTAAATTTAACAATCAATTTTGTTTTCTATTGAGATTATTAAGGCGGGTCTCCAATGTGTGTTATGCCATACACATTTACAAACTCTTCATAATTTTATTTCAATATGAACAATGAACAATTATTTTACCCATACGGGTATTGTTATTGTGTAATGTTTTGAGATGCAAGACCCAGCTTAGCAGTAGCACTAATTAAAACAAATATAATTCCAGGCCATTAGAAACGCCAGAGCAGAATGTGAGACGTCTGTCATGTAAGCCAGACATTGTTCTTCCACACTCGGACTGCTTTGAGACGAATATAGAGAGCATAACTAACTGCGAACAGTGTGGCGCCCTCTATTGCTCAGAAGGATGTCGGCAGAGGGCATACGTGACTTTCCACAGATCACTGTGCTACGACTCTAGTGATGCACAACACCCCATTGTGGTACTTTTAGAGGCATGGAAGTGAGTGATCCAAATCTAAACTTACAAAGTAGCTTATAAAGTTATTATTCATTGTAGAGGTTGATTATTATTATTTATTTGATACACTAGCAGCTCTGAGCTGATATATTCATCCAATTCTCTTGAGTTGTTTTTATTTACATGATTCAAAGACTAAACACATATTTAAGTGAACTTGTAAGTAAAGTTTATGCCATATCACTGATACAAAAAATAAGCTAAACTACCTAATTACCTATTTAGCTAATGATAAAAGGATACAACTCTACCCTATACTCATTGTACTATTAAAATTGAAGTAGGTAAACCCCATTCTATGTACTGGCTAGACCAGTACATTACTTATTTGGGAACTATCTAATATGAACTTTAACTAAAATGAAGCTATATGTGCTGTTACAGGCAAATGCACTATCCACCCGAGACCACAAGCATCATGCTATTAGTCAGGATACTAGCATACATCGAACAGAGTTCTGACCCTTCGGCTGCTGCGGCTAAAATCAAACAGTTCTGTCACCGCACTGTGAATGAAGACGCAGAATTAATGCACAAACTGTTGGGCGAACAGTTCACCGATCAATTGAACACGTTGAGGGAGTTGACTGCTAATGTTATTAATGGTGATCACGTCCAGGAAGTAAGCACAATTTTTTATTATGAAAAAAAAAACTGGTTTTCACAAACATCAGAACATCATTTCATCATAACTTTAGGCGGTCATAGCTAGCTGCAATCACTGATCGCAAGGTTAGGCAGAGATGGGTGACCATTTAGTGGCATTTGTACTGGGCGTCTCCATGCTTCGGAGGGCACGTAAAAAGTCGGGTCTCGGTTCTTGTCATCTAGGTAGTAGTCGTTAAGCCTTGTCAGAGGCCTTGGGCGGCTTGAACAACTCTGGCACAAGGTTGGCCACTAACCATACGATAAGAAGAAGATCATAACTTTCATAGCTTAACTATATAAGTTGCATAGTCTGGAATTATAACTTTTCTAACACCACAAGTCTCAAGTGTAGTCTCATGATTTACCATTAAAAAACGGACAGTAAAAGTGTCCTAGAGGAAATACAGACACAATATTACTACTAAACTACTAAATTGTTTATGTAATAAAATTTAATTTTATATTTTTGTATAACATGTTGTGTTTGACACATTTTATTTTAGTAAAATAAAATATGCCTAGTTTTCTCGAACATAAAGCTGATAAAATCTTACCTGAATAATCGCAAACAATGTACCCAAATCACACGTATATGTCCAAAGCTCAAAAAGGAATCTGTGTTCTCATCCCAATTCTGCACAGTTAAACAGGGAGTTCCTCAAGGCAGTGTCCTAGGTCCTTTGTTATTTATAATCTATATCAATGATTTGCCAAAAGCCATACAGGATGATATGGTCTTGTTTGCAGATGACAGCACAGTAATGTTTACCAATAATAATGCATTTGACATGGAATATAATATGAAATCAACTTTAAATCTAATAATTGAATGGTTAAATTTTAATGGTTTATTAATTAATTTAGACAAGACCATATTTATGACATTTAGAAATAGGAAAAAAAAAATGTTAGATATGAATATAAATGTTAATGGACAAAAGATTCATGAAGTAGAGAATACGAAGTTTTTGGGTCTTCAACTCGATAGTAGTATAAAATGGAGATCTCATATAGAAAGTTTATGTACTAAACTAAACCAATTTTCCTATGCACTCTACATGCTTAGGAAAATAGTTAATGAGTCTGTTGTAATTATAGCTTATCACGGATACGTTGCGTCTGTGTTACGGTATGGTATTGTTTTTTGGGGAAATTCGGTGGATAAGGAGTTGGTATTTAAAGCCCAAAAGAGGTGTGTGAGGTCAATTTGTAAGCTTAAACCTACCGACAGCTGTAAACCCCATTTTATAAACCTGAAACTATTAACCGTGCCATGTATCTACATTTTTGAGACTGCTGTATTTGTAGCCTCTAATATGCATTTATTTGAAAAGTTAAAAAGTAAGTGCCATAATCATAAAGTATGCTTTCCTTCAAACAGAACCATGCAATTAAACAACAGTATCTTCTGTATGGCACCGCGCATATACAACCATCTGCCGAAAGCCATAATAGACTGCACAAATATAAATAACTTTAAATTTAAGTTAAAACAGCTGCTGCAGAGGAAAGCATACTATACAATTAAAGAATACCTTGACGATGGATTGACCGGAATTGTAATGTGACATTTACTTATTTTTACTTATATAAATTAATAATGAATCCTAGTATAATTACATTTTTTACATTTTAAATTAATCATAAATTAATAATTTCAATCGTCTATTATAATTTAAATTTTATTATTACTTAATACTATTGTACACCTTTGAGGCTGGTCATAGCTGTACGTAAAGCATCACTAACCTAACCTAACCTAACCTATGTACCACAATAAATGATTATGAATAAAACAAAAAACATTATGCAGTATATATGACAAAATCCCATTATCTTTTCAGTTTCTGACCCCAGATGGATTCTGTACACTAATGGCACTGGTAGGAACCAACGGACAAGGAATAGGCACCAGCCCATTAGCAATGTGGGTGAACGCTGTGCTAGAAATAACAATGTCAGATGACGAGAGACAACAGATTGACTTGTTCATTGACAAGTTGTATCAGTATGTTGAAGAAGGTAAGATATTATTCATTTTTTTTTGTACTGGCCCAAATGATGATTCGCATTATGCAGAATTTACACAGGTCAATTCTAGAATGGCTAGAGCTCTACTTTCTAGCTGTACGGCCGAAATCGACCCCGCATCCCGTATTAGCTTAGAGATGCTCTAAATCAAATCCCGCATGAGTATGAAGGTCTCCAATCATTTTTACATTTCTAAACTACATTTGAGAATACTTCATTTTCGCTTTAATTTATTGAGAGGCCATAAGTAGACAATAGATCATCTTTTGTTCGGCATACTCCCGGGTGTAACGATACGCGACAACGTAACGCACAAGCAAAAGTGCCTAACCTTTATACCTCACAATGTTTTATCAGTGTGTTACTAGTAAAATCTGTTTTATTCCCATGGCTATAAGTTCATGTTGTCTTTTCCAGAATCCGGCACATTCCTGAACACAGAAGGCTCAGGGTTGTTCCAGTTGCAAAGCGCTTCGAACCACAGTTGCGCCCCGAACGCGGAATCCTCGTTCCCATACGGCAACCATAGGATACAGTTGAAGGCACTCAAACCAATCGTGCCGGGAGAAGAGATATGCATCAGTTATTTAGATGAATGTGCATTGCAGAGGTCGAGGCATTCGAGGCAGAAAGTAAGTATTGAATATGTTCAATATCCCGGCGAGCTTAATCAGTTTTGATGGGGCCAAGCATTGTACTGTGAATGGATTGGACTACAGATATGGAAAGGCTAGACAACGCAAGTTTATTAGTTAGTATGAAAACCGAGCGTGCCATCTGTTTTATACCTTACGATGACGCCCCCCCAGCCATTTAGTGATGCTCAACGTAAACAGAATCGTTTCAATCGCTAAGCGTGAGTGAGCTAACAGAATTACGATTAAGTAAATCGATTCGAATACAAAAGTAATAAGCGCGTCAAGTTGGTGCTTAGCACACATTTTCGGGCACGCTTGGTCGGATGGTTTGCGTTGTCTAGCCTCTCCATGTCTGTGGGTGGAACATAATGTGAGAAATATGATCGTCTCGTTTACTTTTTCATAATGATACCAGGCTAGAATTTGTAGAAAATTCATGAGTTTTTTTTTCTGTTGGGGTTTGGGCTTCCGACTCTCTAACTCATCGTACGAAGCGCAGCTGTAATAGCTAGTTTGCGCCGATCTGTTTTAAAGGATGGTACTTACCCCGGTCGAGTCAGCCCATTTATGAGCTGCAGTCAACTAGCTACGGCTTGGCTGTGCCACCAATGAGTGTGTGTCAAAAGTCTAAGTCAAAAGGTTTTTATTCATGTAAGCTCATTAGAGCATTTATAAATAGTCAATATAAACAATATTTTAGCGTTACCACCGGTTCGTAATGTTGCTTCCATTGAGAAGAGCCGGCAAGAAACTCAATGGTTACTCTTTTCAAAAGAATAATTGTATACATTTTCAAACAGTAACGCTATGTGAGCAGGCATGCATTAACACAGTGTGAGTAAAAAAAAAAACAAAATAAGGTATTTAAATAAAAATAAACAAAAACTAGCATAGAAAGCTGTGCATGCCTACTCCCACTTAACAGTCAAACCAAAAGGTGAATATTTAGAACGATTGTTTTGGTGTGATGCCTTCCGTGCTTAGGTCTGGTCTGTAAAAGTTTTGGAACAACGGTGTCAAGTGTTGTATAAACTCACGATGCAATTTCGTATTCAATCCGTCGATTCAATTTGTTACGAGTAGTAGTAGCAGAAGAAAGTAGACGTGAACTTGCCACTTCACCGCGCCGCGCTATCTGTCAAATCAACTCAAGTTGAATCAACGGATTGAATACAAAATTGCATCGTGGGTAGCCGCCACACGAATAGAGCCTGACTCAAATCCACAAAGCAAATACCAAGAAGATATGTTCTTATTAGATTTCCCTATGAAACAACGCTTGACAATTTGCGCGGGTGAAGGGGTGTTAGATACCGACTACTTCTCTATTTTCTATCTACCGGTCAATAGCAAAACTACTCGTTTCGTTCTATGTCGATGTTACTACGTAGTTTAACTTTTTCACACTAGATGTCACTAAATCTAGGATGGTAAAGCGACGTAAAAAGTTGCGCCATCTAATGTCAAGTAGAATTATATTTGGGATGCGAACGTTGGCGAGACGTGTGCACAGGACGAACGCCGACAGCACACTGACTTAAGCCACGCCTACTGTTATGACGTCAGGGGCCTAGTTGAGTTATAGGGCCGGGTTGCTTCGACCCAGTCCTCTTAGTCTTTGGTCCATGCTCCAATCTGTTTCCAGGAACTAGCCCAGAACTACTTGTTCGTGTGTTGGTGCGAGCGCTGCCTGTCACAGTCAGCTCAGCCGGACTGCAGCAGCGAGGAGGAGATGAGTGATGACGACGCGGACGACTGATGCTCCAACATGCTCGCCTTCTGCCTGCTCGGCCTGTGATGACGCACACAGTATACAGTGGAGTGCACTATGCGAACAAACTGAAAACAATACATTTCACGATCAAAAGTGATAAAAAAATATTGTGTATTAAATCAGTGATTAGAAAAAAATGTGGTCTATGGGTATGGATGTGATGATAAACACAGTGTAGTGGACAGTGGTACGGATTTCTCTAGGTAATGCTAGGATTACATGTTCCACAAGATTATTTGCCCAGTGGGCAACTAAGATTCGAATAATTTCGCTCTTGCATGGCCAATAAATTACGTCACACGTAAAGGGGGGGAGGGGGTCGACGAAATATGACATTGTGTGACAAGGGGGTGGGGGGGGGGGCGTCCTAAGTTTTGTGACGTCACATTTAAAATATATCTAAGTGTTAAAACCGAAATTTGAATTGTTAACGAAACATTTTGAATATTTCTGAAAATTGTAAAAAATATGTGACGTCACTCAGGCAGGGGGGTTCTCGAAAATGTGACCAGCTGTGACAAGGGGAGGAGGGGTCTAAAAATCATGAAATTCGTGTGACGTAATTAATGGATGGCCCCTAATTGCTTAAAAAAAAATGGCCCTTTTAACATAAAAGCGACTTTACAATTTATTTATTACATTATTGTATTGTATGTATATTAATCAATGTGCAGTTGATATAAGCTAAACGAATTATAAGCAAAGCTGTTTAATTTTAATGTGGCATAAAGTTGCTAGCCTAAAAATGTTGTAGGTCATAAAGTTTATGCAATTTCAACTTTATGATTACGGAATGAGATCATAAATGATAAAGGTGCGTTCAAATTCCAAGAAAGTGCAGCAATCGAATTTTTAAAACGTGGCCTAAAAGAGTCGACCTAAAATAAAGCTAAGTTTAGATAATTAAATACTCTCATATTGTCAAAGTCAAATTATCGCAACTGTGCACAATTTTGGTAGAAAACAGATCAATGGTAGATTGTGTAGATGGTAGAAAATAGTAGCGACAAATGTTAATGTTACTATACCTAAAGAATTTATGTGTAGTTGAGCACTGTTATAGCTTTGGGTGATCAATTTTATGTATGGTTTGTTAAAAGCCCTAAAAAGTACTAAACTTACTTTCATAGATTTATAATAGTTTCGCGCGGGCGCTTTATCTAGATACCGCTCGGCTCTGCTAAAAATCATTCCATAAAATTCGGCAACTTTTTATCGTCGCTGTACGTTAGATTAATAATGTTGTCAGATGTACTGAAAAACGCCAACTTCGGCGTAGTCTCGGTTGCCGCATTTTATTAGTACATCGCGCAACTCGAAGCGCACTCGCGGAAACTACCACAATTATCTGAACTGCATTTATTTACTTCTATACGGAATTCTTAAATTTGAAGATAATGTAATTACTTACATATTTGTGCACCCTGTGAATAAAATAAAAATAATGTCTATGAATTTAACATAAATGTTTGACGTAGAGAATTGATGTAGATGATTGTTATTAAAAATAACAGGGTACAGGATTGTGCCAAATTAGCGTCGATTTTATTGTTATTAGATTAATTTTCGGATGTTTTTCAAGTTTTTTCTTGCTAGCGCAATGTGCAGTTCATTTTCACAGAGGTATATTTTCAGAGTTGAAAATGTAATAGGTATTTTTGCTTTGTTAAAGGAATAAAATTATGTTACAGATTTGTTATTGATATTATTTATCCACTCCAAAAATGTTGTCAAACATGTTTCCCGAATTTAAATTGATTTTTAAGGGTTTTCACACTAGTGGTTTCCGAGGGGGTATCGGCCAGCTCGCAAGCCGCCAGTGTAATAAGGCCCTAACGGGTGTTGATAAATGGATGGTGTTAAGTAAAGCGTTGCAATAAATATTTATTTTTACACAATTAATTAATCACGTTTAGTGGAGGGACGTGCATATTTAGACCGAAACATCTCTAAAGGCGGGAGTTCGATGCAAGCGGCAGACGGCAGACGTCACTCGATCTCATAGAAATTGAATGCCGTCGTGCCGTCGCGGTACATGTCATCGCGACAATTTGTATGAAACTGACGTCGACAACTGACGTCTGCCGTCGTGCAGTCGTGATCGAACTCCTACCTTAACAGTGGTGGGAGTGTGTGGCGTCATTGACCAACTGCCCTGTATAGCCTAACGTCTAATTCGAACTCGCAAAATGGACAGTAGACATCTACTACGCTACCTACATACGATTGGATCCTTAATATTAAAACGGCGATACATAAGTAAGCAAAAACATAGAAAATAAAGGCAGTCCTCCCGAGAGCATAGTGCAGCCTAAGCCGTGCTCTGCAAACATTCATTCGAGCCCACCCACTTCAAACGACGTCTATCTTTAAAGGGAGGAGAAAATTATCTCGTGAATAAATTATATTTTTCGCCCCTTTATGAAGACAGCTGGAGTGCATTTTCGTTATTTTTTTCCCTTTTGACTCGGATCAAAGAGTGCAGGAATTCCGTCCGTGACCCCGCAAAAATAAAATGAATAAGGAATTTAATGTGACTTGATGTCTTGGATAATAACGTTAAAGTGCTTTAGAATGTTTCCCGGGCGTTGTTTGTTTTCCAAATTCAATTTTGCTTTGTCGAATTTGGACTTTTTCGTGCCCGGCTCGCATTGTACAGGTCTACTAAACGGGGAGGTATTAGTTTTTAATTTATAAACTACATTTTAGTAATTTTTAGTTTTTATCTAGATACCTATTTATACTCAGACTGTTGTTAACCAGTAGGTAGACAACTAGTTTTTTTTTATAGTTGAATCCCAGATAGTTGACTGCAAAGTTTGCATTGCGATTTAGGGTCAGTTCAGACAGACCGGAAAAATGCGCGAGCAATATACCTACTAGTCCTATTTTCAATGGAGCAAGTAAATTGCTCGCGCATTTTTCGCTCTGTCTGTGCTCACCCTTAATAGGTACCTACCAATAGGTAGGCCTAATAAGGCTTCTTATTAAGGTGGGGATATAATCTGGAAATTTTGGCTGAATGGGCGGAGCTAACGCATCGCCGGGGGTGTGCTCCCCGCGCCAGCAGCGGGCTCCCGGCAAGAGCCTCTGACAGCGCGGTTATTGCGTCGCTTGTATTCTTATTTCAAAACAAGCCGAGCTACCGCAACGTAGTAGAACTACAAATAAGTTGATAATTTCGCTTTATAATGCAGATCCTATATAGCTCGGTGGAGAAGTCATCCTAAACAACGATGACGCAGGATCAAATCCTATAACTAGTTGCTTTTTTTATGTTTTCTAATTTATTGTAGGCATTATCTTTTTATTTTACTTTTATATACCTACCTATAGTTTTATTAAATCGAATAATTTATTTATTTATTCATAAACTAAAGTCTAAATAAAATAGATCACAAACGAAAGACGATCAAAAACGTAGGAAAGAAAACTGACGGAGCAATTTACGATACGATTCGAGTTCGAATCCCACAACAACATTTATATTTTTTAAATGTTTATTTATTTATTTACTTATTTTTGTTTATTTATTTGGCCTTCTAACGATTGTTTACATTATAAATAGCTTTTTTAGAATGTGATATTTTCAAATATTTTTTATTTTGAAGTTTGACATCTTGACAATACCACACTATAAATATAGTACAATACAACACAGTCGGCCATCGCCTTTGATGTTTGTGAACATGCCGCCACCGTCTTGACAGTTGGTGCGACGACTACTTTTGTAAGGGTTGGCACACATTATAATATTTAAAGGAATACCTACTTATTTCAGACTATTTCTCTTAACTCTTCTAGGTACTGTCTTCTCCTGTCTTTGTAACTTTTTTGTATTTGTCTTTTTTCTTTGTTTTCCTGGTCTTGTGTATCTTTTCTTGTCATTTATTGGCATTTCGTGTGATTCTCTGTCATTTACTTTCATTTCCTGTCATATTTGTCATTTCCTGGCTTTTGCTGTCATTTTGTCATATTTGTTATTTCCTGGCATTTTCTGGCATTTTTGTCATTTATTGTCATTCTCTGTGAGTTTTGCAATTTTCTGTAATTTTTGACATTTCTTGTCATATCTGAAATGTAATTTTTCATTTTTCCATCATTTTTGCCATTTTCTGTCATTTTGGTCTATTTTGTCTATTTTTGAACGTAGGCTGTTCGGCTCACTGCATGCGATGGTTGCGAGTTCGATTCCCGTCACATGAAAATTTTGGAAATGGCCGTATGCGTAATTGTCTCGATCCTGGTATTACGGGGATCGTCTCCAGTCCATTACGGTACCTACCCATAGTAAAAGCGTTGCTTAGGTTGGGACCATTCATTCGCGTCTCATGTAATTCACTCTCTATTGTCACAGAATAACTATATGTATATACAGTAAGGGCGAGGCCCCATTACCATTCTTGACTATACTTAAAAGTGCACGACTATTTTCTCAACAATTGTTGACCACTATTGACCACTCTTAACTATTTTGACCATTATTGTCTATTTTGACCATTATTTACTATTTTGACCATTATTGACTATTTTTGACCATTGTTGAGTATTTTTAGTCTTTGTTGACTATTTTTGACCATTATTGACTATTTTTTACCATTGTTGACTATTTTTGACCATTGTTGATAATTTTTGACAATTGTTGACCATTTTTGACTATTTTTGACAATTGTTGACTGTTTTTTACCATTGTTGACTATGTTTGACCATTGTGACCAATTTTGACCATTGTTGATTATTTTTGACCATTTTTGATCAATGTTGACTATTTTTTACCATTGTCGACTATTTTGACCATTGTTGACCAATTTTGACCATTGTTGACTATTTTTGATTATTTTTGACCATTGTTGACAATTTTTGACCATTGTTGACTAATTTTGACAATTGTTAACTTCTGTTGACCATTTTGACCATTGTTGACGGTTGATGGTGAAAATAGTCAACAATGGTCAAAAATTGTCAACAACGGTCAAAAATGGTCAAAATTAGTCAAAAATGGTCTAAAATAGTCAACAATGGTCAACAATGGTCAAAATAGTCGACAATGGTAAAAAATTGTCAACAATGGTCAAAATTAGTCAAAAATGGTCTAAAATCGTCAACAATGGTCAAAATAGTCGACAATGGTAAAAAAATTGTCAACAAAGGTTAAAAATAGTCAACAATGGTTAAAAATAGTCAACAAAGACTAAAAATACTCAACAATGGTCAAAAATAGTCAATAATGGTCAAAATAGTAAATAATGGTCAAAATAGACAATAATAGTCAAAATAGTCAAGAGTGGTCAATAGTGGTCAACAATTGTTGAGAAAATAGTCGTGCACTTTTAAGTATAGTCAAGAATGGTAATGGGGCCTCGCCCTTACTATGTAGATAGTTATTCTGTGATAATACAGAGAGAATTACATGAGACGCGAATGAATGGTCCTAACCTTAGCAACCCTTGTACTATGGGTACCGTAATGGACTGGAGACGATCCCCGTAATACCAGGATCCAGACAAAATTACGCATAAGGCCGTTTCCAAAATTTTCATTTAGCGGGAATCGAACTCGCAACCATCGCATGCAGTGAGCCGAACAGCCTACGTTCAAACCACTTCACCACGACGACGAAGTATGTAGTTCATAATTTCGCTATGTTCCCCAACATGAAATTAGCTGAGTAAGTCAATGCAAAAGTTCGACAAGGCATAAGTTCGAATCCTAATCTTTATATTTTCGAAATCAATATTTTTTTCATGTTATTCTAAATGAAGGCGAAGGCATGAATGCGACTGCAAACGCACACTGTCACAATGTGTTTGTACATGTCGAACACAAGCAAGGGCCAGTCGCCTTCGTGAAAAAGATTCCAAATTCAAATCACATTCAGTGAAGAAATGTCCAAGATTCCATGATAACGAGGTATATAGTTCATAATTTCGCTTTCAATTTCAATGTTTTGATAGCTCGTAAGTAAATGGATCCGCTTGGGGAATGGAATGGGTAAAAGGAGCATAGGTTCGAATCCTATGTTATTTATATTTTCGATTTTAATATATTCTTAGTTCTTATTATTTTTTATTTTTATTTGTATAATTTTTAAATGATTATTTAACAAAACAAAATTTGTCAAAAAAAATTATAAATTACAATTCCTTGTCAAAACTTCTTAGGTACAAAGGCGTATACATCATTGCAATATTTTTATCTATTTATTTACAAAAAAGCTATAGACGATTATTGAAGCGACTGGAGCGCGGGAAAACTGGCACAACCTCCCCGTCCAACGGTCAGCGCATCACTGCCGCCCGTCGCCCCCGCACCGAGTCCGCCCACTTTGTTGGCGAATATTTGGAAAATCAGTAATTGTGACCTGAAAATCTATTGCATCACCAAAATCGAGCTTAATTTTTTTAGGTATTATCTTTCTTCATATTTTGGTGAAAAATATATTTAGAAATTCCTAGCCGTTTGGAAGAAGATAGAAATTTAAATTTGAAAATTTCTACACTTTGGTATTTTTTTTCACATAGTAAATAAGCATTTATCACTTTTTTCGTGCTTATTTTTTAAAGAAGAGGGTTCAATAAATACGGTGATATTTTTTTCAAAATTTTTACTTCACTCGTCTAAGAGGAGATAGCCTCCAAACATGCCTCGTTAGCTACTTGTAGAGTCTTAATAGATTAGAACTTGCTTATGTTTAACCTTCATGACGGTTTTAATTAAAATGACGACCTTTTCATCTCTCTAATATGTAGGTATGTGATTTTCAAAAGTCGCCCGGCCATGTGCGATTTGCTGAACTACAATGTGCTAATAACGATAGATTCGGACACGGTTAGGGGACAGATAATGAGAATGATCCCTTTGAAGAAACTAGAGGGTTAATTGTGATCCATTTTGGCATCAGTGCAATGTTCCGCAAGCGGGTTGTTTTTAATTTAATTCCGAATTTTATTCTCAAAATACTTTTTGTACTTTTGATATTGGATTGGTCCGCTCCACTCGACATAATCGGTATCTCACTCCTTAATTTCATAAGTTAAGTAGGTATCTACCTATCTACCTATAGTACGTTTTTTATACTTGTCCTATTTGGTAAGTAAAGATGGCGTCCAGCGGGGCGATTGCGTAACTTTTTTGTCAATGTTTCAATGGTTTCGTATATAATTGACACAGGATGAACGAAACCAATTGAAACATTGACAAAAAAGTTACGCAATCGCCCCGCTGGACGCCACCTTTGCTTACCAAATAGGACAAGTATAAAAAACGTACTTTAGGTAGAATGTAACTGCGATGATGCATTATGCACATACCTACAACAGTTTTATCGCCGATTGGTGTTATTGGGATGCCTACTTACCTGTAGGTAGGTCATATAAATTCACGTCAGCGCAAGCGAACGTGAGTCACAAACGGAACTGCGCCTAGATGGCACTAGTAGCAAAATTAAATCGCGTTAACATGATGTTATAGCTGTAACTATATCTTACATGTTAGATACAGCAGCTAATTGTCCTTTGGCGGTCGCCAAAAAATAGTCTTCGTGACATAATTTTTGCAGACGTGTATTTCCACAAATACCAGTGATTGCACGTTGAAAATATGAAATTAAGAGTACCACCAAAATAATTATGTAGTTCAAAGACGTTACCAAGGAAGAGGAAGACACGTGACCGTCCAAAATATTATGTCCTACTAAACGGATTCCGTGGACACAGTACGACTCGGTCGTTCGCAGATAATGATGTTGAAAACATGTTGGTATTGCCAATACAGCTAATCTTCTGGTGAATAACTCGTATCAAATTGATTGTCGCATTGCAATGGCGATATGTGAATTTCGCTACATATACCTACTGAAGCGCTGAGCAAAAGCTTAGTGATTGCAATGTAAGGAGGGTCCATATCTGCTAAAATAAATAGGTAAGTTAGTTAGTTTAGTTATGGATCGAAACAATATAAGTAGGTACTTAGTACCCCTAAATCTACTCTCTGTAAGTTACCTACTTTAGTTTAGAAAAGTTTAAGAAGATGAGAATCAATCGGTTGAAAAATCCAACCAAAAATTATAATTTTGTAAATAATAATTACCAAGAAAACCTTGAATCTAAAGAATACAAATACTACGTAAATTTGCACCCACGAAACAAAGGAAGTGTCGGCAATATACGACAAAACCCCAAAACTTATTAAACAATCCCATCTCTGAAATTAAACAAAAACCGCTGCAGTAATTGTAGCTAACCACGTAAGTAGATGAAGTTTTACAAAGTTGGAAGCTAGTAAATTGAAAACCACAGCGGGGCCGCATAGCTCTCCGCATCGCTTTGAGGGAATAAAAACACGAACAAAATGAAAATAGGTTAAGCGCACCCCCGGGGCTGGCTCTCTGATATAGGTTTTTGTAACAACAGAGTCAGAGCGCAAACGAAGGCGTCTTGTTCCCTTATAAAAATTTTGCAACCCACTCATTTGAAACTGGCTGTCGGGGCACGTGTGCGATTGTCCAATTTTTTACGTGATCGTGTGGAAGAATTTGCTTTTTAGAGGTCTGGCTTTTACGGTCCGAGAGTTAGGCTAGGTGGAAAAAAGATTCCTATTCTTATTTATATCCTAAAAACCTTATACCTACCTAGCTACCAAGGTACCATAGGTACCTACATAGTTAGTTTAGGACGCAAGCGAACGACAGACTTCTCGACAAACATTTCTCTTAGGTATTCATCTCTCTTCTCTTCAAGAATCTTTTAATTTAACGAAAAGCAAAGATTATCGTGCAACCCTTTTATGTGCCTAATCAGCATCTTACCATCTCCAAATTGCCACAGCAAATCCGAAAACGTATACCTACCATATTAAATGAAAGTTAAATATAGCCAACTCCGAACAAAGTTCACGTAAATCCTCCCAAATCCGTTTCTGCCTATCGACTGTCCAAACAATCTGGGTGCTTAGAGCCGACACACATGCCAGAGCAGCGACGTCAAGAAAAGTTAGGGTATTGCTTAATTAGGGAGGCTCGGAAGCGCGTTGCTAAATAACCCTGATCTGGAGCAACGTTTGTAAAGCTTAAGAGTCGGCCCGCGTAATCCTTCCCCCACAACACACGTGGGGGGAGCTGACGTCAAATAGAAAACCTTTTGGAGCGTTTCCAGTGCGATTAATGGCGCATAATCTTGTGGTGTCAAAGCGTATTCAGGTTCACTTTTCCTCATTTTGTAGCATGCTTAAATTAAAATGATCCTTAAGATAGTTTTCGGAATTCTGGTTTTAAACTATCCTTTTGAGCACGAGTTTTTATTTTGAGCAGTAATCATAATGTTTTGTTTTGAAGCATATTAGTACATACCTAACTGTTTCATCATAGATGAACACAATACGGATAAACACGGGATGAACGAAATCAATTGAAATATGGTCGACAAAGTTACGTAATAGGCCCACCGTCAATTGTTTTCTCTAGTCTAAATTTGAAGTATTAGGTAGAAACAGGTAGTAAATAGGTAGGTACAAAAGTGTCGCACACAAAATCTAGACAGATGTTTTCGGACGCCGTTAACACCAGCACTATGTCAGGCTAAACTTAACAAAGTTAAACAAATGCTCAACTATACGAAGGACAAGCATGAATTGCTATTTATGGGTCATAATCCTCAGGATTGCGGGTTAAGTCCGGCGACCATTGCCTGGTCGTCATCATCAATCTTGCTCAGACCCGCATAATCACAGAAAACGTAACTGTGGATTATATACGACCTCAATTTTTAAGCGACGCCGTATGTCTTGTAGGGCTCATACGGGCTGAAGGAAAGGGTCGGGGCTGTCTGTTATTAATCACAACCCTTTCTGCGTCTTATAAATCAGAATATTTGTTTTTCCGTAAACTATTTTCTAAAGTTTCAGAAGATTTTTCTTCGAGCTTGTTAGCTAAATTATATTTTTCTAGAAGATATATTCTGATTCAGCAATCAAAGTATAAACTAGTTACGACTTAATATAACTAACAGCAGCAGCTTGCTATTAGTTAAATAAAGTCATAACTAATTAAAACTAAGCTCGTTAAGGTGCTCGAGACGATTCACTACTCACTACAAAAACGTTTTGCTTAATTAAAATGATTACTTTAACTAGGTATCTAATGCCCTTTGGTTCTTAAACTATTATCGAATCAAAGAACACAACCGTTAATATTTTATCCAGCAATTTGCTCACTAAGGGCAAGGGACGCTATCTCAGCAACGGAATGTGCTAATAACGAGATCGAAAAACCCTGGCAAGATAAAGTCGGTGCTACGGAGGGTGAATTTTAATTAAATGCGTCTACGACATTAATGAGATGAAAGTGAAGTTGGGCCTTTATCGTGATTTGTTTGCAGTAACGGCCGAGGGTCGAGGGATCAGAGCTATGAATTATCAGATAAGTTTTCATTGATATAGTATTCACGAGTTTCGACAGGATTATTTTTGCGACTGAATAGCTGTCATATTATACCGTCAATATTAAAAAGACCGTTCTATTCTAATAGCTTATGCACTGGTTTCCTCCAAAAGCGGTGCCGCACTGAGAAAAAAATTACGACAACAAAATGGTTTTTGTAATTTCTAGTAGTGTTTTTTACTAAAAGTTTTGTATTTACAGCAAATGTTTTATGTAATGTCTCACATTTATAAAACATTTGCTGTAAATACAAAACATTTGGTAAAACATACTAAAAAGACTACTAGAAACTACAAAAACAATTTTGTTGTCGTATTTTTTTTTCTCAGTGCGTCATATAACGGCCGCACTAGAACATTGGCTACATAAATAAACCGTTGTTTCGAATTCTTTGTTTTGAATCATATTTCCCGACCGCCACGAATTGCGATTTACAATGAAGAATTTACGAAGATAATATTACAGACGAGGGGTTTTACAATGCTTAAATTCTTAGCGGACTCGGGTACCTAGCTAGAGAGGAAAGACTAGTGCGACTGGCCCAATGGTTTCCGTTAGTTCAGCAAACTTTTTTAAGCGGTAATGCAGGGACCACATCAAATTTTCACAACATCGGTCCGGAAAAAGGTTTTGACAAAACGGTGTCGTTCCGGCTCCGGAGCCCTTAAAAGGATTCCGTACTTTCGATCTCCGTGGGACAATAAACCTATTTCTTTTTGTTTTATCTTTCACTTCACTAGCTGGCCTCAAGAATGATGGCCGGGTCGGCATTGGATCCTATTATTTGTTTTGTGATATACGATGGGAGGCTTGTTTGTATAGTGCCTCGAGTCTCTTAACAACTGTCCAGTGCGAAACCACTGGTCTATTATAAATAAATAACCTGGGACATTTTTTACACACGGCTACCTGATCCCAAACTAAGCAGAGCTTGTACTATGGAAACCAGAAAACTGATATTACTACATATACTACATTTTTATTTGTAAATACATAATTAATATACATATACACCCAGACTCGGGACATACAGACATGTTCATGCACACAAATGCTTGTCCCGGGTAGGAATCGAACCTACGACCTGCAGCGTGAAAGGCGCCACTACGCCAACCACGCCAACGGGCCCGTCAAATCCTCCAATATCTTCGCAAATTCTTGGCATCTATGGAAAACAACATGTTGGCATCTATGAGTCAACTTTAGCAGTCTTCTAGCTAGCCAATAACATGCCGACCGCAAAAAAAATGCGATTTACAATGAAGAATTCACGAAGATATTAGAAACCAGGGCCCTAAGTCGCTTAGCCATTGAACTGCCATTGCCATTGAGCTGCTATATTGGTCGACCCTCTGGTCGGCCAACCAATCAGAAGGTCGATCACCATAGCAGCTCAATGGCAATGGTTAAGCGACTTAGGGCCCATTGGTTTCGCAATGGACAATTGTTAAGAGACCCGGGGCCCAGATCGTGTGTCAAATGTGAAAGTTCAAGTTTTCCGTGGAAGGGAATATTTTAAGGATTCCGGAGGCGTGTTCTATCAAACTTTATGGCTTGTCGGAAGATGTATGGCGGTACGGCAACGTAATCATAGTTGAGTTGGTGTGTGGGGCGTCTTGTAAATATGATTTTTGCTCCAATATACCAAATACATCTTTCAAGCCTCAGTTTTGACATCGGAGCGCATAGACATAATGTCATAACATGCGAGACATCTCAATGCACCACTGGGTATGTCTACGTCAGGCGCATGCCGCGCCCGAGCACTCAGTTGTGACGTCGTAACGCATAGACATAATGTCATAACATGCGAGACATCTCAATTCACCACTGGGTATGTCTACGTTAGTCGCATGCCGCGCTCGTGCACTCAGTTGTGACGTCGTAACGCATAAACATAATGTCATAACATGCGAGACATCTCAATTCACCACTGGGTATGTCTACGTTAGTCGCATGCCGCGCTCGTGCACTCAGTTGTGACGTCGTAACGCATAGACATAATGTTATAACATGAGTGCTCGGGCGAGGCATGCGAGGCATCTGGACGCACCAATTTGCCAGGCAAAGTAAACGTACCGACCTTTAAAAAAAATTACTATGGTGGTAAACAAGCGTACAGCCCGCCTGATGTTAAGCAGTTACCGTACCGTACCGTACTGTGACTGTAGCCTATAGGTCGTTGCAATACCAAAGGCATCGCTCGCACGTTTCCAACTTAAAGGGGAGTGGGACTGAGGGACGGGAACGGGGGTTGGGCTTCCGGCTCTCTCACTCATCGTACGAAACGCAGCTGTAATAGCTACTTTACGCCGATATTCTGTGAGAGGGTACTACCCCGGTCCCGCCAGCCCGTATATGAGCTGCAGTCAATTGCGTACAGCTTGGCTACCACCATGTAAAGCCTGTACCTATAGTTATTCTAGTGATATCACGTGATCACAATAGACTTACAAGTCCGTTATGACGTCATCACCGTTGACGAGTATATAGATGTTCGTAGTACAGTACAAGTGTGCCTCGTTATCCCATCTCCATATAACTCAATGCCGTCGAGACGGGGGAATTGAATACGGCCGCGGCGGCTTGTGTTGCGGCATGTCGGTACCAATGGACATGTTCATCGTTATTGGGTTGTTACGTAAAGAGAGATATACCTAACTGCCGCTTCTATAATATTCAGATGGCTAGCTCCTTAGAAAAATAATAATAGATAGATAGATAGATAACACTTTATTGTACACCAGTTAAAAACATAAACAACAATGTCAAACAAAACAAGAAACAAAAACAGTGTAGAGTGGGCGGTGTTATCGCAAGCTGCGATTTCTTCCAGACAACCTTTGGATGGAGAGGATTCCATGTTTCAAACACTGTGCGGTAGCGGTGTACCTACTATAATAAAATAAAATGGGAAATATTACATATACCTAAAGACTAAAAAAAAAACTTAAATACGAACATACCTAGCTACTACATATAAATAGTACTAGTTGTGCCCGCAAGTTCGTACGCGTACATTTTTGAAAAAGATTACTCGCGGCAACGTCCGCGTGGAATTTTATGGGTTTTAATATTTTTTTGAAAATTTTAAAATAAAAGTAGTCTATGTTACTCCTTATAACACCAGCTATCTGACAGTGAACGTCGCGTCAAAATCAGTCCAGCCGTTTCGGAGATTAGCTGGTACAAACATCCATACAGACGGACAGACAAAAGATAATGTACTTTACTCAATATCCTCCTGTATCCTGTATTTTCCTTGCATATATTAAGTTTGATTTCCGCGAGCACTCCAACTAGATGAAGCATACGCACTAATAAAATGCGGCAACTTATACTACGCCGAAGTCGGCGTACTTCAGTAGAACTGACATTCAACCAATGTATGATACTGCAGTTTCATCAGTCATGACGTGCCGCGACGATAATAAGTTGCCGCATTTTTTCAAAGCGCACGTGCGAAACTTTCATAAATCTATGGCTCCTTGGATTGATCTTTATTGCACGTTATCCCCGCTAAGCTCCCAAATAGGTACTCGCAATAGATAAATCACATCAATTGCCATCCATTCTTCTTGTATCTATTTGTAAGCAATAAAGTATTCAAATTGGAAAATCCAATTTGCAGTACAAAACGGCGTGTTTAAATATGCAACGGGGGCTTAGAAAAAATTGCTGCAGTGTCGTGAAGGGGAACTTTGGGGTCATTTTACAGTCGGGGTCGAAATAAAAAATTGGATTTATGAGGTCATTCTCATTTATGTGCAACAAAGGACGTGGAGGTCAGATGACCTTTGAAGATTCGGAGTTTAAAAGATCCCCTGTGAGTGCTCAACACTTAACCGCCAAGCAAATTGTATTTGGCTTGCGTGTTTAAAAAAGTTACAAGATTTGTTTATTCTTTTTTTAAATTATGTTTATGCCTGGCTGTTTACTAAGGTGTTTTTTTTTTATTCGAAAATGGAACAATGTTTCCACGATTGTTTTTTTGAATACAATATTTATAAAGCATGTAAGTAGGTGTATATAATTTATTTCTGTTTGTTTTTTGTGTGAAGGCATTGAAAGACATAAAACATAGATTTATAAAAGTTTCGCGGGAGTGCCCTCGCGGAAACCAATACTTAATCTATGTTCTTAAAATAGGTAAATTAATTTTTAAGCAGTTTTTAACGACTAGGAAGAATAAACAGACTAGCATTTCATCAAAACACATGCGATCCTAAGTGAGACTGGTTGCAGTTCAATAACCTCGACTAATCCAATTAGCTATCAGGTGAAATGCCCCTTATTTCCATTTGAATTAAGTATAATTGTCACGAGAGCTGGCGTGACGGCGCTTTGTCACAGATAGTCCGTGAGATGTCTAGCAATTCCGTGCGACCATTATTTGAATTTGAATATACAATGTACCTATATACCACCCTCTCACAAAAGATCGGCGTAAAGTGGCTATTACAGCTGCGTTTCGTACGATGAGTGATAGCCGGTAGCACAATACCCTTCCCCTCCCTCTTTCCCACTCATCTTCAGGTCGGCCACGTGCGTTGCCTTTGGTATTGCAAGCATCTACAGGCTACGGTAACTGTAAAAAATGGATATCCAGGATGCCCTAGATGCGATAAAAAACGTAGTGACGTAGGTAACCCAGTAGGTAGGTAGCCTACATTACCGACCTATTCTATGACGTAACTTTACACCCTCGGTGATAGTACTAAAGAAGTTGACCTAAAACGTGGAAACGGCAATGCTTATCACGGTAGAGACGAGGGTTGTGGGCGAGATTAAAACCATCTACAAACGCAATTCCGTGAAATACTGAACACTTTTAAAACTCGAGTTCCCTTAATAACACTGCTACAGATAAACTATACGATTTAGATGCATACATATAAGCATACCTAGCTTGGAAGGTCTTCTTCTTATCGTATGGTTAGTGGCCAACCTGGTGTCAGAGTTGTTCAAGTCGCCCGAAGGCCTCTGGCATGAAGTCGGAGATAGCTTTACCACTGCTGCCTAGATGACACACAACCGGACCGACTTTTTTTCGTACCCCCCAAGCACGGACACGCTCTGTTCAAATTCCACTAAATGGTCACCCATCTCTGACTGACTTTGCTAGGCGTTGCTTGACCTCCGATCGTCTACCGATCAGTGATGAGCGCCTCTTTCAATCCGAAAATCCCACAAGTGCCAGCCTGGGTTTAAACCTGCACCTTCAGTATCATATACTTACGGTAAGTATTAGGTAGACCTAATCCGAAGTTATTGGTCCAATTATTCCTAAACAACAAAGTAAAGTCTCCCATTTATTCCATCTTCCTTATTCCGCCGCAGTGTATTCGCAGGGTAGGCCAATGTAAGCTCAGAGTCGGTTGCACTAACTTACGGAATTTTACGATATTCGGCCAGCGCGGTCCTCCCCGAAATTAGGGCTGGGCTTCCAAAAATAGAAGTAGGTAACTCTTGACCCAGGGACATTTCTAATTCTTTAGAATAAAATCATTAATATTCAGAGTTGCAAAAAACAGGTAATTTAAAATGAAAACTGTTTAAAACGTGTTTAAATCATTGATTAAAATCAGAATGAATAAATCACCGTGTTTAAAACATGTTTTAAATGTTTTAAAACAAGGTGTTTTTTTCGTAACAACCCTGTTAATATTTCGTCAATTAATGACTTTGCAGGGTGTTAGGTTCGACGAAGCTAATATTCACGTAACTAAAAAAATATAAATAAAACACTTATAAATGGCAGATAAATCTTAACCAAAATTATTGCTAACAATTGCGCAACGTGGGCCACCCTTACGCTAGCAAGCGACTATTAGCTGTCGAGCTGTGAGCTTTCATTTTATTCCTTTTTATTTTTATTGGCTACGGAATAGAGTTAATTTCCACTCTTAATCGAATATCATGATATCAAAAATTACTATAATTAAATTGTCTGTAGTACGTTTCCTGAACGACCTATGCATTCGAAGCTGAAGAAATCTGACATAATATTCGCGTTTTGTCTGAAGTTGAAATTTACAGTAGGCCCCAAGTCGTAATGAAAAAATAATACTGAGTTGCCGGTTTATGATCCGGAGCATCTCAAATCGAATGATGCTGACCCTTTTTCGATTTCCGTGACCATAAAAGGTGTTTCACGAAAATGATTCGTGAATCCGCAGAGTGCACGAGAACTTCAAAACTTCAAGAAACTAAAGTCAGCCTCATTTCCTTTTTCCTAACCTTATCCGAATCTCATTAAGGTTTAAAGTTTACATAATTAGGGTAACTTGAAATAATAAATTATCTGGTTATATAATTAAAGTTATTTACGGTTATTAATGTTAACAACGTATCCCTATAACAGCGATGTTCGTTCGTGAAACTCGAGCGTGTAACAAACTATTAGGCCAATTAATACAGAAATTGCAGAAGGATAATAACCTTCTCAAATATTGTTTGCCTATCATGCAGAGTTTTGAAATACTCAGCCATCGACGTAATACCATTGAACATGACTGTGGACTACAAACTTTATTTTCCATTCGTTTAATCAAAAATAATCCTTATATGACGGACTTAACGCCCACGATGCACGCATTATAAAAACCGGTCCGAGCCAGATACCTATAACTGCGCCTTCTTTCCCTTTCTAACAGTACAACCTTTCATCCCTTGTGTTGCCAGTTAATATTTATTCGATCACCTTAAACTTGGTACATTTTCATGTTAAGAATAATAAACAATAAAGTCGATTAATGAAATACCTATGGTAAAGTATAAGAATATCCTAAGATTAAAATTTCAAATATAAATAAATATCTGGAAATAAGTACTTACCTTCTTTAATAATTCGCTTGTAATTGTCAGTTCCGTGATGTCTATAGGAATCGTAGCAGAAATAAAATTAAAAACTTGAAACACAGAACGTCAATTTGCGTGACACACGACATTTTCAGCTAATTTTAAATCTAGAGGATTGTGCTGAATTTGCTCATAAAATGGGTAGAATATGCGTAATGAAAGGGTGTAAAAGCGAATATTATCCGAATTAAGGATTATCTTAACATAGGTAAGTGGGTAACTATGTTTTCCACGTTAAGTACATTTTAGATGTTCGGGTGACACAAATTTCTCTAGTAAAAAGGACTATAATATAAATCTTATTATGTGTCTGTGTTAACTGAAGAATATCGTCCACGGGAACTGTTTGCAGCGATAAAGTCGCGCTTTTCGTTGCCGCACGACTACATCGCTACTTTTTGAAGTCGGTCGCATTTGCAACGCGCGACAGACCACACACTGGTAAAACGCGACGCTCACGCCGCGTTGTCACGGCTCGCCGGGCTCGCACACGGCGTTCGCGTCGTTCACACGCTCGAGGAACGCGCACGTCTAGGGCCAGATTAACCCTTTCAGGCAATGTAATTCTCGGGGCCCCTTTCCTTTACCCTTTTGTTACTTTTTAATAGTACATTACTGCCACGGTCTGTAATGAGTGTGTTGCTGGGCGCGTTGTTGATGACCGAAAGCGCGGCGCAGCGCAGCTCCAGGGCTCCACAGCGCGGTCAGCATTGCAACCCTTGATGGACAATATAAAATAAAGGCCGAGACCGATGGTTTGTCGATTGAAATTGTTTGAAATCGGGACGACTTTTGACTTTACACTTCCCGATTACTACTAAGCAATAAAAAACAAATAAAACAATTTTGTCTTTTACAGATCGTAGGCGTGTAAATTGGTTACAACAAATACCTATTGGCTACAGAAAAATTACCCAAAATTCCGTCATATGCAGCAAGCATTTTAAGCCGACAGATTATGTCCCTAATTTAACACAACGAGTTTTAAAAGAAAATGCCCTGCCCTCACTGTTCCTTTTCGTTAGCACAAAGGACAATGGGCAAAAATGGTCCAAATGTCCAACACTTCCGAGACCTACGTCACTCGATAGACCACTACATACTGAGTAACTTTTGCAAAGGCAGTTCAACAAAATAGGTTGTCAGTAAAAAATGAGTAGTTTAAAAGAATATATTTTTTTTTTTATTTCACACTTAGTGTTATGTCTTATACATTTTTTTCGAAAGGCAACAATATAAATACACTTTTTAACATTAAATAAAAATAAAAAAGCTGTCAGAAAGCAAAAAATGCCGTGAAACATATTTTATTATTATTATTGTTACCTGATGATAAGTGAAAAAGTAAGGTAACGCATAGAAGGTACCTGCTTATTTATTTTATAGAAGCGCAACATCAGAAAATACGTAAGAATGCTGCTGTTGTTGTTGTTGTTCACTTTTCATCAGGTAACAAAAATAATAATAAAATATTTTTCACGGCATTTTTTGCTTTCTGACAGCTTATTTTATTTTTATTTAATGTTAGTAAGAGTATTTGTATTGTTGCCTTTCGAAAAAAATGTATAAACATAATACTAAGGGTGAAATAAAAAAAAAATAGTTTTTTAAACTACCCATATTTTTTTTACCGACAGCTTATTTTGTTGATCTGTCTTTGTAAAAGTTACTCAGTATTTAGTGGTCTATCGGGTTACGTAGGTCTCGTCAGTGGTGTATATTTGGACCAAGTCCCATACAATTTTGCCCATTGTCCTTTAATTTTGTCTTATGGTCTAATTAGTTGGATATTCTTAGGGTACCGTACCTAATAAAGAAAAAAAACTAAACCCTAATATGATCACTTTGTTGTCCGTCTATCTATCTCTATGTCCGTCTGTCACAACTTGCACAGCCCAAATCAAACATAACATGTTAACAGTAGTAGGTACCTTTTATAGCATAGAAAAAGAGTAAGTATAGGAAAGATAAGTATAGGAAAAACCATAGATATGGAGAGCCTAGACAACGTCCAAGCGTGTGAAGTGTCATGTTACTTTATATTACAAAGTGGCAAAATCTACGATCTTAAATACTATTTTGTAATTTCATTTAGGTTGCCAAGATACAGACAGGCACTCGTGTGGTTTGGCCACCGCAGACTAATTTATTGTACCTACTCATGTTCTTAAGAAAATAAACATCCTTTTCCTTATTTTATTATTTTCCTATCATAACAATCTCGGAACAAAAGCACGTTTTCACTAGATGTCCATGGGGACCTTCTCAAAATTTCAAAATATTATGGTCACTCTTGTTGACAAAGGAAACAACGTTCAGTATGGTATCTCGCTGTCGGCTTCACTTTTGCTGCCAAGTACGCATTCCAGGTGTTAGAGACTTAAAACTTCCTTGTACTCAGCGCTTTTATCATTGACAAATGACAGGATTTCAAATTTCGAATCGATCAGACCTGTGGAAATTATTTATATCTCTTCATCAACTAGAAAAGAGGTGATGATCTTTTAATGGCTGAGCAGATTTTCTCGGAGCATAGCTAATTACACTCTCGATTAAGTCACTTTCAAATGAAAAACCTTGATCAAAATCGGTTCATGCGTTCAGTAGCCCGATTCACGTAACCAAAACCGTAACGACATCTCAGCGATATAGTCGGTGATAGCCTTTTCGTAACAAGAAAAGGCTATCAACGACTATATCGCTGAAATGTCGTTACGGTTTTGGTTACGTGAATCGGGCCCCAGGAGCTATGATGCTACAGACAGACACACAGATACACACTGCAAACTTATAACACCCCTCTTTATGTTGGGGGTTAAAACATCGCTCGCACGTTGCCGACCTGAAGGGGAGAGGGACAGAGGGAGGGTAAGGGAAGGGATGGTTGGACTTCCAGCTCTCTCACTCATTGTACGAAATGCAGCTGTAATACCTACTTTACGCCGATCTTCTATGAGATGGTGGTACCTATTACCCCGGTCGCGCCAGCCTATACCTACAGGGTGGTGACGACATCATAACAATTATTGAAACCACATACTGGGTATCACATTAGTAGTTCGCCCATAGAATATTATTAAATTATATTCAAAGGTATTGCCACGGGATTGCTTTTTTATTTTGACTATTTTAACTTTACGCCTACAAAGGTACCGCTAAAAACACCGACACCGAAGCGATGTTGCCCTGCTTGTACTTACAGTTCAGTCTATGAGGTCGGTAGACGTTTATAAAGGATGTTGTGTTCCGTTTAGACTATTTCCGCACTTAATTTTTTTGAAAATTTTAAATTTTGGACTTTGATGTAAACATAATTTTATAATTTTAATGTGTTGTGATTGACTAGCAGGGATCGTGTTTTAATTTATTGTCGTTACGTCGTCACCACCCTGTATATGAGCTGTAGCAATAAAACTAGTGATTCTTTGCCAAAGCTATAGCCAAGATATGATCCGTTGACGAGATAAGCAGTATAGCGTCTATATCCGTACATCACCGCTAAGTGGAGCTAGTGTGCTAACCGACACTTTTAGCAATTTTGGCTTGCGTTGAAATTCCGGCAGGGCAGTTACATGGTAAAGCAAACATGTGAAACGTGCTGGAGACCACAGGAGCGTGTGACCATGCATAACGCATGGTTTTGTGACTAATGATGGGCATGACCGGATAGAAATGAATCCGGGATTAATATCTTATGACATTTTTATTATTTTTCTTTAAAAAATAAAACCTAATCTAACCCAACCTCGTATAGGTAGAACTTGCGGTCGTTCTTTACACACCAGAGCTATAAGCCAGAATTGCAAAAGTACCTATTATCATAGTTAAACTATACTTGAGAATTATATTCTTGAAAGAAAAACGCATATATCTGATGTGGTAAGTAATTATAATGATATGACTTGCATACCACATACGGGATGTGATGTTTGGCCGTCGAAAATCCTACTGAGTGAGCATCATGACGAGCAATGAACGAGAATATGGAACACATAATTTAGATGCTTAAATGTCGAACGGACAAAAATCCGGATTCAAATCCACCCAAGAACTGGACCAGGCTGAACCTATTTACATAGCATCGTTATGGCGGAGTATACTGACTGCCGAAATATCGCTTGCATGCCATACAACCTTGAGTAAAGCCCGTGATCACGTACGGAATTGTTGCGTAGCATATGTACCGATTTATGGGTGGCTTTATAACGTCATAAAACCTGTATGATAATATTAATAGGCTCAAGCTGATGCCAGTAATATACGGGATGAGTTCCTCTCGGTACGCAATACGAAGGTTTGCGTGAAGTCGGTAGTAGATTCTTTTGATTCGCGAAAAGTATTGGATTCTGGTAGGTGTTAGGGAACTAATAGCCAATAAGTTTTGTAATTGGTGGATTAGAAGTACTTTCCGAGTGTCATTTTACCTCGTAACCCTTCAGATTTTTTGAAAATAGAATTTGGCAGTAGATTGGTTTGGTGGATATGGATCCTCCATTAGTTTCCATGGATAGAAGGATGCATTCAAGTATAATTAATACTGTCTATGGGTGGACCAACACTAGAATAAATTCAGTTAATAGTTAATAGAATAATGGGTCAAAAAAATTTACGTAGATAGGAGGAGGAGGTATACCAAACCAGAATTATTGTATCTTTTTGTATCTTTTTCTTGACGATTGAAAATTCAACAGTGAAAGGCACATTTCAAAACATTCACGTCGTTACCCTATCAAATATGAATCCTCTCTGTATTGAAGTGGCTTCAGTTATTAGGGAAAAACATGAAGGTTTAAAAAATACAGTAGAGTGTAGGTACTACGCAATATTGTTGGCACAGCGTTCTCGTTACGGGTCGAGGCGGCCGTAACTTACAGAATTTTATGGGGAAGGCCCGCCCGCCGTCTAAATATTTAGGAAATAATTACATAAGTACCCGCAGTGTATGTATGTGTATGGAGGAAATATTACGGCGGTGGTGCGGCTTCGAAATTGTGGGCCTAGCTGATGTAGGTCGGGGATATTAGAACTGGTACACATATCGTAACTTAGATGGGCTTCGTCTATTAAAATTCCAATTTTCATCGAAATTTATAGGTTCACACAGACCGTGATTCTAGGTACTAGTCATTAGGGGTGTCTACGACATACCTACACATGCCGCGCGAGGCTGCTCACCCACATGCCTCGCGAAGCACGACGTTTGCCTCAGTCGCATGCCGCGCGAGGCAAATGGCGAGGCAACTGACTCTAGAATGAGAAGGGTATACCCGAGCAATCAGTTTGACACGTTTGACATCGTTCTGTCTCATGACTATGCCGAACTAGGCGAGGCAAATGACAGCGCTCAGATGAGGCAGGAGGAGCATTTGCCTCGTGCGAGGCAAGTCAAACTTTGTGAGGCAATTTGCCTCGCGCGGCATGTGAGACATCTGGACGTGGCTATTGGTCAACATCATACTTCATGGGACCTCTATCATATGGAAAATGTTCATATTGGTCACATGCACGGTAGACTTTCATACTGATGTACCAGAATAACATAAAATGAGGGAGATGTATGTTGAAATTATACTAGGGTACAAAAAAGGAGCACCAAGGTTACTAAAGACGAGACCGCACCACGGTTCAAAAACTGAGAATCGATGTTTTCAGAAAAACAAAGGCAATATAAATACGCTGTATTTATACCTACCTATACAATGGTGCTGATTCTGTTAGAAATAGTTAGAACACATACCTATTATACTTTACTAAACTAGCTGTATTGCCATCCTTCCAATGATCGTAGTGTCTGAGCAAGACATAAATATTTTTGGATGTGTCAAATTTAGTTTGTAATAGACGTAATGTGACGACAACATGGCTACATTGTAAAATTTGTAAACTTTACATATTCAGATAAAAAGTTCCAACGGTACCTATATTACATTTTATTTTTAAAAATAAAAAATTAAATTACAAATTAATTTACAGTTCGCTAACGGTGAGGGAAAACATCGTGAGGAAACCTACCTATCCCTCGGGATTAGGTAATAGTCAGTTCCTGTATACACGGCGACAAGGTTCACCACCTGTCACGTTGGGTTCTGACTATCTGGTGAAACGTGGGCTTTAAGTTGGCTTAATACCTCCACAATGTGGTGGTGTATGGCCACTCAAGCCTCTGACTACTCCCCGAATGGGGATAAAAAGTCGTGACGTTATATTTATATTTTTATATATATTTTAAAAATAACTCAAAGATTGACAGTTAAGTCTGACTGAGCACTCTCTATCGCCAACGATCTCTAAATCATCGAAGCTAATCGCTCACTAGTTGCACAGTTAAATGAAACACGCTTAACTTTTTCACATTATCGGTCAACTGAAGCAGTTTCTACGAGCGAAATGAACTAAAATACTTTCCAACTATTTAAAGTTCATGACTTGGGCTGGGGTTAAAGACTTCACCGAGTTTAAATGAAATTCTTTTTTATAGTAGCCGCAATTTTTTGTGTATGCCAGCCATTATAAAAAAATAAATAAAATCAGAACAGTGTTCTATTTTTAAACGGCGATGACGTTGACAAAGCGACACAACTTGCGTGCTAGGTTTGGTGGTTTTAACTTCGAATGTTTTAAATAGTTTATGCTTAGATTATATATTAGTCGAAGTTTATGACGTTATTTTTAAATATTTTTAGTTGGTATCTAATATTTAGATATTGATTATTTAACTATCTATTGTTGGTAGATACTAATACCATCGGCAGCGGCAAAGCCATTTTAAATAGGTATGTACTTACAAGAGGTATGCCTTTCCAGTGGAGTGGATAATTTAAAATCATAGATTAATTTTGGTTTCCGCGCGAGGGCGCTCCATCTGGAGCATGCGGACTAATAGAATGGGCAACTGATACTACACCAAAGTCGGCGTACTTCAGTATCAGATGTACTGAAGTACTGACGTTCCACGACGATAATAAGTTGCCGCATTTTTTGCAACGATGTTTGTTAGTAGGGCGATATCTAGTTAAAGCATGTTTAAAATGCTATTATTCCCAAAATATGAGCAAAATATTCGCACCATTTAACTCCATGGCCACCTGGCTTAGCCCACGGACACACGGTGACACGTTGGGCCACTAAACACGGACATGTGTCCGCCGTGTTCCGCTCGACGCGATTCGAGCTTCCTTCACTGTCGAATGCCGAAACACGTCTGCGAATTTTTAAATTGAATTTTGTGCAAATCTTATTCGGCTGAACAGACGTGCACTGCTGTATATTGTTAGTAGTTTGTTTATTGCACATGAACGTCGGGAAATGAAGATGATTTTTTTTTCTTCAACTTATTTGTTTAGCTTCTTTATGGGCCCTATTCCTAAATAGTACGTACGGTCACCAACATAAGTCGCTGAATATTCCGAGTTGTCTTTTCATCAAATCCGTGATATATTAAAATTATGTTCAGGGTACCCTTCAGGGTGGCAAAGTGCGACCAATTCCTTTGGTATTGCAAGCATCTATAGGCTACGGTACCCGCTTAACATCAGGCAGAACGTACGCTTGTTTGCCACCTCAGTCCTAAAAAAAAATGTTTCTAATGTTTGGTACTGACAATGTTCTCCAACGTTTGTTAAATAGAGAGTAGATATTACAGATTTGAAAAATTGAGACTGTTTAGCGACTTATGTTGCTGACTCTACCACATTTTAGTAATTAAACTGCGGGGCTATTACGTATGTCAGTTGACAACTGGCGTCGGTTGTTCACCGAACTTTGATGGTAAATTAGAATGACATAACATTGGTATTACGTATTTCTTGCAGGGCTAACCTAACCTAAACTCACTGTACCTTGATATCCATTCACCCAAATACGTAATACCAATGTTATGTCTTTCTAATTTACCATCAAAGTTCGGTGTACAACCGACGCTAGTTGTCAACTGAGATGCGTAAAAGCCCCGCTGGTAATATTGTATTCCGATATATTCATATAGGTATATTTGATTGAAAGCAGTTCTGAATATCAACTAAGTAAGTATAGTTTGTACCAAAATATTATTTACTCAATTTATGCGAGATAATAAATCTTTTAAAGCTCCGCCATATTAATAATGCATTTTTGTAATTTTTCCGTAAAGCACACCTGTCTGTTGTTTAAAATAGCTCGGCGCCGTGACGTGTGATGTAAAATTAATAATCTCGCGCATTCCCATGACACGGTTCACGCTTTTCTGAACATAGCTTAACGTGGCTCCCGGAATTGCTGTGTGAAAAGTTTACTTAATTAAGAGTATATTTTATAAGTTTATTATTAAATTGGAAAAACGCCGTCAAATATGCGCACAGTCAAACAATGGCATGTTTTACCCGCAAAGGTGGGAAAATTGCACCAATACCTGGACACCCAAGATGGTCACCTACGTCGTGGCAGACCGCGGCGAAGATGGTGCGATGATTTGAACTTTTGCGTGTAAAACGTGGCCACTACAAGCCCAGGATAGGGTCTTGTGGAGACAGAAAGGGTAGGCATTGCACAGGAGTGGGATTTAATAGGCTAGGTAAAACCATGAAGGAGTAAGTAATGGTTAATTTTTTTAGATACGTTTAGTAGGCTACCTAGAAAGCCAAAAACGACTTGTAATAGTTATTAGCGTGTTTAAAATCGGGGTTATTACAAATCGCAAGAAACATTTGGCTTATAAGACTTAGTTTACCTACTAGAGTTCCAGTTCACAAAACAATGACAAAAAATATCAATCTAAGATTATTAAGCTATTGAGATGTCCATAAACAGAAATTGATCTCTAAAGTAACTTTCGTACAAAAAACATCGATCAGGACACGTGACCCTGCGCGAGTTTAAACGTTTTTACCCATCCCAAGAAAAGTGCACAACGCCGCTAAAGAAATTTTCACTTCAAAAAATAGACCAGAAGTCGATGTAAAAATACCTAAAATGGTATCCTCCTTTTTTATAAACTTCACTACCTACGTATTTAATAGGTATTTATTTAACATAAAAAACACAAGCACAAAAGTTTCAAGATTGCGGCAAAATCTTTCCAACGGTGTACCGCAGTTTTTTACCGATCGCTCGTTTATAGTTCTCCAAAGATTTAGTTGGAACAAGCGTACTCTGTAAATAGAGGCTCGTTAAACAAACGCGACTGCCGGTTAACTTGTGGGACGTGACGGGGAAGTCTCGATGTATTGTGGTACCAAGAGTTTTACACTCGAAACCCGGGTCGGTAGCGTCTGCGTAAAATATCCGCATTGCAAATTGTACACTCCTATCGGTTACAGGGACTAATATGGGTGTACCCACCTTTTTGCTGAAGGGGGGGAGAGAAATCAGAGCATTTAGCCTAAGGATGGGAGCATATCAGGAATATCCTGTATGTACCCAAAGGACAAGGTAAGTAGGTCTCTCTCAATACGAGTTCCAAATTTTGAAATACTTAAATACTATTACTATACTTAAAATTATTACTTATACTTTAAATACTATTCTATACAGAGAGAAGGTGGGGGCGCGTTCTCAAGACCCGGGCAGCCGCGGCCGAGCAATCAGTTATGACTTGCAAAACTGACTGCTCGAGCGCGCTGGTCGATACTTGTGGACGCTTATAATAGACGCATCATCATAATTAATTGCTCGGGCGCTTGTGGAAGCACCTACTGAACACAAAAAGCAGGTCCTAAAATTTAATGAACACCCCGACGGGTACTAAGTCTGGGGACCTGCCATTACCGAGAGTCAATCCAAAAGTTTCTTAAGCTTCGTATCAGGCCAAAGGACCGATAACAGGGCACTATTATTTTATTAACACAATCCGCATTCACTTAGCTTCGGTGAAAAGAAATTTCATCTATTTACTCTGGCCAGTGGCGGGGTCTCAGGCTTTCATTCGTACTCTCCACGTTAAGTGGACATACTTAAGTGCTGTTTGGTCAGGAGGGATTTACCTTTGCTCTTTTCCCTTCGACCTCATCTCACTCAATCAGGCGAGGCTTAACTCTTAAAACGTTTTTGCTTTGTAATTTTTGGGAGTTTCGCCTTTTATTGTTATTTCGCTTCAGAAGTGGGATCTAAAGCCTTGTCTTTTGGTTAATGAATATACAGTTATTTTGCGGCTGAAATACATCAAAGAGTTATTTAATGTGAGTAATTGTTTTGTCTATCTATAACAATTACATATGTCTATATTTATTTCATTAGGGTTCAATAACCTAAGACAAACAACGATTTTACTCAATTTGACACTAATCATATTCCTCTACCCTATAATGGGCCAGTAACCTGACCCGGGCCATTATTCCAGCACTTCAAAAATTGTCGAAAAGAATTGTCTCCCATCCTCTCAAAGGGTTGACCTAGCCCTTTCACCACAGCAATTTCGTTACTAGTCGTTTGTATTCAGTACATCACGTACTGCGGACATGGGACTTCACTCTGCTGTTATTTTTTTCAGACCTCTCGACGTTTCCAGTGCGACCGTTTTCCGTTTGTTCGTTGTCACTTTGTATTTCGTACTCTGCTTTAGGGTGCGTTTCCATTAAAGCGGAGCGGGGCGGAGCGGACCGTGAATTGGCCAATCACAGTGCTCGAAATCTCCACTCCGCATCAGTGGAAACGGAGTTGAGCGGACTTTCGAATAAAACAAATGAACACGCGGTCCTGAGCCGGACAGAATGGAGTCGAGCAGGCTGTGGTGGCGAGTGGTGGGCACGAAGCGGAGTGGAGCTGAGCGGAGCTGAGCGGAGCTGAGCGGAGCTGAGCGGAGCGGAGCTGATCGGACTTTTGAATACAATATATGAACACGCGGCGCCGCTCCGCTTCGCCCCGTTCCACCCCGCTCCGCTTCAATGGAAACATTTGCCACTTCTCACTGCTGTTCTCCGCTCCACTCCGCCCAACCCCGCTCCGCTCCGCCCCGCCCCGCTCCGCCCCGGTTCACCCCGCTCCGCTCCAATGGAAACATTAGCCACTTATCACTGCTCTTCTCCGCCCCGCTTCGCTTCAGTGGCAAATGTAGCCTATTGGTTCGCCTCGATGGCTTTTGGTTCTCGGGTGTGCAATCAATTCATTGTTGGGTACGATAGTAATGGAGTAACGGAGTAATGGAGAAGTCTACGTAGACGTTACAAGCCTATTATGTATCTGCAGCAAGCCTGATAGAGGCATAGATAGAGCTAGCTATAGGACAACCAATATAAACCTCTGTTTATGTTATGCACAAGCGTACGGTCCGCCTGGGCCCTAAGTCACTTAGCAATGGCTAAGCGACTTAAGGCCAATGGCAATGGCCATTGAGTTGCTATAGTGATCGACTCTCCGACCGGCTGATCGGCCTCTGATTGGTCGGTAACAATCAACCGACCAACCATTGGGTCGATCACTATAGCAAAAAGCCACAATGGCTAAGCGACTCAGGGCCTTAAGCAAGTCACCGTAGTCTATAGACGCTTGCTATACCAAAGGCATCGCTCGCACGTAGCTGGCCTGAAGGGGAGTGGGACATAGGGAGGGGAGTGGGGGTGTTGGGTTTCCAGCTCTCTCACTCATCGTATGAAATGCAGCCGCAATACTTAACGCTGATCTTCTGTGAGAGGGTGGTACTACCCCGATCAAGCCAGCTATGAGCTGCAGTCAATTGGCTACAGCTTGGCTCTACCACCAATGAATATCAGTATTTCCTTTTTATTCGATTTTAGAAGTTGTCATGATTCCTTTCTATCTTATAAACCGTATTTATATCAGATCCAGCAGATGTTTGCGGTAGGAATTCTCAAGAGATCGATACGGAGGCTGCCCGTGGGTGCCTCCTAACATTTAGTATGCGGATCGCGGCCCGAGTGTGTTACGCTTTCCTCCGGCGAAAAGGTACTCTATAATTTTATTTTCCGACCAAAATGTAGTTATCCGAGTAACTGATACTTTTACAAGGGATATTTCATTCGGTGTTTATGTTTCCTCTTTTGATCAAACGGCAAATTGGGGTTTGGGGCGGAACGGAACGTATTGGAATACGTTTCTCACAATATTATTTTTACGTGTAATTTTTTCTGGGTTTTAGCCATGGACCAATTACTAAGGGGACTGGCCCTAAGCAACTCGGCCGAGTGGTCGGCCTAGTACTAACATCGACATAAAACGAAGCGAGTAGTTCAACTATTTACCGGTAGATAGAACAATGAAAATGACAAAACAATGACCACGTTTTTTTTCATACATATATCTAATAAGGGCACCTCTTTCTTTAGTCTTTACTCTGTGATGTAATAAAACCCTGCGTGAATAAGCAGGTATCCACATAGGTAGGTAATACCTACAACATTTTTTACAGCGTCTTTTCAGTCCTGCCATTCCGCTCTTGTGCAGAACGTGGATGGAAATTGGAAGTTTCTAACCTACACTTGATCCGTTTTTTCGTGATCCTCAGTGCACCTTTTTATGTTATTAAGATGGTATATATGCGTACGGCCAGCCTAATGTTAAACAGTTACCGTAGTAGATCTTGCAATACCAAAGGCATCGCTCGTACGTTGATGACCTGAAGGGGAGTGGGAGAGAGGGAGGGGAATGTTGGGCTTCCGGCTCTCTCACTCATGGTACGAAACGCAGCTGAAATAGCTACTTTACGCCGATCTTCTGGGAGAGGGTGCTACTCCGGCCGGGCCAGCCCATATATAAGCTGCAGTCAATTGGCTACAGCTTAGATTTACTACCAATAAACCTAATAAAACACTTTAAAATATTACTTGTAGTCAGTCATAGCCTCAAGTAGTGTCAGTCCGCAGCCGAAATGTATTGCGAAATTAATGGTTTCATTTAACAAGTTCAGAATCGTAAACAGTCTCAGTTAGAATATCATTATTACGTGAAGCCTACAAAACTACACTTAGAAACTATTGTGATCTGTGACTGCTAACAATTCTTTGACCTTACCATGTCATACAGAATGTATGTTTGACGTCACTAACGAGTAACGACCCTCGGTGAAAAGTTCCCGTCACGTGAGCGGACTTTCAACCGACTTCGTTTGTTTGTCGGTGACTACCAATGTTTGACTGACTTTGTTTGGTGTCACTATGGACGTCACAGTTAAAATAAGTTTGGGAAGCCCTGCTATAGGGTACTTCCTGAAGTCCTAGAAAACTTTAATTTGGTATGTAAGCTAGTATTAGTATACAAACAACAGAAACAATATAAAAATGGGAACTTTTACCCCCCAACCCTTTAAACTAGGGGATGGAAGTTTGTATGAGAATTCAGCAAATTTTGATGCTAGAGGTCTGAAAATTGATATATGGAGTAAATAATAGTAAAAACATACCTACATATTTCAGGAGTTTTAGTAAATCACACCCTTTAAATACAGCTGTATACAGCGCGGCGCGAGCTTGCCGTCCGAACAGAAACGATTGTTGTCGATGTTGTCGATTATGCTCGACGTGTGCCCGTTGCGAGTGGACAAAAGACAGAAAAAAATATTGTCATAAGCAACTTACAAAAAGAAGTGAGATCCCACCAAAAACATTTTTATGTTAAAAATGTTGCCAGAACGAGACCTCTTAAAAAGTTATCAGATCACATGTAGAGCCAAGCTTCTAACTCTACACGCCCTAACTCTACAAGCCCTAACTTCACAAACTCTACATTTTAGTCAAAATATGTGGCTTGGCCGTTTCGTTACTACAAGAACTATTGTATAAGTGTTGTGTTGTGTGTTGTAAAAGTAATGTAAAGTAATAAATAAATTGATAGCGAAACGGCCAAGCCACATATTTTGACTAAAATGTAGAGTTTGTGAAGTTAGGGCTTATAAAGTTAGGGCGTGTAGAGTTAGAAGGTTGACTCTAAATGAGATCTGATAACTTTTCAAGAGGTCTCGTTCTGGCAACATTTTTAACATGAAAATGTTTTTGGTGGGATTATGTTTCTGTAATACACGGGGAAAGTTTTTCCGTAATAAAACATTTGCTTCGTGCATTTCAAAGTAATTTGAAAAACCGGCCAAGTGCGTGTCGGACTCGCACATAAAGGGTTCACATACCAGCGTAGAATAAAAACGTCAAGAATATCAAGTCTTTATTTTTAAATTTTATTTTACTTTTAGTATTTGTTGTTGTAGCGACAACAGAAATACACATTCTGTGAAAATTTCAACTCTCTATCTATTACGGTTCGTGAGATACAGCCCGCTGACAGACGGACAGACGGACGGACAGACGGACAGACGGTCAGCGTAGGCTTAGTAATAGGGTCCCGTTGGCACCCTTTGGGTATGGAACCCTAAATAGAGCAAAGACCTTGCAATTTTAATAGTTACAAACTGCCAGCGCTAAATCAATCCATTACTCTGTACTCTTTTAATTTTAAACTAGCGACGTAAATCTCAGTTTTCAGCCGGTTAATTGATCACTGCTGAATAAATCAGTACCAACGTTTTGCTGGAGTGGATTAAATCCTGTAATCAGTTTAACGTGGTTTCGATCATTTATTTAAAGGCGATTACGGACCGATTTCATCTTTCATTTTAGCGAAATACATTGTATAATTATTTATTTATTTATTTCATAAAAAACATACAATAATAAAACATTAAGCCATAGTCCCACAAAACCGAGCAGTCGGTTTGACTGTGGGATCAAAGTAAATTATTGAAGAAAATAGTAACTAGTAGTAGTAGTAAATTGGAAATTAATAATATAATAAATAAATAATTCAGGAAAAAGTAACTGCTTTGGACAACATAAAGTGGGTAAAGTATATCTGATTGGGAGGTATCTGTAGCGATCTCACATCTCGCTACCAATAGATGGCGCTGAGTGCAATGTCCAGTACAACAGGCGATTTTGCATATAAGCCCTGAATCACGATATCAAGATTCACGAGGTGTATACGTATACCTATACAAGATCCCGACAACAATCATTGGGGCGTAGCGGCTGGCCCCGCCAGGCATAACACCCGGCTGGGCGGAAGATCTTCCCTTTACCGCTACATACCTAATATAATATTTTATTTTTATTTTATTTTCTTTATTCTTAAATATGTTCGTATTTAAGTATTTTTATTTAGTTTTTAGTTATATGTAATATTTCCCATTTTATTTTATTATAGTAGGTACACCGCTACCGCACAGTGTTTGAAACATGGAATCCTCTCCATCCAAAGGTTGTCTGGAAGAGATCGCAGCTTGCGATTAGACCGCCCACTGTACACTGTTTTTGTTTCTTGTTTTGTTTGACATTGTTGTTTATGTTTTTGACTGGTGTACAATAAAGTGTTATCTATCTATCTATAATCATACCTAATACAGGTACTTCTTTTATATTCAAAATGGAGATTCCGTTGCAGTCGCCATAATTTTAATATAGACCCAGTATCCAAAAAGATTTAAAAGATAATTAATCAAGAACCTAATTAATGTAAGGCTATGTAACTTTAGAATTGCGTAGTACTTACCATTTAGAATTTCATTGTCTAGACAACGAAGATTCGACCTTGCAAAAATTCCACTTTCTCTGCGACCCAATTCTCTGATGGATAGTCGGCAAAAACCAGGTTCTAGCTACAGTGCCATAGCAAGTCATACATTATTAATAAAAACGAGCTTTCACGACGTAACCTTGTTAGCTGCGCCATGTAAAATAAAAAACTTTGCTCTACCATCATTAAAATGTATGACAAAGACTTAACTACGTCGCTACATTGTCTCTACAATGTGACCTTACGACTAGACTAGATCAAGGCTAATCTACTTATGTTATTTATACTAGAGTTTGGTTCTGGCTTCGCTTGATAGAATTAAACTATTGTGTATGATGAGTTTAGAGAATCGGTAGCGTCTAATCCATACACTATTTGCGTCAAACCTTGGCATGTACGTTTGGTACTGCTGTCGAATCTATGGCTTACAGAAGTAACTAAAGCATTTTAAATTCATCCTCCCAATCCTCCCGCGCACGTGCAAGCTGTGGAATGATCTCCCTCCCGTAGTCTTTCCTTTGCACTACAACGTGGGGTTCCCCAAAAGGGTATGTTTACAGGTATCTAAAAGTTCGGCGCTGCATCTGCTCCCCTTAAGTTGCAGATGTCCTGGGCGGCGGCTTCCACTTACCATCAGGGGGCTAGCACAACCGCCAAGACAAGACTTATGTCGCACAAATTGTTCTCTCTCTCTACCTTAATGCATAGGAGAGAATGAGACAAAATCACGTTTTGTCTTGTCGCGGTCCGGCTGTGCTACTAGTGCAGGTGGACCGTCTGCTAGTGTGCCAACCTTGGCAATAAAATAATAATATTAATAAATGGAGTAACAGTAGTCTCATATTTAAGGTAGAAAAGTCACAGACAACGCCACGGGATGATCACTATTCCAGTGTGATATTCAAGGACTTCACAACAAAGTTAATACTTTTTGAACAAACGACTTCATGAATAACCCGGCTTATCAGATCTGCGACTATCATTGGGGATCTAGCGAGTATTTAAGGTTCATGGCAAGGAAACATTGTATGGGGCGATAGCATCTGATATTCGGCTTGTCAGCCTATGAATATAATGCGAGATTTATAAGACGGCTCTTTGGCCGTGACATCGAGTGACGGAAATTTATTCATGGCTACCTGATATCTATGTAAAATAAATGTATGAAGATTACCTTTTTATATCGTTCTGGGGTTCTTTGTAAGGGATCATATAATTTGAACATCCTAAACGTATCATGTTTAATGGTGACCAAGTATATCATTGGCAAAATGTGGGTGTACAGTGCACTTCTGCAGACCATTATGATAAAAAAAATAGTTAGATAGGTTACCTATACGAAAAAAAGTGTTTGCAAATGCAATTAATGCTGCACGCACACACATGCAGTCAGCGGCGGTGGATTGAAGTCCATTGCTTGTTTGAAAATTTTATATACGTGTTTTAACACGTATTTAAAATTTTAATTGATTTTAATAAAAAACGTAGGTAATACCGTGCAAAAACGACACTGTCAACGCGTCTATCAGCGACGCGAGACCACCGGACTCTGACTTCAGGTTTGCCAATTAGCAAAGTTTTATGTGCCACTTACGGACTGCATAATATAACCTATCTACCTTTTTTATTTAATATTTTTGTCATAGACCATCTCTTCAGTTCGCTTTTAAATAGAGAAATGTTTCATTTAGTAATGGTCATCATTTGGTGTTTTTACCATCATGATGCTTCTCTCCATCAATTGTTAATGGGTCCCATATAAGGTAAGGCACTAAATACGGGGTATCGTTCACAATGAAATTTACTAGGGGAGGAAGACACATCGTTGTGGTCTGTTAATTTATTGCTTGTTTTTTGTATACGCGGGAGGTTAACGACCTCTAATGGGCCCTTTAACTAGCCGATAGCGGTAGGAAAATGTACTCAGATTTTCTGTAAAGACTTGTATGGCTTCTTTGACTAACATTTATTGAGGAATATATAGATGTGGGCATCCAATCATGTGATTGATTGGGTACACATTTCAAATAACTAAATCGTACCTATAAGTAGGCGACAGGTCGTGATGACATTCGGGTTATGAGCTTTTTGCAGAATAAAATCCGAATCAAAATTAGCAGGACCCGATAAACAATTAAAATCGCCCACGCGGGTCCTGGTAATTTTGATTCGGATTTTATTCTGCAAAAAGCTCATAACCCGAATGTCATCTCGACCTGTCGCGAACTATAGATTCATGATCGTAGGTACCTATTGCTTCATTTTCATATCATATTTATATATTTTTTTCCTGGTGGTAGAGCCAAGCTGTTCAATTTACTACAGCTCATATACGAGCTGGCTCGACCAGGGTAGTACCACCCTCTCACAAAGATCGGCGTACAGTAACTATTACAGCTGCGTTTTGTACGATGAGTGAGAGAGCCGGAAGACCAACCCCTCGTTCCCTTCTCCCTCAAACTACAGGCCGTTCTAAAGTCAGTATTAACATTTCTTCGTTTTTGACGCGGAGGTAGAGAGACAGGGGAGAAAGAGAGAGCAGGAGGTTTGAGGAGGGCAGAAGGGGGGTGTCTTTCTAAGTTTTACTCTGCCACGGATTAAGTTGGATCCCTTGAGTACTTATAAACGGCCTTAGGTATATGTTTTTAATTAAATTCTTCGCGGACGAAGTCGCGGGCAAAAGCTGGTTTATATAAATATGAAACATGTTTTTGTTTACTGTTTCAATAGAATCTTGGAAACCTTTTAACATTTAATAGTTCATTTTCAGTAACTTATGAGTAGTGTGCGATGTTACTTGTGACTTGTTTACTCTACTTTCAATCCAGTTAAGCGTATTGAATCATTGTTCGCAATAACTTTCAACCCTTACGAGGGTCATTTGCCCTTAAATCAATGGAGTATCAATGGACTTCGGTTGAATTCTATCGGTGTTGGGATCGTTGAACTTTTGCAAGTTTTGACAGTTCATGGCTTATGAAACGGGGGGCATGAGTTCGAATATTGCTTTCTGTGGTGTTTATGTGAGAGCCTCAGATCAATAAAAACCAGATATAACGTTGCGAACAACAAAGTGAGGCCGGTTAAAACTACGCTTTGCCGTGTACATACACGCTGACACACATAGACGTACAATGAAACTACGCCTAGCCTGGTTCGCGGCGCGCGCACACATGTTTATAAAACCGGCCTCACTTCGTTGTTCGCAACGTTCTATCTTGTATTAGCGCATATAGCCAGCTGCAATCACTGACCGGTAAACGATCGCAGGTTAAACAACGCTTGGCAAGGTCAGTCGAAGATGGGTGACCATTTAGTGGCATGTGAACTGAGCATCTCCGTGCTCCGGAGGGGGCGTAAATAGTCGGTCCCGGTTATTGTCATCTAGGCAGTAGTCGTTAGGCCTTGTCAGAGACCTTCGGGCGGCTTGAGCAACTCTGACACCAAGTCGGCCACAGACCACACAATACACAATACACTATGATAATTGTTTAATATTGTGGCCTTTTATAAGCTTACATCCAAAAACTATTGTTCTCCATCCCAAAAATATTTTCCATCGATTGCAATAAATACAAAATCTCCCCACAGACCGCCATTTGTACACCCCTTAAAATAAATTCATGTTCGTAGAAGGCGAATATGTTTCGTTTGGGTCCAAATTTAAAGCGGGCACGGCATATTTATTTGTGTCGCGGCACGCATGCGACGAGCATGCAATATTGCACCTGAGCCCTCATTCGGGGGCGTCACGTGATAACCAGGTAGGAGAATCGGGTGGCCAGATTTTTGAAGAGACTTTGGATTTTCTGTTATTTTTTTGGGACCGCCACTGTTTCTCTTGTAAGCCAGGATTGACCGACCGTTGGGCTCTCTCAATGCTGCTGAACATCTTGCCTAAGTAGATGTCTTTTAGCTGATGGATGGACGGGTTAATAATCTTATTGACCACAACCCTAGATAAAATGAGTGGAATCAGTAGATAAGTTATAAAACCCGACTACTGAAAAATCGCGCTCTAAAAAGTATGAAACAAGAAAATATTCTCTCTCTAGAGGATAGCCGTGGTCCGTGATCATATGCCAATTTGACCTAAAAGGCATAAACGGACCACGGCTATCCTCTAGAGAGAGAATATTTACTTGTTTCATACTTTTTAGAGCGCGATTTTTCAGTAGTCGGGTTTTAGTTTTTGAACTTACTTTTTATTTAATTATTTTGGAGTTATAGGTAACAATATATATATTTTTGAACTGTGCTCATCAAGCTCTTCCATTTGATACCCCACACGGTTACATTAAAAAATGTTTATTTTTTAGTTCATGACATTTTGTCCTCTAGAGGGCGCCATATGCAATTTTATGTGACGTCACATAGCCCATAACCAGCGCGCCATTAAGCCGCTTCTAACGATACCTCATTTGTCAAAATACGATAAGTAGTTTGGAAGTTAGGTGGGAACAGATGCACATACATACATACATACATACATACAAACATACATACATACATACATAAATACCGGTCAAAATCATAACCCTCCGCCGTAGTCGGGTAAAAATACCCATTTGTCAGAATAACTAACAATAAATAGTCGAGGTTTTCGCAAAAGACTACAGCTTGAGATCCTTCAAGAAAGGTGTTAAAAACAAAAAGTTTATGGAAGTTGTCGCAAATAACCTTCATCAATTACTATAGGTTTATAAGCCTTACTTGTCCTACGTCGCGTTCTCTTATGGTAAACCTATCCATTGATATATTCGCGACATTTGTATGTAATGCGTTCCAGTTATTGATGTATGGAATATATTTGGGAGGGACCTTGTTAAATTTCTTTGAATTATCATAATAAGGGTCGGTTGTGCCGATATGATTATTGGAAAAATGTCTTTTGTCATTTGTAGACATGTGATATTTCTTCCCAAAATAGGACTTGCAAATATTTTGGGCGTGTAAGATCAAAGAACTAACTGAATTTTGGAAGATACTTCCATCCAACCATATTTAATAGAACGGTAGAAACAATAATAAAATGCACGCTAAAACCACTTTGAAAAGTTTTCACGCCATCGTCCAGTACACTTATTGATCGTTGAAACCCTGAAATGTCTATCTTGAAAACAATTTTTTCATCAAACTTAGTAACTTAGGCATCTATTAAACAAACAGACGCGTTTAAATAGGTGAATTCGTTTTGAAGCTACAATACTATAGATAAGCAGATATAAAAAGGCCAATACCGCTATTTAGGTACTTTAACGTCAAAATCGCAAATAGCTCATAACAACAAGTATTTTTTTAGGACTGATGTGGCAAACGAGCGTAAGATTCACCTAATGTTAAGCAGTTACCGTAGCCTATAGATGCTTACAATTCCAAAGGCATTACTCGCACTTTTCCGACCTGAAGGGGAGTGAAACGGAGAGAAGGGAAGGGGGGGATAAGTAGCAGGAAGGAAAGGTAAGTTAAATACAAATAATCAGATTCCCAAAATAGGTCAGCAGTAGTGGAGTAAAGGAACTTGTCAATTAATTATTCCAGCTCGTTGTAACTAAGGTAAGGCTCGGACATGGGACCACGTGAATTAATAAGTAACGGTGCCGCAGGGAAATCACAAGTACGGTAAGATAGACAGCGGCGTTTGCGCCAGTGTGCAAGTTTACACAGTAAAACGATAATGTAATCGGCGAAGACATATATCCATACTAATAGCCTCACGGCTAAAGATGTCTTATGACAGGTCGAGGACTCGAATCTCACTGTGGGTTGTTTTGTGGCGGGCTAAGTAGTGTGAATTATTGTGTCTACTGATACTCCTGGGGAGGCTTATGGTGCCACTATGCAACATTGCAGTAATTCTGCAATAGAAATTCAATTTTCCGACCCTTTCCGTAAAGGCGGAAACCCACCGCGGCGCACGGAGAGGCCACCCACGTGGGTCAAACTTCGCTTTGCAAGAAAATGTATGTAACCGTGTCCACCGCGGCGCACGGAGAGGCTACGCACGAAATGACGTCTTACATACATTTTCTTGCAAAGCGAAGCGTGGCCCGTGTGCGTGGCCTCTCCGTGCGCCGTGGTGGGTTTCCGCCTTAAAACGTATGGCGTAAAATGTGTGACTATTTTACAGAAATTTTGCGGAATTGCTAGGTATTCTGCTAGAAAATCAGAAAATCAATTGCATTGGCAATGTTGCATACTAGTGGCGCCATAAGCACCCTTGGGAGCCTAGACAAGTGGATTTGACTACGAGCGGTGTTACATATCGTTATGATTAAATGTATGGGAATAACATTGTGATTTATGGCATTTCCATACATCGAAGCATAACGATTTGTATAGAAACGCTTGTATGTAAATCCACTTGTCTTGGCCCTGATATAAACTATTTTAGCTTGGTTGGGTGGGCACTCACTGTTTAATGTAGAAATTGTTATATGACCTAGGGATCTACCTACCTTAAAGTAAAGAATACAAAGTACTAGTACGTACTATGTACACTAACACCAAAATTTGTAAATATTTTTAGCCAGTTTACAATGATCTTACAATGCATTTCTAGGAAAAAAAATGATTTGTAATACCAGTGAATTTCCACCATAACTTTAAGTGTTTTTTTATTAAAGCGATTGAACTAACTTGATATGTTTTTTGGCCATCACTATACGTAAACTGTTTAATGGAGGACTGTCGTAGGCAAATATACAAAGTGCCGATAGGATCTGTTCCGAACTGAGAGATAAATATAGATTTCCCAGAATTTACTGTCTCCGTCACGCTCTTGGGAAATAACGTTGAGAGTTTTTATACTTCGTAAACTTTTAGGACTTTTATTACTTAGAACTTATTTCATTGTTAGATTAGATTGTTTGAATTGGTCCTAAAGGTCTAGCTTAGTTCAAACAGAGCGGCTATAGTTAACATTTTTCAACAAACAAATCACACTATAATAATATCGCCAGACCTATAACCATGGACCAATTACTAAGGGGACTGGCCCTAAGCAACTCGGCCGAGTGGTCGGCCTAGTACTAACATCGACATAAAACGAAGCGAGTAGTTGAACTATTTACCGGTAGATAGAACAATGAAAATGAAAAAACAATGACCACGTTTTTTTTTCATACATATATCTAATAAGGGCACCTCTTTCCTTAGTCTTTACTCTGTGCCTAGTCCCATTCCAAACTAAGCAAAGTTTGTACTATAGCTACCATACAATGGTCTGGGGACGATCCCAGTGACACTCACTTCCAATTATAAAAAAATTAAAACCGACTTCAATAAAACCTGGAGCACTAAAAAGCCTGAAATAATATTTCTATTACCACCACTGCCTACCCCTTCGGGAAAATCAGGCGTGATGATGTATTATCAAGTATTTGGGGTCGGTGCCAATCTATCTAACTATAAAAATAGTAGGTAGACTCGGCATACCAAGATTGCAAAATAATTTTTCAAATCGGTTCATAAATGCCGGAGAAATCGGTGAACATACATAAAAAAAAATAAAAACATACATACAGCCGATTGCCGATACATACAGACGGTTAAAAATCTTTTCTGGCGGGAATCGAACCCCCGATGCAGTGAGCCAAGCGGCCAGCACTCAAACCATTGCGCCAAGCGGTCGTCGTCCTAAAATCTAGAACTTAAAAGAAACACTAAGCAAATGAGTGTAACACCAATGTTGAACCCTATCGACAAATAGAGACTCCTAATGGAAGCACTCAATTATATGAAAAAAAGTCCGTTAGTCAAAGGAGTATTGAAAAATGTTAGCAAGGAAGCACCGTTACCTCTGCACTCTTTGATTAGCTGAGGGTTGGGGAGGGTTGATTTTATTCAAATTGATGACTTCATCGGTTTAACCCCAATGGGAACGAGATTAGGGACCGCATGCCGAAGTTTGTTCAGCCACACCGAAGCGAATTGTTTTTCTTTGATTTTCTAATAATTTGTGTGTACTTCAGAAGCTTTGGGGACTGCAGATTTGTTTACCGTGGTATGATCGCTGCAGTGTTAACAGTTGTATTGGTTTTTTTTTCGTTGTTTGAGTCCCCCCTTCCTCTAGACATAAAAATAGAAAATTCCGGATATTTTAAAAGAATTTTGGAGTACAGAACATAATTTGATCTATTAATAAGTAATCGTTGAGATTTATAACTTTGTGCTCATCTATTAAGTACACATGAGATACATAAGTAGCTACACTATTGATTGAGATTTCGTTCGTGTAATTTTAGGCAAGACTTCAATTTTTTTATGAATCTTTTATCCCTTAGCTCTCTAAACAAACCCTCACAAATAAAACTGCCAATATACACAGATGAGTACGATCCAATGGTACATATCTCTAGTACCCTACATCCGACCGGATAAAGCAAGTCAGTAATTAATCAGCAGAGTGCGTTACAAGGGTTGATCTTTTTTACATGAGGGGGAGGTGATTGAAAGGGTAAAACTCATTAGTACCATATCCATATTCTGCACACAGTTAACGATACCGGTCAGATAATAATATGGGGCACCGTGTAAGATGATAATTAAATTGTAAAGGGTCTCTTTTCGACATCCGAAGTACAGGAAGAACAGCTTAGATCATTTGTATGAAACAATAAAACACATGTTTCTAAACAAATTATATATTATCAACAATTCTAATAAGAAATGTTTTGTTCACGAAGGCCAGCGAAGCACTTATAATGACATAGCCTAGGACCGAGTTAGATACCAATAGTAGGTACCTAGGTACTCTGGTCTGGTTCGGAAGACTGCTTCCATTAATAAAAGCGGGCAAGAAATAATGTAAATTTAGTCACAACTATAATCACCGATTTACATAAAAGGGAATGACAACGTAAATTATTTGAATATCTGTATTAAAGTCTCGATGCACTTTCGATTTAACAATGAGATAGCTTTCCTTCTCCGGAATAACTTTCAGTGGAACGTTAAGTCGGACGCAATGGACCGTGCCTGCATTATTAGCGGTTAGGGCTGCACGGGAAAATAGGGAGACTGTGATCCTGTTCCAGGCATTCCTTTACTTTTTGTTTGTATACTATAATACAAGGTCCAAGTAGTTAATTACTATCCGTGGTGCTTTGCAAATGGTCTTCCATCAGTTGTAATAGTCTTGTCAGTCTTTAATGTTATTTTCCGCTTGTTAACGCAGGGAAGTGGATCTTCTTCCTCATCATCCTTCTTTCTTTAAATTCAATCTTAGCTTTTCCCCGGGACTCGTCGAGGCTCAAACCTCGACGTCATCATTGAGCACCATTGTCAATTCTGGCTGAGGATAAACAGTGCTGGGAGTGTGTGTGTGTGGTAGTCCCATTAATAAAGTACTATAATGTACATGAATATAATGTAGAAAAAAACCATACGACATAAAAGAGGTTAGTTGAAATTACTGCATTTCAGAAAATCATCTAGGTACGAAATATACATTTTCCGGTTTTGTCAGTCATTCTTTGATTTTTTACAAGTAAACCACTGAGTATGCATCTTAAATAACTTTCAAATTTAGTATCTATTGTGTACAAAGAACTGCAATCTTTGAGTTACAAAGGTGAATCTGAAATTTTATGTAAACTTGGCCGTAACCATGCACCAGCACAAAAGCAGAATAATATAAATATTTTCGCAAATAAAATTTCATATGAAAAATTCGTCACGAATCTCCGGCTTGCAACGGCCAAATGCATTCACTGTTCCTCCCTCCTGAATACAAATAGCCTCCTCCCGAAGGAAATAGGCGCAGAGGGGGCGCATATATTACGCTACAAGTTTAATATCTTACAATGCGCTGCCATATTTTAGCGGAGAAAAACAAAAACAAGACATTTTCCTGAGTTATAGTGTTTAGAAGTGATTTCGATTTCGCAACAGCCAGAAATTTCGAAGCTCCGAGCTACAGGAAATATGTTTTTGCCTAGCGTTTACAAAGTACAAAACATGTATTGCATTCTTTATTCCCTCTTTTCGTCAATTGTTCACATCTAAAATAGGATAATAGGACTTGTCGAAAAATTTACATTTTTTTTGTGGTTTCTTGTTGTTTTCAAATTGGCAAGACACGTATTATACCTTGGTGTAAACCCGGGGTTACAACCCGGGGGTTAGTTTAACCCCCTTATTCATAGAAAGTTATGATCGACTTGCAGTGGATTTACAGAACACATTTGTTCCTAAAAATGCTTTTAAAACCCAATCTTTAAAATTACCGTAGATTTTGACGACTCTTTGGCACAATGGTACGGGAATAGGCCGCTCGGCTTACTGCATCGGGTGGTTGCTGGTTCGATTCCCGCCAGAGGAAAATTTCGGAAACAACCTTTTCATAATTTTCCCTGGTCTGGGTGTCACTGGGATTGGCCAGTCCATTGTACGGTAGCTTTGCTAAGTTTGGGACCATACAGTTGGTGTGATTTATTTAATGCCGTACAAAAAAATACAGAACGATAACGTCTGAAAAAGATAAGTAGGACTTTGATTAGTATTTCAGTATTCGGCTTAGCATGATTGATCTATCATTACAAAACAAATTTGTACAAAACTGTCTTTAAAATTCTATTCGAGAAACTCTCATTGAATTCCACTTACTTTAAAAGTTTGTTCAATTCGAAACGTAATTAAGTATTGTTGTTGTTCCTTTCATTAAATGATTCCGTTTAAGTGAGGAGTCTTGAAGAGCGGTAGTTGAAAGGCGAGTTAGAGGGAGTTAGTTGTATAATTGCGTCCGTTGTCCTCGTTACGACTCTATTAGGCGTAATCTAAGCTAGCAACTTTATTGGAAAGGGCTTGTTTCGCAGAAGGGCGCTTTCGTGAAAATGGTCAGATGTTACCAATTTTTTTGATTCTTCTTCTAATCGTATGGCAAGTGGCCAAACTGGTGTCAGTTGTTCAAGCCGCCCGAAGGCCTCTGACAAGGCTTAACGACTGCTGCCTAGAAGACAATAACCGGGACCGACATTTTACGTGCCCTGTGAAGCACAGAGATGCTCAGTTCAAATGCCACTAAATGGTCGCCTATCTCTTAATAATAATAATAATAATATGCTGGGACATTTTTGTACACACGGTTACCTGATCCCAAACTAAGCAGAGCTTGTACTATGGAAACCAGATAACTGATATTACTACATATACTACTTTATTATGTGTAAATACATACTTAATATACATATACACCCAGACTCCGGACATACAGACGTGTTGATGCACACAAATGCATGTCCCGGGTAGGAATCGAACCTACGACCTGCAGCGTGAAAGGCGCCTCTGCGCCAACCACGCTAACGGGCCCGTCAAACCGTCTGACTGCTCTTGCCAAGCGTAGCTTAACCTCTGATCCTTTAGATCAGTGATTGCAGCTGGCTTAACTAAAAAAAATGATGTCTTTCCCACTTGGTATGACTATGAAAAGGAAGATAGTATAATTAGTTCAGTCGATGCAACGATATAGTATATACCTACTTTACTAGTCCAGACCAAAGTGAATTCGGTTTTCGAATTTTGAATTTTGACACATTTCCATTTCCACATTAGTGTCAAAATCACGAATGAATGGATGAAACAGGTGCGTAATAGCCGCCCTGTTGAAAGCTATCTATGTGTCTGACAAAGAAAATAGTTTCTCTGACAAGGTCTAGTAAAACAAAGTTCAGTCGTTGAGTAAACAAGATTTCAGGCACACAGTAAACCAACTAATTAAGCAACAAAAACACTAAATACGTCGAAGCACGTCTTTCACGTATCTCTCTAATTACTAGACATGTTTAAAAAAACTTTTCTCATCTCGTGTACAATAAAATGCGTACTCAGCGTACTAAACGTACTCAACTAAGTACGAGTACTCGCAAACATACTCTTATTACCGGCGGAGTCTTATTTACGGCACTCGTTACATGTAAGTGCTCATGAAAATTCCCGCAAGCCTGGGATGGTTTTAGCTGAAGAACATAAACGATACGTTACAGGAGATATCCTGTTATAGCTGGTTCGGGTTGGATTTCAGCTTACCTTTTGTTATGGGAATCTACGTACCTACAACACAAAGATATTACCAAGGAGAGGGAAACACGTGGCTGTCCAAAATAATACTAAACGGAGTCCATGGATACTATAGTTTGACTCAGTCGATTGCGGAAAATAACGTTGTATACATGTCGGTATTGCCAATACGGCTCATCTTCTGGTAAATAACGTCTAATGGTCGAATTCCGAGTGCGATAACAGGTGTGTGAATTTCGATGCATGTAGAGGTGCGCTGAGCACAAGTTTAGTGATTGCAATGTTAGAAGGTTTTTTTTTTTTTTTTTTTATAGGACTGCGGTGGCAAAAAAGCGTACGACCCGCCTGATGTTAAGCAGTTACCGTAGCCTATAGATGCTTACAATACCAAAGGTATTGCTCGCACATTGCCGACCTGAAGGGGACCATATCTTCTCAAATAATACGTCAATGCTTCACTATGTTATTTTCTCAGTGTCGATTTACGACATCTCATTCCTATAGTCTGATATTATTCTATCTAAAGAGCTTATTACACTTGTCTAAATTTAGAAGCCTAAATTCATAAGCTTCTAAATATTTAAACCATTCTAGATTCTGAATAGCTTGCTGAATGCGATTACACTTGCCTAAATTAAGTAGCCTACATTTAGTTAAGTGTAACAACCCCTTGATATTGACGCCTTTTATCGTTAGAATATCGCGAATAAATTTGGACACGTCTAAAATAATTTTCTGTCTTGCTTATACGTTACGACTATGATAAAGATAGCAATACTGTTAAATCAACTTCGCTGTCGCCAAATTACTTCCATTATCGCGTAATGAAACTCGAATGCTCTCGTACTCTTTACATCCTAATGCCGTCGAAATAAAAGGAAGCGAATACTCGTAATTTCTATAATATTACGTAAACCTGCGGGTGAGTCCATTAAGAATATAAAATGAAGGCGAAACGAATGCGAAAAACTTCTGGAATGGGTCTTGGCGGTCCTGAGATGAGAGCTGTCTTATTACCTTTCTTTAGACTTTTGCACGGAACTTTTACGATGTTATTTTGTGCCTCTTTTAATGGATATACTGCTTTCACAGACTAATAAAAAAGAGGACGCCGCTAACGTCTACTATTAGAATGCAATCGTCAAAAGTTGGCGGGGAAAGACGGCCAATTTCCGCTCAATGCTCGAGAAATTAAAATGTCAGCGCGGTCAATCATAATGCATTGGTATTGCGGGGGCTGGTACTTAAAGGGTTGCGTCGTCTATTGTATATTGGTCTATGGTGCTTTATAAAGAATTGTAGGCACATTAAGTATGTAACAAAATGCCGTGTCGCGCTCACAACAAAATTTGCTAGCGACTTAATTTTTTACTTTCCTTTGAGAGTTTTATTTGGAGATATAATAGGCTTTATTTAGAACGGCTTCAGAGAGAAGGACAGCGGCAGTCAAGGGAGATTTTGTATCTGAAACTGACTTTTCTTTCAGAAATATGAGTGTATAGCTTACTGGGTAAAAATGAACCAAACAAGAATTATTATTATTCGTGATACAAAATACCGTTTAGCACATTTTGAACGATGGTATAAAAACATGTGGTGCCATCACTTTTATCGTGACTGCAAAAAGAAAATACAGTACTTACAGTACAGTGCTTCACAGTGCAGTGCAGTGCAGTGCAGTGCAGTGCAGTGCAGTGCAGTGCAGTATTGGTATTAAATTGATTGGTAATATTATTTTTTAATTGCTACTTGCTGCGCCTAAATCAGGGGCATACCGCGCCTGAGCACTGAGTTTTGACGTTGAATGTTATAACGTGAGTGCTCAAGCGAGCCATCTGGAGGCACCAATTCAGTGCATTATTCTGAAGCGAATCCAGTGACTTATGGATGTAGATCATAATAAAGTAGGTAGGTATGTATAATATGTATCTTAAGGGCCATAACACATCGGGTAACCATGGCGACGTCGCCAGCCACCGTAGCCAATGAAATGCATGGCTGGCGACGGACTGGCGACGTCGCCATGGTGTGTTACATACATTTCAATACGAATTAGTTGGCTACAGTGGCTGGAGACGTCGCTATGGCGTCCCGGTGTGTTATGGCTCGTAAACAAAACAGAAGCTTGTCAAAATTTGTGTTCAACAGTGTGCGGGTAAACCATGAACCAATTACTAAGGGGACTGGCCCTAAGCAACTCGGCCGAGTGGTCGGCCTAGTACTAAACTCGACATAAAACGAATCGAGTAGTTCAAGTATTTACCGGTAGATAGAACAATGAAAATGAAAAAACAATGACCACGTTTTTTTCATACGTATATCTAATAAGGGCACCTCTTTCTTTAGTCTTTACTCTATTGGGTAAACACATAATAATTAGAGTCAGTGAGGCGGAATTCTCGGGCGCCGTTCGGAATACGATCAATTAGACGGTGAACAGCGCAAAGTGATGCCTCGACACATTGGCTCATGGGAAATTAGGTTAGACTCGTTCCTCCGCTTATGAGGCATAATGAAGTAATATTATACGTCTATGGCCGTAATAATGTTGGCAAAGTGTTGGGTACTATGGTTGAGCGGATTGTATAGCATAAGTACCTACTTATCTATCCTGCTAATATTATAAATGCGAAAGTTTGTGAGTATGGATGGATGTTTGTTACTCTTTCACGCAAAAACTACTGAGCTGATTTGGATGAAATTTGGAACACAGATAGTTTATAAACTGGATTAACACATAGGATACTTTTTATCCCGATAGTATGTTCCCGTGGGATAAATTATGCGCGGACGAAGTCGCGGGCAAAAGCTTGTTTACTATACGCTCTACTTTTTTGATTTATTATAAACTTTATTATGTTGAGAGTAATTTTTAAAGACGTGTTTTTGTTTCTGGGCCTCGAGTCTTTTAAAATTGTCCATTGGGAAACCACTGGTCTTTTATATTATTTATTTTGACGGGCCCGTTAGCGTGGTTGGCGCGGAGGCGCCTTTCACGCTGCAGGTCGTAGGTTCGATTCCTACCCGGGACATGCATTTGTGTGCATGAACATGTCTGTATGTCCGGAATCTGGGTGTATATGTATATTAAGTATATATTTACAAATAAAAAAGTAGTATATGTAGTAATATCAGTTATCTGGTTTCCATAGTACAAGCTCTGCTTAATTTGGGATCGGGTAACCGTGTGTACAAAAATGTCCCAGGATATTATTATTACTATTATTATCTTGGTGAATTCTTCATTATAAATCGTAAATTCTTGGCAGTCCTCATTTTGTCGGTCTGTTAGCAGTACTCTGGCCTAAAAACTAACTCATTCATAAATATTATATACCCAAGAATGGAAAATATGGATAGCCTTGTTTAATAACGGGTGCATCTGTACGTAACAAACTTTGATGACAGAAATAAACGAGGTTTTAAAAAAGAAACAAAGGCAAAGAGTTCTGAAGAACAATCTTACAAGTAAGTTTAATTAGAAGCTCGCTTTGAAAACAATCTCAGTTCTTTATGTCGATGTGAAGTCTCGTCTGAATACTTAGAGCCTCTATTCTATTCTTGAGGTTAGCAATCTTTTGAGGACTAACGAGACGATAAAACTGTGATTATAAACACAATAATAAATCTTTCATTGAAATGAGTAGGTATATACGAAGAAATATTTTTTCTTTTATTATACCAATCTTGTTTCTTTTATGTTTATTATAATTTTGAAACCTCTTTGCTAGCATGAAAAAAAACATTGCCGAATTTAAAAAAAAAATACGGCGTCAAAAAATATATCGTATTTTTTTCTTAAGGTTGCAAAGGCAAGCTGTAGCAAATATACTGAAGCTCATATACGGGCTGGCTTGACCAGGGTATACCACCCTCTCACCGAAGATGGTGTAAAGTGAGAGAGATGAAAGCCCAAATCCCTCCCCCCTCCCTTTCTCTCTCTATCCTACTCGAACTCAGGGCGGCAACGTGCGAGCGATACCTTTGGTATTGCAAGCATCTAGGCTACGGCAACTAGCATCCGGCGGGCCATAGACTTGTTTAAAAAATATGTTAAAAAAACCCTGTCCGACCCGAAAATATTGTTGGGTATCGAGAATAGAGTCTATTTTTGTAAAAAAAAAATAATAATAATTGTAAGTAAGTGTCCCACTGCTGGGCAAAGGCCTCCCATATTTTTTTGGAAAACAAATACCCCGTTTACATAAAAAAAATATCATAAAATGACGTCATTACATACTTTGTGGTCAGAGGTGCCGCCACACGATCTAACATAATTACTTCGGGTAACGGAGTTGTCATATTTTTAAAATTTGCTACATTTTGAGGGAAAAGGCAAAAACAATGACATTTTAATTGTCATTAATATGTTGACTATCATGAATATTAGATTTTTTTATTTTATTTGGTCATGTGATTGGGAAACCTAAATACCTTTCAGCTCGGACGGGGTTTTTTTAACATATTGTATACACAGTCTATAGTTACGTAGATGTAGGTGACGTCATGATAGCCTAACAGCGGTTTAATTTGCACAGCAAAGCTGCATCGGACAGGATATTGCGGTCAGACGCTCCGTGTGACTGTCACATGACGGGGTGCATGATGGCGTCGCGTCGCTACATGAGATTGGAATTTTTACTAATAGAAAAGGAGAAAAAGTGCAGTATTGCGATTGAACGAGGAAAATAGATAAGCGTTTTCAAAATATCGGAGCTGGGTTTACAAAATCCGGTAGGTATGTGATGAAATGAAGATCAAAATAAAAAAATACAATCCATTGACAATATTAGTTTAGATCAGTCATTAGCACAGTGAGATGAATGTGCCACGATCAGTAAAAAAAAAATGTGTTGGTTTGAATTTGGAATTGTAGACAAAATACTAGAACAAAGGAAAGTAGAATCGACTTTGATTTGTTTGTCAGATAAAGTAAAAATAACTATTTATAGAAAGTTATAAGGATACACTGGCATTACAAATCAATTTTGTTCCTAGAAATGCTTTGTAAACTCACTAAATCCCAATATATCCTACTATAATATTATAAATGTGAAATTTTAGATGGATGGATGGATGGATGTTTGTTGCTCAATCACGTCAGAACGGCTGAACGAATCTGGATGAAATTTGGCACAGAGATAGATTTTAGTCTGGAATAGCACATATGCTACTTTTTATCCCGATAGTATGTTCCCATGGGATAAATTATGCGCGGACGAAATCGCGGGCAATAGCTAGTATGTTAATAAATTTGGTGGTTTGTCACGTAAACGTATTACGTACGTACGTATTTAGTTCTTGGTAAAATTAACCCACCCACCAGCCGGTATCGCTAGTTTAATAATAAGTAATAGTTAGCGAAACTATAAAGTTTACGTACAAACACGTTTGACTCTGTTTAATTATGATGCCATTAGCAAATGCGTATTTCTGATAAGACCCGAAACTTTGTGGAATACGGTACTTTGGGAGCCAAGTACGCACGGTTTATTGGATGCCTCTGGGAAATTATATTTACAATGTTACGTTTGACATTAGTTCTATATAATGTGTTTGTCTTTGCGAAGGTATATTATCGATGATGTGTTATATTATAGACGAACATTAGTGCTCGAAAAACAGCACGTTAAATAAAATTATACCTAAAGAAGACAGGTCGGGATAATTTTTGCAACGTAACAAAATAAGAGTGAAATTAATTAAATAAGGTAAGGTTAAGTAAAGTAAAATGAAAAATTATTGTATAATAGTACATTGTTACCCGAGGGGAAAAGTAACTTATTATTGGTCCCGAGATCGGGCGCTAATAGTTCGAGGGACCAATAATAAGTTACTTTAACCCGAGGTGAACAATGTGCTTTACATCACGAAAAAAAGACGAAAAAAAAGAAAACAAAAGGTAAAAAAAAGAAGTAGATTAGTAGTAGTAGTGGGGATAAAAGTCGTGACGTCAATAGAAATTTGAAAATAGACCTCGTATTTTTTTATAATTTGACAGAATCGTCGAAATTTTGACAGAACAGGCAAAATCGTGTTTCTGGAAACACGATTTTACCCGTTCTGGAAATACGATTTTGCCCGATCAGAAAAGTATCACTTTCTGTCGGTTCTTCAGGCACCTTTCGACCTACTTTCCGCGTATCAGTGATGAAATAATATTTTATTCATATTTACTCACAGGGTAATTATAATAATTGTTTTTCCGTTAAATGTCACAATTTCTAATACTTTTCTGGCTAGTTGTCGTGTTTGAGAATGAATTATTGGTTTTTGTGTTTTAACACGTGACGAGGAAGCGACCAAACTCATTTAAATACACATCAACAAAGGACAATGTGAGAGAGATCGAAATCGATAACTATAGGGTCGCGCGGGCGATGCGCGGGTATGCGGGGTGTCACCCCCCGCGCCTCAGCTCATTCCCCGATTATCTTCCCGACCTGTCGCCTACTATCCTACATATCAATGAATGCAAGTCATATACGCCAGAACTGTTGTTGAAAAGAGATGAATATACATTATAGCGTTATAAGGGCCACCGCAGACTTGCTACTTTTAGCATCGGCGACCGGCGATTTTGCGACTGTATCGATGCGACTGCGGAGGCCCTAAGCTACATTTTTGGTACTCGCACGTATGCAGCCATGTAGCCGCGCACATAGCTTTGACTTTATTTGCGCAATAGATTTAAAAAAAATAAAAAATATAGTCTAAATTTTTTGGATTACAACCTGACTTAATTAAGGTACGTTGTGTTATACGGATTTTGCGAAAGCCGTTTTTAAAAAATACTAAATTTACTTTTACAAGGTTAATATTTATTTTAAAAAGATTAAAACTATTTAATTTGGGGCAAGTGTCTCCGACGGAGGATGGAATCGAACTGACTTGTCCATCAAACCAAAGTACTATGTGAATCTAAAGAACTATCTGAAATGCTGACTCTGCAAAGCAGACCACAGACCCAGCACTTCTATATACATAAACCATATATAACAGCCCCCGGGCTAAGACTAAATTTATACCTGAAGGGTGAAGTTTATGTAAGGGATGTTCGGATTTTAGGTGCTGAAACTCTAGGAGAATCAAGGGCTATTTCTGATAGTTCTTCTATTTGTTCAATTTCAAGCTTGCCTTTGTTATGTTTATTCAGGAGTCGGTGACATGTGCCCGATTTTATATGTTTATATAAAATAAGAGAAATTAAAATTATAACTATAATAGTAACTATAATTGTCGTATAAGAATAATATTCGCCATATAAGACAATGTGTGGCTTTTCAATGACACTATCAAGGTCTTTTACAATTTGGCTTGTTGCTTTATTTTGCTCTGATATAATAGAATCAAGGTTAATGCTTTTTAAATTTAAGGTTGGGATATTTGTTTTAGATTTCAGGATCTTTTCAAGATTACAACACGAATCATTTAACAAGTCGAAGTTCAAGAAGATTTGTTGAAGTTTAATTATTTTTGTATATTTTGGTGTTAACCTTGAATCTTTATAATAAGCAATACACTGTATCGGAAGGTTCATTATTCCTGTGCCTAAAATGGTAATTTCGGTACTACTTGTATTGTGACAATCTATAGATAATCTAGATGGTTTATTTATTACGTATATCCATTTATTATTAGTTATTCTTTGCCAAATTTCCAGATTTCCTTGAAGAAATTTAGTTTCACATTGATGAGGCACAGTGGTCAAGGCTTTAGAAATTATTTCCGATTCACAGATCGGAGTTGCGGAACTAGAATATACGTCCAAAGTTTCACATATGTAATATAAATTGTATATTGTCTTACAGCTATTTAGACTATCTAACTTACAATAGAAATACCTATCTCTAGTTATACCTATGTACTTAGTAGAAGGAACTATGGTAGAGTATGTGCTATTTACTATTGCAACCGGAAATGGAATGCAGTGATACAAATTAAAATCCTTCGAAGTTACAAGAGGTATTTTAAGAACAAACACAATTTTATTATCACTATAGTAACTAGCGATTTCGGATATGTTCATTAACAGGTATATGTTTTCTAGCGACAAACTTACAGGAATTTGACGATAATCTTCCAGAAATCTGTAGTTCTCTACTAATTCGGAAAACAATTGCTTCGGGGTAATAATAGAAGGATATAAAATATGCGATTTACTAAACATAATTCCATTTATAATATCTTCTAATTTAAACGATAAAGTTAACAAACTACTTTCTAACATGTTAATTATTTCATTCATTTTTGATCTTAGTAATAAACTATCTGATAACAAAGTCAAATTCTTTTGATTAAGAGATAAGGTTTCAACAGCGGTATTCAATTGTTGTTCATTCATATTAATTTTGTGCACAACATCCTTTATGGAAGAAAGTGTTGAAGTGGTGATGAGAATATTTTCTTTAACTAATTTTGACAATTTAGTTTTATCGTTTTCGATAGCTTTTATAGCATTACTGTACTTTATAGCGTCGTCTTCATCCATTACTCCAAACAAATGTTTAAATAAGGTACCAACGCCACCAAACCAGGCTGACCTTCTGGATCTAATTTCTATTAGGTGGGAAATTGATTCAAAATCACGAATTATATCTTGATACCGAACTGAAAGAGGTTGGAGCATGTTGAGACATTCGATATCGCTAAAGACGTTACTTTGTTTACACAAATACTTGGAGGTGCCTATCACACCGTTCAGATTTATAATGTGTGGTTGTATAAACGAAATGTCAATAGGAATTATTACACTAAGATAGCCGTCTATTATTTTTAGGGAGCCCATAGGGTCAAAGTAAATGCCAGGTTTATTCACTGCAGGCTGTATGAAGTTTTCCTGTGCCAAGGACAGGGAACTGTAATAGAACATTAAAGTATCTAATTATTATCTAATAAAAATTAAACTTAATTGATTAAATCTTAAGAATCTTGTTGCCGCGCGAGCTTGACTTCATCAAAATGATGAGTCACGTGGCGTCTATTTATTAATAGAGTAAGGCTGTTTCTGCCATTTATTTTCACAACCTTGTACGGGCCTTTCCAGATTGATGATAAGGCCTTACGCATTCTGACATGATTTTTTAAATAAACGTAGTCGCCGATCTTGTATTTCACTGGACGTGTGTGAGTGTCATAATAAGCCTTGGAAGACTCTTTTGATTTGCGAATATTTTCAACTGCTTTGTCTCTAGTGTATTTGAATCGGTGTTGTAACATTTTGACATAGTCCGGGTAAGTAGCGTTTGGTGCAGGATCGTATATAGAATTTGGTATAAACGGTTTATGACCGAAAATCAGCTCGTAAGGTGTAAAGTTGGTTGTGGTATGTATAGCTGTGTTATATGCTAACATTGCTGTATATACATATTTGGGCCAGTTGTCTTGATTCTCACAGACATAAGACTTTAGGTATTCTTTTAGGGTTGAATGGCTGCGCTCTAGTGCACCTTGTGTTTGGGGATGATAAGGAGAGGACCAGAGCTGCTTGATTTTCAAGAAGGAACAGGTTTGTTTAAATAGTTCAGCGGTAAAGTTGGTGCCTTGGTCGGTTAAAATTGATTTAGGGATGCCAAACAAAGATATGAAATGAACAAGGCACTCACTGCTTTCCTCGGCAGTAGCGTTTTTAGTAGGGTAGGCTATAGAAAATTTTGTTAAATCATCTTGAAGGGTGAGTATATATTTCAATTTACCTGGGCCTGCTTCGGGAAGAGGGCCGACTATATCCAGGGATAGTCTTTCAAAAGGGGTAACAGAAGTACTGGTAATTTGCATGGGTGCTCTATTTACCTTCCGTAAAGCTTTGTTTGTCTGGCATTGTGTACATTTTTTTACATAATTTTCAATATCGCTACGCATGCTTTTCCAGTAATATTGCTCTCTAATTTTATTAAACATTCGGTTAGACCCGAGGTGCCCTGCAATTGGGATATCGTGATTTTCTTTGAGAATTTTGAGAGCTTCACTAGGACTGGGATAATATATTTTATTACGGTAAATATGAATTTGAATTTTGGTGTTATGGAATAAATGGGCTAGTATATTATAGATCCTCATATATGTGTGTCTGTCAAAAGGGTTTTTAAAATCGGTTATACTTAATTTTTCTATGGGATCGCCTGCAGATATTAGATGATCTCGGAGATTTTTTAGAGACTCAAATATATCACTATAACTACAGTCATCAAAATGATGTACCTTAGTAAATAAAAAATAATAAATTTTATCATTGTGTGAGAGGGGTTTGTATGAGTGTAATGTCCTTTCTGAGTCGATGAATGATTCGGGGTCCAATGAATTAGATAGAATTTCTTGGACATATGGAACAGATTCATCAAAATCGAGGGAGGTAGGAATAATAAAAGTTTTATTTTGGCTTTTTAATAAACTATCGTTATGTTCGATGATGTCAGTGTCATATTGTCTTGTAGAAAATGTCTTCAGGAATTTTGTGTATGTATCGGCGAGGTCAGGTAAGCTTTGAATTTGAGGATTAATTTCGGTGTTTGGATATCGCAAGACTGGGGCTTGGCCACTCGTGGAAGGTGGAGGATCGTTTTGAATTTCAGGAGCTAGTTCCACAGTTGGAGGCAATGAAATAGGATCAGGGAGATCATTTAGACTTGGAGGACTTAAGGGAGTAAAATCAGCAATATCAGCGTTAAAAGGGCTGAAGTCTAGACCACCAAGATCTGTTAAATCATCTTCGGGGTTCTCAAGCTGAACAGGATTGACGGGGTAGCGAGAGAGAGCATCGGCTGCTGAATTTAATTTGCCTTTTCGGTATACGATCTCGTATTCAAATTCTTCGAGTTGAAGACGCCAACGTTGGAGTTTGCTACTTGGGTCTGTATGGTTAAAAAGCCATTTTAAAGGTCGGTGATCAGTTATGATGGTGAATTTGCGACCAAACAAATAAGGCCTAAAGGTTTTACAACCCCAGACTATGGCCAATAATTCTTTTTCAGTTGTACTGTAGTTGATTTCATTTTTATTTAGGGTTCTGGACGCATAGGCAACAGGGTGATCTCGACCAACGGGACCTTGGGAGAGTATGGCGGAGATTGCGTAATTGGATGCGTCACAGGTGAGTGCAAATGGTTTTGTAAAGTCGGGATAAATGAGGACAGGAGCGGTTATGAGTTTACCTTTTAGATTTTCAAAGGCCAACTGCTGTTCATTGGTCCAAACAAAAGGGATGTCCTTCTTCAAGAGAGATGTGAGAGGTTTGGATGTTTTTGACAACTCCGGAATAAAGCGCCTGTAGTAGGATATAAGGCCTAAAAAGGATTTTATATCTTTTGGGCACTTTGGGATTGGGAATTGTTGGACAGCTTTAATTTTGTTAGGGTCTGGTTTTAAACCATTTTCGGTGATGACGTGTCCAAGGTACCCTACTTCTTTGCGCAGGAATTCGCATTTATCGGGTTGTAATTTTAGGTTAAAGGAGCGGAGTTTTTGGAAAACTGCAGTCAAGTTCTGGATATGACAGTTTAAGTCATGGGAGTAGATAACGATGTCGTCTAAATAAACGAAACATCGGTCTCCTTGCAGACCAGTAAGGACATTATTCATGAGACGTTGAAAGGTTGATGGTGCATTTTTCAGGCCGAATGGCATTCTGGTAAATTCGAAATGTCCTTGAGGCACACTGAAAGCAGTTTTACAGGAATCATTAGGAGTCATTTTAATTTGATGGAACCCTGAGGCAAGGTCAAGGGTTGAGAAGTACTTGCAGTTCCCTAGTTGATCAAGGATTTCAACAATGTTTGGAATTGGGTATGTTTCGCCAATTGTGTTATCGTTTAACTTCCTATAGTCTATGACGATTCGCCACTTATTTTGACCGGAAGCGTCGATCTTTTTTGGGACAATCCAGATTGGAGAAGACCAGGGTGATATAGATGGCTGAATCATTTTCTGATCTAACATTTTCTGAATTTGGGAGTTAACTTCTTGTTTGTGAATTTCAGGAAAGCGATACGACTTGACATTGATGGGTTGGTCAGAGGTCATACGGATTTCATGTTGGATAGCGTCAGTTGAGGTAAGTTGGTCACCAGGTAGATGGAAAATGTCGGAGTATTTAGAACATACTTCATAAAGAGCTTCGGATTCTTCAGGATTTAGGTGCGAGACACGGAGTAGTTTAAGGGTTTCTTGAGTTCTGCTCAAACAGGATTGGTTTGATTGGGTTATGTGAAGAGAGTCATGGTCGACTGGGTGTAAGGTAAGTTGGAGATTCGAGTTCAAGGAGATAGGATTTTCGGACGTGTTTAAAACTGTGAGATTAACTCTATTATTAGTCTTTACTTTAACTAAGCAATTTGCAATGAAGAGTGTCTCACTGATGTGTTGGTCAACTATGAGACCTTCTTTTATTTCAGGGTTAATGACTGAGCATTCTACCGTAATTTCGGAACGAGGCGGAATCTGGTAAATTGGGTCAGTAAAATTAAGTTTTATTTTATTTTTTCCTAGGTTAAGGACTTGCCGGTTATAATCAATGGAACACTGGAAACGGGTAAGTAAATCATTTCCTATTATGCCGTCATAGGTAAGATGGATCTTTTCTACTACATGAAATAAAAAGGGGATTGATTCCCTACCGAATATGAGGTTCATATCAAGGTTACCGAGGGTTGATACAGTTTCTTCGCAATTATCTATGCCTTTTAATTTAATTATGTTATTTTTATTTAGTTTCAGGTTGGACAGTGATCGGATGGCTGACTTTCGGATAAGACAAACCGAAGAACCAGTATCGACGAGTAGGGTAAGTGGTCTATCGGATACGGATGTTTGAACAAGGACATGAGGTAAGGATACTTTAGTTGGTTTACATAATATTTCATATACTTTATTTTCGGTCATGATTTGATTTGGGAATACGTATGATTCTTTTTCTTGGCTATTAGAAGGCTTTTGATGGACATTTTTGGATCTTGAGTTGTTTTGGACACTTGCTTGGGGCTGGCTACCCGTGTGGTCCTTGGATTTGGAAGTATGGACACTTGCTTGGGGCTGGTTACCCGTGTGGTCCTTGGATTTAGAAGTATGGACGCTTGCTTGGGGCTGGTTACCCGTGTGGTCCTTGGATTTAGAAGGATGGACGCTTGCTTGGGGCTGGTTACCTGTGTGGTCCTTGGGTATCGAAAGGGTGTCGTTATAATTTATGGGTTGTGCTAAAGGTTGTGGTTTGGGTCTCACGAGACACCTCCGTGAGCCCATTATTCGTTTAAATTGTCGTCATTGGGTTGCTCGTCGTCGGGGTGTTGAGGGTTGTCCTCACTGTAATATGGTTCTGTCTCAGGATCATAATAGTCATTGTCATCGTCATTGGCTACGCAGTTAACACGAACGGGTCTGGGATTTGTGTATCCTGCATTTGGGCGTTGTTGGAACTGAGATGTTTGCGGAACATTAAATCGGTTATTGTTATATTCACGTTTCCTACAGACGTTAAGGGTATGACCTGGGGTTTTACAATATCGGCAAACAGGGATTTCAGTATTTGGGTCTACTTGTCTTGGCATCTGGGGCTTAGTATTTACGTTATGAATTGCAGGTCTAAAGGTATATTGGGGTTTTTGAACGGGGCGTTGAGGCATTGGAGTATTATTAGATTGGGAATTGCGTTTATACAGCAGATTTAGGATTTTCTCTTCCGATATAGCTAGGTTAACGGCTTCATTAAGGTTTGAGGGGTTTTTACCACGGACTAAGTTGGATATGTTGGGCCTAAGGCCAAGTAAGAAGGTGTGAAGAGCGAGGTCTTCCATTGCTGCTGTACGGCCAACTAATTCGGTCTTTTTCTTATTGGACAAGGTCACTTCAGTTAATAATTTTGAAAGGCAGGTTTCGACGCGTAAAGCAAATTGAGTAACCGGTTCGGTTGTTTGTTGCCGGCATTCTTGCAAATCCGCCAATAAATGGGTATAATGTTTTCTCTCTCCAAATTGAGTTTTCAAGAACTCACGCAATTGTTCCCACGAATCAAACTCCTTGATTGAACAAGCAGTTTCAGCTTTACCATCTAATTGAGAGAGAATATATTTAAATAAAATAGATTTTTGACTTTCAGAGGCTAAACTTATGGCATTATCACAATGAGTCACATATGAGTTTAATTTCTCGCGTGAACCATCAAAAGATTTTATAAATTTAAACAATGTACTAATTTGGACTTCCACTTCCTCTTGTTTTACTTTTTCTTTGGTAGACATGGCTATATAAAATATTAAAACAAGTAAATAACAATTTAAATTACGATACGGTGTAAAAGGCGGCCAACCAAGTTACCGCTACCGTGCTGATAAGCGTGAATGCGATGAGCGCCCACGCTGATTCTAAGAATTGACTTACAATGTAAATATGAGACACAATAGCTATGGGAAAGTTATGATAAAACAATTGTAGTGACTAAATTTAGATTTAAAGTAATCGGAATGGTTAAAATTAATGTTTTCACTTGATACACTCACTTTGATTTTAAAGAAAGGATTGGCCTTGCACTATCACTTGAGGGTTATTTGGAAAACAAAATCACTTACAGGAATGCGCAGAAGACGTACGGGAACATGCTGGTCCAATCACCTTTTCTTTCAGGTAACTGGCTCTTTCAGGAACACGAAGAACACGGACACGGAGATTTCCGGGACACGAAGAACACGGACACGGAGATTTCCGGGACACGAAGAACACGGACACGGAGATTACAGGGACACACGAAGAACACGGACACGGAGATTTCCGGGACACGAAGAACACGGACACGGAGATTACAGGGACACACGAAGAACACGGACACGGAGATTACAGGGACACGACGAACACGGACACGGAGATTTCAGGGACACGACGAACACGGACACGGAGATTTCAGGGACACGACGGACACGGAGATTACAGGGACACACGAAGATTGACTGAGTTCGACAGTAGGTAGACACTTAACTCCCGTAGAAAGTTCACGGACACGGACACGGTTCACGGAGACGAACCGGGGATACGGCTGAATTGTATCCCACCGCTGCCACCAATTTGTTATACGGATTTTGCGAAAGCCGTTTTTAAAAAATACTAAATTTACTTTTACAAGGTTAATATTTATTTTAAAAAGATTAAAACTATTTAATTTGGGGCAAGTGTCTCCGACGGAGGATGGAATCGAACTGACTTGTCCATCAAACCAAAGTACTATGTGAATCTAAAGAACTATCTGAAATGCTGACTCTGCAAAGCAGACCACAGACCCAGCACTTCTATATACATAAACCATATATAACAGTTGCCTCATTATATAAAAAATTAGACTAAGTTAATGCTTTTACCACATAACACGTAAAAAAACATTAATTCACGCTTATTGCGGCAGACACACTGTTTTTACGTGTACCGTAACTGTATGGGGGAGGCATTTTTGTTTTAATTGGGGTTGTTCTGCCCTCAACTAGGCGGGCGGCCACGAATGGTTAGCATAACTTGCAATTATACCTATTCCGGACTGGCCGCTGTGAGAATTGTTTTCTTTTTATCCGACTTCAAAATAAAAGTAGGTTCTGTTTAAAATGAACCTTTTATTTGTTTCCAGCAAATCGAGTGACGAGTTGACGGAGTTGACGACCAGTTGGCGCAGTGTTTCAAGCGTAAGGCTGCTCGGCTCACTACATAGGGTGGTCGCGGGTTCGATTCCCGCCAGAGGCAAATTTCATAAACGTCCTTTTCGTAATTTGACCTGGGGGGTTACTCCGAAATACGTCGCTGACGGATCGTCCGAAGTACGGATTCGATTTACGATCAAAACAATGTCAAATCGTAGAGAAAAACAAAAGAAGAAATGTCAAATCACGACAATCCGTCAGCCGAAACGTTAGGTTCGTATTTCGGAGTAGGCCAGCTGGTCTGGGTGTCACTAGGATCGCCCCCAGTCAAGAAAAAGCCATAGTACAAGCATAACTTAGTTTGAGAACATACAGTTTGTGTGTTATTCTGGCGATATTTATTTATTTTTAAAAAAATTCTCAATGTTTGTGTATTATCTAGAATAAACACACATGCTGTATGCATTTAATGTCTCCAAGACTTCGTTAAACGTAATGACGTTGGCACAACAGCGTCTCAGCTCTAACTCAAGTAGGACGGCGACGGCTATTTATTTACGTAACGTGTGAAGATATAACAGCTTGGTCATTAGTGCCAGCGTTACCAAGTGGCAACATGTCGGGCCTTGAAATAGGTCAAGATGCCACGTCCTCGCTAATCTAGTAACTGTGTAACAACGCCTTAAGGCTACGTGTAGTGCGACCAGAATAATTGTTGATAATGTGGGATATTTATCTCTACATATTTCGCGTTAAATATTTCTGCATCACCTCTATAACACGTGGATAATTAATGTATTATAATTAGAACGGTAATATACTAATAATACTTTAATTAAAGCAAGTAAGTAGGTGACAGTAGACTTAACGAATGTCCACAAGCCCCAAGCAGCCTCGCCCGTGGATTCATCTCTGATCAAACAACGAAATTGATTGCTCGGGCACGCCATCGCTTGGCTTATGTCGACGCATCTAATATTGCTATCAGGACCAGTAACGCTTAAGGAACTCCTTATACTTAATGGTGACTACCCAACTCGACCTAAAAATGGTGTCACAATTTAATTAAGGATTGTCCCAAATTTTTCAATATTTCTTGCCACCCTACGTCACCTTCGTAGCGCGCGTCGTAGCTACGTAACTGGAGTGAGCTCGTTCGTTCCACTTAATTTATGAAAATACTTGAAATATTATTATTATCATGAATATAAATATAACAAATCTTAGTTTTGAGTATCACGTGTAACAGTACTATACCTACGGCTAAATAGAACCTTATTTTGTGGAGTGTAGACTAAGATTTAAGTGAAAATACTTGTTCTTGATTAGGCGTGGAGAATTTATTATAATAGAATCTCTAGACGTACTCAATCTTTATATACTAGACAGAAACATTTATTATAATGACCTGCTGTAAAAAAGCTGCCTATAAATTTAGTCGTATATGTCTATAATAATGCATAAGTATTAAATAATAAATCATATTGCTACGCAAGAATACACCTGTTGAAATAGAATTAATACGTTGTATCTATTACATCCTACACTGTAGGACCTACAGCAACAAAGAGTATGACTAACGCTCAAATACTCAAAGGCTACTCAAATGCTTAAATCCCACTTAGCAGTTTGAGACGTCGTTATATTCGCTGTTTTTTATGGCACGTCAGAGTTAAGCAGCCAATTTTGAGTTGTGTACGAGTATTCGGGGGTTAGTTTTTAAAAAGTTCTGAGTTTCAAGTCACCTTCAAGACGCTTCACGTAACTTCTAGTTATCAAGTCATAACATCTAATGCCCGGCGGTGATGCGGTCTTGCAAGGACCGCATATGTCTAACTATATATCGTACTAATCATATTTTACTCAACTACGTTGTTGCTACGACGAACATCGTTCTGACCTCTATCCAGGAAGGTCCGGAGATCCTTGACTTCCGGGAATGCAGTATGCTCTACATGGGTAATTAAACTTGTTACCGAATCGCTCTGTTATACTCTACATCTTGAAACTATCTACAAGTATACAAAGTACAGAATCTTCCTCATTAAAAGCTTGTCTGGGATAACGACTAGCTGTTGATTTCGCTTTGGTTAATTGTTGGTGTGCACCAAGCCAATAAAGTAAACATTGGTTCATCATCGTCATTATCATTTTGGCCGAAAGACGTTCATTCCTGGGCATAGGCCTCTCCAAGGTTTTCAACAACGTCCAATCTTGTGCTGCTCGCATCCAGCAGTTTTCCGTTGCCGTATCTTAGGTCCATATTAGCCTTCCCTCAATCTGCAATCATCTGTGGACAATACCATATTTTTTTTGTAACATTTTTTTAAATTATTACTTTTTGCTTGTAGCTATAAAGTTTTTCTTTCTTTCGTTCTTTCATGGTTTGGTGATGGGGCTGAAAACTGAAGAAACGTTTTAAATGTATCTCAGGTACATACAGTTTCATTTATCTGCGCATCGATCCTAAAATGGTATGAACGTATTGGACGGAGACTCGGACACAAAGGGAAGTTTCTAACTAAATTTAGCTCGGTGTTTGCGGAATATTTGGTTTCAAAGGCGGTGTGAGGGCTCATTACTTTTGAGACACTAGCAAAAGAACGCTTATGGTAAGGCCATGAAATATGCGATTGATTGTTTGAGAATTTATGTTAATTATTAAATTCAGATTTTTTGTAAAATTCAATGACATATACAGGAATGATGAATGATGTATTATAGAGCTGTTTATAATAGAGGGACTGTTATTTAAATAAAAAATGTCAACAGTAATTTTTTTCTCAAATAAAATACTCAAGTACCTAATTAATTTATTATTTTGCATTGTTGTAGTTCTAAAAGAACTACAATTATTTTGTTCACAAGGCCAGAGCAATAATTTATGACGTTATTAACTCTACGTGGTCAGACGTCTAAACCAAATGCACGGGCGCGCTGCTCGGCAGTTGTGGACACCGCTTGCGAAACTCGTGCGAAGTTTCCCATTCGTCGCCTATTTCCGAGCCCTACTTTTACATAGAGGTGAAATAAGGAGAGTGCATATTCATGCCTCCACTTATACTGGAGCCACTGCTTGGAGACTCTACCCCGTTTTTAATTCCTTTGACTCTATTTAATGAGCGAGCACTTCTTAGTGTTGGAGGATGAGAATTATAATAGCCTAAGCTAAATTTTAAATAGTCTGCGGTTATATTCGTAGCAGTTTGTTCTGCTTATATTGAACGAATAATGGTGATCATTTAGATATAACGTGGCTAGAGATTTTAGCTGTCGGCAGTAAGAATTTGTTATTTATTTTCCAATCTTGTGGAGTGTTCATTCTTTGCAAAAGTCCTAGCCTATAGTAATCGCTTAGAACCAATAAGTTTAGTAAGTACAATATATTTTTGATAGGACCTAGTTGGGTAATCGAGGTCGGTAAAATAATTTGACATTCAATTTACTCAAATTAGGGCCACCGCAGACATGCTACTTTTTGCATCGGCAATCGGCAATGTAGTCGGTTTTAGCATCGGAGCAGTTGCTGAGTCCGAACGCGAAGAGTCGCCAAATAGCGATGCAGCATCGATCGCCGATCGCTGATGCAAAAAGTAGCACGTCTGCGGTGTCCCTTACTGACACACTCATCAAGATTATTAAGGTACATACAGATAATGTACTTATTAAATTAGTAATGTACGTTCTATGAATTTCACATCAGTCAGATATTCATTAAAGTATTCCAACAACTCAACTTCGACCTCACAACTTCGAAATTCATTTCGTTCGAATCGAGTGAACCCTCTCGATTAGCGTTCGATTACTAATAATCGGAATAGTTCCCAACAATCTGAGACCTCACCCAATCGATCCTTTATTAAGTTTGTTTCGTCGAATTAGACCGTTGTTACTGATAGAGATGGGATCTGATTAATCGAATATTATTGATATCGACCAATGAATATCAACGATATTGCGTACATTGCGTCTAGGGATTGGGTAAGTAATTTCAAAGTTCGTTTCAAAATTGGAAATTGTTACAGAAAATATGCAAATAGATTAGTTTGAGGTAGAAATATTGCAGTCTCCTTTTCAATTCTCTAACACCTGTAACACAACTAGAACATTTTTTTACACGACTGCCCAAAAAAAAAAGAGTGTATATGTGTTTAGGGTTCATGTATGTATGTATGTTTGTATGTGAGATTCTTTATTCCACCATAATTTATAAATGCCTGAACGGATTTCGATGTATGGGGTATCGTTAGAATCCTTACATAATTCCGGGTAACACTGGGTATATTATTTTTGAAAAAAATCAATATGGCGGCATTAGGGCTCAACTTTAATATATGAAAAAAAAAATTTTTTTTCTTCCATTATTACAATATGGGTATCAAATTGAAGGCCTTGATGAGCACAGTCCAAAACTGTAGAATTTATAGGCATAATTTGACATAGGTAGGGTGTACATGCAAAACAAATATATAATTTTTGGCTGCTGTCACTAAAATGCATAAAATAAAAATGAATAATTAAAAAAATTAAAAACACGACTGCCCTGCCAAAAAACGAACTAAAAAGTATAAAACAAGTGCAGTGTCATTGCAGTCGGGGGCCCTCTTAGATTAAATATGTTCCACAGAACGGTCCCCCGACTGCAATGACACTGCACTTGTTTTATACTTTTTAGTTCGTTTTTTGGCAGAGCAGTCCTGTTTTTAATTTTTTTAATTATTCATTTTTTTTATTTTCATACCTATATATTTTTTCATGTGACTACGGTGGCATATAAGCATACGGCCCGTCTGATATTAAGCAGTTACCGTAGTTTATATATGCTTGCGATACCAACGGCATCGCTCGCACGATGCCGACCTCAAGGGAAATACGACACAAGGAGGGGAAGGGGAGGGTTTTGGCTTCCGGCTCACTCATCGTACGAAATGCTATAATAGCTACTTTACGCCGATCTTCTGTGAGAAGGTGGTACTGGTACTATCCCAGTCGAGTCCCGTATATAAGCTGCAGTAAATTTTCCACCAGCTTATTAAACATTGTCAAATCTCCATCCCACTCCCCTTCAGCTCGGCAATGTGCGAGCAATGCCTTTGGCATTGTAAGCATCTATAGGCTACGGTAGCTTAACATCAGGCGGGCCGTATGCTTTTTTGCAACCACAGTCCAACAAAAAAAATAAAAAACTTATATCTAAGTTATTGCAAGTTATCTCGAAGTAAATAAGAAAAATATTCCCACCAAGTTTGCGCTCCAACAATAGTGGAATTTCCCGAAGGACGGTCCTTAATATCAACCCATCTGATCTCCACTTCAGAGCACTCCCGTTTAATTGATCGTATTTCACTAACTCCCAACTATTTATGGGGTAACCTTGTTTTATAGCTATAAGCTATGGCAATTAACATTTTCCCCTTAATTATGATATTGTAGAGTTAACTAGAGTAGTTCCAGTTGTGTGCTTGGCGATAACGTGAAATATTTATGACAGTGTAATCGTCGACATTTTTCTATGTGAAGGTAGAAGTTCGATGCACGCGGCAGACAGCAGACGTCGGTCGGTCTCATAGAAATTGAATGCCGTCTGCCGTCGCGGCACATGTCATCGCCACAATTTGTATGAGACCGACTGACGTCTGCCGTTTGCCGCGTTCATCGAACTCTCACCTTGAGTTTTAAATACATAATTTTGTTTGAATGCAGTTCGTGTAGTTGTAGGTATAGCGTGCACCGCAGCTTCATTCATAATAGTATATTATTATAAGAAAGAAAAGTTTGTTATTTAGGTACTTCATCATCATCATCATTTCAGCCAAAAGACGTCCATTGTTGGACATAGGCCTTCCCAAGTTTTCCACAACGACCGGTCCTGTGCCATTTGCATCCAGCGGTTTAGGTACTTACTTTATACAGGGTTATTGGTAAAACACTAACAACCTTGCAGGGGCGTATTACTGACTTCAAAAACAACAACTTTTGTTCTATGAATACTTACAAAACAAAAAAAAAGATTAACAAAAAATCACACTCCTAAATGTATGAAACAAGAAAATATGCTCATCTAGAGGATAGCCGTGGTCCGTTTAGGTACTTTAGGGCAAAGTGGAATACAACCACGTACCATGGCTTTCCTCTAGATGACAAAATAATATTATTCATACATTTTAGAAAGTGATTTTTAGTTAATTTTCGTTTTTTTTGTAAAAAGTCATAGAACAAAAGTTGTTGTTTTTGATGTTAGTAATACGCCCCTGAAAGGTTGTTAGTGTTTTACCAATAACCCTGTTTATTATTTTTTTATGTGAATAAGATGGCAAACCAGCGTATCATATGGTCTGCCTGATGTTTGTATTAAACATAGATAGACTATAGAATCTGTAGTCTGTCTATGGTTACTGCACACATCGCAGCGATGCCTTTGGTTATTGCAAGCATCTATAGTATAGTACAGATGTTTGCAATAACCAAAGGCATCGCTCGCACGTTACCGACAAGGGGAGTGGGACAGTGTGCGAGGAATGGGTGGGGTTTCCGGCTCTCTTACTCATCGTACTAACAGTTGTAATAGCTTCTTTACGCCGATCTTCTGTGAGAGGGTGGTACTACTCCGGTCACGCCAGTGCTTGTATCTGCAGTCAATTGACTACAGCTTGGCTCTACCACCGAACTATATCATCATCATCACGCCTTTGTCTGGTAACTGCAAAATATCGCCATGAGGGCCTATATAAAAGCTCCCGCCGTCCATACATCAGTCGTAGGCAGCAATGAATTGATTTGAAACAACGTTACATCAGCCGTAAGCTGCGCTGCCATGTTGGATTTATTCCTACACTACGTACAACGGCAATGTTATTGTCTATTTTGTTACCGCTCACAGACAGAAATATGGTGTGTACGCGACTTTATGTTACGGTGTGTTTTGCGCGTATGCGTAAGCAAGCGTTTAAGACGAGGGTTCGAAATTTGGTTGATTTTCTATTCTACTTTTTCTTTAAGTAAGTATGTGGACTAGGAATCTTATATTTAGATGTATGATTTTTGACTATATTATCTTGAGTATCTTCAAATCCAAATCACGATTTGATGAAATTTTCTCGATAAAAAAAATTTATGAAATGAGCTCTAATTATTTACAATTTTCCTTGCTACCACGATGTTTTTACGATTTAGATCACGAAATTATTTCTAAAACATAGCAAATAATGATATCTAAACTACCCTTCAACCATATTTTTAATTCATGAAGTAGTTTTTTTTTAATTCAAGAAAATGTGGTTTGGCGCTTACGTTGTTTATTTCCGAGCGCGCGCACAATATCGCCATCTCACATTTTAAGTACTTGAACTAACCATGTCTCTCTCTAACTTTGTATTGTCAGTGTCCACTCGGACTTGTTCGACGTCGGACCTGTGAAGGATTTTTTAAAAAATATTACGAAAAAATATTACGGTCGTGCCACATTACAGGTACAGTACAGTATTTACAGTCCGCCGACGCCTATGATAAATAAATAAATATCCTTGGAAATTCTTTTACACATGACTACCTGATCCCAAACTAAGCAGAGCTTGTACTATGGAAACCAGATAACTGATATTACTACATATACTACTTTTTGTTTGTAAATACAAACTAAATATACACTTAATTACACCTAGACTCGGGACATGCGGACATGTTCATGCACACAAATGCATGTCCTGGGCAGGAATCGAACCTACGACCTGCACTGCAGCGTGATTTTCGTTTGCTTTTCCTTGTCTTGTGTAATTTCTTTTCATCTCTTGTCATTTTGTGTCATCTCTTGTCATTTTGTGTCATCTCTTGTCATTTCATAGTTATTCGTGTCATTTCTGTAAAAACTCCCTATTTCGCTTACTGTTATATACTTGCAGCATGGTCTTGGGCCGACAGTGGGAATACATTGCTTGTCAAAACAATGGAGTCGCTTTATTGCGTTTGTTGTAGGTATGGATGGGCAAGTAATAAATATATCATACATCAATAAATTATCGTAAAAAATAACATTACAGATATGGATAGGAAAATGTTTGTCCGTCCTATTCAATCTATTATATTATAAACGAAAGTAACTCTGCCTGTTACCTTTTCACGGCTAAACCGCTGAACCAATGATGATGAATTTTGGTATGGAGATAGACTGGGTCTTGGCGGAGAACATAGGCTACTTTTTAGGGTTCCAAAGGGTGCTAACGGGCCCCTATTACTAGGCCTACGCTGTCCGTCTGTCTGTCTGTCCGTCTGTCAGCGCGGGCTGTATCTCACGAACCGTAACAGGTAGAGAGTTGAAATTTTCACTGAATGTGTATTTCTGTTGCCGGTGCAGAACAAATACTAAAAATATAATAACATTTAAAAATAAATATCAAGTCTCAAACTTGATATTTTTGATGTGTTTATTCTACGGTGGTACGGAACCCTTTATGTGCGAGTCCGACGCCTTCAGATCTTATGAATGTTTTCTTGAAATAAATATAGTGTATTTTAAGTAATTAACTGGCCAACCCTCAGGTCCTACCTACCATGTTAGCATCTTTTTCGTTCTAGCGGGTGTAAACCGTGATTTAACGAGTTAATGTGATAATTTTTGTATTTAAATTATTCAATTCAATGTATTTGTTTCAGACATAGTCCAATATTGATTATTAAAATTATTATAATTTCACAATAAATATAAAACAATAAATAAAAGTAAAATTAAATTTAAAAAAATATATATATTTATTTTTATTTTTCATGTTTTATCATTAAAATACAATATAATATAACATAAATTAAAATAAAATAAAAACCTACCCCTAATTAAACAAATACCGTCCGCGTGGGATACTGGCTGCATGTCCTCCCTGTATTCAAGCTATTCCTGTTGTCAAGCGAATTTTTTGAGCAAGAGCCAGCCCTCTTGTCACCTGTGGCGGTAACCAGTCTAAGGGTGATTTTGATAGATAAAAAAATAAAGATAAAAAATTAAACAAAAAATAAATGCATGGTTAAATCAATAAAATTAATAAAAACTGAAAATTAAATTAAAAAATAAATTAAATATGGTAAAAAAAAATATTATGACACCGCTGATGACTTCATGATCGGCATCGAAGTTAAGTACCAAAGTATTCCTTTGCCTACGAAACATGAAAAAGATACTCATATCCGGCAGTCAGTCACTGACACAGAGTATGTACATTTTTACCCGACTACGGTGGGCGGAGGGTTATGATTTTGACCGATATGTATGTATGTTCATCTGCTCCCGTATAACGTCCAAACTATTTTTATATCATAATAATTTGACTAATGAGATATCGTTGGACGCGTCTGGATCGTCCGCTGGTTATAGGCTATTATACGATCGAAATATTGTTATACGTATCTATCAGCATATTGTAGGTATCGTTTGTCTTCTTTTGACTTACTTTGTCTTCAGCAATAAAAACAACATAGAAATTAAATTATTTTTTTCATATACACTCGACATAAAAATCCCATATAAAACGAAAAAAATATATTTGAATATTTTCATCCATTTCATCTATTTTAAAAGGTGCACTGGGACATATTATTTTAATTGTACGAATTAAACAATATTGTTCCTTCAAAAAATAACTATACTAAAGTCTACTCCATAGCTGTTCTGTCCTAGCTAAGCGAGAGGGATATATCCTTCGGCAGCTCACGCGACGCTAGCCACACCCCGAAACTAAAATTCATTTTTAGGGTTCCGTACCCAAAGGGTGCCAACGGGACCCTATTACTAAGCCTACGCTGTCCGTCTGTCTGTCTGTCTGTCTGTCTGTCTGTCTGTCTGTCCGTCTGTCTGTCAGCGGGCTGTATCTAACAAACGGTAATAGCTAGAGACATGAAATTTTCACAGAATGTGTATTTCTGTTGCCGCTACAACAACAAATACTAAAAATAAAATAAAACTTAAAAATAAAGGGGGTCCCCATACAATAAACTCGATATTTTTGGCGTTTTTATTGATAACTCATAAATTAAACAATATATAAAGAGAAAACTAACATTTTAACCATGAGTGATCATTATGACATATTTTAGATAAATTGTTGACAAAAAAAAGAAATGTAAAACTACATTTTTGACCCATAAATAAGTTTTAAATTAATAGTACCAGTCAAAGTAGCGCCATCTAACATTGTTATGATATCATTGGCATTACAGTGTCATAAGTAGTATAATAATTCGAGTGCAATACTAGAGATCATCTTAGCCGTACGGTTAAGGCGTTAGTCCACGTGTATGTGGGTATTAGGTTCGAATCTTACTACGAGTTGTTTTTTTTTTGAGTAATTCGCATTTTTTTTGTCGCCCACAGCTTAAATTAAAATAATGTTAACACTAAACTGATTTGTGCAAATACATTGTTTACGTACGTAAACATATTTGTAAATCAATTTTTAAATGCATTCGGAGTTTCAAGCACAGAGTATTAGAACTATAGATGGCGTTGTAATAGTTTTTCACAGAATGTGTATTTATTTATTTGTGTACTTTATGTACCTATTATTGCAGGTGTGTACTAACAATTATGGGACTGAGGTGGCAAAAAAGCGTACAGCCCGCCTGATGTTGAGCAGTTGTTTTTATGGGAGTGAGGTGGCAAAGAGTAAATAATTGTTGCTATAACAAAGATAATATAAAATAAGAATCTCATAATATATAAAATAATAGTACCGCTACGCACCACTAGATGACGCTAGATGAGCTCCTAGATCGCGCTATGGTTTCGTTTTTCAGATCGCAATATAGTCACGACCAAAATTCGCCTGCTATTGACAAGTTTTGAGTTATCTCTAGGTTTCGATCGATTGGAAATTGTTGTATTGCTTTCATAGTGTCATATTTGATGGCAGAATACTCCCGTTGCCTCCGACTATAGTGTGCGGGGATTTTAATGTAGACTTACTGGAATCTAATGAGAATGCACCTTTAAAAAAATATTTTGACCATATTGGTTTAAATTCAAAACTTCCTCGTGTTGTTACCACAACGGGTTATACTCAAATAGATAATGTGATTATCAATATTGACTTGAATGCTGGCACATACTGTGCACTCCTTAGTTACCTAGCCCGTTATGGATACAATTTCGAATTGAGCAATAGATTTTATCAAAACTATCCGAAAAGTCAGAATAAAATTTGTATTTCTGTTGCCGCTGTAACAACAAATACTAAAACAGAATAAAAAAATATTTAAGTGGGGTTCCCATACAACAGACATGATTGCCGTTTTTATAGAATGGTACGGAACCCTTCGTGCGCGAGTCCGACTCGCACTTGGCCGGTTTTTTTCTTGTATCGTCTTAACTCTGGCTTGGTTTATGGGTTAATGTTTATCTTTCTGTCGCTTTATTTATGTTTGATAGCATTTTTTATGAAGTTTCAGGTAGGTAATAATTACTTTTTAACTGTTTTGTACCGGCCTTTACCTAAATTAATTTGCAATAAAAATGTTTTTGTATTAACTAAGTAATATAAATAAAAATATTTTTCATTTATGATAAAGTGAAGACGACCTTTAAATTCAAAATGGAAATTTAATTTTCAGCTGTCTACATTATTCTAGTTTCGTCGGATTCGGGACAGGCCTTCTACAAGTAAATGTAGTTAGTAGTTTATTATTAAGTCAAAGAGAACGACCGAGTCGTGCTGTCTATGGTCACCGTTTAGTAGGACATAAGGGCCATAACGCACCGGGACGCCATGGCGACGTCGCCAGCCACCGTATCCAACTAATTCGTATTAAAATGTATGATAGGTAACACACCTGTCTACAGGCGACGTCACTGGCGACGTCGCCATCAATACAAGTTGTTTGGATACGTAGCCGGCGACGTCGCCATAGAGTCCTGCTGCAGGCCGAGTGCGTAACTTTTTCGACAATGTTTCAATAGGCTTCGTTTATCCTGTGATGCTTTATCAATTGAAATTGATTGAAATCGGGAAGAGTGAAGTCCAGACCTGTCCCGATTTCCATCAATTTCAATTGATTAAGCATCACAGGATGAACGAAACCAATTGAAACATTGTCGACAAAGTTACGCAATCGGCCTGCGGCAGGCTCTAATACTTTGGATAAAGCTATAAAAATATTTTCTGCAAGAGGTCATTCAATCATTAAATCTATCATTGTTCAATTATTCTTAAAGGAGTTACTATAATATTATAATGTGTCCAACTCTACACGTATTATAGCACTAGCTTAAATTATTTTAGTAATTAGTTTGTATAAAATCTAAACAGTAAACTTGAGTGTTGATTCAGGAGAAGTGTAATCAGGGCTAAATGTTTGTTCAGTCCAACATATATTTAGGTTCTATGATAAATTACGTATATTATGGTTTCAATACACTAGTTCACTTACTTATAATGGAACGAAATTTCATATACTTTCTTCCTGTAATTTTAGAGGCAAATAACTGACTATATTTTCAGGCTATCTTGGAACCTAACATTCAGCAGTCAGTTCACCCTTAGGTAAGATATAAATGATATGATATTAATTCAGGAACTGATTTAACTTCTTTTTCCCTTTCAGTGTAGTTGATAGTACTCTCTCCATCTTTCTCTATCCAGGGCAGACTCTTACCCTTACTCTCACATCCTTATACCACATGACGTCGACCTTCTCTTAAGCGCTAACATACACCGACTGCATTTTTGCAGTTTGGTTGCAGTCGACGGCACGCGACTGCACACGGACTGCATTTTTGCAGTCGGACGTGACAGCTCTATTGCAGTTGGTTGCAGTCGACGGCATACGACTGCACACGGACTGCATTTTTGCAGTCGCGTGTATGGCGGCGCTTAGTCTGGTTCATGTAGCTTTATCTTGATATTCCCTATCCACGATTTCCTTATAATTAACTTCTAAAATTAATAAAATAATTAAAAGTAATGCATGAACAAAGTAACATAGTTTTAAATTTAGCTTACATAGACTACTACTTCACCAAGCGAACTAGGAACTCGGATGGAATGCGGCTTCCCCGCCCGGCCCGCACATCGTCGCCCCCTTGTTGTGCGGGTGACGTCACATTTGACAGGTTCCTAGTTGCCTTGGTGGAGTAGTACAAAGTTCTATATGATTATCATTGTAACATTCACCCGAATATTCGGTTGGTATAAACAAGCGCTCAAATTAATAGCTACCCTAAACTGTAATCTAGGTCTCTCGTACGTATTTGTAGGCGACAAATGTAAGCACAGAAGCTGTAATCTCGCCGTCTGCTAATTCCATCTTATACAAGTTTAATTAAAATAATGTGTTTCAGCTCGCACTTGTGGAAATACAGTCTTAATGACTTTAGTTTAATTGTATGCGGTTACACATTTAATAAAGTGACAAAGATTACTTTAGTACATTATTTTATTTTATTGTTAGAAGTCAAAATGTAGGTAGTTAATGCTATGAATCTCGCGATGGGGATATTGCTGAAAATAATATTTTTATTTTTGAAGAATCACAGAAAAATAACTATAGGGTTTAATTTAATTCGAATCAGATTTGCTTAGAATATTTAAACGGTGTAACAGAAATAGTATATAATTCTTTGTAAATCTAAAACTATTGGCTTTGAATTAAAGCTGAAGAACCATGTTCTTTCTTTCTTAAATTTTCTCTCAAAGCCCTTTAATTTACGATTTACAAAGGTTCCGAAAATAATTCAAAATGGTCGCATCTCTGACATTTACTCTGTCAGTTTTATTTCTGAGTGTAAAATAATCATCAAAATAAGATACTGCTTGAAATTGTAACTCCCTTGTTGTATGTAAAAGCGCTTATATAACTTTGCTTGTTTTCAGTTACTGCATTTAAACTGCATTTCAGCAGTTATGCGCAACCCGAAAATTATTAACAGAACAAAAACAAGTCACACACAGTATATTCGGCAACTCTCCACGCTGAAATTTACACAATTACTAAACTACACTTTTCACATGACAAATACGCTAACACCGAACACTGTTTAGGACAAACTTTCAGATCTGGTTTTCGCCTAAACGAAAACAGAGGGAAAACTGACCATTTTATATTGAATTTTAAATATTTCCTCATTTCCCTTTTTAGTTCCAGTTTGAGGAGTATTGGGAAAGGCGGGGGAGGTCTGATTGAAGTGGTCGTCGAGGTACAAAGTTTATAATTGGCCATAGCCCCCGATACGTAGCCCTTCCTGCGGGAGCCGGCGTAATTAACTACTCGATTGTACTCGCCACTCCGGCGACAATAACTGAGACTGACTTGAAATGCTAAGACTTGAAAACGCAGGAATCGAATATATTCTTTCCCACAAAAACTTTTTGGAGCATTACACACTATGAAAGATGTATGACTAGAAAATGGCCAATGTGGTTTGCATGTGGTTTGATTCCCAGATTATGCAGTGTTACCCATAAGATTTTGTGATAAAAAATCTAAGATAGGTAGTCTGGCTAAAGCCTAGTATAACACACTGGAAATACTGTGAAAAGTCACGATTAGCTGACCGACCACGCTCTCGGTGGTATTCACCATTGACTGCAATAGTACCAGCTATATTAAGAAAGTAATATGTATTATCCATCTCAATTGAATCTAAGTTTCACGGATCGCCATGGTGGCTGCGAGCGTCCGTGAGGCGTGCGCACGGCACTTCCCCGCGCCGAAGGCATTGCATTGTGCCCTGTAATTAATTGGCGCCAATTTGAATATCTACGAGTGTATCTATCACGGTACACTCGTTACTGGGGTGGGCAGTGGCGTGTTCTACAAAATACCCTTTCAGGAAATTGGAAGATATAAGTTCTAGAGGTAATAAGAACTTTAAATGTAGCTTTGGTTTAAGACAATCTAGAATTTGAGAATTTGACCTTTATAGAATCTGGCATTTTGAGAATCTGACCTTTATAGGATATGGCATCTTGAGAATCAGACCTTTGAAGAATCTGGCAATTGGAGACTCATCTGGCAATTTGAGTATCTGACATTGTAGACCAATCGAGCATTTTGAGAATCTTGGATTATACGCCTTAACGATATTAGACTTTACAGATTAATTATCAATTTTGTTAATTTAGTATGATTTTCTTTTGAGATACCTACTTCTAAAAGTTTCATAACCTCTAGATACTTAAGTAGTACGAGGACACTTTTTTAGATAGTGCTTAAGTAAGATTGCAACTCGGACCACTTTAATATTCCTGCCTACTTTCTAACTACTACTATGTCTATCTTACTACTATCGTATCTCCATTTCCAAAATTTACAGCGTTTACCTCCGAACCTACGAATTTCTTATCAACCTGCCTATTGTACACGTACTTATCTGTAAAGCTAGTAACGCATTCGTGAGTCGGTAATTACTTATTTCCTCTGTGGCCGGGGGCGATCACTTTATATCGCGCAACCAATCCCGCCCTTACCACGCACCACGTACTACTGCTTAGATCGTTTTAATCCGTTCCAACTTTAAAGCCATTCGTACACGACGATACTGAAAAGAAACTGGTTAGTAATTAATTATTAATTAGCAGCGCGCGACTCAACATGCTGGCCGCGCGCGACTGCTTTCCAGAAACTTTTCTGCACCGCGTACCTACTTGAGTGATTGTGTTTTTTTTTTAATGGAACTTGGGACTTTGCGTTCCTTTTGAGTAGCGCCGTGGATGAACCACATGCGACTAGCGTTACTAATAGTTAGTAGATTTAATTAGTAATCAGCAGAGATTGGAGTAGCTAGATTGATTTAAGGTTATTGACGTCAAACGTATATGTTAATATGGATAAGACTCAGACTTCTACAGATGTTGAACGATCATGTTCTACTTATAAATGGATTTTAGACGTCAAAAGAAATAGATTGAAATTTAAAACTTATGGTCATTTATTTTAATTGTATAGAGACACATAATCAAGATGTACAAATTGTAACCGATGAAGATTAAAAATAAACAACAATAAATGATGTAATTTGCTCACTTAAACGTTTTTCATTTTAATATTTTTTTTACGAAATGTTTTGACATCCCAGTTCCATTTCCGGTAATTCCGGAAAAGTGGCATGTCCATGTTATGACCTTATGGCGCAAGTACGAAAAATCAATCTACCTACTCCGATCTCTGGTAATCAGTTCAGTCTCTTTTGAGTAGAACAGTGTGCGAATGGCCCAAAGGGCTTAGAAACAAATGAATAAGTAGGTATGAAGCCAAGCTGTAGCCAATTGACTGCAGCTCATATACGGGCTGGCTCGACCGGGGTAGCATCACCCTCTCACAGAAGATTGGCGTATAGTAGATATTAAAGCTGCTTTCCCGCTGTCTCACGTCCCATCAGGTCGGCAACGTGCGAGCGATGCCTTTGCTATTGCAGGCATCTATAGGCTACGGTAACTGTTCAACATCAGGCGGGCCGCAAGTACGCTTATTTACCACCTTAGTCACACACAACATGATTTTTTTTTTTTCATTTTTAAGTGCACTTTTCATGTCTCATAACTAAGTTTAACATTTTGTTAACCTTAAATAAAAGCTCTGGTTAAATAATTAAAACAAAATATTTACTTAAGTATCTAAGTTATAAACTTCCAGGTTCCGATTAAAAGATTAAACAAGAAACTAAAATAGTAGCGGAGATTCGCGTATAAACTGCCGTTGACTATACCAACATTATCACAACGTAAGACCTCATTTACGGAAAAGTTTAAAAACGGGAACTCAAATGAACTCGCGTTTTAATATCGTGTGGCCATACGGCTAGAGATTTGATGCGAAGTGCAACTTGTAAGCTGGTAGCGAGTGGACAATGGACCCTCTAATGGACGATCGGAGGTTAAGCAACGCTTGGCAAGGACAGACAGTGTCGCGCTTCCTGTTCTCTCACTCATTGTACGAAACGTAGCTAAACTTTACGCCTATCTTCTGTGAGAGATTGGTATTACCCCGAGCTAGTCCATAAATGAGCTACAACTGGGCGACATCATATTATATCATTTGAATCATTTGACGACCGCTTGGCGCAGTGATTCGAGCGTAGGTCGCTCGGCTCACTGCATCGGGTGGTTGCGGGTTCGATTCCCGCCAGAGGCAAATTTCAGAAATTGCCTTTTCGTAATTTGCCCTGGTCTTTATGTCACTGGGATCGCTCCCAGTACATTGTATGGTAGCCATAGTACTAGCTTTGCTTAGTTTGAGAACATGCAGTTAGGGCCACCGCAGACTTGCTACTTTTAGCATCGGCGATCGGCGACTTAGTCGCTTTTCAGAAGCTCGATGCAGCGACTGAACGCTACACCCCGCACATTTGCGGACGCCGGTCGCAGCGATTTTTCATGTTGATACTGCGATCGAACGCAGAGAGTCGCCAAAACGCGATGCAGCATCGATGCAGTCGCTAAATCGCCGATCGCCGATACTAAAAGTAGCAAGTCTGCGGAGGCCCTTAGTGCGTAAGTCTGGCGATATTTATTTCGTGTGTTTGTTTGATATATTTATTTTTTGTGATGATTTTTAGGGTTCCGTACCCAAAGGGTGCCAACGGGACCCTATTACTAAGCCTACGCTGTCCGTCTGTCTGTCTGTCTGTCTGTCTGTCCGTCCGTCTGTCTGTCAGCGGGCTGTATCTAACAAACGGTAATAGCTAGAGACATGAAATTTTCACAGAATGTGTATTTCTGTTGCCGCTACAACAACAAATACTAAAAATAAACTAAAACTTAAAAATAAAGGGGGTCCCCATACAATTAACTCTATATTTTTGACGTTTTTATTTATAACTCATAAATTAAACAATATATAAAGAGAAAACTAACATTTTAACCATGAGTGATCATTATGACAAATTTTACATAAATTGTTGACAAAAAAAAAAGAAATGTAAAACTACATTATTGACCAATAAATAAGTTTTAAATTAATAGTACCAGTCACAGTAGCGCCATCTAACATTGTTATGATATCATTGGCATTACAGTGTCATAAGTAGTATAGTAATTCGACTGCAATTCCAGGGATCATCTTAGCCGTATGGTTAAGGCGTTGGTGTTGGTCCACGTGTATGTGGGTAGTAGGTTCGAATCTTACTATGAGTTGTTTTTTTGAGTAATTCGCATTTTTTTTTTGTCGCCACAGCTTAAATTAAAATAATGTTAACACTAAACTGATTTGTGCAAATACATTGTTTACGTACGTAAACATATTTGTAAATCAAGTTTCAAATGCATTCGGAGTTTCAAGCACAGAGTATTAGAACTATAGATGGCGTTGTAATAATTTTTCACAGAATGTGTATTTATTTATTTGTGTACTTTATGTACCTATTATTGCAGGTGTGTACTAACAATTATGGGACTGAGGTGGCAAAAAAGCGTACAGCCCGCCTGATGTTGAGCAGTTTTTTTTATGGGAGTGAGGTGGCAAAGAGTAAATAATTGTTGCTATAACAAAAAATAATATAAAATAAGAACCTCATAATATATAAAACCTGACTACTGAAAAATCGCGCTCTAAAAAGTATGAAACAAGACAAGAAAATATCCTCATCTAGAGGATAGCCGTGGTCCGTGTTCATATGACATTTGGCCCTAAAGGACCTACACGGACCACGGCTATCCTCTAGATGAGGATATTTTCTTGTCTTGTTTCATACTTTTTAGAGCGCGATTTTTCAGTAGTCGGGTTTTAGTTTTTAAACTTACTTTTTATTTAATTATTTTGAAGTTATAGGTAACAATATATATATTTTTGAAATGTGCTCATCAAGCTCTTTCATTTGATACCCCACACGGTTTTATTAAAAAATGTTTTTTTTTAGTTGTTGACATTATGTCCTCTAGAGGGCGCCATATGCAATTTTATGTGACGTCACATAGCCTATAACCAGCGCGCCATTAAGCCGCTTCTAACGATACCTCATTTGTCAAATTATGACAAGTAGTTTGGAAGTTAGGTGGGAACAGATGCACATACATACATACATACATACATACATACATACATACATACATACATACATATATACATACATACATACATACATACATACCAGTCAAAATCATAACCCTCCGCCGTAGTCGGGTAATAAAATAATAGTACCGCTACGCACCACTGGATGACGCTAGATCGCGCTATGGTTTCTTTCTACAGAACGCAATATAGTCACGACCAAAATTCGCCTGCTAACGACCCGTTTTGCGTTATCTATAGGTTTCGATCGATTGGAAATTGTTGTTTTACTTTCAGTCTATAAACTAAATTTGACAACAGAACAGAATTCTAAGAAGTTTTACTAATTAATATAACGATTTTTTGATGCAATGAATAGTGTCATATTTGATGGCAGAACACTCCCGTTGCCTCCGACTATAGTGTGCGGGGATTTTAATGTAGATTTACTGGAATCTAATGAGAATGCACCTTTAAAAAAATATTTTGACCATATTGGTTTAAATTCAAAACTTCCTCGTGTTGTTACCACAACGGGTTATACTCAAATAGATAATGTGTTTATGAATATTGACTTGAATGCTGGCACATACTGTGCACTCTTTAGTTACCATAGCCCTTTATGGATACAATTTCGAATTGAGCAATAGATTTTATCAAAACTATCCGAAAAGTCAGAATAAAATTTAAATAAAATAAAAATAAAATAAATATAACGTCACGACTTTTATCCCCATTCGGGGGTAGCCAGAGGCTTGAGTGGCCATACACCACCACATTGTGGAGGTATTAAGCCAACTCAAAGCCCACGTTTCACCAGATAGTCAGAACCCAACGTGACAGGTGGTGAACCTTGTCGCCGTGTATACAGGAACTGACTATTACCTAATCCCGAGGGATAGGTAGGTTTCCTCACGATGTTTTCCCTCACCGTCAGCGAACTGTAAATTATGCACATTGATGAAAATTCATCCATTGGTGCATGCCCCACCGGGGATCGAACCTGGGACCTTCTGATTGGTAGCCCAACGTGTTCGCCCCTAGGCTACAGTCGCTTCCTAGGCTACAGTCGCTTAAATAAAAAAGAATAAAATTTCACAGATGATGTATTTCTGTTGCCGCTGTAACAACACACACTAAAACAGAATAAAAAAATATTGAAGTGGGGTTCCCATACAACATACATGATTGCCGATTTTATAGAATGGTACGGAACCCTTCGTGCGCGAGTCCGACTCGCACTTGGCCGGTTTTTACTTTGTGTGATTGTCGCGGGATCTTACGATTTGGACAATACGAATAGTGGCAAGCTGCAAGCCAGTACGCAACTTCATAATTACCTATTTCCCATTTCGCCCGAGGCCCGCTGGCTTTACTGCGAGCCTTAATTAACTGCACTATGTTGTAATATTCCTAACAGGAATATAACACAACAAACTAAAGCTTTGTGAGTATATATCGACATGTAAAACTGGTGGTAAAATGTTTTCATAAAAGAAAATTGAAAATTTAAACATATCGTACCTTCGGTAAGACAAGGGCGTAATTGTAAAATTTTGTAAAGTGCAAAATTGTGTGAGATCAGATGTGTCATTTCCATTAAACACAGAGAAGAACCATCTTGTCGTTAGCTATACTTCAAAACCGGCCAAGTGCGAGTCGGACTCGCGCACGAAGGGTTCCGTACCATTCTATAAAAACGGCAATCATGTCTGTTGTATGGGAACCCCACTTAAATATATTTTTATTCTGTTTTAGTATTTGTTGTTACAGCGGCAACAGAAATACAAATTTTATTCTGACTTTTCGGATAGTTTTGATAAAATCTATTGCTCAATTCGAAATTGTATCCATAAAGGGCTATGGTAACTAAAGAGTGCACAGTATGTGCCAGCATTCAAGTCAATATTGATAAACACATTATCTATTTGAGTATAACCCGTTGTGGTAACAACACGAGGAAGTTTTGAATTAAAACCAATATGGTCAAAATATTTTTTTAAAGGTGCATTCTCATTAGATTCCAGTAAGTCTACATTAAAATCCCCGCACACTATAGTCGGAGGCAACGGGAGTATTCTGCCATCAAATATGACACTATGAAAGCAATACAACAATTTCCAATCGATCGAAACCTAGAGATAACGCAAAACTTGTCAATAGCAGGCGAATTTTGGTCGTGACTATATTGCGATCTGAAAAACGAAACCATAGCGCGATCTAGGAGCTCATCTAGCGTCATCTAGTGGTGCGTAGCGGTACTATTATTTTATATATTATGAGGTTCTTATTTTATATTATATTTGTTATAGCAACAATTATTTACTCTTTGCCACCTCACTCCCATAAAAAAAAACTGCTCAACATCAGGCGGGCTGTACGCTTTTTTGCCACCTCAGTCCCATAATTGTTAGTACACACCTGCAATAATAGGTACATAAAGTACACAAATAAATAAATACACATTCTGTGAAAAACTATTACAACGCCATATATAGTTCTAATACTCTGTGCTTGAAACTCCGAATGCATTTGAAACTTGATTTACAAATATGTTTACGTACGTAAACAATGTATTTGCACAAATCAGTTTAGTGTTAACATTATTTTATAATTTAAGCTGTGGGCGACAAAAAAAATGCTAATTACTAAAAAAAAAAACAACTCATAGTAAGATTCGAACCTACTACCCACATACACGTGGACTAACGCCTTAACCATACGGCTAAGATGATCTCTAGTATTGCACTCGAATTATTATACTACTTATGACACTGTAATGCCAATGATATCATAACAATGTTAGATGGCGCTACTTTGACTGGTACTATTAATTTAAAACTTATTTATGGGTCAAAAATGTAGTTTTACATTTCTTTTTTTTGTCAACAATTTATCTAAAATATGTCATAATGATCACTCATGGTTAAAATGTTAGTTTTCTCTTTATATATTGTTTAATTTATGAGTTATCAATAAAAACGCCAAAAATATCGAGTTTATTGTATGGGGACCCCCTTTATTTTTAAGTTTTATTTTATTTTTAGTATTTGTTGTTGTAGCGGCAACAGAAATACACATTCTGTGAAAATTTCATGTCTCTAGCTATTACCGTTTGTTAGATACAGCCCGCTGACAGACAGACGGACAGACAGACAGACAGACAGACAGACAGACAGACAGACGGACAGCGTAGGCTTAGTAATAGGGTCCCGTTGGCACCCTTTGGGTACGGAACCCTAAAAACTATTAATTTCTCCAAAGGTACGGTAACTTCATTGGAAATTGTATAAGTCTAGTGTACAAATGATAAGTGCACGAACTGCTATCTATAGTGTTCAAAATTAGTAGCAAAGAAAGTAGGTCATTATCCAACAGTTCAGAAAGACCAAATATCAAAACCGTAGTAACCTAAGAAACCAAGACTATAAATGAAGTGGCCAGTGATAATAATATGATAATAATAATAATAAATAATTTTTCATGGAACCAGGTGAAAAAGTTGCTGCTTTTGTTTTGGCGATCGAATTCAAATATTTTTGGTCGACTTTTGCCAGTATGCAAGTAGAAAATAAAATTAATCACTTGCCCCACACCTCATAAAGTGGACAGTGATAATAAATTTTCATGGACAAAGTTGCTGTTTTTGTTTTGGCGATCGAATTCAAGTATTTTTGGTCGACTTTTGCCAGTATGCAAGTAAAAAAGAAAATTAATCACTTGCCCATCACCTCATTTAAACCCTTTCACCCATTAAAAAGTCAACGATTTTTCCATTAATTTTATGTACATGTGGCATTTGAATGCGGCCAAAAATAGTTGATACCTACTAACCGCCAAATTTATAGAGATTTTAAGCCAGTTTACAGTGGTTTTACAAAGCATTTCTAGGAGCAAAAGTGAGTAACATTTTATGAAGCACCAAATTTCTGTGGAGCTACTACGTAAAACGAAAAGAATCGTTTCGGCTGACGTATGGTACGTTTTCCTACACTCCGAAAGTGTTTCGGATCCGAATTTCGGATTCGACGATCGTGATTTGACGTTTCTTCTTTCGTGGACCCTACTCCGAAAGAATCGCAATTCCGAAACACTTGCAGACTAGGAAAATGTAGGTACCATCCGTCAGACGAAACCTTTCGTTTCGTATTTCGGAGTAGCCCCGCTGCTATCTGCCCTTAGCACGAAAGCACACAAGTCGACATATAAACATAGCAATCTTGCTAACAAGTTAAAACAGCGGAGGCCGAAACTTTAATTTAGTGGCACGATATTTGCAAGCGGAAATACAACCCCCTCGCGCCGCTCGACTGTCAACTGCAGAGCTTTCGTGTAAGGAAATTTAAGGCCGGTCACGCGGACCGGCGACGGCAGTCTAGGGTTTGTAACGTGGGGTTAGAAATACTAGATTTACTTAAATATCTATAGATCGAAGCACTCATAGCCAGCTGCAATTACTGATCGGTAAACGATCTGAGGTTAAGCAACGCTTGGCAAGGTCAGACAGAGATGGGTGACCATAGTGGCATTTGAACCTTAGCGTCTCCATGCTTCGGAGGGCACGTCAAAAGTCGGTCTCGGGCAAATCACGAAAAGGCCGTTTCTGAAATTATCCTCTGACGGGAATCGATCGGGGCTGGGCTTCCGGCTTTCTCACTCATTGTACGAAACGCAGCTGTAATAGCTACTTTACGCCGATCTTCCGTGGAAGGGTGGTACTACCCTATTCTTAATATAATCTGAAATTACATAACCTGTTAGGTACGTGCCGGCCATAATAAAGATCAAACTCTATTCCGTAGAAGAACACAAATAAACTACTGGATTGAGTAATACCTAAGTGTAGAAATAAAACATTAAAGTTGTTTATTCCTCCGCTCAAAACGTCAGGCATCGTCAACTTATGACGTTTCCATTAAAAGTACACATCTATAACTGACTTAAGTTAGGACAAACACGCTAGGTTCCCGTCAAACTGTCTTGCCTTCGAGATTCAGGTTTTAAATTAGCGCAGACTACTCGGAAAACAAGAAGGAAACCGGCCTTAATCTGTTTACGTCACGCCATAGCAACGTAACTCGACTTGTATCGTTCAGTCCGCGGGTTTGCAATGTGTAGTTTACAAAGTGGGTAGTGAGCGTAGTTAGCGTAGCGTCGCGACGCTACGCTAACTATGTCGTCGTAGTAGCGTAGTAGCGTAGTACAAGCCTCGAGACGCTTAACAATAATTGTCAATTGTGAAACGACTGGGCCGTAAGTCGCTTAGACATTGTGGCGCCACTGTGGTGTTTTGATATAGTGATCAACCCTCTGTCTTTGATTGGTTGGTGGTGACCGACCAATCAAAGGCCGATCAGCCGGTCGGCCAACCAATCAGATGGTCCATTAGTATAGCAGCCCAAAGGCAATGGTTAAACGACTTAGGGCCCTGGCCTCTAATAGTATCTTCGTAAATTCTTGCTGGTCGACATGCCGTCAGCCAAAGGACTGTCAGCAGATGGTATCAGACTTCGGATTATTGGCACGATGGTAATAGTATTTTGCCATTTGTAAACAAATGGCATTGCAAAATCAATCGTTAGGGAACTTGAGGGCCAACCTTATTTGGATTGATATTATAAGTGTTTAATGTATCTTTGATATGTAGGTATCTGAGCTTGCACTGAACAAAAGGATGAATAATTAAGTCAAGTTTATTGTTACTACATGTATACAGAGTGGTGACGACATAGTGACAATAAATTAAAACACGATCCCTGCTAGTCAATCATAACACATTAATTAGGTTTCCATTAAAGTCCAAAATTTAAAAAATTCAACCAAATTAAATGCAAAAATAGTCTAAACGAAACACAACATCCTTTATAAACGTCTACCGATCTTAAAGACTGACCTGTAAGTACAATCGTGGCAACATCGCTTCGGTGTCGGTGTTTTTAAGTAGCTTTGTAGGCGTAAAGCTAAAATAGTCAAAATAAAAAAGCAATCCTGTGGCTATACCTTTGGATATAATTTAATAATATTTTATGTGCGAACTACTAATGTGATAACCAGTATGTGGTTTCAGTTATTGTCATGATGTCGTCACCACCCTGTATAGAGTGAGTTTCATCAATGTATGTCTCAAAGGCAAGCCACAAAGCGACGTGCTGTTTAAAGGCATCGCAGTGTAATGTCACTCTATATGGTAATCAGAGCAGTGTAAGAAGACGTTATGGTACAGAGCGGAAGAATGCTTTCTGAAAGGCGTAATGAAAACCTACTCTTAGATGCAGGTTTATATTATACACACTTTAATTAAGTACATATTGGTAAGCAAGCAGTGGTAGCCGACTGGTTAAGCACGCGTCTTGCGGGCTTAAGGTCTTGGGTTCAAACCCTGGTTCACACCTCTGGATTTTTCCAAATCTATGAGTGAATCATAACTTTAATATGATTATCACTTGCTTGCGGTGAAGGAAAACATCGTGAGGAAACCTGCGTGTCTTTAGACATGTGAAATCCACCAACCCGCACTGGGCCAGCGTGGTGGATTATGGCCTAAATCACCCTCGCATTGAGGGGATTGCCCATCAGTGGGACGTTAAAAGGGCTAAATTATTATTTAATTACATATTACATATTATGGTAGGGCAAGTGAATTGGGCTTCCGGCTCTCTCACTTATCCTACGAAACGCAGCAGTAATAACTTTACGTCGATCTTCTGTGAGAGGTTGGAACCACCAGGAATCAGCCGATATATGAGCCACCAATAAAGCCACCATACCAAGTTTCATTAAAATTAATCCCACTAGATTTTGAGATAACAAGTGGGTAGCCAAGGTAGATAGAATAGTTCTTTGACACGAGTCATAATTTACCTTACCAATATAGTGTTTGATGTGCATCAGTCGCTACGATGAAACAGACTTTGGTTACAGTTATTGGTGGTAGAGCTGAGCTGTAGTCAATTGACTGCAGCTCATATATGGGTTGGCTCGACCGGGCTAGGACCACCCTCTCACAGAAAATCGGCGTAAAGCACAGCTGCGGTTCGTACGATGAGTGAGAGAGCCGGAAGCCCAAACTCACCCCTTCCCACCCTCTCTCCCATTCCCCTTCAGGTCCAGCGATGCTATTGCAAGCATCTATAGGCTACGGTAACGGCTTAACATCAGGCGGACCATACGCTTGCCACCTTAGTAACATAACAAAAAAAAAAACAAAACAAAAGTAGATATATCGGTAAGTCTACCCAGAGGAACACTCGAGAACCAACTAGAACAAAATTCATTTCGCTAGTGGATTCTTTCCTGTAGTCGGCAAAGCGTAAAATTGGGAAACAAACATGTTCATATGTCCTTTGTTCCCGGCGGGATTATGTCTAAAACCGTCCCTTACTTTCTCTTGAAGACTCTTTCACGTCTTTAACGCAAGTGCGCTGTCAATAACACCAATATTGGGAATCGTCTAGGGATGGTAGCAGTTGTTTGGAGGTACAATTTATTGGCATATTATTGAGTCTATTAGTAGCAGGTAATTTTAATGTCGTCGCATACGAAATTTGTAATACTTTGATATATAAGTTACTAACTGTCCCCCGCGGCCTCGCCCGCGTGGAAATTGGATTAGCCCTTGTCTTATTCCAGAGTATCCACTATCTACGTTTCAAATTTCATTAAAATCGGTTTTGCTGTTATGGAGATACGTGGTAACAAACATTCACACACTCACTTATTTTCGCATTTTTATATAACTAGCTTCTGCCAGCGACTTCGTCCGCACACAATAAAAAAAGTAGCCTATGTGCTATTCCAGACTATAATCTATCACTGTGCCAGATTTCATCCAGATCCGTTCAGCCGTTCTGGCGTGATTGGGTAACAAACATCCATCCCATCCATATTAGTGGGATATATGTATAGTAGGAAGTAGGATAGGCTCGCCGTCTAACTAGGCGGAGGCTGGCTCAGCGAGCAAGCTAGCCCGGCCGTGTTTGACGGCGGCCTTACATTCTTGTTACAGCCAACTTCCAACGTATCCAACCAAGAGCTAACTTGGTTCAAAGTTGGAAGGTGGCTTTAAGTAGTGCGTACATAGGTAAGTTAAACATTATATACAGATTTAATATAACCAGAAAGCAGCCGTAACAATGCCCATTCTCCTTTAATAATGACAACACAAAGTCTTGGAAGATGTTCAAGTCGGGCTCGGCAACAGAATGACCGTTGTATGCACCCAGACTTAAAACATTCGGTAACGAAACGAACGAAAATATACTGTAATACGTTGTAACAAGTGTGGTGCAGGATGAAAGGTATTGTTGGTGTGGTGTAATCCAAATGAAACGTTGACACTGAGCCCCGAGCGCCCGGCGGGAAGAAAATTGTAAGATCAAATTAGGTCCCGGTTTAAAGTCGTCACAATAATAAGAATGGCTCGAAAATGAAATGTACGAGAGCCTTTTTATTTTTAAGCCGTCCTCTTATTTCGGCAAAATGGGAAATTTAATTTGTGTTTCGCTTTGTGTTTATTAGAACCATGTTTTTCTTGGATATTCTCGTAAACGCTGGCAATTTTTTGCGGAGGCGAAGATTTTTATTACAAAATTCAATATTTTATCACAGTTTAGTGGAATAATTTTAAGGAAACAAAACGCTGCAATCACATTATGAAGGCGACTACGTTTTTTCTATAGATATTATGATCGTATTCGGCACTCGTAAACCGTAAAAAAACATGCTGTCGTCTTAGTAATGTGAATTTCCTGATATACATAAAAATTGCATATTTATGTAATCCTACAAGAGATGACATGTAAAAGATGAAGAAACTCGTCTTAAGATAAATAAACTACACATGATCAAAAATCGTATTCTAACAATCATTTAAAACTGCTATAAAATACACTATTTAAAGAGTGAATTCTGACTGATAGATTGAGTTGCGAAGGAAGCATGAACAAAATCCATTAGGCGATTCCCGCAGGAGGCAGCCAGGCGCGCGCCGTTCCGTTTCGGAAATTGCATTAAAAAGCAATACTTCCCTCCCAATAACTAAAGATACGGGTAAAAAACGGAGGAAATTTACTTAGTTAGTTTATAGCCTTTTTATTCCCGATTCATATTAGTTTTCTTTTAACAACAGCTCGTAATTAGTGGCGTGGAGAGGCAGGTAGGGCACGTGCCCTGGGCGCCATTCAAAGGAGGATGCCAAATGCGCAAATTATTACACTTGAAAAAATTTACTAGCAATATAATGTTATTCATATTCAACTAATAACCCCCTTATTCATAGAAAGTTATAACCGACCTGCAGTGGAATTACAAATCACATTTGTTCCTAAAAATGCTTTTCAAAACCATTGCAAACTGGCCAAAAACTCTATGAATAAGGAGGTAAATCTCCTATGGATATACTGGCGGCGTGATGCAATTATATTGTATTTTGATGTTGCCAGCCAAGAGTGGTACTATCGTAACGAAGTAATACTAATGTTTACAATAAAAACTAATTCTTTTAGCACCTACAATGTAAACCAATCGCGCTTTCCATTCCCCTACCGCTAATTGAGTAGTATCGACTTGTTTTGTTGGATTTATTTCTACGGTACAACATTACATAGGCAGATACTTACTTATAATTTACTTAATATCTATTTAAGAATGTTAAGCTTAAGACTTGCCCTAGGTGCCATTTCCAGTTGGTAGGCCTTTGCCATCTATCAACCGGAGGATGTCCACTACTGGATATACGCCTCCCTCAATGATTTCCACATATCACGGCTCTCCGTCACTCGCAGCCACTGGCGTCATACGACGTTTGAGTGATTCTATGATTTCGTGCAAATTGGAAGAATTTAGAGAATTTTTTTCACCAATTTTTTTCTTATTTTTAATGAAAAGCTACATGAAAAATAGACATACTGATTTAAGTAATACTATTTTTTCGCCAAACTGGCGGAGATATGGACCTGATAATTTTTCTGGAAATGGTAATGATAAATGTGATATGGTAATGATATTTGTTAAATGGTAATGAAAAATGAATACCGGTAATGATGATTTAAATATTTTTTTTTTAGATTAAGGTTTTATATTGATGTTCAAATGAAATCAAGTTAATTTAGGTACCATTGCTAATAGTTATTTGAATCATATTCGTCGACTAAAGATAGGTACCTCTACAGTAGCGGCACGTTATGATGGCAGTTTTGACACATTGGAGGGGGAAAGGATGAAACTTATTATAACGGAATAAGATTCATTTTTGCATTCATTTATTGACATTCATATTTTTTTATACGGCCAGTCTTATTCCGTTATAATAAGGTTCATTTACTTCCCCCCCCACATGTCAAAACTGCCTTGGTAACGTGCCGCTAATATACGGATAAAAACATAACAAAAATCAATCTTCTACACTACAAGATCTGGGAGCTAACCACCACGTCTTATAGTAAGTAGTATTATTTTAACCTTACAGCGACTTTTTGTACTAAGACGTCCCTTATTGTCATGACAATAAGGAACGTCATAGTACAAAAAGGATATAGGATAAACAAAAAAAACACACACTACATTCGCACTTTTGCTTTTAGATTGGACAAACAGTTTCGTTCAATAAAAGAAGTAGACAATATTTAGCTCACTACCATAATTTTATCATCATTACCATAATTACAAGATCATCACCATAATTGTATGATCATTACCATTTTCATAAATAATGGATGGTAAATACTGGTAATGAGAGGATCGGTAATGATATTTCTGCACTTTCTTTAGATTTACTCCATTAATAACTACAACACCAAAGTATTAAATATTTAAAAACGATTTGTACTCGATAATTATTATGTTAGCATTAATAATAATCTAACATAATAAATAATTTTCAGTAAAAAGCGCGAATGGTAATGTATCAAAATATTAACTCAGCTTTAAGTCTCCAGTTAGAAAATTCTCTTAAAAAAAAGTTGCACGCGTTCGCCTGCCTTAATGTTCGTTGATCGACTGCTGGAACATCATGCTCGGGGTGAGGAATGAGTACGGGCAAATATTTCGCCCGTTCGTGAATATAGAAGCTGTTTTCACAATAAAAATTTGAATGAATGGTAGTGAGATTATTTTTTTAACGAAAATATTTTGTCACCGTGAACAAGTAACAACCATAAAATACTACATTTATTGAAATAATTTTATAGCTTAATGTGTACTCTAAACATACTACTACAAAAATACATAGTAAAGCATCAGAATATTTAGTTATATCCTGTCAAACAAAAAAAACAAAATCAGGACACTGTTGGTAATGAGATTTAGGCATATCTTTATTTATTTTTTAATACTTAAGAGCCTGTTAAATAATCAAAATGTGGTGGCAGATACGCCTTTTTAACTTGCCTAATTAAAAAAATATATTAGGTAGCCTAAAAACGTGTAGTTTTGTGTATTTTTCGGTGAACATGTGATTTGCACGAAATGATAGAATCACCCGTTTATGATATCATCAAACCACCAAACGGGGGAGGTATCACACTACATCTTCCAGTTCGTGGACGCCATACCGCCCCATCGGCTATTTAGTTAGCACGTCGAATTGTAGAATGAGATGAGGCTTAGTGCGATATCGCACGAGGCAACCATGGTTGCGCCACCAGCGGGTGATTCGATAGCCGACACCGAATTGGTTGCACTACCAAGCGGACCGTACTGTGCTCGTAGAACGGATGGCCGATGGGGCCGAAAAGTTCTCGAGTGGCGGCCGCGCGCCGGAAAGCATAGCGTGGGTAGGCCTCCCACAAGGTGGACCGACGACCTGGTGAAGGTCGCGGGAATCCGCTGGATGCGGGCAGCGCAAGACCAGTCATTGTGGCGAACCTTGCGGGAGGCCTATGTCCAGCAGTGGACGTCTTTCGGCTGAGATGATGATGATGATGATGATGACCAAGCGGACACCAGGTGCGATACCTTCCATACAGCTGTATACATTTTGTTGGTGGAGCGACTGGTTGCGCTACCACTGGTGTCCTCGTGCGATATAGCACTAACAGTGACATCGTAATAGTGACGGAATCTACGAAACTGATAAGTAAATGTTTCTATAGCCCGATGTTAATTAAATTACCGGGTACATACTATTTCGATAATACAAAGAGCTTCTTTTCCTACCTTAGGGCCACCGCAGACATGCTACTTTTTGCGTCGGCGATCGGCGATTTTGCGACTGCATCGCGTTTTGGCGACTCTCTGCGGTCTGCTCTGATGCTAAAAGCGACTAAATCGCCGATGGCCGATGCAAAAAGTAGCGGTAGTCTGCGGTGTTCCTTATGTAACACATACATACGAAGAAAAAAGTTCATAGGGCTGTAAACCGACCGACATAAAAAAAGGATCGGCAGCAATAAAAGAAAGATAAACGAGTAATCCACTTATTGTTTTTGTTTAGTTTCGGATGACATTTGTAGACTTCAATAAACAAGTCTAACAATATTTGACAGCAGCGGATAACAAAGGAAAGGAAGGTCATGGATGAACACGCTCTTACAGGATTTCGCTCCTTTGTAATCGAATGTGAGTGAAGGCAATAACAGTTGGGAACGCGACTTGTAGAACTTCTTTGTGATAATATTTAGGGATGTGCTACATAAGCTCATCTCAGGAAAACCAAACAGCTTTTCTTCGATGTAAGGTAACCTTTTTCGAAAGCAACCACTTTTCTCATGCGTGAAACGTACGCTGAGCGGACTAGTTCGTACGACCTAGTAGCGCCGGGCGATTTTTTTGTCTGTCTGTCTAGATGTTTGTTCCGGCTAATCTCCGAAACGGCTAGACCGATTTTGACGGGACTTTCACTGGCAGCTAGCTGATGTTATATGGAGTAACTTAGGCTATTTTTATTTAAGAAAAAAAATAGGGTTCCGCGCTACAAAACCTATTAATTTACACGCGCCCGTAGTCGCGTGTAATCGTTTTCGTGCAGTCTCCGACACAACTAGTTAGAATAAAAGATAATATAATTCATACAAGAGTAAATAATAGTATCTATAGTAATAGTAGGAACCAACAATGCAAATATTCGTGGCGGTGTTAAAGACTCATCAAACAGATAATCGGTCGGTCCTCGCGCAGACGGTAAGCAATTTAGTCCGGATTAAGCCCTGATTCTCTTACAGTACCTCAAAGCGAATGCAGTTGGATTTATTTGTACAGCGAAGTTAAACTCGTCTAATCGAATAATGGCTATTGAGAGATGCGAACAAATGAGTTACTAGAGTTATTTGAAGTGGGAAATTAAATTGCATTGTTAAGTTGGGGTTAGATTGTTACATGAATAATTTGCTTTTTTATTACCGACTGATTTATTGCAGTGGTTATGCGTAGGCTCACTGTATCGGGTGGTCGCCGGAGGCAAATTTCGGAAAAAGCTTTTTTGGAATTTGCCCTGGTTTAGGTGTCTCGGGGATCGCCACTAATCCACCATATGGAAGTCATAGTACACGTTGCTTAGTTTGGGACCATACATTTGCCCCAAAATTCATAGAGATTTTACCCAGTTTACAATGGTTTTGAAAAGCATTTTTAGGAACAAATGTCACTTGTAATTCCATTGCAAGTCGATCATAACTTGCTATGAATTTGGGGTAAGTGTTTATTGGCGATATTGGTTTATTTATTTATTTTAATTTTTTATCTTCAATCCGACATTCCTAATAAAGACCGTTGTATTCACAGGCTCATCAGTGAAGCCTAAGCTTTATACACTTGATACAATAGACGTGTAGTTAATGTTTAATTTTCGTACCAGAGTTAGCGGCGGACGTGTACCAGATAACGAGAGGATTGTTCAAAAGCAAATATTATACCATGTTATCTGGTCTGTATGTACCAGGAACCCAAAACTGTTGGGAGTACTTTGTTAGTTTCATATTAACTTTGGTTTCCATTCAAATTATTAGATGAAAGTAAATTAGTGGATTACTAATTGTGAAAGTTATTATTTAGTCTAGAGCTGTTAACTGGATAAACGAAATTGATTGCAGTAAGGCCATGCTTCCACGGTGCTACTCAAAAGAAGGTGGTAGAGCCAAGCTGTAGCCAATTGACTGCAGCTCATAAACGGGCTGGCTCGACCGGGGCTAGTACCACCCTCTCACAGAAGATCGGCGTAAAGCAGCTATTACAGCTGCATTTCGTACGATGAGTGAGAGAGCCGTAAGCCCACCCCCCCTCCCCCTCCCTCCATCCCACTCCCCTTCAAGTCGGCAATGTGCGAGCAATACCTTTGGTATTGTAAGCATCTATAGGCTACGGTAACTGCTTAACATCAGGCGGGCCGTACGCTTTTTTGCCACCGCAGTACTATATAAAAAAAAAAAAACAGAACTAGTTAGTAAATAACATAAGTAGGTAACTAATTAGTAACGCTAGTCGTGTGTGGGTCGTCCACGACGCTAGTCAAAAGGAACGCAACATTCCAAACTCCATCCAAAAAAAACAAAACACAATCAGTTAAGTACGCGATGCAGAAAGGTTTCCCAAAACCTGGCGAGCGCGACCGGCAGCGGCATGTCGAGTCATGTGCTACTAATTACTAATTAATTACTAATCAGTTTCTTTTGAGGAGTATCGTGTATGAGCAGCCATAGATATACTAGTGCTATTACATCTTAGAAACTCATTAGCAATTTATTTATTTAGTCAAACCGACTGCTCGGTTTTGTGGGACTATGGCTTAATGTTTTATTATTGTATGTTTTTATGAAATAAATAAATAATAAATAAAGTTATATAGTTTAATAGTAATGAATTTCTGTAAAATAGTCACACATTTACGCCATTCATGACCGCTTTACGGAAACTTTGCGGATTCTGCTGGAGGGTTGGAAAAATGAATTGCTTTTGCAGAATTGCTGCAATGTTGCATAGTGTCGCTACTAGCCCCGCTGATACGTGGCGTGACGTGACGTGCGCACGCTCCAGTTGTAATGAATGACACTGTAAGAAAGATATCAGACCAGATGCATGATAACTTTAAAATGAAAAGATTAAAATAAAACTTTACTTACTTTGTATTTTCACACTGGCCAGCCAGCAGCCTATTATTATAAAGTCCATTGTAAAGCTGCACGTTCGAAATCCATGTTATTAAGGTGCGTGACACGCAATTAGCGGGTGGTTGCCAGTGTTAAACCGTCGCGTCATTATTTCCACGTTGACACGAATCTGACATGTCCACGAACATGACGAGGCGGAATCCGAAAAAAAAGTTATATTATTTTTTATAAGAAAACTGTGATAAATTAGTTGGTTGTAAACAAAGACATTACCAAGAAAGAGGGAGACGTGACTGTCCAAAATAGTATGGAAACTGAGTCCATAGACACAGTACGACAGACGTTCGCGGAAAAAAAAATCGGTATTGCCAATAAGGCTCATCTTTTGGCAAATAACACGCATCTTGATTGTCGAATTACGAGTGCGATAACAGATGTGGGAATTTTGTCGCATGTAATGGTGCGCTGAGCACAAGTCTAGTGATTGCAATGTTTGGAGATACTATATTTGTTAAAATAATACATCAATGATTAGCACGGATTATTACGATTTCATAAAAAAATACGTCATTGTGATATTGAATTAATATCACGGAACAGACAGTAGTATCTAAGAACTTTACAAAACACAAGATAACCCTCGGCTACTGTGCTCAGTAACTTCTGAGTTCTGATAGAACTTTTAAAGTCATGAGCGCTCCACTACAAAGAAATTAAAAGGATTTTTTCCTTAAACAGATTTATACGACTTCGCCGGTCACAAAGCGAACTCTCTCAAAGGAAGAAAGAAATAAACGAGAACTGAATCTTACCAGTGTTTTGTACTTAGATAAAAGTTCTGAGAAATGGAAAATTACTAGTGAGCAGTTACAAAAAGACTTTCTAAGGTTGTTTGCAGAAATTATGCCAATTTTAAATGATCAAACAGACAGCAGTTAAGAGTAGATAATAAGTCAAACGAAACATATTTCCAAAGAATCTAATCTACTACTAGAGAGCAATACCTAGTAGGTGGTGAAAAAACAACTTTTTATGGTAGGTATTACCTACCATAAAAAGTTGTTTTTTCAATAAAAAAATAAAGTTAAAAACATGTCAGTATAGTCAATACGACTCATCTTTCGGTGAATAATGCATTCTTATTTATTTCAATGTTAATTGTCAAAATATTACGAATGCGAAAACAGATGTGTGGATTTCGCTGCATCTAG